>CM025785.1:12646410-12877655 GCA_014636745.2 Centella asiatica
AAACTACTGCTTAGGACTTCTTACAATTTTTATATAAGTTTCTGTGTGGCACTGGGTGGCAAGAGGTGGAGAGACGTAGGGGGGGGGGGGGGTCATTAACCTCAGTGCGAACATTCCATATCAAGCTTGGTATATCCCCACTGATACGCACATAGGTACATAGGGCATACGTGTGTGTACGTATTTGAAACTGTTGCTACACAGTGCCTTATATAAAAATTGTAAGAAGTCCTAAGCAGTAGTTTGTAATTCAACATCATATGGGACACATTTTATTAAGGGTAGTCATTGTGTCACATGCAATTAAAAATAGGAACATGACGATCTTTATTTTAAGGGGTTGAGTATCTCCCGTTTTCTTATATATGTCTATATACTTATTCTTTTTTATAGTGTATACATGTATATAAGTATAGAACCAAATCGACGAGTCACAATTATGCACAAATAAATAAATAAAAAGTACTTATGTACAACTCAAGAGACTTTGGTACAAATGCCAACTTGTCACATCTTCAGCATATTTATGCCTCAATAATTTTAGCCATTTTCCAAGATTATCAGAGGCGTGATAAATGAAGAAAGCTTCCATACAGAATCATGTTAAATGACATGCTTTTGTTTAATTAATGTTTTCAAAAGACATGTCTTAATTCAGTGTTGTCACAACCAGCTCTACCAGTCTGATAAAAATTTACACAAGCAATTGATTCACAAACAAGAACGAAGATTACCATTGCAACAAGCTCCGCAATGTCGATGCTGAGAGGGTCAAACTCCGAGTCAATTTTTTCACCAACATTTATGAGAATATTCTGGAGGGTAGGGATGGACTCACCACTACGCTTAGATAGCTCTGCCATAGTCATGCCTTCGAATATATCAATTGTTTTATCTGGGATGGATTTGGCAATTCGCTTCAGTTTAGGTGGCACATATGGTGCTTCAACAGGCGGTGCTTTCAAAGTGGGTCTTTTCTTGAACTTCCCTTTCCTGACAGTCTTCAAACCAACTGGCTCGTCGTTCTTTCTTCTAGCCAATAGTTCCGGACTCGAATGGAAAGACCTAATGGATATCCAACATTATATAATAATAACTACCACGTAGAGTGACAAGAATGCAAAAGCACACAATCCAATTGGCCGTCTTAAAATTGTAAATGCTTTCATCCCAACTTACCTTAAAAAGGATTGGTCTGTCAACCACTTACAATTATCAGCAACCTGTAACGCTGGGTTGATGGAACATTCTGCAGGAAGAATTTAAATTTAGAAGGAAAAAAATCATGATGCCAAATCTTATGTGAAACCCACAAACTGTTAGCTATATTTTCCATAATGAGTACTGAAAGAAAACTTAGCAACAGACCAGAAACCGTTCACATCTACCGAGTTAAATAGAGGCTGAAGCACAACTGGTCACTTAATTGTCAAACAATTACTAAATGCAAGCAATTTGAGTTGTGTTTCCTGAAGGGATGCAGAACAATGAACAACTACAGTTTTATATGCTGCTATGATAGAATGATGCCTTCTCAACAGACCCTGCAAGATGGTTTTAGTCCACTCTGCAGGCCTGCAGCAGTTCCTTGCATCCACAATTTGAACGTTGGTTGCAAAACTGCCTATTTCACACCTACTGAACTTAGAGGAGTTAAGACACTTAAAAACAAAAACTTGGGAAAACCTCAGACATATGGAACAAGTAAAACATGAGTCACCTAATGCTACTAAAAAAGGAATCCTGAATTCTGTCCAGCTAGCAACAACCTGACGACCTAGACACCTAACAACTCCAGAAACTCTAGAATTATATTATATCACATCTACCATATAATCGAACTATCTACAGAAGGAGTAATTAGATCTAAGGTAGTGCTCCACGTCATAAGGGCTTGGCCTTCAATGCACTTATATAAATATCAAGGGGAAAAAATAACATTAATAGAAAGAACTACCAAAAAAAGGCAAAGCTCCAGACAGGTCCTCATTACCTTGAAAGCATTTGACGGATGATGAAGTTGACTTAATTGCCTCTCCAAGTGTAGGCGTAGAGATGGATAGCAAAGCATGTCTAGATGCTGTAGCAGTAAGAACGTTTAATAGTCTAGCGCGAATGCCCTGTTGGAAGAAGTATGTGTACATGAAAAAGGAATTAGAAGATAAGAGCTAATACACACACACACACACACATAGATTTGTAACAACATACACAACAAAGTATTTGGAGTTATCTTCATTCTAATGATGCACTAAATTAAGATCTCATACAGAAAAACCAGTGTGGGATTTCAATTATTCCAGACAAAATTGATATTGAGAAGCAAATGAGAAAGGGAAGGGCAAATGAATCCTTAAGCCAACTAATATCTGTGTGGAGCCTCAGAGAACTAGTTGCTCCCCTATGGTGTTACTCTTTTTCTTCCTCACCTATAAGATCTTCTTCTGTACCAAAAAAGAATACTGGCAGGTTCAGCTTCAGTGACAACTCAAAGGAACGTGACATCACCCAACTTTTTAAACATCCCTCCCTCCTTCACTCTCTCTTTCTTGAAATTCTGCATTACTAGTAGTGGTGAAAAAAACATTATTCACATCATACTGCGCCTAAAACTATTCTATGTAGATTGATGTACTCCTAAGGATGACCAGCTTCTCTTTCGTTGATACTTTGAAATTGATTGTTGATGTTCGAGAGCTTCACCGTAACGTGTAAGCTAACATGTTATAGCAGGCCACTGCCTTCTTCATTCAAGCTTCATAGTGTTGATACTTTGAAATTGATTGTTGATGTTCGAGAGCTTCACCGTAACGTGTAAGCTAACATGTTATAGCAGGCCACTGCCTTCTTCATTCAAGCTTCATAGTGATAATAGTGGCTTAGCGCATGAATATGTTTAAAACTTTTGGTTATCGTGATAACCAAGACATATATTGTATAACTGTGTACGCTTAAACATATAACAGTTTTTCCACAGATAAATCCTTCACTGAAATAATTCATCATCTAAAACAAATGTTCCAAGATCCATATACTGAAATCTACTTCTTAGACGATATGCATATCCAAGTCCAGATATTACGTTTTAAACTCAGAAAATGCAACCAATGAACTGTAGCAAAATGAAGCAGATAAACAAAAAGGCAAAATTAGTCTAATCAAAGCTCATGCAAAACGCACCTTTTTTCCAACTTCTCTCCAAGCCATTCATACGTATGCAGACCTTAGCTCGTACACTGAATATAAACATTCACTGGGTTAAAATATAATGCCTTATATATTAGCACCAACCTGCAATTGATCAATCCCCTAATTTCAAATCCTTTAGCACGGAGCACGTAGTAATCATAACAAAAATCCAAACTTCAGGAGTTAATTTATATAACCCAAATCAGAACACCTACCATGTGTTTGACTATAGGAAACCCCTATGACTCCAGAGAAAATAAAGTGCTAAAAAGGTGAAATTTATCTATTTCTTGAAAAAGGGTAGGAAAAAATTTTCATCTTTATCAATCCAAAAGTACATAAGAGACTTGGCAAATTGAAGGTACACATTCTTGCTTCTAAAAATCCGATTACAGTAATACGATTACAAATTCTTCAATTAGAAGTATCAAAAATAAAAACAGGAAGAAGAAGAAGAAGAAATACTTAAAAGGGTTTTACATACATTGAAATTAGTGAATAGGGTAGTATAGCAGTTTCATACTGGATTCGAACGAAGAGACGGAGGTATTGAGAATGAGGTTACGCGAAGGGGATAGAGATAAACAATAACGCGCTACAGATTTGGAAAGCCCTCTCGAATCAGGACGATCTAGGCCTCCACCTCTGCTATCTCCCGGCTACAAGAGAGAACTAGAGATTACAGAATACAGAGAGAATAAAAAAAGGATTTATTATTTCAATTTTTCTTTTAAATGGGAATTACGCCATTTTTATTAAAAACAGACTTGTTTTCCCTTTTCGTTTCTAAATTTTCTGTTCATGTTTTTCTTCTCCGTTAAAAGCGTACTAATTCTCGTGCCCGTTTATAACGCGGGTCATTTTATTTAATTTTTAAGTAATATTAAAAGTTTCATTTATATTTATATTTTGTATATATACATACATACATATATTTTTTGTTTATGTAAGTAAAATATATTGTCTTTGTATGTCTTTTAGTTTTAATTTTTTTTAGTGTATGTGAATATATTATTTATGCCTTATACATATACAACTTTTCTTTATTATTTTTTGTGCATTTTTTTCATATATTTAAAATATTTTTGAAAATTTACCATATTTTGATTAAGGTCTAGGTTCATAAATATGTGCGTGAATACCTTCTGTGTAACAAAAAAAAAATTGAAGTGAAATAGATCTCAATAACGTTCATTAAAGTGAAGTGGAATAATAAATATTTTAGTATACAAAATAAATTTGTGTAGTATAATTTAAAATTGAAATGAAATTCTCTTATTTTTAATAACATTGAAGTGAATTATCATGAAGTACACAAAAAATATTCTTCAATGTAAATTTTATATTTTGATATTATCACAAATTTATATCACAAATAAAATTATAATTACAAATAAAACTACGAGAATTGTTGTTCCAATTTTAGGAGTACCAGTATCATTATTTTTACGAATACCATGGCAGGAATTGGATCATTCCTTCAAATTGGGGATTTTAAAATTGTTCACTTATACGCCCAAAATAACGGTTACTGCATTTAGCATTGTATTTGTGTAGACTTTATCTTTAGAGAGAAGTAGGGAACCATCAAACACCACAATCCGCTAGCCCCTAAACACGAAAAAGAAACAAACGAGGGGAAACAAAGGAAATGGAAAGAGGAAAATACTTTAGCATTACTACGCATAGCCGAAGAAAATCAATGAAACGTTTTAACATCAGAAATTGCAGTAGCGTTGCGGGGTCCAATGAAATGGAGTATCATAATAAGCCAGATGAGATTAATCAAAGATTTATTTTATAGCGCAGCTTCAGCTGAAATTCTAGCTAATAAATGACATTATTAGGACAAATGAGTCATCTGCTATGCAGCTATGCTTCACCATATGGCAGCTCCAACACTCATAAATGAAGGCATTGAAAAATTAAACAAACAATGAAATACACGAGAATTCAGAGAACAGATGCAATGCCAAAAACCAGTTTGAGAATCCTGACGACTTTGACAGACTGGAGATGTCGTGAGCGCAAAATTTACTCTTGACCTATCAAGCAGCAACCTGACCAAATAGACGCTTGCGAATCTGCAATTTGAAGAGACAAGAAGGGATAAAGTATTCATATACATGGGGAATAGAATAAGTTCAGTATCCCATGGATACATGGTCATGACAAGTTATTCACCAATCACAAAGTCATGGTTATAATCAACTTACTACTTGGACAAACAATTTGGGCCAGTGTAATTGCAGGTGAATAACTGACACAAACAACATTTTTGGTACGACCAGAAGGTCCAAAAAAGACAATTATTGGACGCCAAAAAGTTTTACAAAAATACCTCTGGAAGTTTTTTGCGGAACACAACATCCAATCTAGCATCAAGGGTGTTCTCAATTACAATTTTCCCATCTCGAGAAGCCATCACAATACCTCCAGAACTGAAAACATCACAAAGGAAAAATAAACATTAACAAGCACACCTTTTCCATTATGACTGATGGGAAATTTTAAGAAAACTGGAATTAATGAGACAGGCCAAAAGATGCACAACAGGTATACCAGGTAGGACCGTGGTGATGGTGACCGTGGTGATGGTGATGGTGATGGTGAGAAGCTGGTGGAAGGTGGATATGGTCAATAATGACTTCAGGTTCGTGAACATTTGCTTTCATTGCATATTCCTCCCTTGCTGAATTCAAAACAGACTCCAGCACAATCAGGTCTTCTTTTCGACAGCGCAATAAAACAGCAGGCTCTTTTAGCCTGAGTAAACTCTGCAATCAAGATAGAACTGAGTGCGATTGTTTACCTCAAATTCAATCATAAAGCATGCAAAAGATTATGAATCAGTATAAATTAAGTGAATCCTATCCAACTTATGGTTGGTGGAGCAAATATTACGAACATTAAAGACATTACCTGTCACCTTCATATTTGTATGGCAGGGGAGATCTAAATCTCGTTAACCTTAATAGATCTTCCCAAAGTAAATATAAGGCCCGGTTGTTTCAGCTTAAAATTATGAGATTTCATATTCTGGCAGTGAAAATTACATTATCAGAATCTATAATCTCATAATTTTAAGCTGAAACAAACAGGTACATAGATTCGCCAAATTGAAAACACAAAACAAAAGGTACATGATAAGCAACAAATACATTTTCTTCAAAGAGGGTGGTTGGAAAGAGTAGGTATTCTAGTGATTTAAGCGGGAAAACAGAGAAGTTAAGTTACCTGGACTATAATAGCTTTTGTAAGTCCTTCATAACCATGATGGTGCAAAAAACTGTGATGGCCCACGTTCAAGAGCTCCTTTGATGCTGCCTCCTTCATGGACGCAACCAAGTCATCCTGAGCTTGAAGAACTTTGATTCGAGAAGCATTCAACTGCATAGAATACTCGCTGCACATAACAATAAAACAAAGTCAGCATCCGGGACACCAATACATCTTCTGTTGACACCATAAACAGCTCATTCTCGGAATAAATACGACTTTATCACAATAAATTCAACTATAATAGATTATTAGATAAAAAAGAGACAAAGAAAGCAGTTCTCTGAAGTGAAAATAAAAGAGGTATTAATATCCATGAATCACATATCACACTAAAAAAGTGCTCCAATAAAGCTCCATCATTTTTGCATGTTAGGTTCAACATTTCCAACTATCTATTTATTCAAACAAGACAATATGATCCACAAAGGACTGAATAAGATACTGTAGAACATCGTTCAAATTGAACAAGTGAAAGCAACATCTAGAGAATAATAAAACTTCCAATCCAGGAAAAATCATCAAGTCATACCATTGGCACTATATTCTCACGAGACATTGATTTCAACTAATTGGATACTTTACATAAGGTACAGTACCAAATCATACAACATGACCAATCCACACGCCAACATAAAAAAATTGAATAGCAAAATCATTTGCATACGCAAAAATACATTTTTTAAGACTAAACGCACAATAGCTTTACTCGAAGAATCACATACATTTTTTTTCGAACTTCCACCTGCTTTTCCTTGCGCTCGTACTCTTGTCTGATCTTCTTCTTCTCAGCTTCAACTATCTGCAACTTCTCAATGTTGAATTCCTGGAACCACCACATTACCAAATCAGCATATAACAATAAATTTGTGAAACTAATCGAAAGATAATTGAATCTGAAACTACCTCTTCGGCGGAGACGGAGATCTCGTTGGCCTTCTCTTCGGCTTCTTGACGGATGAATCTGACCATCTGTTGGATCTGCTTGGAGACATCTGCGTCGTTCATTTTTCCGGACCTGAATTTGGAGATATGCAGAATCAGCAGAAGTTCGTTGATCTTCCCCTTCGCGAGTAGATTTTTGTGGTTGAGTAGAAGCAGATGTGCTTCGTGGTTTTTATACGATCTTTCCTTCCGATCTCAACTCGGATATTTTATATTTTTCCCCGCTATGTTTTTACTACTGCTAAACGCACCCACAAATTACAATTTTTTTAAGCCCCCATTTAAACCTCTTCCCCCAAATAAATCTAATGGAAACACAAAAAAATTTGAACTTTTGCTATTTTATGTTGAATTTTAATTCATAACAAAAAAAAAATTATTTAGTGTTTGCAATATCCTTTCTCACATATTTTTAAATAAACGATCGTTATTATATATAAATTTGAATTTCTTTTTTATCGTCAAATCGTACAATTCAATTTCTTAAAAGAAAACAAGTTCTATAAAAATAATATGGAAGATAATATAATTTCTGAAACATTTCTTGATTTGAACAAAACTTTTCTAATAGTAGAAAATTTAAGTGGAGTAAAAAATTATCAAAAAGTTGTCTTAATTAACTGCTGCTAATAAGACAAATTTTTTTGTTGATTCGCCTAACATACTAAATTTAGGGTGGTCATGGACTCATGGTCGTGTAGTTCAAATATTACAATTAAAAGATGAATTGGTTTGCCAATTTAGTAAAAATAATAGATTATGTTATTTTTAAAATTAGGAAAATCGTAAAATTGAAAGATATTCTATGTGTCCTATTATAACAATTTTATGCATTTCTTGGACAAATTGTATCGTTACAAATGTAAAAAATAACAAATTTCATGGATATTTGTAAATATAAGTGAGGATGTACGGCTTGAATTAATAATATTTTAAGATTTGTACTTCACAATTTTAAGATTTTTTTTTATACAAATAAAAATATTGGCTAAAAATTTATGTAGACATTTATACACTTGTCAATTATCTCATAAAATTTTAATTAGTATGTACAATTCAAAATTCAGACTATCTCACCTTTTTAATTTGTTGATGACAACCAAATAAAATGTGAATTTGAACACAGAGAGTGCAAAATGCAAAGTGAAATTATTAAAGACTTGTATTTTAATATTTTTCTTACAGAAGTCACTTTTTAACTAAAACTTATTATTTAAGAGTTCATTTATTAGTTTTTATATTATTAAAATTTTTATTTAAAGTCAAAATATAATAAATAAGTAATTTTATTGTTTACTTTTAATTTTTAATTTATAACCCAGAATAGAAAAAAACAAAAACATGCCCGGATATACTTACAAAAAGTGATTTTGCTCTCTAATACTTTAATAAAAATCCAATTTACCCAAAAGCGATGTTACACCTGTTACATTTCTTCTAATAAATTGCACCTAACGAACTCTCTTCCTTTCTCCGAGAAGTCAGATCTGAAAATAAAAATTTTCCGATTGACCGTTACTTTTAGACGACGTCCGTCTGAGAAATGCATAGCCGGGGATCCAGTAACGGGCTATCATCATCTTCCTCAGCTTTCCGGTCGCGACTCTTCACTCTCCTACTCTCTATGTTCGCTACAATGGCTTCTTTTTACGTCGCCAGCCGGTCAGTTATCTTTCCTTTGTTTGGAGTCATTAAATTGCTTAACGAAACAAATAGATTGATTAAAAGGAGTGTTGAGAGTCCTGTCGAATCATTTTTTGGAGTTCCGAGCATGGTCTTAGTGTTTTGGCATTATAAGTTTTTGTAAATTTTGTGTGTAGACTATGGCAGGATGCAGAGAACAGGGTTTATATAATTGAAGAGCTGGAGAAGAGAACTGGACAGGTGCTTTTATTTTACTTAAAATTTTTGAGAATGCTGCTATTTAGCTTCATAATATTATTTGTGCTCCATGCTATTTACTCATACAAATATTGTTCTCTTACACTGCAACGATTTACCTGTATTCATTTAAGTCAGAATAGTACTCAAAGAATATGCGATGATAACTTGCTTAAGCATTTTAAATTTTTGTAATTTAATCCAATTCTGTTGCATTACAAAAAACTAAAAAAGGAGGGTTGAGGTTTTCTATTTTATATGCACAGTCATTAGTTCATTTAATCCTTATATAAGAGCAAAGATGAACAAGTAGACATCATCCACAGTAGAATATGAGTCGGTCAGCTTATGTATCTACATGTTAAGTAGCATAGTACAAATGGTATAACAGTAAGCAACCTATTAGTCATAATGGATTGATCATACTCAATCTCTGTTTATCATTTATCCTCGTTTTTCTGTATGAATGTACAAGTTTCTGGTCTGATATTCGTCATCTGTTGAGCTAAATTAGATATCAGTCTTCTGCTTTCAGGGCCAGTCTGCTATATCTGTTGATGACACATTAAAAGTTATAGCCTGCAGGTGAGCTGGAATTTTTTAATTTGTTTAATAAAGAAATCAGGAGATTTATAGTAATCAATCATATATCTGCTAGGGAACAGCAAAAGAAATTAGATACACTTCAAATGGAGCTGGACAAAGCTAGACAAGAAGGATTTGTTGCAAACCATCTAACAGAAAATGGTGGGACTCACACAAAGAGAAGGCTTTTAGCTGTGATAGGGATCATTACAAGGTTTGGACGCAAAAACAATAGAGATGCAATTCGTAAAGCATGGATGTCCACTGGTAGAATACCCTTCCTTTTTGTGAGTTTTCGTCCTTCCCCCTTGTAATACTTTATATATATCACACATTAAACTACTGCAACAGACTTGATTGCTAAATTTTCGATCATAGATGTTCATGCATACTGCCTTTAAGTGTTGCAAGATATCTGTGATTGTTAAAGAAATCGACATGCAAACTTAAGAATCATTGGGTCAAGTATTAATTGGAATTAGAATTCAGAGAATGTTCTGATGAGTATTAACTTTAGAGACTCTGAGAATGGGGAAATCATTGGCTGGACTCTGGAGCGAGCCAAAATTAGGTTTCAATGATAGTAAATGCCATGACACTGAAGAAATCTTGTAAGCTGTTCTTTCTACCGTGTAATAAACTTAAGATTGTACTGTGATAGTTTCAAATGTTTGATGAACAAGTTATTGTTGTTTGTTTACTAAATCAATGTGGGTGTGTGTAACCTTTATTAGGTAAACCATAATAATGTTCTAAAGATACAATTGAATGCATATATTTAGAATGTAACCATGACCTGTCTTTGTTTCGCTGAAGAAGCTGTTGTAGATTTAGTACTAATTAACTGACACACCTTGAATTATTTCTGGTTCATTACTGGTTCTTTCTTTTATTATTTGACAGGAATACAAGGATTTCTTAATTCCCTTCTTTACATAGTGTTTAGGAGTTTTTAACGAGAAGAAAAGAAAAGGAAAGAATTGAATGAGAGAGAAAAGGAATATGTTTGGGAGTTCTTGGAGAGAAAAGAAAATTGTAGAACGAATGAAATGAGAAAGATTTTATTATTAATTTCAAAGGGTAAAATTGGTATTATAATTTTATTACTAAAGTCTTAACTTTGTTTCTCTCCATTTCTTACCATCTTTGGAGAGAAAAATTTGGAAAGAAAAATTGAAGTTTTTTCTCTCCCATTCTTTTCTTTTCTTTCCTTAAAAAACTCCCAAACACCTATTTCTCTCTTTTTCTTTTCTTTTCTCCCCAATCTAAAACTCCCAAACAGGCCGTAAAAGTTGCATAACTTTAGACATGCTGCCTCCCTTCTCTAAGTTTGTTTCTTAATATGCTCATCTTGAAATTCATTGTGTGCAGGTGCATCACTTAAACAGTTGGAGGAAGAGAAGGGCATAATTATACGATTTGTGATTGGAAGGAGGTCTTCATTTTATTTATCTAGAACTAAAATTTAGAATTTGTATGGAGTGCTCTATCTGACTGGTGAGAAATCTTGCAGTCCAAATGCTGGGAACAGTTTGGAGAGGGACATCAAGAGTGAAAATGAGCAGGCCAATGACTTCATCATTCTTGTATGATCACTTGTGTTCTCACACACGCATACACAAACACCACAAGCACACACATGTAGACGGATAGATGATATGCATGCAGTAATTTGATTATTACGATGCTGGATGTTCGTAAGGAGGTACATATACCTATGAAATTAACTACCCCACATATCCATAGAATTTGCTACTGGTGTCCCCTGTGAATAATTCTCATTGTCATACTTCCTATTGGGACTTACTGAAAAGGCAAAGCTCTTAATTGAGAAAGTAACATGGCAGTTATTGCGGATGTTTAAGCTCATTAGAGACACTTATTTATTCTTATTTATTTGTTCCAAACTTCCAATATTGAGTAAATTGTCATCTTCGTATCTTTTATCGTAACAGAATGATCATTTAGAGGCTCTTGAGGGGCTACCAAACAAAACAAAATCCTTCTTTATTCATGCAGTGGAGCACTGGGATGCTGAGTTCTATGTTAAAGTCAACGACGACATTTATGTTAATATTGGTATGTTGTCCATGTTAAATTAGGTTACACTATATAGTGTATTTTTATGTTACTATAAGTTGGTCTGCATGAAGTTACATGAGTATCTGAATTGTGGAGGCAGTCAAAAAATATGGAAACTTAAAATAGGCTAGAAGCAATGGTAACATCCCTTGTATATCTTTCACACACACGTGAGTGCGTGTACCTACATATGTTCGTGTGTACGTATATATATACTTAAATACATTTACAATGACAATTTAGCTTCTTTGTTCAGCAAGATAACTTGCGCATCCTGAAAGAAATGAACTTACAGTCCACGACTATATATTTGGAATATCTATGTTTTACAGATGCCCTTGGAGCGGTGCTTGCTAATCAGTTGGATAAGCCTCGTGTTTATATTGGATGCATGAAATCAGGCGAAGTATTCAGTGAACAGTGAGTTTAATAAACACTATATATTTTGCCAAGCCTGTCTTATGCTGAAATATAATTATTCTTTTTTTCCTTATAACTGCAGGACTAATAAATGGTATGAACCAGACTGGTGGAAATTTGGGGATGCAAAATCGTAAGTATTAAGAAAATATGAAAATCAGAATTTTCTTATATGCTTATATTACGTATAGGAGTTGCTAATTATTCCGAAAGGAAGATATCAATTTTTTCATCTTCAATAATGTAAATGTAATTGCCTATATGATGCTGTGTTCTTGTAATTATAGCCTTCTGTTATTATCAACAGATACTTTCGACATGCTTCTGGTGAGATGTATGCAATATCACGAGCATTGGCTCAGTTCATTTCAATCAACAGGTGGATTGTGGTCTTAAACATTTACGATTATTGTTATTTTCTCAATTTATGCAAACTTGCAAAGTATCCATCACATGAAAAATAATAATGAGAGCTGATTGTGGGAAAGATGAAAAAGATCATTTCAGAATTTTGCATATACAAATGATTAACTTCTTTCCTACAGATCGATACTGCGTACATATGCACATGATGATGTTAGTGTAGGATCATGGTTCCTCGGGCTTGATGTAAGTCATGCCGATGAAGTGAAGTTTTGCTGCTCTCCTTGGTCATCAGGTTTCTCTCTCTCTCTCTCTCTCTCTCTCTCTGATGATGTTAGTGTGTGTGCGTGCATGTGTGTGATACACACAAACTTCGGTTGATTGTGCTTGAGCCCATTCAGGAAATCGATATGCACATTGGACAATAGCACTCGTGTGGCCTCCCCATGAGCCAGTGTTGTGCTTTATGCTCCACTCTTCCCAATTTAGAAATATAATTTTTGTTTATAGTCTACTTGGATGTTAAAGATACACTTCTAACTTATAAATAATGTATGAAGTTCCTAATCTATATTGGAAAGGTAATTTTCTGACTAAAACTCATCCTTTCAAAATGTATGCCTGACCTTGAAATGGCGTTTCTACTTTGGAAGATAGGGCGACAACTTTTACGTATTGTAAATATTCTTTCCTTGCAGGAGCAGCATGCGCAGCTGCATGATTTTACTTGATGTTCCCATGTTTGAACCACCTCTTTATGTAGAAGCAGAAACTATACATTACCTACATCTTCTCCGATGTAGGTAGCTATTTCCGAGGAGTTTACTGCTGCTATGGAGTAATGAAAATCTAGTTGGGATATATTTTGACATGATCTTTTGATGCCAGTATGCGTGCCAAGTGTTGTCTATATTTTGATATTTTAAAGATATTTATGCTTTGCTCAAGATTCTTGTAAATGTATTTGCAATTTTTTTACCGGTTCTTTCCTTATGCTTAAACCACCTGAAAATATAACTTTATTTTGTTATGTTTTATTTATTGAAGGATAGATATTTAACCAGATAAACTTTCAGCTCGAAGGCTACATACTCGGGTTGTGTTTGATACTCCGTAATAAGATCGATGGAGTTTATGCGTAGTTCAATTCTTCATTTTCAATATTTCACATTTTCACGTATGCAGTTAGAATTGTTTTTTTTAACCTTTTTTTTTTTCACACTTGCTACGAGGAGATACTGTTAATGTAATTACTAAACATATCTAATTGGATCACTCACCCCGGTTAGATTTTCTATTTCATACTTTCATTAAATTAAGCACAACTTTTATACATTTACAAAATCTTTATTTATCTTGTCTACGACATATTCTCAAATTTATGATACACTATCATAAGATAATATTTTAAAATTTACATTAATTAATATATAGTATGTCATTATATATTATGTCTAATATGTGTGTGTGTATAACACCACCATACACACGCGCATAGTACTTTAATATGTATGAATGATATATTAATGTATTTATATCTTATATTCTAATATATATATAATATTTATTCAATATTAAAATATTATTATTTATTAATATTCTTTATATATATTAATATAAACATCAACAAATAATAGTTTTGGGGTACTGTGTACTCTTAATTCGTTTAATTTTTTTTTTACATGCAGGACCCTTTTTTAAAGTTAGTGACTCCGATTCAATGATCTTACTAGCACGGCTGTCATTCGAAACAAACTTCGTATATGTTGTTTGGTTTCGACTTGTTTACTGCACGAATCGGATGAGTTTTTATATTTCTTTTAATTGTTCACTTTGTAATAACACGAATCTACATTTTCTTTAAATATAAAAGCATCGCAAGTTTTTTAATTCAAATATAATTTGAAATTTAATCTTGTCTTGTCTTGTTATACATAAAAAACCATCTAAAAATCTTAAACGTTTATATAAGATTTTAATTTACAATCAATCTGGTACTCGAATTTCTAATTTACAAGTAGTTTGGTTTAACATATAAATCAATATATTTTTTCTAACCAAATTATTTCAATTTATTTAAAGTTGTCGTTCAAATCAAAAAAAAAATTTGTAAATCAGAGTCTGCAAATATTTAGAGCCCGTATACGAAGTACTCTGTATATAACTTTTAGATAATAAAAATTCACTAAATCAACTTCCAAATTACTAAGTAATAAATGTGAAAGATGCCTTAAATAATACCAGGCATTGATGTATTACACATAGTACATTATCACAATAAAGATATATGGCTTTTTATACATATATTACAAAATAGTATTAATATATTAAGTTAATGATCGAAATTGATTAGAATAAATTATATAAACAAATATTAGTTCAACCAATAAAATTCAATAAACTCTCTCGTTAAGTTTTGAGTTCGAATTTTGAACTTTAATTTGTAAGCTCTCAAGAAAACTACCACACCTCTAGGATTGGGCCATGCCCTAGTAGCCCTGGACTGGTGAGAAAAAAGGCCAGTAGCCCTAAAACCTATAACCCCTCAAAAACCTGCATGTAACCCCTTCCTCAAAATTATCAAAAAGGCCAGCATTATATTTTGATTTTGGATCGACGAGTCTCTTAACTTAAACTTTTTATAATAAAAAGAATTAATATTTTTCTTTAATTTAATTTGTAAATATTAAAAAGTGAAAAAGGAAAAACAGTACAAATGGTAAAGATTTCCTGCAAAGATGAATTGTGTTACAAATAATATTTGTATGAAGTGTTTCATTTTTCTTGAGAACCACAAATGATAATAATAAAGAACTTCCTAAAAGTCATTATTTAAAATTATGAAAACTATAATTTATATAATGCAGTTCATTGTTCATATTTATCTATATCAGATTAAAAACTAGTAACAAAAAAAATGTAAAACATTAAAATAAAATAAAATAAAAAAATATTACCAAAAATAAATAAATAGAGAGACTGTTGCATCTGTTGTACAGTTCACAAATTACTATAACGAGCAATAAGTTACCAAAAGGCGTAATGGGGAGTGGGACCCTTCGAGGTAGATAAGACCAACGGTGAACTGATTGAGCAGGCAGGTGTGTGAGAGTTGCAGCATAGACTTCTTCTTCTGTGATTCTCTCTCTACAATTTCCCGTATCCTCAATTCTTACCGCTCTCTCAGACATACCCTAATAACCAGAGGAGGATCTTTAAGGTAATCTCTTGCTATATATCTATACCCCTGTCTCTCTTTATCTATGTATATTTGTGTATATATGGTGTTGTCTTGGTTGATCTAGGGTTTAGTTGGTAGGATTTCGTGATGGCCTCCAAGCGGATCTTGAAGGAGCTCAAGGATCTGCAGAAAGATCCTCCAACATCTTGCAGCGCAGGTATTAATTTTTTAATATGGTCTAAATTAGGTCAAAAAGTTTTCTTTTTTTTTTTTGTGCTGATTTTTAGATTTTGGTGGTTCGTTTAGCTAAATATTCCTCTTTATTATTGGTATTTGTGAGTCTGATTCCTTATTATGCTTAGATTTAGCGAACTTTTTATTAATCTGCATCGAGGCTTGCTGCTTTATTGTAACAGCTGAGAATTATAATGAAGTTCACTTGTATTCTATGGTTTTCCTTAGGGCTTTGCGAAAAATTCCCGGGTTTGTTGTAACTTCTGAGATTGTGACTCTAGTAAGCTTTATTGTGTGGTTCTCATAGGGTTTAGGGAAGAAATTGTTTGAAATGGGGGAAATGGGTTGGTTTGTATAAAGTTGTTCATTGTTATGAAAGGGTTTATACTTAAATCTGATAGATCAAGAACTGTGGTGGTCTACATAGTGCTTAAGAGACTTACATTTTTCTATTAGGACATTCGACTTTCACACATGAATGTCACACACGTTAAGTATATATAAACTAACCCAATGTTCTATTATATTATTTCATAACCATCTCTCGGTTATGCTTTCGAAAAACACACATCATATGGGTAGAGATTGATGATTTAAGGAACATTTGAGTCTTACAAGCTTCTTGGAGTAATGGAGTGAGAGGCTTGTATGAGATGTGATGAGGAGCTTATACAAGAGACGGAACCCACCATTGACATGGCTAATTTCCCACCCTCTCATCGGACCATTGAGCCCATGTTATACGTTCCTCTTCCCTCTCTATTCAGTTAACACCAATAAATAACACTACATGCATGCATCATTACAATAAGTTTTGATAGACACCTGGAGTTAGTTGTAATTACCACAGGTATGCAGTTGAAACTATTACAGGGTTATTAATGTATTGCAACAATTTGTGCTTCGACTTATCTCTGCTTTTGTGTATATGATTTTCAGGCCCAGTTGCCGAAGACATGTTTCACTGGCAAGCAACAATTATGGGTCCCCCTGATAGTCCATATGCAGGTGGCGTTTTTCTTGTTACCATTCATTTCCCTCCAGATTATCCTTTCAAGCCACCTAAGGTACTAATTATTATCAATTCTCACGATTTTGAGATTTATCCCATAATTATTTTATATATTCTTATTGCTCTGAATAAAGACTGGTTTATTTCCGTTGCAGTCCTATCTGTGCTACTTTAATATTCTTTTAATTGATAATAGTCATATTGGTCATGACTTGAGAAGTGTTAATTTATGTGAGCCAAATCAGTGGAAGGCCCAAAAGGACCAAAATCCATGCTCTTTATCTGTTTGTCAATTCAGTTGAATTGTCCACTTGTTTGGTGCTGGATCCAAAATTTAGATCAGCGATACTTGAGTCGGTCTTTTTGTCGAACTTTTATGATATTTTAAAAGACCTATGAATCTATGATGTCGGAATTTCAGTTTTTACATGTTCAAACATCACCAGTTTGTTCCTGAAGAATCTTGAAAATTTACCCAAAGATGTGATACAGGAAACAAGGATGAAAGCTACTTGGTTGCAATGCTTTCCTTGCCCTGCATGAAGAGATGATGTACTTTTGGTCTCTATTCTTCTATTTGAAAATCTCTTCCACTACTATCCAATTATCTTCATGATATTTGAATGTTCTAGGTGTTTTGTAGGGACCTTTGCATAGCTGCAAGCCTTTAGCTGATGTGTTGGCATTGAACTGAGTTTACTTGAAAGTTTGGTGGTGAGAATTTTTGGATCAATGTTGGACTAATTGGTTCTGGTTTTCTTAATGACATGTTAGTCATGATCCTTGAACAGTGAACAGTCCATTCCATGTTAGAATGGAACTTTTAGTAAGTTGAACGTTGAAATGGAGACATGTGACAGACAGGCTTCATTTGGAATTGATGGCATGAGTAAGAGAAACAACACAGTAAATTGGTGCAATTATGGGAATTCTAGCCTGTAGACACTTAAAGATTCTAGGATAAGCTCCTGTAAATGGTCTCTTACCATTTCATTACGTACGATACTTTTTGGCATAAAATAGAAATTTAAAAGATGTTCATTTTTTAATAGTTCTGCTAAGTGATAGTTTAGGACATGCTATCCTTTGCTATGATACATTATTGTGATTTTTCTGTATTTCAGTGTCAATGTTTGAGAAGGGATTATTAAAATATTTTATAGTGGATACTTGTTTATGGAGTATTTAGAATACGCGTCAATATACCCTATTCGAGCGCTTATAACCTTGTGGGCTGTTCAATTTTATTTTAATCCATTTGTAGACTTCAAAGTGATTTAATCATCTGTAATTTTTATTTTGTTCTTGTGCTTCGCTTGCTGTGTGTGCTTTGTCAGTAAATATGACCAATAGTATCAGAAAAGACTTCCATATGCTCATTATGTGAGATCATGCCTTAGCAGTTTCTTTTCAGTCTTATCATTAGCTTGGGTCTCAACTCGTCCTAGTTCTTATTCATCAAACATTGCATAAATCACTAAGCCTTGTTCTTCTGCATAATGCAGGTGGCTTTTAGGACAAAGGTTTTCCATCCAAATATCAACAGCAATGGTAGCATTTGCCTTGATATCCTAAAGGAACAGTGGAGTCCTGCTCTTACTATTTCTAAGGTCAGTGCTCTATTTCTCAAACATTTTAATCTTAGAAAATCCATTTTCACCACAGCAAATATATCAAGACTTGTTTGGAACTTGAAAATTGCTAGGATAAAATAGGAAAGTGAATAGAATGTGCAAATTTCTAAATCAGAAAGCCTTGTTGACAGTTCAGTATATAATACTAGCATGCAATTGCTACTTCCCCCATCCATTTTAGTGAGTATTGGGAATCAGTAGATCCTGTACCATACTGGAGTTTTTAAATATGACTTGTTATATTTTACTTGTATATATTCCCAGATGGCCTGAACTTATGTTTTTGTATCAATTGTCTTTTGTTAATTCCTGATAGATCACAGACTGCACATTAGCACACAAGACTCGTGACACAGTGCATAGTTTGATTCTATATTATGCACACATATGGTGTATACAGTATGAGTAATTTGTGGCTAATTGCTAAAGACTTGATGCATGATAAGGAGAATCATTCTACTTTAGTTATTGACCAAAATATTGTTCTAAAAAAAGAGTGAGAAACATGACAAGTGGCAGATACCATAATGTATACAACTGTTATAACTGGTATGGGATACATTTTGGTGTTATGATTAGGTTCTAGCAATAATTGGTGATCACTATGGAACAGGATGCAACGGTTTGGATAGTAGCACACAATTATATAATCGGGGTGTAATGCATAGTTGATTTGTTACACTACAGTTTTTTCTTCCTCAATAGTCATAATTGATTCATAAAGACTCTAAGGTGTTAAGATAAGCCTGCCTGATTCTTCAAACCATGATCTATTCTATGGAGTAATATCTTATGGTTTTCCCATGTTTTACGTTGACTATTGAAGGGTTAGTGTTTTCTGGCTCATTTTCAGGTTTTGCTATCTATCTGTTCATTGTTGACAGACCCAAATCCTGATGACCCTCTTGTACCTGAAATCGCTCACATGTACAAGACTGACAGGAGCAAGTACGAGACAACTGCCAGAAGCTGGACCCAGAAATACGCCATGGGTTAGGGTGCTGCCATGTATGATAAGGAGTGGTTCCTTTTCCTCGTGACTTTTTCTGAACATGTTGTGCTTGTGGCGTGGGACTTCTATTATATTGTATGAATGAAATGAAAGTGTGATCTGTCTGTTGTAAGATGGACCGATTAGGAAACCTTGGAATCTTCTCCTTAAAAACACAGTTATGTTCTTTTTTCCGTATGGGAAATTGTCTTTTATTTCATGTTTTCAGATTATTGAAATGTTCTTCCATCTTTTGCCTGGAGTTCGGTGTCTGAAAGAAATTTCACCGTCACAGCTCACAACGTTCAAGGCACATGTAAAATTTTGTCAACTTCAGTAACCATTCATCCGAGAGTGGGTATTATCATTTTGGCTATGGCCCGTAGTGGTAACCAAGAGAAATGATAAGTGCTTGAGGGAATGAAAGTGGGTTGAAAATTGATTCTGAAATTAACTCAAGTTGGTAAAGGTGGAGAATATGGAATTTGCTTTGTTCATTTGATTTGCTCAACAAATTAGGTAGTTTCTTCTGAATTTGCTGCATATCTTCATGTGTAGGTTTTACTACTCACACGTGAAGTGCTTGTAAATTATGGACTACGAGGTATGCATAGTGAGTCCACAGAGAAATATCAAAGTTTCTCGTAATAATCGAAACTACCAGAAAAGTAATTTAAAATGGAAATGGTAAGTCAGAATTTGTCGTCCATTATGTATATCCCCTCACCTGACAAGAGATCCTTGTTTGACTTGGACCACATCAACTCAAGATAATCGGGTCAAAATGATATTTCAAATTATTTCATTCTAGTATTTTTTTATCGCATGTGTTATTTCTTCTTTTTTTTTTATTTACTTGATAACTTTATTCTTATTGGAATAAAAAAATAAAAGTATAGATTGTTATACAATAATTTTTTATGTTTTCTTCTAAATCTACCCTTACTGAATATTTTAATAATTATTATTATTATTATTATTATTTAAACAAATATTAGAATCGTCCCTAATCGCCTGGTCGCTGTCGTCACTAATTTCCGGTTGAATTTAATTAGTAACATAAATAGAGTATTTAGTAATATAAGCAAATCTTTTAGTAACTTGAACAAATATTTTAGTAATATTAGAAAGTTATTTACTATTATTTATTTGATCCAGAAAAATGAAAAAAATGATGATGAGAAGGAAAATATTAAAAGATAACAATGAATATATCAATCACAATCACTCTTCTACCATATATATACAAAAATATGAGAAAAAATGAAAAGTAATGAAAAGACAATATATAAAAATAACAAATGAGTGAAAATACAATATATACACAAAATTTATTTTATCACTAATGTTATCATCTTCGTTACTACTGTTACCACTACACCCACCACAAAACATAACCATTGTAAATTTGGTACATATATTTACATTTTTGTCAGTATTTTCTAATAATTCAACTAAAATTTCTAACATATCTATTGAAATTACTAAAAACACATGCTAAAATTACTAACAACACTGTTAAAATTACATCAATCTCAGTCATTTTCATAACACTTATCTCACAAATCTAAAAGAAACAAAATGAAATGAAGAAACTTAGAAGAAGATATTTAATATACGTATATATAATCTTACCATGTCCTTATCCAACGTCAACGCAACCACCACCTCCTCATTCAATATCAGCATTAATAGCACCACAACACCATTATCATTATTACACAACTAGATAACAACACTATAACTAAAAATTGCATCCACCATAATTACCAAAAATCATCATTACTATCACTATAAATCTGATATATATATAAACAATATAACTAAATTCCTAATAACTTCTTTAAAATTACTAATAAAATAAAGAAAACTACTAACAATCATGATAATGTTACTGATGAGTAACATACGAGTAAAATTAACATATCAAATCTAAAATAAAAAGAGAATATAAAAATATGAACAAATGTTGCACTATAATTCAGATTTTTGAGATTTTCTGACATAGATGAGATAGACGATATGAGAGATGACTATGATGGTGAGGATTTCAGATTTGCATTGGTTGTGGCGGCTACGATGGCGATAGTGGTGGCGGTTATGGATGCTCTGAACGGTGGGTTTAATGGAGATGAAGACGACAGATCTAAATTTCGAAGTCTGAAACATGTTAGATCTATTGTTAAATCAGCGATAGTGGTCGTTATGACGATAACGATGATGTTGAACAAAAGATGTAGACAAATCCGGCCATAGGTTCTGGCGACAGTGATGAGTTTCGATATTGTAGAGAGAGAGACGACATTGACAGTGTGACCAGTGATGGAAGTTGAGGAGGAAGAGAGAGAAAGAGATATTGGAAAAGAGATGCGTAGATAGAGAAACAAGCATATGCGGATCCACAGTGGGGTCTGCGCCTGCAATTGCACCCACAACTTTTATAATTCTAGTTTAGTAGTTATACGAATTGTTTTGTGGTTTGGCAGAACGGTAATGTTACATATATTTTTTGCACGGAGGCCATGAGTTCAATCTCAAACTCATTTGTTATCCCATTTTTTGTTTTATTTAGCTAAAATTACCAATTTTATTGAACTTTTTATATTCATGTATCATAATTGTGCACCTACACCAAAAAGATCATGTGTCCGCCACCGGAAACAAGAGAAAGATGAAAAGGGGAAGAGAGAAAGAGATTATAATAAGGATAAAAAAACAAATTACACACTTAAAAGCATTAGAATTATATCATCTGAAAACCATCGTACTGGACTGAAATTTTGATTCAAATACCCAACCAGCCTGTCATTTGCTGCTGAAAATAAGCAGATCTGGATTGAAATAAGCCCGCTGGGCCTCTCGAATAGGTCGACGTGATATCGAAATGTTTGCGATTGACTTATACAATCCCAAGTACACACGAAGTTGGAACGCTCGAGCACAAGTACAAGAAATTCGAAAACCCATTATTAATTTTAATTATTAACTAATCATTATCTTCTGTTTATATGAAATACTCTGTGCTGAATATTAATCAAATAGCATCCGAGAATTATATATATTTTCGACGGAATGTTCTAAGTATTTTGACGGACAGATAGATAAATATGTGCCTATAATTGCATATAGGATTAAATTATACCGGTAATATTGGCACACATTTACGCTTGTGTAAATTTTTTATTAAATTTTAATATATATTTCTTTAACTACTTATTTAATAATTGTTATCATTGAACTATTGAAAAGAAAAAGAAGAGACACAAACTGGAGATTTCAAATATATTTGAAAAAAATTATAAAATTAGTCCCCAGATATAGTAGAATTTTATATAACTTATAGGGTATTTTTAGAATATGAAATGATGACACAATTACACCAAGATAATTATTCTAAGGTCAAATGTTACATAGAGATATATATAAAGTTGGTATCTTTGGAAGATAATAAAATATTATTCCAAACGTTTTATTAAAGAAATTACTGTATGTCTAGTTGATTTGTTTACACTTACAAGTTATAATAAATTCTTTTTATGAAGTCTATTATCAGAATATTTTATCGGTAAACTTAAAAAAAATTGTAGCATAATAATAATAATAAAATATTTTCAGATAAATATGACTGTTTTTATAAAATAAATTTTATTTCGAAATCTAAATTATTATTATTATAATTATTGTACCTGCAGGCTGATAGTTTAAAATAAAAAATAAGTTGGGAAATGAAGAAAGAGTGGTGAGGAGATTGGTTGTGAACATCATAATATAATAATATATCACATGGGTAGTGGTGGACGTACTTGTGTTGTGCCCCTCACCGTGGAAGCATGAACGCCGCCGGTGACCGACTGATGACTTCTTTTTTCGAGACAAAACTCCCCTCCCCACTTGTGCGTTTCCCGTCACCATCGCACCTGTAAGTATATGACGCACACAGTTTGCTAGTTAAGAAGTGCTGAAGCGAACAAGTGGAATAAAAAATAATAAATTAAGATGAAATTACGGATATTATTAACCTATTAGATTTATTCTATTACTATTTTTGAAACAATTAAATACAAGTGAATCTCTCTTTCTTATATTAATAAAATATTATTCCTAACGTTTTATAATATATACTTTCTCTTTGTAAATTTTAGAAGAAAAAAAAAGAAGAAGAGAGATTTAGTACTTGTATGAGCTGAGGGTGAGAATAAAGTTATAAAGGTGGCTAAAAATCGACTTAATTTAAGAATAATTTCGTTGATTAATTTTTTTTTTGTGAGATTAGGTTGATATATATAGTTTTAGGAAATTGATCCATCTGTTCTTAATATCTGATGGAAGGATGTTGTTATCGTGATTTTACTCTATGCATTGCGTGTATAATGCACGCTCTAATGGGAAAATGAAACTTTTGTCTTTCCTACCTAGCTGTTTTCCTTTTTGCTTTGTTTCCACCAACCATGTTTGTGCTATATACCTTCCCCCATCCCAACCCCGTTTTGGTTCACCGTGGTTATTTACTATTTTATCTGTTTTAAAATTAAAAATATATTTTTAAAATTAATTTTATATTCTAAATATATCTCTATTGTTATGTTATTTGAAGTAATATTAGTGTTAATTATAGTTGAGACTATTAAATAGTAAAGATAGTATAACTAATTGGAGTAGTAAAAATAATATTTAAGGAAGTATATTATATATATAATCTACTTCTTTAACTATCATTTTTACTGAGATAGTATTATATATATATATATATATATATATATATATATATATATATATATATTCAATTAACTACTTTAGATTTTTACTGAGATAGTATAATTAAGTACAATGATCGTTTACTTTTTCTCGGCCAAGTGACACGTCAAGAGGATGAAATATGGAAGTAGATTAGTGCCATTTTTCGTATAAAACAACAAAGACTAGTTGTTCCAATCATAAATAAATGTTGTAACTTGTAAAAATTGAAACTCAAATCAAGACGTCGAAAGAAGACTTTGATGCTTGGACTATGATTAGCCACCAATAACAAATAGTTAAAAATACTTCATTATTTTTCTCCATTTTGTGGCTCAAAGTAGTAAGTTATATATATAATCTCCTTGGAGATGATGCTCATTAATCACTTGTTTTAATCTATAAGTGCTCAATTCACCCCATACAACTTGCAATGATATAAAAGATAAAATAATTCATAGCCCAAAAAACAAAATATAACAGACATTAATGTAATTTGTTGCATGTAGTATATAAAACCAAAAGAATTCAACCTCTCAGGCAATTTTGTCGAACCTGATGTACCTTCTTTACTTGGCTTTTGTGTATGGTATTATGCACTCTCATGGTGGCAGTGTCCAAGAAATCCACAGGCTTGTATTTTGTCTTTCTAATAAATAAATAAAAGAAACCCAAACAAATGTGACAAAAATTTTCTTTACTATATTTACTCATGCATTTATGCTTCTCGTGCATGAGTCCTTCTTTACATTTTCCTTATTTCAAGACTATTTCTTAAACTATTTTAGGTAAGCAAGCGAGCTTGTTTAACTTTGAACTGACTTTTAAAACTCCATTAGTTAATACCAATTGCTTCGAGTGACAGAGAGTTCGGTTTTCTTAAAAATAAATAAATAAATATATATATATATATATATATATATATATATATATAAAGTTTGATTTTTATAAACACAAGATTTTATAATTTCTCAACTTAGAGTTTTGTAAACACAACACCGATAGATACTATAGAGTCCCACTCCTCCTTCCTCCCAAAGAATGAAATCATTATGGGTCAATCTAATTTAATTGGAGTCCGCAAACTACCAGATTGGATACCCAAAAAAAAAAAATGGACACTCCCGGAGTCCCTAAATAGCCTTTGATGTGCAAAATTGTTTTTGTTAGTAAAAATAAGTATAGTTACTTTTTGTTATAATTTGTGTGGGATATAGTTTAAACCAGTGAAATAATAAAAAAGACAAGCTAGAGTTAACTTTTTAAATTTGAGTGAAAATATATATTTTAGACAATTGTTCGAGAATGTGTGTGTGGAATAATGTGTTGAAAATATCCCTCTAATTAAGCTCCGGTTTAAAATTGAGATTTGTTGTACAATACACCTGTTAATGGTAATTTTCAAAATGGTGCATTATAAGAATTTGCGATCTCCATACTTTAAATCGAAATAAATGGGACAATATATTGTCGTAACTTTTTTATTTAGTCAACATCGGAGATTACTGGGAGTTGTACTAATCTCGATCTATCTCAATACGAGATCTGTTGTTATAGATGTAGATGGTATATATGAAAAAAAATTTTGTTAAAACTTGCGACGTGATTAAAACTCTGTGGGCATCACAACCTAACATATTAATATTAATACCCACGTTAAAATAGCAACCGTACACATAATCAGTCTGATTTATCACCTTAATAACAATTATATAGATGGCCGGATCAGTTGATTAAGACTATTTTTGTCATTATTAGTTGTAATTAAGAAGACAATCATTCCCTACGTTTTGAAATATAGTACATTTTGAATATCAATTTTTTTAAAATTGTTTTTTGGGTATAATTTTACCCTTGTATTTGGTGAGTGGAACATATACGTGAAACAAATTAGACCAAAAAACCAGTGTTGTCTTTTTAGAATCCAAATACAATTTATTCATGCTAATAAATTCATGTGGGGATCTCCTAGGTTTACAAATAATATTATGGTCAAAAGCTTATAATTTAAGCTAATTAAATATGAATTGAAAATTAATTAATGCGCATCTCTACATTCTTACATGCCCAATCGAATACAACTATATTGAGTATATATGACAAAAAGAATTTAGCGATGGAGCTTAATGTAAACAGAAAAAAATAATAAAGAGTATAATTGGCAAATGTGTATAAGGAGAAAGTGATAGGGAATAGTCCAAAGTTCATTAGAAAACAAATCGGCATTATGAACATTTCAAACTTTCTCTTAATCGGACTAATCCCTTTTGGGGAAATTGCTTTGATACGTCGTAGTGGATTTGATGTATATATATCATCATTTATTGTCGAAAAATATAACTCAAAGGATTATGTCATTAGATATAATTTTATAATCATTTAATGTAAATTTGACAATAAAATATGTAACTTTAAATATCAATAAATGTAAATTGTTTATCAAAATAATATAATTTATAAAACTGAGATAATATGATGTAACTTTATTGTTAAATATTATAGCTATAAATATGAATAGATGTACATTTCATGTGCAAAGATGTAATATTTTTTAAGTCAAAACAACCTTCAAAATCGGGTCAAACCATTTGGCCACTAAAAGTTAAAATAGTTGTACGTAAATTTTAAATTTCAAACAAGTTGCCCATCTTTTTAATATTTATTAGTTTATAGTGATGATTTTTGTGGTTAAAATTATAATGCCTAATCATGTATATTAAAAGAGTAATTTATGAATTTTTTGTCATTGTATGTAGTTTTCTTGTTATGTAATTCTGGTCAAAAAATATAATTTCGTTGTCAAAAAGATATAAGATTCTATTTAGTCATTATATAACTCTGTTGTTATGCTGTGTAAGTCTAGTTGAAAAATGTAACTTTTATTTTCATAAATATGTAAGATTCTAATATTCTTGTCATTTTTGTTATAATATATAATTTTACTTGTCTTAGTATGTAAATCTTGTCGATGCATGTAATTTTTATTGTCAATAGAATGTAAAATAATATGTTTATCATAATATGTTTATCATAATATGTACATTAATTGTAATAGTATATAATTCTAGTCGATATATGTAATTTTTTTATGTGATCAAGATGTAATTCAAATTGTTTTGTCAAATCTAATCATAAATTTATTTTTAAATAATTCAACTATATATAAAATAAATTTTTTAAAATTGTAATATTTAATAAATTGAGTTGGGTATGAAAATTTATAATTTTATAATTTCAAGTTTTAATCATAAATTATAAATTTTACCTTTATAAACATATACATATAATCTATAATAAAATTGACAACAATAACATATAATCTATAATACAAATGATGAAAATTAAAAAAAAATATAGTGAGAAGATAAATCATAAGAATTAAATAACAAAAAAGTAGTGTTTGCACATATAAATTTTTTGTAATGATCAATAAATATTCAAAGGTAATTTCAAACAAAAAAATCTTATCGAAAATCCAGAATTACATATATTTAAACCTAAGAAAAATTTAATAAAAATAATACAAATGATAAAAAGCATTAGTCAAATATCTTACAAATATTTTTTGAATTTCAAAACTCTACAACCATACGAAACATTAATTTTTTTTTTTTTGTGTGTGTGTGAAAATTAATATTTACTATAAATATCTTAGATATCTTCATAAAAAATATAGAAAATTTTATTCGTAAATATTTTAGATATTTTAATTATAACATCTTATATACTAAAAATATTTTAGATATTTTTCATATATTATTATGTTATTCTCAACCTCGTCAAGTTAATATCCCCATTCTTAAAGTATTCATTTTTCAGTTTTTTAACGACTAAGGATAAACTGATATTTTTCATTTTGATTTATGTATATTCTAACTTAACGGTGGATTGTTATTAATTTCAACATTCTAAAATCAATGAGGAAATTAATTTGCTTATATGACATCTTAAAATCTATTTTTGTCTTTGTTCATCTTTTAGGATTTTGAGTCTATAAATACCCTTGATTTCTCACATTATAAATACTCACAAACAAAGTTAAAAAAAAATACCTTACCCACATTAGTATTTTCTTTAGATTTTGATAAATGTAATTATTATAAAGTTTTTTTTTTCATAGAAAGACAATACACTTCGCGAGAAACAAGAGTATTTCATTGAAATTTTTTATTTATAAGCATTATTATTTATTTACCATATGTTTTTGTCCATTTCCTAAAACATATGAATTATCATTAGAACTTAGACTATAAATTGTAAAAATACGAAAACATCACAAAATTTGTCCCAATTTTTAATATTAATCTGAATGTAATTTGGGCTTACTCTAATTTTTCAAATACTTTTAGATCTATGTACTAATTTATCTAGATTAATAGTGTTAAGTAGTTGAATTAACGATTTGAGCTAATAATTATGTCTTTGACATGCAAAAATCTGAAAAAATAATTATACGACCTCTTTGATTCCTGATTTTAATGGAAAAAAAATCCAAACAATTATTTCCTCAGTTTTGTTATTTTCTCAAATTTATTTAGTATTATGTTCATTTTATAATTAATTAGTTAAAATTAGTTACACCTTACAAAAAAGAATATTTTTATTTTTCCTTGTTTTTTGATAAGGTTTAGTTCAAGTCATAATTTTTTCGAATCTTTACGCATTTTCTAAAATTGGTGTGTAATAATTGTTTATATTTAAAAAATAGGGTTTTATTCATTTAAAACTTATGGGTAATTACGAATTTTTTAAAAGAAAATCCAATTAAAAATAATTTTGTGGCTTTTACCTATTTTCTAGTTTTATTTTTTATTCTTGCAAGTTTAATGTTAAATAGTTAAAATTAGTTAATGATTTAATCTCTTATTTCAAAAAAAAAAAATTAGAATAGCTTTAAGTGTTTATGAAGTCAGATTTAAGATAAAAAATGATAGAAAAATATTTAATATTTTATTACCTAGTTTAGGTTATTAAATAGGTAGATTTTTAATTTTATTATTATCAATTTATGTTTACCAACTCGCGGCTTTATTATTGTTATAGGCTCTTTTTTCATTTATTTGCATATCTTCTTATTTATGCCCGATTTTCAATTAAAATTATTTTAAAAAATCCTGGACGCGACAATAACGTTATTACAATTAATTCTCATACTTCTCGATACTTTGAATGCAATGGTGTATTAGAGAGTTCTCAAATTTAACTTCATAACAAAGATAATTCATTAATTGTACTTTCATATTTCATATTTTTATATTTAATTTTTAAACTTAATAAAACATTCTCGTCTTTTATATGTCATGATGATTATATTAAGTGGCATAGTTATTTTATTTTTTATTACGAAATTTGGGGTTGTTACAAACTAACTACATGTAAATATTTTTAATCCATTTTGATATTAAAGTTTTGTAACTTTGATATAATTACTGAATATTGAAAAATTAAAAAGTCATTTAACATTTTAAATATTACATAAGAAATTTAATATTGGCTTATATTAACATTGAATAATAGTGTCGGATACTTGTATAATAGAATTTTTTTTTTGCATATTATACATGAACTTCAAAATTATAATTTGATTTAAAATTTAAAATTCTTTTCTTAGTCAATTTTTTAAGTTTTGGAACAAATTTGATATCTTAAATCAACTCAACAAAATCTTTATAAAAATTAAATTATATATTTTAATTTGGATATGTGATAAATTAAGTGAGTCGGTAACTAACTTAGTTGTTTTTATACTTTCTATATTATCTCAAATTCTATAAAAATATATAATATATAAGAATAGATTAGACATCATGCAACACTAGAAAACTTCAAATTATTAAAACTAGACTATGATAAAGCATATATAAATTATTGATTAAATTAGTTTATCTAAGACTTAATGACCAAAAAAGTAACATTAAACATTTTGGATATTTTCAATTTAAACATTCACATATTGTTTTATCACTTTTGCTTTTAAACTTTTATCTTAATTTACAAAAAGACTAATACATTAGTTAACTATAGTTGTTGATATAATACAAATGTTTGTCTTTTTGCAACCTTGAATAAATGTCCAACGGCAATTAAAAATAATTAAAATATATAATAATTTTTATGGTCATTAGTCTTGATCTAATAAATCAAGTTAATTATTATTAAATTAAATATAAAAATATTTTTTAGTGATCGATAATAATTCAAAAGTATTTTCAAATAAAAAAAAACTTGCTGAAAATATAGAATTACGTATATTTGAAACATAAAAAAAATGGTAAAAACAGTACAAATGACAAAAAATAATCAAAAACTATTCAAATTTTAGATAATAATTATTACATAACAAAAAACTAAGCTTTGATTCTTTACACAAAGAAATATATTGCTTTACATACATCAACTAAATTAAAATTAATAACTATATTATACACAAATATAACAAATTTTATGTAAGATAAAAAATGTTAAATCTCATACAAACATGAAGAAATATTTCAAATAGAAGAATAAATTAGAAGAACAATTGAAATATACATAAAATCGGAATCATATTTAAATAAGCATAAAACATATCATAATATTTATACAGTATTCATTGGTTTGATTATAGTTAGGATTTGGTTAGAATAAATTAATTTAATAAATGATTTGATAATCATTATTGTAAATTACATTATTATTTATGAGTATTAAATCTCTTTAAAAAAATTTAATTGGATAAATTTATTGGTTAATTGATTTTATTACATATACAATAATTATTATTTAATTTTAATTTAATTTATAAATGACCTCAATCTTAGTGAACCTAATTTATAATTGATGTTGGGTTTCGTAGGATAAAACGCAGCGAAAAAATACGATTTAAAATAAAACAAAACGAAACCCAAACCTGAGGATCTATGCGAAACAATTTAATACAGATAGTTTAAGTTTTTACCGATTAATTGTGCGAATCTGAAGATTTGGTGAAGGTGTTGATCGTCTCCAAATCTTTAACGCAATCCAACAGAACTACGTCTCTATGGTATCCACACGAACACCCGCAAATCGTCTTACGATCCGAACAAGAAGAGTTACAGTACTAGCTGTATGATCTGTATCTCTTATCTCTTTTAACCCTAGTCTCTCTCTTATGAGCGGCTACGTAAAACGTTGGTTTTAGAGAATAGCTGATATATCATATATATAGCCTTTCATAGAGTAAATCCAAAACCTAATCTAATTAGGAGACTTGAAATCCGAATTTTATATTTATTAGATATATATATATATATATATATATATATATTTAATCAAGTCTCACTTAATTAATATATATATGCACAAATAAATATATATTCGTATTTCCTTCCAAAAGACTCTATTTCATACAGATTACATATATATTAATATATATGTATATAATTTAAAGCCATGATTTAATTAAATCAATCTTATTGATATATTAAAATCATTGACATTTAAATTATATCTCCTTGACGAATGTTCTTTGTGTGTGACCCTGTAGGTTATTATTACGTTGTCAATAATTTTAAATCATATTATAAAATTATAAACAGTGAGCGGCATCTAGTAATACATTACTGTTACCCAAGTGATAATAAAGTCATAGATTCGACGTTACCTTTCGTGACCAATGTTTCAATGTAACTTAATCCTTTTAACCATGATATCTAAGATTAAATTCAAGGCATGGATGTGTCATCCTCTTCATAATTTAATCTTAATTTTCTTGATCAATGAGTAAACTATATGAAACAAATCTCTATTTGAGCATGGTCATGCATTTTATAGTTTCACTCAATTAAGAGGCCTATAGATATCACCCCTAATTTATAGGAGGGTTAAATTCCATCTACACCATCCCCAATTCTCACATAACTCATTATGCATCCAATAATCACTTTTATCGTCCACCCGGTTAAAGATGTCTTTTGATAATGTCAAAACGCATAACTCCTTATGTAGAAATTGTTAGAGTGTATGCCCTAGTGGCCAATTATGTAATGATTGTGACACTATGTTTATGTTATGTTTTTTGGTTAAATGATAATTACTTTTATTATGTTTTATTTACTGCGTAATATAAATGTTAACATAATAAATGTCCTTAGAAGAATGATACTAATTATATGGATTCAAGTATGTGACTTGAATATGAGACCATATAAATATGTAAAGTATCATTATTCTTAAATGTCCCTAGTCGAGTATCATTGTCAGTGGGACAACAATAATACATTGAGACTAGTATGTGGATTAACTGATGGTTATATCTCATTGGTCATAAATATATACGAGATATATTAAGTTGATTCATAGGTACATGTTAGAGAACATAGTACTGGACAGACCCACCATGAGAATTCTACATGGAGCGTTATGCTATGTGTCATAAGTAATTCTCATAGTGACAATGATGTAATGGTCCTTCGACCTGAAGTCATGACATTTCTACATAAGGAGTTATGCGTTTTGACATTATCAAAAGTCACCTTTAACCGGGTGGACGATAAAGGTGATTGTTGGATGCATAATGAGTTATGTGAGAAATGGGAATGATGTAGATGGAATTTAACCCTCCTATAAATTAGGGGTGATATCTATAGGCCTCTTGATTGAGTGAAACTATGAAATGCATGGCCATGCTCAAATAGAGATTTGTTTCATATAGTTTACTCATTGATCAAGAAAACTGAGATTAAATTATAAAGAGGATGACACATCCATGCCTTGAATTTAATCTTAGATATCATGGTTAAAAGGATTAAATTACATTGAAACATTGGTCACAAAAGGTAACGTCGAATCTATGACTTTATTATTACTTGGGTAACAGTGATGTATTACTAGATGCCGCTCACTGTTTATAATTTTATAATATGATTTAAAATTATTGCCAACGTAATAATAACCTACAGGGTCACACACATAGAACATTCGTCAAGGAGATATAATTTAAATGTCAATGATTTTAATATATCAATAAGATTGATTTAATTAAATCATGACTTTAAATTATATATATATATATATATATATGTATATATATATATATGTAATCTGTATGAAGAAGAGTCATTTGGAAGGAAATACGAATATATATTTATTTGTACATATATTAATTAAGTGAGACTTGATTAAATATATATCTAATGAATATAGGATTCGGATTCTAATCTCCTAATTAGATTAGGTTTTGGAATCTACTCTATAGAAGGCTATATATATATATATGATATATCAGCTATTCTATGATATATATAAAAGATATATAGAATTTTTCTCTAGAATAACCAACGTTTTGACGTAGCCGCTCATAAGAGAGAGACTAAGGTTAAGAGAGATAAAAGAGATACAGATTATTTACAGCTAGTACTGTTATCCTCTTTACTCGAATCGTAAGACGGTTCGCGGGTGTTCGTGTGGATACCGTAGAGACGCTGTCCAGTTGGGTTGCGTTAAAGATTTGGAGACGATCAACACCTTCACCAAAGTTTCAGATTCGCACTTTTAATCGGTAAAATCTTGAACTATCTGTATTAAACTGTTTCGCATAGATCCTCGGGTTTGGGTTTCGTTTTGTTTTATTTTAAACCGTATTTTTCCGCTGCGTTTGCTGGTACGAAACCCAACAGAAATGTCATGACTTCAGGTCGAAGGACCATTACATCATTGTTACTATGAGAATTACTTATGACACATAACATAACGCTCCATGTAGAATTCTCATGGTGGGTCTGTCCAGTACTATGTTCTCTAACATGTACCTATGTATCAACTTAATATATCTCGTATATATTTATGACCAATGAGATATGACCATCAGTTAATCACATACTAGTCTCAATGTATTATTGTTGTCCCGCTTGCAATGATACTCGACTAGGGACATTTAAGAATAATGATACATTACATACTTATATGATCTCATATTCAAGTCACATACTTGAATCCATATAATTAGTATCATTTTTCTAAGGACATTTATTATGTTAACATTTATATAACGCAGTAAATAAAATATAATAAAAAAAATTATCATTTAACCAAAAACATATCATAAATATAGTGTCACAATCATTACATAATTGGCCACTAGGACATACACTCTAACAATTGACTCTTGTGAATTTGTGTATTAGTATTACTATGATATATAGACAAGAGGATAAGGTAAACAATTTGTCGAACACTTTCCATTATTCATGCAATTTAGAGAGTTTATACTTGTAAATTTCTATTTTATATTATAATATAAATGGAAAATACAATTTATATCAAGATTAATTATTTATAATATTTTTAAGGAATTGTAAATCCTATTTAATAAATTTTGATTTATTAATCACTCATCTATAGTTCAATTAAATTACTCATAAGTTTAACAAAGAAATCAAACTTCGTGATCATGTGATGGTTATAGTCCAAATGAATAAATGAATATAATTAATATTCATTCATACGTTTGGACTATAACCATCACGTTATATCATAGTAATATTATTAAATGATGGTTATAGTTAATATTAACTTTTATACTATATGTATATTAATTATATTATTTAATAATTAATAAATCAAATAATAAGTGTATATATAAAAAAAATATGTTAAATACAAATTTTGAAGTATTCTATAGCATTGCGACAAGTGGCAACGTAGTTACAATATAATTTAAATTATATTTTTTTTATTTATGTTACATCCTTTTATCAACAAAAATTACATCGTTTGACTACAAATATATTTAATTGCATAAAACTTATACTTTTTTACTTAATCTCAAGTTATATCTTTTTGACAATCAACATACATCTTTTGACCTAAATTACATCAATTCTAAAAAAAATACATATTTTGACTTAAATTATTTATGTTACATTCTTTTGACATCAAAAATTACATTATTTGATTAGAAATACATTCAATCATGTAAAACTTATAATTTTTGACTTAATCTCAAGTTATATCATTTTGACAATCAACATACATCCTCTGACTTAAATTACATTCATTCTCTAAAAAACTACATATTTTGTCTTAAATTGTTCTAAATTACATCTTTTTGATAAAAAATATACATCATTTGACTAATCTTACATGATATCATAAAAAATCTACATTTCTTGATCAAAATTATTGTGTACATTTTTTAAAAGTGGTATTACGTTTTTTGACAACAACTTACTTAAATGATGTAATTTTAACTGATTTAATAAGTATCAAGTTACTAAAAGGTAAAAGAATATGTAATCTAAATTTTCTTAAACAAACAAGTGGCTAAATTTAAAGTGATGTACATACATGTGATGTATGGAAGACTCTTCCCTAATTTTGGTTCCTAATCGTTTTGGCGTGAGCCTATTTTAATCATTACCTAATAATTATGTGGAGAAGTTAGAATTTAAATTAACATAGTGATAAGTTAAAATCTCTATAAATTAATAATATTGAGACCAAATTATTTTATTATTTTAGAAAAGTATTAATTAATCGATAAATTAATATTTATTAATTTATAGAAATTTTACTATAACAAAGTTGAATTTTAATTACATTAAAAATTCATTGCACTCATCACATCCAGAATTCTTCATAATTTTTTAATGTAATTCGAGAAGACAACAACAAAATTTTTGGATGCAAGAAGAGAAGTTCAAGTCCAACTAGAAATAAATTTTAAAAAAAAGCAAGTAATACTAAAATCATATTTTCTTAAATTGTCTTAGGTATATTTGTAATTTTGAAAAATTATTAATTTATAGTTTTATTGGGACATATATTTATATAGGAATCTCCCAAAAAATTATTATCTTATTATTTTATCAAAATTTATAATTTTTATAATTGACCCAAGTCGGGGCATGGTAAAATTATTAATTTTGGGAGTTTATTAATTTATCGAATATAATTTATAAAAGTTTTACTGTATTTAGATCAGAGAATGCAAAATCAGGCGTATTTATGTTACTCACACTCAAATTCAACTGAAAATATTAATATGATTATATATAGTTTTTAATTCTTTTATTATTTAATTAGTCCTTTTTTTTACTATTATGAATTTAGTTGATAATGCAATTGTTATAAATTTATAAAATGAGATCTCAAAAGAAAAAAGAACCAAAACTAACTGAAAATGTAAAACAGTTGGGGACTGATCAGTTGGAAATTGTTGCTTTTACAAAGGGTACTGCACCACTGCCTCTTTCTGTGAATTTTTTCTCCAAATTTCATACCGCTGTCACTTACAATAAGAATTACTGTAAAATAATGCACGTGCTATATTTGTGTAGAGTGTTTGTCCTATACGGCGTCGTAAATCATTTAAGAACTAAATGAAAGACCATCTCATTTCTTTGGTTAACTAATTGTCTCATTACTGGTGGTTGTACAATAACGTAACATGTGACAAGTGCTTAACGTTTGTCTTTTTCCCTTTTTTTTGTTTTGGTTTTCGGAGTTCTTGAAATTACACAATACTCAGCGACATATTGATTTAAATTTATACGGAGTGTCATCAATGGTAAATGATATCCTTTTTTTTGTTTTGGTTTTCGGAATTCTTGAAATTACACAATACTCAGCGACATATTGATTTAAATTTATACGGAGTGTCATCAATGGTAAATGATATATATATATATATATATATATATATATATATATATATATATGTATATGTATATGTATATGTATATATATATATAATATGAGTTTTGAAAAAGCAAAATCTGTAGGCATAATTAGTAGTGCATGTTATTTGCCAATATGTATATGTTTGACTTTAAAAAAGGCAAAATATGTTATATAATTAGTATTCCATGTTACTTAGGAATCATAATGTGTATTATTATATCCATATCGAATCAACTCAATTCAAAAATTGTAAAAAATATTCTATTAATTAAATTAGAAGAAAAATGTCACGTACTTAAGTTCATAATAAAAAGAACCAATATAACAAACGGTAAAAACCAAAAAAAAAAAAAAAGAGTTGCCATGTAACTTAATTTGTAAATTTGAGATATATCAACCCTAAAATCTTTTTTCCCCCTTTTCTCCGATTATTTTGAAATACTTATGAGCTTGGCTTCAAGACTTCAAACAAAAATAAACATAAGAAAATGAAAAAGCTAACAATTTCGAGGTCGTGAGTAAGCTAAAATGAAAAGGAAAATGGAGAAGAAGAAACAAAAAAATGAAAAAGACGGCGGCCTAAAATGAAATAGTCATCTCGCGTTTACTAATGGTCCCGGTTATTTCCACACATATAATTAGCAGAAACCAATAAATGCAATGGAAAACAATTCTACACACTTTCTTTGTCTTATTTGTGGCTGTGGGGGCGTTCGGAGCTTCCCAAACCTCAACGGTCCAATTATCTTGCTCCGGCCCATCCCATACCTACAAATCCAGATGTCTTTTTTATTTATATTACTGTGTTGCCCCTAGAACTAACCCCATTATATGTTCTACTGTACTTCTTAAGGAAACATGAACCCTTTGTTTTGTCCTTTTTATTTATTTTTTTGGCCAAATTCTGGGAAACATATATGTAATCTTCTCTATCATTAAAAGATAAGATCCAATGTTATCCTGATGTTTAAATATCACGTTCTAAATTTTCTTTATCTGAAAATGATTTGTTTTGATAAAAAATTATAGGTAATTTTAGTAAAAAATGATCGCCACCAATTGGGTACAAAGGCTATACATAACTCTTTAACATAATACTCTTTCCATTAAAAAGAAAAAAAGATTCATTTTCAAATGTAACGTTTTCTTAAAAAAAAAAGTTATATTTATATATTTTTTTATTCTGGCATTATATTTTTAAATTTTTATTATTATCATGAATTGAATGTTTATAGCTAATTTTATTTAAAGAATTTATTATTTAAACTCGTAATTATCACTTCAATATGTAATATTAATATTTTCTGTAAAATTGTGTGTTCTATTTATGGAAGTGTAGCGTTCCTCATTACTCCTCTTATAGTGGAAAACTATATGCAGACACCGATCCACGAGTAAAAGATGTCGATATATGTTAGATGTAGTAGGTGCTGGCAGCTTTAAATTTTTTGAAAGATCAAGTTCTATAATATACTGCTATTATTTTGACAGGGCATTATTTTGTCCATAATAATTATACTCCAGTATTTTATTGTAACGGCAAAATAATTCATATATTTTGATGAAATTTATCCGGTGGTTGAACACCTAAAACGAGTCATTAAGCGGTTGTACATAATAAAAACGTTACATATTTTAACTATTTGAACACTATTACTTTTAAATATACAGAAATTTACAGTCCCGTTTGCAAAAAGAGAGAGAGAGCGCTTAAGAAATTTCCAGTTTTTATTGGCGATATATGCTAAGTTCGTCGTCATAATTCCATCACTAATTGTAACCTCACGTGAGTTTAATTATATTTTGATTGTAAACGTAAAAAAATTACCATTCATATATTTTGCAAACGAGAGCTTTGGGAACAAATTAATTAACATTTGATTTTAAAATCTTTTTAGCTTTCAAAAATACAATTAAACTCTGAAGGTAGGGATAACAAGTATGATGGCGCTAACATGGTTGGTCCTACAAAAATTATACCCCGTATAGAATTTTCCATTTTAAGAAACTTAATACTCAGTATACTAGTTCTTTCGGTTTAAAGACAATTATTATTAATCAGATGAAATAATGAATAAAAAAGTAAAAAAGGAAATGAAACTTTGATAAAGGTTTCATTATTTCCTTTTTTCAAAACAAATAAAAGAAAGAAATACTCGGCATTTCCTTTTGGAAGGAGAATATAGAAGGTTGGTTACTTGTGTTGAATTACTCCGCAACATGATTTCTAAATGAATAAATTTTTACACACAAAATATTTTATAAGAAAAACTCACAAAGTTTATAAAAACATGAAGGAATTGATTGATCCCCTTGATTAAGGAAGAAATAGAGTAATAAATTTGTTCACATATCAAATTTTAATTGATTTATGAGTTTTTCTTGTGAGTTTGTCTAGATACATAAATAAGTGAATCATTGATTCTTATTCTAAAAGCGGCCAATTCTTAGCGCAGAAACTTCCGAAAAGTGAATTTAATATACAATTGAGTTTAAGGTTTTCTTTTTAAGAAGGAAAATATTGTGGTACCAATAATTTACACAAAAAAATGTGATAAATTATTAATTATTAAAATTTTAATTGTGGAACTATTAGAGTTCACCAATCCCCATAAGATTTAGTCACATCAGTTTATACATATTTATTTGCATAAAAGTTAGTGCCGCTAACATCATTATTCCAAAAATAAATTTTTATGTAAAATAACATTCACTAAGTTTATATATATTAGGAGTTTTCAAAATTTAAACTACGATCAAATTGACCAACAATCGTCCATTAGAATCTCTATTAAAAAAATACTCTATCTTTTATGATATGTTTAAGTTGCGTTTGTTTCATTAAGTGTCTGAATCTAAATAAATTTGCTAAATTAATTAAGTATTTATGTCTAAATATAAATATAATTATTTATTTAATACTTTATCTTAAATATCTGAATTAATCTATTTTATTATTTTATATGGTTTTAATCTATTCAGCTTCATTTTTATGGTTTATTGAGTTCAGATAAGATTAAGTTTATTAAGTGATAAGTGATAGACTATACAAACGTTCTGAATAATATAAGATCTGAACACGCTCATATCATTAATATGTTAAGATGTATTAAGAGCTAAACAAATACAACCTTAATTATTCGTTAGAACGTGAATGAGAATGTAACAAAATTAAATAAAAATAATAAATATAAACGAAAAGGATAATAAAAAAAAATAAAGGAATATTGAAATAAACATTATGGTAGAATACACGCACGGGATTTTCCATTTCAACACTCCTGACATGTAAATAAGTTCATAGATTTGGTTTGATTTGTAGGAACGGTTTTTAGATTTTTACCACTTACAGACTCCGTAATCCGTACATATTCGAATTATCTTAAAAGATTGTCTTAACTTTGTTGACTGGGCTTTTCAGTAAAAATAAGTGTAGTGATAAAAAAAAAAATAACCATGTGGCGATTATCACGTGACGTTTAAATTTCAAATTGAGGATAGATGTAATTATCTTGGCGAGACATCATCAAACAATATTAGTTGGTTCAGTCTCTGCCACCAAAGGCACCACTTGGCAAAAACGTATGCCTCCATTAGATTTAGATTCGGCCACCCGCGGATAGTAGTTCTATAATTATCGGAACCCCTTTTTTTCTCCACTTGAAGTAGTTCTTCGTCTGAAGATTTCAAACCCCATTTTCCGAATTTCTATAATCTTCTATTTTCATATGACTTTTGAATTTGAGCAATCTTACCGTAGAAATATTGTTTTGATTTTATTGTGAAAATAGCATTTCCACTAAAGTACGGATAATTAAAACATTCGCGTAGAAATAAATTATAATATATATATATATATATATGTAAAATTCATTTTACTATATGGCATTTAAATCTTTTAATTTTATGTACATAACAAATCAATTTACTTCAACTACTCTGTATAAGATTAAGTCAAATCAACAAACGTTATAACATCTTGTGAAGCAATATCTCTAGAGTCGCTAAGACTTTCGTCTAAGATTTCAAAACGATGCCAAAGTATGACGGATCATGTTATTCAAATGTATTCTAATCTTTTCCATCTTTTTAGATTTTTTTTGTTGTTATGAATATTATTAGTTTAGGCGATTTTTTTTTTGTGTGTGTAAATCAATATATAAGCTACATTATATAGTTTATCACCTAACATTAACAAGTTGCAAAGTAAATTACGGGGTGTACGGTCCCTAATGTTCATCATTTAAAGATAAAAAATTTCGCGTTCCTCTTAACTTCCTGTAAATGTAAGATAAATAAATTTGGACGAAGTTAGTAATATAAAACAAAATCCGTTGGGAGCATGCATATATTACTTTAAAAAAAAAAATACTAATTCACTAGTATTATTTTTAAAAGGAGAAGTTAGAATAAATGAATTTGGGAGTAAATTCAGTGATAGATACTGCTTGTGCTGGAGGAGGATCCTATAAAAGAGGAAAGAGCATTAGTTTCGGTCTTCACTCCAACAGAAATTTCCAGTCATTCTTCACAATCTCTCTCTGTCTCTCCTTTATTTTCAAGACTTTCTCCTCACTACACTACAGTACACTACACTACACTAACCTACTTCACTCCACTCACCGGAAAAATACTTTATCATTTCCATCGCCTCTCTCTCTCTCTCTCTCTCTCTAACTTTTCTTCATTCAATTTCTGAGATACGAGTGTGTGTCTCTGCTATTCTAAGCAACTTCTTTGTTCGTTCCTGCGGTCCTTTTTAGCTCAGCTATTCAATCTCTATCCTTCAACTTTATTATCTCCATCTCTCTCTTTATTCTTCTTCTACCACGACGAATCTTCTCTTTTCTCACACTCACCTCACTACTTTCGTTTTCAATGCGAATCTGACTGGGTAATTTTTCTTATCTTAATTAATCACAGATCGATAACCAAATGCATAATACACAAACTATGTTCTCTCCACTAGTCAAATACACCGAGCACAAAACACATACTACTATGTGTAGACCTTCGCCTACCGCCGGAAAAATATCACCCTATGTAAATGGCACTGCTCCTCCTAGAGTTGTTCGGATATCCGTAACTGATGCTGACGCTACTGACTCCTCCAGTGACGAAGATGAGACTCTCTTTAACCGCCGCAAAATTAGGAAGTTTGTTAATGTCATTTCCATAGAGTCCTGCTCGACACAGAATACTAACGGCGACGCTAGTTGCGTTTCCAGGAGAAGTACTCCGGTAGCTGCACCGACCAGAAATCGCCGGAAAAAATTTACCGGAAAAACAAGGAAGGACTCAACGACGGCAAAGAGGTTGAAAGTGGGCTCCGGTAAGAAGTATCGCGGCGTAAGACAACGTCCTTGGGGAAAATGGGCGGCAGAGATCAGAGATCCACTGAGACGTGTACGGCTGTGGTTAGGTACTTATGATACTGCAGAAGAGGCCGCCATGGTTTACGATCACGCGGCCATTCAGTTGCGTGGTCCTGACGCGCTAACAAACTTCACCGTTCCTCATCCGACGAAAAACGTACCGGAACAAACTCCGGCAGTCACGTGCTCCGGTTATGACTCCGGCCATGAGTCAAATAACACCGTTTGCTCTCCCAAATCTGTTCTTCGCTTTGTCACGGTTTCCAATGAAGAGACAGAGTATTCAGAGTCTCCAGTAAACGAGGCCGTTAAAAGAGGCGGAGACACATCAGAAGCGCAGAATTTTACTGATTTCCTGCAATTAGATGATACTTTATTTTCGGAGAATTTGTTTGATTTTTGTATACCTGTGCCGGATATGTTTGACCAAACAGGCGTAGAGGATAACATATTCAATGAAGGCTGTTTTGATACATCATTTCTCGGGTCGAACGATGACTTCATATTCGGGTCATCAACATGGACGGGTGATGATTACTTCCAAGACTTTGGTGACATATTCGGGTCGGATCCTCTAGTGGCTCTGTGAAAAGTGGCTGTGCCCTTATCACTGTCTATGGTCGTTGGTAGTCTTGCTAATAAGTTTTAACAGTTTTGTTTGGAGGGAGAGCTATTACATATTAGCACAAGCCCTAATGTTTAATTTCCTAAATTTTCCCTGTTGGCTAATTAAATTTGTATATTTCAATTTTGTATGGTTTTAATTTATGTTTTGTGGTATAGTATTAATTAATCTTTTCGAGGTACATAAGTCTACTACGTGTATGTACTAAAATTACTCATTAAGTGTTTTTTTGGTGTGTTTGTATCGAGTAAGTACGTTCAAATAAAGAAATATTTGATTGTCTTAATAATCAATCTTTTTCTGAAAAGAATTAATATTAACAAGAATAGTTGTAGGGGCAATGTAAATGATTTCATTTAAACGTACTCGCCATTGTTAACTAAGTTTAACAATAGAACTGTGATTGTCCATATTTTTTTAAAAATCAACATAAAAACTAATTTAGCCCATATGTTTTTAGCACAATTAATTATTCACTCCATTTGAAGTTTGAACACATTTCAGAAATGCATAATAACACACTTAAGCCGCATCAAAACAAATAAGTCACTACAGAGATGTGTTGTTCGTCTTGTAGACAAACCGTTGGCTAAAAATATATGGTCAGTGTTTTGTTTTGACTTCTGAAGTAATTTTAAAAAAATGACCGAACATAATTAAGAAATGGAAAATAAATAAATAAAAGAATTTGTGAAAAAGAACACTGTAATCACCAAACCTATGAAAAGTCGAGGGATAAAATTATTGTAAATTTCATATATATATATATATATATATATATATATATATGTTTGTTATGGGCGTCTGGGAATTTCTTTTGTTTGTCAGGTAGGGGGTGAGGAGTGAGGAGAGCTTCCCATTGAGGCCCCTCTCATGGATTTTTGTCTCTTGGCAATATTAAGTTATTAAATGCTACTACTATATATTAAGTAGATAAAAGACCATTTTGGGCAGAAGTGGAGCTGGGGAAGTCAAACCCCACCACATGAAGCATGGACAAATAACATTAATAGGGTACACAAAGTTATGCATTTTTTTCAATTTTCAATATTTGCACATTCATCACACCATAACTTCCCTCAAATAGACAAATATATCAGTTAATCACAGCCTCATCACATGACCTGACTCCACCATTCTGAGACTCCACTCGCCACCAATTATATATATATATATATATATATATATATATATGTATGTATATGTATATGTATATGTATATGTATATCCAGTCCAAGTCCAAATGAAATAGAAAATTATTTTGTTGTACGATTTGAAGTTTACTGAGAAGCATGGAACTAAACGTTCTTGTAGCAACTACCAGATGGTTTGCTTGGTTATAATAGTCAACTAACGATTCATGCTTTCATAGAAGATCGAGTTCCATTTGGCATTAACCGAAATATAAAGTGAGTACGCTCTTTTCAATCTATTTTATGATGGAGTATTGGAAGCATAACTGTATACTCTTACGATCTTTATCAAAATATAGAAACCCTTAATAATATTTGAAACAGAAGACACGTCGATCACTTGCCTTTATTATAGTTACACAACAACATTTTAACTTAGCCACATGTTCATCCAATAAATTAAAACCCTTATTTATTTAATTTTATGGAGTTAAAAGTTTGATTTACATATTTCGATATCAAAATCCATCGCAAGTTGGCTATTTAACAGTGTTCAAATGATAGGTATGGTGTGTGGATCAAACAAGAAGCGTTGATAGCAAAAGATTGTGCTATCTAGTACCTGCCTAACCTAATTAAGTTTGATTAGAAGCCATTCATTATTTATTTTAAAATAATTGAGAAAAATCACAACCATAGAAGATATATTTGGAATAATTCAAACTTTAAATCAAATAACTAACTAGTGCGGGTTCTGAATTATAGGACTCAATTTTTTCGAAAGATTCTATACCACTTATTTTCTAGAAAAAAAAGTATTAAAAAGGATCTTGTAATTAAAAGAAAAATTCATTGACTGAAAAAAAAAAAATTGGCTTTGTTGTTTTTGTAATCAATTGTTGATCCATATATAGGCCCTCCTTGTTTTAAATTATGAAATTATAGATTTTAGATTATGAAAATCAGATTATGATTCTCATTGTGATTTTGATTTTCAAAAGCTGTGACATGTTTGTGTCAAATTCTAACAAAGTGATTCTAGAAATTAGGGTCATTTCATTTTAATTGTTAAAGCCTTCTCCAGTGATGTAGAGTACAACGAGTTTAACAAATACTCCACCTCCCACGCCACGTCAAAGGCGAACTGGGTTATTTCAGAAACTAGGACGACGCCGAAAGCTAATGTTTAACAAACACGGATGCCGGACAAAATTCGCTAAAATCTGCCTTTTTGCTTATTCTGATTTTATGCATCAGAGGGTTGTACCTCACATTCTAGATTTTGGAAGAATTTTGAAACAAATATGTCAGTCACAGATTTTGAAAAGCTGGAATATACAATTTGCGTTTCAAAATCCGAAACAAACAGGGTCATACTGGTTCTGATTATGGCTCGTAAACCCCATATTTGGACAAATTAACTCTTCATCTCGATCTGCAAACATGTATAATAATAATAATCTGATATTCTCATAGCAAAAATTGTACAGTACTATTTATAAAAGTGATTTTTATCACTAAATATCAATTACTCTCACAATATAATGTTCAGTATGAAAATATATATCCCTAACAATAACTTATACAGTTACACTACGTACGGGACAATATTATGTAGTGTCTTAGTTATGAATCGATGATATTAGGCATGTGTTGTTTTCTGACCGATAAATTGAATATAAAGAGTCGCCTATTACAGCCAAGACTGCCCAAAGGAGACGTAACTTTCAATTTGTAAAGTGGATATGCAAGTTTAAAGATTCACAACTAATATGCTTGGGGCAAAATCAAAGGGTTAATTTGAATTTCTTAAGCAGAAGTTTCAAATTTAAATTTTAGATCATAAAAACTGAAAATTTGGAATTACTCTCTAAAAAGAACCTAACACAAGTACAATCTGAATTAGTCAAAATTAATAATCCAGACAGATAGCATACTAGAAGAACTCAAAAAAAAAAAAAAAAAAAAAAAAGAAAGAAAGAAAAGAGAAAAAACATTTAGAAAAAAGGAGACTTGAGGGAGGGAATGGTGACAGATCAAAGCAGCAGCCCTGCTACTAGGATTAATGTGTACCCATTTGCTACATAAGGACAACATCAGTTTCATTCTCGTTAGATTTTGTATCTGGATGAAATATTTGCTTATCAACCATCACCATACATTGATAAATACATGCATATGCATGTGTGTGTGTATTTGTAAATATTTATATTTATTACGTGTTATAATATGTAGGATAGATAAGACAAGAAATGAAATTTTTTACTCAAAATATGTACAGTATCTTATTAAAATTTGGAGTCTTTTAACTAATTTGTTCTTTCATTATCTACTTTTGTGTGTGTGTGTATATATTAAACTAAAGGAATGACGTGAAAAACCAAAAGTCTAAAAACTGAAAATTTTGTACCAACCTAGGAAAGTAAATTGCACAAAATATGCAGTCAAACACTCGAAAATAACCACAAGAAACACAAAAAGTAAGGATTGGGTAAAAAGGAAAATCTTGAAGCAGATTACATGCGGTGGCAGTGCCACCATGCCAGTCCCATTATCACATTCTAAAAATAGTGAAATACAAAGGAAGAGTCGCAATATAAGAGATCTTGTTTATTTCTATTCAAAGTAACAGCAACTTTTTAGGCTTTAGCAGCTTAAAGAAAAAAATGAATAGAAATTAATAACACCAAAAGAAGATGTTCATGGCTCCTCATGGTCCCCACTGGAGAGAAGTTTGTATTCTCTATTCTCTAATTCCCACTTGATCTGCAATACAGTAAAAGGCCAAAAGTATTCTCAATGCTGCCCTTTCTTACTTTGAATTGTTGCAATTGCAAGTTGCAGAGCAGAGTTAACATGGTTGTATTTGAAGACTTTCTGCAGCCCTTTTTATTCCTCTCCCCCCCCCCCCCCCCAGCCCCCACCCCCACCCACCAAAATACTCCATAATAAGTTTTTAATCTTGAAATTACATAAATGCATTGGAACAGATATCACCGCTGATAATATAAGCTTATGAGAAAATCCATCTTCAAGTAATTAACATAATTTACCAATACACGCCCTAGCCAAAATTCGTCGCAGCATATACCGTCACAAAAATTTAAAATTTCATTGCAAAATGGCTTCTAGGGTTGATAGTGCTTGTTTTCCGAATTTAGGAAACCAGTACCTCACATTTCTTATTTTAAAAATGAACTTGTAAGATATTGTATAGTTTGAGCATCACTTTTGTAGTTAACTCTATCCAATAAAATCACGACCGTCCTTGTCAATAATATACGAGCAGAATTTAAAATCTGTTTAATGATATACCAACAAATTCCAACGAACATGTTTGATATCTACCCCAAGTTAATGCATGCGTAGATGAGTTTAATAAGCATCAGGAGTCCATTTTCAGTATACAAATTGATTGATTTTTTTCCTCCTAGCTAGGTGAATGGGGAAGCCATTGCGGGAACTTCAGCCTCCAACAAAATTCCTGCTGAGGGTTATTAAATTACTAGCAATCTCATATTTTGACTCTTGGAACATGACTAAGATTTTATTCTTTTCACCATATACATACATGTATGTATATATAATAGAAGTGCTTCTCTTTGGTATGACCGCCTTAATTATGTTGAAGTGATGATATTGAAAACAAACAAGAAAGTCGTGACATTTGAATTATAATGAGTCCAGGTTCGGATGTTCCTGTGGAAAATCATCACAAGAAAAGGGGCGGCAACTTCTGTTTGAAGATATTAAATTTACTCCTGCGCTCCACATGAACTATTTATACACACACACACACACACACACACACATATATATATATATATATATTATATGCATATGTTGTGTGTCAAGTTGATGTCTTTTCATTCATTCATTCATTATAAGTTTATCAACATTTACTAGTACTAGTACGTAGTTAAACTCTCACCTTCCCACTTTATTATAGTACTAGCTGATACGGAGTAATAAGTCTAACGCGTATATATATACCGGCCAGATGAGTTCCTTAACCCAACACTTTTCTTGAACCTCGGATGCCCGTGACTCAAACATGCTTCGTTCAGCTGTTACAAACAGCAAATATTTGCCGTTACAAGCTAGATTGCCATACACCTTATTAGTTAATAAGATTTCTATTAAAAAAATTTAAGAAATAACCTATATAAAGATATGGGGTGCGTTGTATATAATCTAAAGACCGAAACAACAGATGTTCCATCGATTAGAGCAACATATCTAACATCTGTCCTCATGGAAAAAAGAACTCTCTTTTGTAAAAAAATTACATTTGATCTTGAATTCTAATACTGGCAAAAAAATAAAGTATTATGTTGTACCTTTTCTTTTGGATAGAACAAGTCTCACATACACAAGAAAAAAAAAATCCATAACAATGAATTTTCGCATAATTTTGTTTTTCCCATTTATTATTTCCTATATTTGAGAAGTTATGCGGTTATAGTGCTCGAACTTCTTAAGCAAGTTAGAAGATCCGGCCCGAAAGCTGGTGAAGAAAAAAGTGGTGGTGCACTTTCTTAATTCTTACTTCTTTAAAGTCTTGGGCCTTGCCTTGAAGGGATGCCCGCCAATGGTAGTAACAATTAGGTGGACCCAAGTAAAAAAGGTTTGGAGTCATAATAGTAACAGTAACAGGCATGCGGCCATATCCATGCCTTTGGTTTTTTGACCGTGCTAGGCCAAGCTAATAATAAATATAATAATAATTATAATATTAGATGGTGGTTGAACTTGCAGAGGTTGTCCCAATTCCCAAATACAAAATCTTCTGGGCATGGTCCATAATAGATTTGAGGAACATTTTAAAAGAAAAGCCAAGCTGGGGCTGGTTTGAGCTACAAAAGGCCCCAAGAATGTGTAATGGGTCCCACCCTGATTGCTTAATTTAAATGTTAATTGCATGCATTCATGCATACATACATACATAAACCAAGCAAACAAGAGGCAAACTAAATCTAAAAAATGTAGTCGCAATTGAAGAGTTTCTACATCACTACGCCTACACAAGACATCTACGTATGCTATAACTCTATAAGGCATAATATATGTGACTAAACATATGACAAGTTTTGCTTGTATATAAATGATCCAAGAACAAAAAGGGAAAATAGAGGACGGACATTATTTGGCTGGGATGTATATTTGATTATTTATGGAACCCATTTCTATATGCATGACCCGAAGAAAATGAGCTCTAAGTCTCCTGTTTTTTAGTTAGAATAGATCTTAGCATCCCTGCTACATTTCGACTTATTACTATAAAATGGTATGATATGTATAAAACAAAATAGTGTGTGACCACATAAAAAAATTATGTCATACCATGTATAATAATTTTCAGGATAAAATTAAGATCAATATGGATGCAAACATTTATTCTTTTCAGTATTACCACCATGCTCCTTTAGTTTTTACATTTGTATAGGAACTATAGAAAAAAACATGACCACCTAAGAAAATATGTACCAACAATGAAACACCAATTACAACAGAATAAAATTGTACCTGAACACACAAAGAACTCCTATAGACCAATAATTTTAGGTGAATCATGAATGTAAAGACTAATACAAATTTTTGTGATAATTATTTTAGTCCCTACCAACATATGAAGCACTAATACTCTCTACAGGACATAAATTCAATAGGAAACTGCTATTTGGTGTGTGCGTGTATGAATGTAAGTATGAAATGATGTGTATCTAAAACATGGAGAAGGCGAAAAACAGTGTCCAAATGACCAACCAAGCAAGTACAAAGTATAACATAAGCAGTTGCCACAACAAATGAAGGAATATCAAGTACAAGCATAGGGAAGTAATAAAAAGTCATAGCAAGTTGCATAAAGATCCCTGATTCTATTCTTTTCCAACAGATTGTGATCTTCTCATTGTGAATAAATTAAAAGAAATAATCTTAGCTTAACTTACAGGTTGATGGGAGAATCGAGAGTGTGGAGGAGGTATGTTAACACCAGAGCCACTAACATCAGCACACATGCAATGGCCTGATCAAGTGTTGTACCTGAAAATAATTGTTGCAGTGTTATTACCTCAGATCGAACAAGCCCAAGTTGGGGAATTGAAGACATGCGTACATCTCTAAGGTGAGCAAGAGAAAAAGGAAATATTTGACATCGCAATACTTACCACATGAATTATTACAAGTTGCATATTTCGGAAAAAAAAATAGAAACAGAAGCGCAGAAAGAAATTAACCGTAATATTGCAGATCGAGAAATTAACTCCAGTTATAAATTCTATGGCCATTTAGGCTTTAGCTGTCTTCCATTCGCGCAGCTGCTAATTAAGTGCTCCCATTCTCATCTTATATGCAAACAAAGTCTTAGTATTAAGCATATTAAGTGCTCTCATTCTCATTCTCATCTTAGTATGCAAACAAAGTTCCTGCTAATTAAGTGCTCTCATTCCCATTCTCATCTTAGTATTAAGTCTGTATAATTCATTCATTCATGAAAACAAAGTTAAGAATCAGCAAGCAACCCTGCCCTTACTTTAATTGTTTCATTTTAATTTGCCACCATAGAGTTTATAAGCACACAATATATAAATATGACCCAAAATGCGCAATATTCGAGAATTTAGATGTATTAGATGAAAAATGTACAATGTCTAATATAAGAAAGATGGTGAGATTACCACCTACAAACAGCTACAAACTGTTGGTTCCAAATTCCAATACAAACAAACAAACGCAAATACTTCTCTTCAGGTTAAAATTCAAAACTTCTGATTTTTCCAGATATCTTTTTTGGATCAGAAATAATAATAATTAATAATACTCCGTAATAATAATGGGGAAAACAAACAGTAAAGTGGCCAACAGTTAAAAACATAGGAGCATTATCTGTCTCCACAGTCAACAACAAACCAAATGGGAGTGTGAATCAACAATTCAACTCTCACCGTCACTGGTTGGCGCCGGAGCAGGAGGAAAAGCCTGAGCCTGAGCCTCAACCGACGCCGGCAAAGCGATCACGGACATCATTGCCAATGCCACTACCACAACACATGACAACTCGTTACTCTTAATCATCCCCATTTTTTTAAATTAGAGGTAGCTTAATTTGATATTATTTTTATCACAATATTTGGTTTTTATAATAATAATAATAATGTTTTGGCTGTGTCCCTCCCCGCGACGTCTCAGAAAGATTTAGCTTCAGAGGGAGCCGTGCAGAGAGAGAGAGTTGATTTTTAAAAAAATTAAAAAAATAAATAAAAGATAAAAGCTTTCTAGATATACAAAAGATGCAATTTTGCGGGTTTCTCTTTTTATTTTCTTTTGGGTGATCGATCGACGGGTGTGGGGTCCAGCTCAGGTGTCGCGGCGTCTGCCACGTCAGTCACGACCATGTGATCGGTCCGTGGAATCATGTCACCCTCTCCGGTTCTCCCGAGAAGTTCGCGCCATGTCGACGGAACTGATTTCTACACGTGGCCACTTTCTATGTCTCTTTGGCTATTTGTTACCTCTCATATTATCCGTTTTTTACTTTACAAAATTATTTTAATACGGATTCTTAAGATAAAAACTAGTTCACAACACGGATATAGATAGAATGTAGACATCCGATTTCTTTAAGAGGCAAGGACCTGGTAAAAATATTACTAAAATTTCTATCGGAAAGAAGAAAATATTTGTTTGATTGAAGTGAAAATATTTGTTTGATTGAAGTGAAATTTTTGTCCAACATACATTAAAGCATATTTTGCCCTTTGTTTAATTTGGATACAAAGTATTTGATATAAATATAACTAACATTTCTCAAATAAGATCGAATATAATATTAGGATCGAATATGATATTAGAATTTAATATAAATAAGTATATACAAAAGCAGAATTATATAAATTTATGTAGTAAACCTCCATTTTTGTTCTTGGAATAAATTCTCAAATACTCTTTACCATATCAATTTTAAAAATTCATCAATAATCAATCAATAACTATATAATATTTCACAAAAGTTGTTTTGTTGAGAAACTGAGTGTTTAGCTTAGTTAACTCGCTCAAACCGAATTAATTTGATATAGTTTAATCAATTGAAATAATTACATCATTGTTTGACAAAAAAAAAAGTATAATATTGTGTTTTCAATTATATTCTAACATCACTTTTATCAAAGTACATCTAATCCAAACCTAAATTAAAATCATATACATGTAGTTATACAATCAATAACAAAGTAAGCAATTATAATTAAACAATAATTACATATAACATAATTAATCAATAACCTAACTATTATGATTTAAATTATATAGTAGTTATATATATAATATATCAATCAATCAATAAAGCTAACATAATTAAGTAATTATAATTTAATTCATTATAAATTAACCCGTGTTATAGGGAAAAAATGATTAATGAAAGAGAGGGGGCAAACACTATAGGAGTGTAGAGCATATTATAAGTGTTATTATTACATATAAATAAAAAATTAAACTGAAAGAAAGAAAGGGAAGAAAAAAAACGAGCAAGACGAAAATAGGGCCCCAAAGGAACCGGAAATTTCAACGGTCAAAGCATCCACTTGCCCAAAAGAGAAACCGACATTTCTTCAACTTAGGTGAAAACATCAATCCTCCTTTCTTCTTTTTCATAAAGAAAAATTTTCTGAAAAAAAAATATCAAAATTTAATTCTTTCATTTCCTCAAGACTTTCCGTTACACTTACTAGATCCGTTCTTAAAATCACTCGTTTATGTAACTCCCACCTTTTCCCTTTTCATCTGTATCGGGTTTGTTTATGCAATCCCTTTCCTATTGCTTCCTTTATTCCAATAATTCTTTTGCTGATTTTGCTCTTGAGATAATATTCTTCTAAACGGATTATAATTCCATAAACAAAAGAGCTTCTAATTGGGAACAAAACCGGACTTCTGAAGCAGGTACCATTTAGCTGATTATAAATTTCATTTCTCATAAAATTATGCAATTTATTTTTATTTTTGAAGCAATATCATACAACAGAACGAATGTATACGCTTACTTGACTTTTTCAATTCTTGTCGTCACAGAATTTTCCGTAACAATTTATAATTTGCTCTGTTTTCAGTTTTCACTTTTCTTTCATTCTTTTGTCATGTTGCCTAGTAAAACAGATTTTGTAACAAACAACAAAAGTCTTGAGTATTATTTTGATGTCATGTTTGGTTGGAAACTAAACAATATCACCTGCTACCTCTTTTATATTTTCCATGAAATCAACGCAGATTTTCGAAACAAAGGCTTCGAGAAGTTCTCTTTTACATGCTAAAATTTTGAGGTTTCTTCCCGAAGGAAATTTTCATACATTTGGGTGTCTCGAACGACACCCCAAGTCGATATTTTCGAAAGCTGAGATGGATCAATTCCGACAGATTGGGGAGGTTCTGGGAAGCTTAAAGGCTTTAATGGTGTTGAAACATGAAATCTCCATCAATCAGAAGCAATGTTGTCTGTTGTTTGATATATGCACAATGGCCTTTGAAACTATTGCAGAAGAGATTAGACAAAACCTAAGGCTAGAAGAGAAGAACACAAAGTGGAAAGCTCTTGAATTACCGCTGAAAGAGCTTCACAGAATATTCAAAGAAGGTGAACTCTACATCAAATATTGCTTGGAAATCCGAGATTGGTGGGGAAAAGCCATTAGCCTACATCACAATAAGGACTGCGTGGAGTTCCACATCCACAACTTGTTCTGTTGTTTTCCAGTTGTCATTGAGGCCATTGAAACTGCTGCAGAAATCTCGGCATTAGACCATGATGATATGCAGAAGAGACGAGCCATGCTAATGAAAAAATACGATTCAGAACTCAACAATCCAAAACTTTTCCAGTGGATGTTAGGAAAACAATATCTGGTTCCTCGAGAGACATGCTTCCGACTGGAAAGTGCTTGGAAAGAAGACAGGTGGCTTCTTCTTGAAACTATTAAGGAAAAGAAAATTTTAGCCGCCAATGTTATGGTGAAAAATGAGCAGAGTTTAGGAGATCTACTGACTGATAAACTAAGTGGCTCAGAGCCAGAGCTCTTGCCAAGCTGGATCTTAGTGGGGGCAAAAGATTATCACGTGAGAAGAAGATTAGGAACAGGAAAAAGCCATATTAAGGAGATTCACTGGTTGGGGGAAAACTATGCTTTAAGGAACTTCTTTGGGGAGATTGAACCTCTAAGTACAGAAATTTCTTTAGTTCTGTCACTTGCACACCCAAATATAATGCAATATAATTGTGCATTCTATGACAAGGAAAAGAAAGAAGGTTACCTTGTGATGGAGCTGATGCAGAAGAACCTTGGTACATATATCAAGGAGAATTGTTGCCAGCGCAGGCGTGCTCCTCTCTCTATATCAGTTGCAGTTGACATTATGCTTCAGATTGCCAGAGGTATGGAGTATCTGCATTCTAAAAGGATATATCACGGAGATTTGAACCCCGACAATGTCCTTCTAAAAGCGAGGAATTCATCTACAGATGGTTATTTTCAAGCAAAACTGACAGGGTTTGGTTTAACCTCAATAAAGAGTTACATTTATCGAAATTTTGGTAATCAAAATGGGTCGGACCCTGTTATATGTTATGCCCCAGAAGTTCTAGCTGAACAAGAACAGCCACAAAATAAATGTAGCACCAAGTATACAGAGAAAGCTGATGTTTACAGCTTTGGAATGGTTTGCTTTGAGCTTCTGACAGGGAAGGTTCCTTTTGAAGATAACCATCTTCAAGGTGACAAGATGGTTCGTAATATCAGATTAGGGGTTCGACCTCTTTTTCCACATCCTTCACCAAAATACCTTGCAAATATAACCAAAAGATGTTGGCAAGCTAAGCCGTCTTCCCGCCCAAGTTTCTCATCGATTTGTAGGATTTTACGTTATATCAAGAAGGTGTTAGTAACAAATCCTGATCACGGTCAGCCGGACTCACCACCTCCTCTTGTAGATTACTGTGACATAGAGGCAAGGTACTCAAAGAAGTTCCCTGGGGAGAGAAGTACTGATATGGCTTCCGTGTCACAAATTCCTTTTCAGATGTTTGCATATAAACTTGTTGAGGAGGAAAAATCTTCTGGGAGCTTAAAAGACAAGACTTGGGATTCAACAAGTGAAGGGTTTTTAGCTGGAGGACCAAGTTCAATCTTTGGCGATGATATTGAGGCTGATGATCTGTTTATGGGAGAAAGTGATCAGAGGTCCGTTAGATCCGAGTTTATACAGAGGAAAAATTCATCAATATCAGTAGCAGATCTAAGGTCCGTATTCTCCGAATTTCCTAATAGGAAATTTGCGTCAGCTGATCAAAATTCGATTTGTTCTGAAAGTCCCACGAGGAAATATATACCATTTACAGAAGGGTATCACAATCCAGTTCATGCTCAAACCCCAGACATGAGAATGACACCAACCTATCGGAGGTCATTTTCTATCACTCTTGGGCTTAAAAATTCGTCCAAAGGTACAGCTGAAAGAAAGTCAGTTACTTATAACATTACAGAGAAGAAAGAACAGTCGACATTTGACCAGAAGTCGGGTGGTGCAAAGACTCCAGAAAAGAACAATTCAGCTAATGATTCAAGTTCTATATGTTTTGAAAATCAAGAGAAGACACCACTCAAAACAACAGCTAATAAAACAGAAGCCTTTCCTGAGACATCAGGAGTTGAAAATTCGTTCGCTTCAGCAACAGAGCAAAGGTCAATCTTTCTTGAGACTCCAGAAAGGAATAGTATGAAAAAGATAGCAACACAAAGCTCAACTTGTACTAAAGGTCAAGAGAAGAAAGCTGTGCCAGCTAAAGTGATCACTCAACAGACAAGACACAACAAGATTCCACAGAAGAAATCATCCATGCCCACAAAGACTCTCAAAGATACCAAAACCAGCAAATCTTCGAGTTAGTCTTCTGCTTTCACATCTAGTGACTTCTCAAAGCTTTTTGTTGTATAAAACTTTGATTTTGTATCATAGCACCAAACAAGGAATATCATTATTCTTGGTATGGTTTACAGGTAAACTCAAACAGCATTCACCAAGAAATTCGCCAACAAGAATCCTAAATGGAGTTTCTTCACCTTGGTCTTCACCAGCAAGAGCTTTTAGAGAATACTCATTATCTATACCCTCACCAGCAAGAGCTCATAAAGAGTATTCAACTTCTATATATTCACCAGCACGTGCTCCTAAAGAATATTCTTCATCTATATCTTCACCAGCACGTGCACTAAAAGAATATTCTTCATCTATATCTTCATCAGCACGAGCATCTAAAGTATTTTCATCGCCATTAAATTCACGTTCATGCAGTACAAGGTCATACAAAGATAGTCTAGTATCACCAGCTATGAGCCCACGAACAAGGTGAACTGATCATGCCCAGGTTTGACACGATACACTGTTATGAGAGCATTTTGATCAACATAGCTGCTGTGCTTGCAAAGGAGTTTGTAATTAGTGAATATTGAAAAAAACAAATCTTAGGTACACAATTTTTAACTTCTAAGTTTTTAGTTTTAGATACAAAAGATAGTAATTGAGGTTCATGGAATCATAGAAATTATAATTCTGTTCCTTGTTATATGTAATAGATGACTTCTGATTGCTCCTCTCTCAATTTTGACATTAGTTCAGTACATGCTTCATTCCCAAGTCCCATGATACAAGGTGTCTAATAATTTAACCTCTAGGTTGTAATGGGAGGATAGCTATATATGAATAAGTAAACGGTGAAACACTACAAATTATTTTACAAATTCTTCTTTCTCCATAGGAAACCAAAAATAAAATTATTCATAATATATCTCCAATCAACCCCTAGTTTATAATTTATTTGGTTTGTAAGTTCGTCTTTCGAACTAACTGCAGTTTTTATCTAATTAATCTAAACTATTTGAAGTCTTTATAATTTTTCATTTATTATATTTTAAGCCAAATTAAATTCTAATCAAAGCGGGTAAAATTCTAAATAAAGAAATTAGAATACTTATCTAGGACATAATTATACAAGTAGAAACAAAATAACTTCTTAACAAATATACCGACTTATATAATAATAATACGTAAAATACATAATTAAGAATTCATTGGAACAAAAATATACTCACGAAAAAGATACCCTAATAACACCACTAACTATAATATAACATCACATATTTTCCACAAATAAAATATATATCCTAATAGTAATTTAACAATAGTAAGTTTACAATAACTAATATAACACAAAATCATTGCAATACTAACCCAATACAAATATCTTTATATTAGTAATTTAGTATAACAACAAAACATACTAATGTATACTAATCTAAACCAAAAGTCAAAATGATTAACAATGATAATACTAATCACTTACACAAATTAGTAGCGGATATCAACATAATTTATTATTTAGAATAATTATGTACAAATTTATAACCATGAACATAAGCTTGGGCCGCCAAGAAGTTATTAACAAAAAAGAAAGGAAAGAAAAAACGAGAGAAGAAAAGGATACTAGTTTCGCAGTATATTATATTTAGTGTCCTCGGCAGACCTAAATATAAGATAGGGAAAGAGAAATCAACCAAAAACAAGGGCCTACTTCTAAACAATACCTAAAAGCAACTATAACATAATAATAATTATAGAAATAATTTTTTATCAGAATAGATGAAATTGATTTTAAAAAATGGAAGATTCTACATAAATATGTTGAATAATTTCTATTTACGCATAGATCTGCTAACCAGTATATACGAGATTTTCCAACAGACCTAGATCTGTCATTGCTCACAAGAATGGGGCTCCTTGTGAATCCTGAACGTGAAGTTGCGGGATACTCCTTCATATCATCTGCAACAATTTTATAGAACCACTGGAGTTGGCGGCAACTACCATGTCTGATTTTCGTCTCCAACAAACACTTGAGACAAATTGCCCGCCATGATCATCAGTCTCTTTACCAGAGATAGGATCAATCAAGGCAAACTTGTATGAAGTGATCGGCATAGGCAGAGATTTATAATAAGCGAACACCTATAAAGAAACATAGCTAATGTAAGATGTTTGAGGAGATCAACTTCGCTAAACATGCCAATGATGAGCAGCATCTCTTAAAGACAAAACAAAGACTTCAATTGCCAGAAAACAGATGCAGAAGAAAGTTAAATATGTTATTCAAAATGTAATCTCACAATGTTATACCAAATTAGAGTTTACCAAACAAACTAGTTGAGAAAGTTTCAAAAAAATCATGTTCTGGAAGGCTCAGTGCCTTAGGGTTAATGATCAATCAGATCTGACCGGGTATCTTGACCGTCAAATTAACAGTTCCTTTACAACATTTTAAGGTGAAAATGAAACATCATGGGCTATCTTAATCCATATGACCATGTAAATGATAGAAAGATAAGAGAACGGTTCATATACAATCCGAAAAGTCATACTTTGCTGTTCCACGCGAACATATTTCTCATATCAATCCTTCAGACTTCTCTTTTACTCATTTCACGAATTAGATCACCTTCAGAATTCTATGGGTAACCGATGAATTGGTCATTTCACACAGGTTGACATCTCAGACATATACATATTTTAAATTCTTTCTTCCAACATAAAAAACACAAGTAGAATCACTAGAATGATATGGCACAAGTATGGATTAACCTCTACAATAAGGAATACTGCAGACAAAAGATAATGCTCACCTCATTTGTTTCGGAGCCACATGCAATGTATCCATCATCAGCAACAGATAAACCAACAAAGTTCTGATGTAGAAAAGGTGAAAGTTAAAATAATTATTATATGGAAAGAAGCAATTTAACATGAATAATTACAACACAAAGGTCACTTCACTATTATAAAAATCACTTAGATTGCAAAAAAGTTTTTCAACATGGAGAAAAGAACCTTCTCATTTGTATGCCCACGAAAGGTTAAGATGCAGTCACTGTTTGAGAGACCAGTCGCACTGGTTCTGTTGAGATCCCAAAGTTTGAGTGTGTTGTCAGTGGATGCAGATATAAGGGTTTCCGAGTCCACAAATTTGACATAGCTAACAGCCCGGTCATGTCCTGTTAATATACACCAGGGAGTTGAAATATTCCTAAGATCGTAGCAGTAAATCTTGTAATCTGCAGAACCAAATGCAATCAAATGACTGGACTTTGCAGAGAATTGAACACAGCAGACATTTGCAATGTTCCTAATTGTACACGAACTGTTCTTCTGCAAAATGACAAAATGAATGGGTTTAATACTCTTTTCTAAATTTCACACAGTAAATTACTCAAATAACATATTCTAGTCAAAACAAGTTCAGTGAGATATTCTTATGCAACAAATATGCCTACTCATCAAGCTAAGGGTATTTAGCTTTGTCAAAGCTACATCTCATCTCTCATTTTCCAAGAATCATACCCACCACCACTGTGTCGCATATGTCAATGGCAACAACAGCTTGAAGCCTTGTTTAAAAAAATTTACCAAGAGCTAAACCTGATCCAGAAGCAATGTCATTGCTGCTGCACACTTTTATCATCGTAAGTGGGCTGAAGTGCATTTAGATTATCAACGCAGGCTAATATATCTTGAATTCTGGGGGGAGAAAAATAGATGAGTATATTACAATCTAAAGGCATTGACGCATCAGTCTCTAATCCTTTGGGGAAAAAAAGGAAAGAAAAAAACCACCTTTGTTTCTAAAGGCCCAACACTATTTGGAATAAATTGCATCTATTTGATTTCAAGTCACAATTGTAACCATATCTTGAAGGCGAGTTTCTGTTTCGGAATGGAGTTCGCAACAGGTAGTCTATACCTTAAAATAAAATCTTTAAAACCTGAAATCCCCATGCCCTGCCATAGAGGAAACCCACTACAAAATACTTTGAATCCGTGAAATGTCTATCGACTGCAAGAATTAAGCTGGAACATGAATATGACTCAAATGAAGGTGATATTTATACATCTGAGGTTCTGTATCTAACAATTTTTCATGGCTTTCAAATTCACAAATGTTACACACAAACTTCAGGGGAAAAAAGTACTTCTAAACCTATTATCAAATGTCAAACTGGCAATGCATGGGAAGGGCTAAACCAAGCATGTAGCACTATCTTCAAATAAAATTGAGTATTTAAGAGCTGTGCTAAGGAAAATAATTGTTCCACCAAAATGCAGTTCTAAAATATTGAAAAGATGGTAGATTTGTTGCATAAAATTCTGGTTCCTTAGGTATAAAGGACGAAGGAATACAAATAGAAAGGCGATCGTAATTTAATTCATAATTGTAACCTCAGAAGAATCACTACAGAGACAATAAAGAAGAAAAGCATAAACAGGACCTAGGTGTAAATAATGTTTAATGGCATATGACTTTTGTTATATCACGGATTATAAGTATGAAAAAGACAGAATGCATGCCTCATTGATGTTCCACAGCTTCACAGAACAATCATCACTTCCACTGGCTAATTTTGTTGGATCCAGTTGAGAGCAGTCAACGGACCAAGCCCTTCTATCGTGCTCAGCGTATTGGTATATTCCTTGACCGGTTCCCGCGTCCCATAGCTGAAACCAATCATGCAAGTTATGCATTTGAATGAGACAATTTCTAATTGGTCTTTCTACATGGGCATTTAGTATTAATTTATTCTGTTAGAAAAATATTCTATTAATGAAGCAGGGATAAAAGCTAATATAAGGAAATGAAAGATGTCTATGAAAGTAGGCCTTTCAATTCGATCAACTCTTAATATATGACAAAGCAACACCTCAAAAGCGACCAGCAGCAAAACATCAACATATGTAAGAAAACCTACCCCATCTCTGAGGAAGATGTGGTACTAGCAGTGGAACTGATAAAACACACAGCAGAAGACCACAGAAGTTTGCGTGTTCTCCAATAAAACCTTGAAGTCTAGTACCAAAAAAGCACTCAAATTCAAAGGGAAATTCAAGATTTTACCACATACAAATGTCCTAATCCTTTACCAAATCATTTGTTCCATTTCCCACCTCAAAACCTTGATGAGATTTCTTCTAGAATGTATACATATCCATATTCTCTATTCGTATTTGATAAGTATGGCATCATCCTCAGCTGATTCAGAATCACCAATTTTAGATTCTATATTGTTTTTGCCATATGTGTCCATATTTGATAATGTCTTCGCACGCTGAGTTTATAGATAAGTGCATCTGAAGATGCTTTCTACTGAAAAAATTTAAAAAAAGAACAGAAGAAGAAAGAAAGGAGGGCAAAAAATATGATACATGATTAAGAAAGAAAATAACCGCAATACATCCCAAATCTAGACAACAAACAATTAAAAAGTGGAACTAAGATCATGTTGCGGTTAAATTCTGAAGGCATGCTTTCTTAGAAGACTTGTGCACCCATGTTCAAATAAATTGGAATGTATATTTTCAGACTCCATCGGAAACAAGAACATAATATATGAAGGCAGAAATATGAAACTATAATAGAGAAATTGATAAGGTGATTATTTCTTATTCAAAATAAACGTGTTTGAGGAACATTTTATCTGAACTGTGGATAGATATTCAAATGCATTCAACCATGTACATTAGAATTGGATTCAACTATTCAAGTTGGTTTTACATTTGATAAGTAATGAATTTTCTGCTGGGAATAACAACTCAGAATAAACTACCTGTTGTTATTTATATAGACAATAGGTTGCACAACTCACTGTAGATCCAGTGTGTCCACATGTGTTATAAAACAACAGTACAATGTTTTACAAGATTAGGTGAAGGACAAAGAAACACACCTTCACCACACCCTCATAGTCAGTTGAAGCAAGGTAGTTCTTGATATAGCTGTTCCAACAAGTGCACGTGAGTTTGGACTCGTTTGACAACTCAGCTGTAGGATAATGGATGTCAACAGAATCATTAGAAAGCGCATGGAAATCATATATTTTTATTTTCTTTGAAACCCCAGCAGCCGCAAAGTAGTCCCCATCCCTATCAAAACTCAAGGAGCATATGACATTTGCAGAGTTATTAAAATCCCCATTCCTTAATACGCCACGTACTTTGAACTTGCTGTAGCGAGAATACTTGCACAAACCATTAAAGAACGCCCCTAAGTGATCACTTGGGTTGTTTATCTCACCATCCTTGCATTGCTGATGCCAACTTTCTCGGCTTTCTAGCAATTCCTTGCTATCACGCATTGTCGGCAGATTATTGGAATGAATGTGAGATCTGACAGAAAAGTAAGCACTTTCAAGCTGATTGATATTCCTCATCAGCCTCGATTCACATGCAGAGGAGGTGTCAAAATTCACCTTTGAACTTGGATTATCCCTATGAGATCCGATGTTTCTTCTTGCATTAAGGGACTCATCAGGTAAGGGTGAAAGAAACTGTGAATTCTTCATCTGCCTTTTTCCTACTTCTTCAATATCTGTTTCTAAAACCTCTATTTCTTCCACTAATTTGGAAAAATTCTTGTGCTTTTTTTCTTTCAAACTCTCGAGGAAATGCAACAATAGTTCAGATTCAGCATCCTCCTGGTTGATAGATGACGATAAGTCTTTCCTGCTCAAGTCCTGAATTCCACTGATAACCTTGGATTGTAAGATTTCTCTGTTATACACCAAAAATTATAAATTGCACCTGTTAGAAAAATGTCCACTGTGGGTCTTAGATACAGCAGCTTGTGCAATCATATCTCACACACATTATGTGATACAACATGAGATTTGTCATGGGAATAACTAACAAAAGCGTTAATGACTTGAGACTAAGTTCTAGAATCAGGTATATCTAGGGAAAAATTATGGTTAACGTTGGACTAAAAGATTTAATCAAAAACTAGTAACTTTCTATCAAATATCAGAATGCTACTTTATAATTCATTAATAGTCAAATTCCCTCCCTCTTCCTTCCAAAATATTTTTTACATAGGATAGATATGGACGAAGGAACAAAGGGATGAAAAAAGGAGCAGTTATGCAACAACTGAGAACATTTGGGAGAAAGGGCGTAAATTCAGCCTTTAATAAACAGACGGTAGGCTAGCATCTATTGAGCTTTCTCTCAGTAGGAACGAGATTATCTGTCGAATAGAGTGATTGTAATTGAAGGGGGACATGACATTGTAAACCCACAAATAAGAGACAGATACTAGCATTTTTGCAATCAATTGACTTATATATAAACTTTTAATACGGTATAAAGCAACGTAGTGCAGCCAATTAATGAGCTTAACATCCTTTCCAAACATGGTTACCTGGTCGTTGGGCGTGATGAAGGCTCAGGATGAAGCAACCAAAGACAAAATCCTGCTTCCTTGGGGCTCTCTGACAAGAAACTTGAAGGAAGAATCCTATGTCGCAGATTGAACATTGCAACAGCATGAGCTCTTTCAGAGTCAAAGGAGCACATTAACTGAAAAGATGACAGATATATTTATCGAAATAGCAAAACTGATACTGTTTCTCAATTCCTTCGAGATAAGAATGATAGACTGGGAAAAAGCAACACGTTACATACCAACAAGTATAACACGGTAGTAACTTTCCATACAAAACAGAACCACCATAGAAGTAGTTACGTTACAATTCATCCTTAGGCTAAATAACATGAGTACTTTTCAATAAGAGTTACTATAAAAATAAAAACAGCATACGTTAATTGTTCAGTGACCTAAACAAGTATGTTCTGTGATATCAAAACAATAAGAGGAGAACTTTTAGGAAATTGTGTACTTCAATAAGATCACAAACTCTCAGCCTCGGCAAGTACTCAGGGCTTCTGTAAAATTGCTTCTTCTTTTTTTCCCATTGAAAATGGGAAGAACTTCCATTGAAAAATGAGAAGAACAGAAAATGTTATTACATATTTGTTTTCCATGAGAACAGAAACACAAACATGTCGGGTTGACAGCTAAACATGCTGGCTGGTTTTACCAAGTTTCCAGCCCAAAACTTGACTCCCCCACTCTAAACAGAGCTCTTTACAGCTTTCTAAGTCAATCATTATACTTACAACATCCAGGTCTCAAAATATACCACAAAAAAATTCTGCCTCCAACCACAGAGTGTGTGAATATATGCATATTCAATATCATGATGATGAATGATAATGAATGACTTAAGAAAGAATTACAATGTTATTTACTTATTAAAATACAGTCCCTGAGATGCGTAACAACAATTGTTCAAAGGAAACCACAAATTCAAGAAGGCCATATTACCTCAAACAGAAGAACCCCAAGACAGTATATATTTGATGACAATGTGTAGCGCTTTCCATCAAGCTCCTCAGGACTCGCATACCATTTCGCTTCTGATGAATCACTTGCACAAGTTGACAGTGACTTGGATGAATCAGACATTTGAAGGCGTATGGAATCACTCAGGGTCTTTTGCTCTTTTGTACAATCAAATTCTTCATTAAATTCATTCCAAGAAATTTGTGCACCAATAATATTGATATTGGTCTCATTTGCAATTGCAACACCAGATCTACTTGGAAACTGAGGCCACCGTCTGGCTGAATTCGTATTCTCTCCAGGTTTTCTCCTTTTTGCCCATTGGCTAACTAAATGAAGATTACTCTGTTCAAGTGGCCTCTTTTCACTTCTATCATTCTCCATGTGATGAATATTTTGATCCCTTAACTTCTCTACTTCTCTCTGAACAGATGGTCCAAGGTACATAATTTCATTTGATGGCAGCAGCTTAAAGTACGATGGCCGCAACTCTGGCAAAGCAACTCCTCGAGAATGAGTGTCATTTACCATATCCACAATCTGCTTAAAAATCTGCAAGCCCTTGACTTTATTTAACTTATTTTTCCCTGTTTTCAACCATTCTCTCAGACGGACACCATCAGGGAAAGCATTGGGACAAAAACCAGTGAAATGTTTGGGAGTATCATGGGAAGAAAGCACAACAGTTTCTTTACTTGAACGCAATAATACACCTGAATCTACCTTAGTATCACCAGGAGCCTTTACATGAGTCTGCTTTCTAAGTTCAACTCCTTGTCTTTCACGTGCTGGCCCTCTACATATGACTCCTTTACCCTTCAAATTATTTTTAACAAAATACTCAGAAAACCCAGATTTTGAAAGTATTTTTGTCCTGATGCCACCAGAAGATACTAATCCATTGCTTGGTACTGGTTTATTCATATTACTCTGCAAATTTTCCACGCCTTCACTAAGACTGTTGATTGGAGGATTCTGACACCAGGGCTCTGGATTACTTGAGAATCCTACATCCTCCCGGACATTAAACATGTCCGTGCTGTTGACACCGTAAGCAGCATCTCCATGAGAACCCCCATTTCCAGATCCACCTGTTAATTGATACAAATGTTGCCACTTGTTCTGTCTAATCTGCACTTTATCTCTATTTTTTGCAGTTGGGGTAGTCACTACAACTATGTTTTCGCTGTTATAATTTTTCAACGTTAACTCTTCAAGCATGAGCTCACTGTCATCCAAACAGCGAGGGCTGGCAGATGCATGTTCAGATGCAATAATTCTATCAACGTTATGTGCAACTAAAGTATCTACAGAGAAGCCAGAAGAGTTCTTCCGATTTTCACAACCGTCAGGCATTACCAATTCATTCAATTCCAGCACATTAGAGCTGTTTGGATTTGATGAGTACTGGGCCTCCTTGCTCTGGAGGTTTGAACCATTGATAGCAGTAACCTCATCATCCGTACTTAAATCCATACTGTCCGACAGGCACTTCACTTGTTTATGCGGAATTCTCACCATATTAAGAGCATACTTGGTCTGAAACTACAATAATCTCAACATTAATGTCACTCCATATAGAAGAGCTACGGTGTCCATGTGACCTGAGCTTCACAGAAACAGACCTAAGATTCAACTTAAAGCTTCAACCACTCATATAGAGGTTAGAATTAGGTTCCTTTTTATATTGCTTCTAAAATCTAGACAGATACAAATTGATGTACAAATTATATAGCGTAAAATCTAGGTTCACTTCTTCTCTTCATTTTTTATCTCTCGATACAATCCAAATTCCAAACCCAGTAAATTGTCACTAGCCACTCAACACGATACTAAATCAAACTACTGAAATCGACACACTCATACGTAATAACTTAAAAGACTGTCATACCTTATTGGGGCGAAAATCGATGAAATGAAGCACAACAGTGCTGAGAACAATCTTCTGAGATCAAAGCAAAGAGGATGCGAGATTCTATGAACCATGAATTAAAAAGCCCAAACAGAGAGAACGGAGAGATTCATAATCAGCAAAAAGGAGAGAATAAAAATATATTGAAAATGAAAACTGAGAAAGAGAGAGAGAGAGAGAGAGAGAGAGAGATAATAGCTTCAAAATCACTTCGTTTGAGTTTTTAGTGAATACTCGCAGGCAGAGGTGAGTAGGAGGGCGACAAAGAGGAAAGCGAAAACAGCTACATCGCGGAAAAGCTTCTTAATTAGTTTTCGTTGACGTGGCATGATCACGGCCACAATCTTCTTTTTAATGCGAATTAATTGATATTTTTGTTCTTAATCAAATACTTTTTATTGATAAAATTAGAAAAATGAGCTCGCTATCATTTTCAATTTTTTGAATAATTTTACGTTGTAAATTTAAAGAGGTGAGTTGACATATTCTGATTTGACCTAATGAAATTTCGCTCTACTTAATTTTTTGTAACAAAAGAAGAAGGTTATCGTATGAATTGTTTAGGAAACAAAAAATTTACAAAATTTGTTTCCTTATTTCACCAATTTTCCTAAATTTTGGCTGGACTTATTTCTTTTTTGGCTCCATTTTCTATTGGCTAGACATATTCTCCATCATTTTGTTATTTTTCACTGCTTTACCGTAGTTTTTATTTCTCAACAAGTATTACACGAATTATTTAATTCAAATTAACACCATAACAACTATTATTACCCACCATCATAAACTTGTAAATATTTCAATACTGAATTGTCTAAACTACTTCGCTCATATTTTTTTAATACTTTCTTTTTGGTCATATATATTGCCATAGATCTAACATTGCTTTCAAGAACTTAAATATTTTCCCTTTACCATTAAATATAAAGGTAATATTATTAGATAGCATTAGTTTCATTATCTTGTTACGCACGAGTTTTATTTGTTTATAATTATATTATGTATTTGTATAAACAATTATAAAAATTAAATTATTTTATAATTATTTATAATTTGTATAAATGTTCATTATCATTATGTTGCTACACTTGTTATAAAAATTACAACAAAAAGTTAAAATTTTAAAACTCTAAATAAATTACTTTTATTACATAAGAATTATAGTTGATTACAAATTTAATTTTAATCGAAAAAGTGATAAGTGATATTGAACCAAATTAAAATAAAATCGAAGAATTTTTAGGGATAAGATTTTGATTTTACTTTTATTTGGTTTTTTTATTAATGACTTTATCCAATGTTGAATCGAGCTTTAATTGTCATAAAGTTAATTAAACATTTATATAAAAAAATTTAAATAAGATATTTGTATTCATTTAATAAATCTAGCTGTTGTGATTATCAGCTTTTTGCAAAAACTAAATTTTGTATTCTTAACTAAAACTTAATACTCCGTACTTTAAAATTTGTTGAAGTCCACGTCTGCTTAGCCAAATATATTACTACCCGAATTGTGACTACCGATCAATATCGTAAAGGACAATAGGCAGACTAAACTATGATCATTTGTACTGGTTTCCCTTATTTGTATTTCAGAGAATGAAGTGAAATAATCAGATGAGATGAAATGATTATTTAGATTCGTTAAAATAAATAATTTTGCAATATAGAAAACATATTTGAACAGTAATTCTACAAATTCTCATATAGTCTGATTGGTTACTCGTCTAATCTATAAACAATCATTTATTTCGTAATATTACTTATTGCATATGCCCACATAATCTTTACCTAATTTATGTAATATGCGTTTAAATGTTGGACACTCTATAATTTTACCGCATAAATTTGTTTAACATATTTTATAACAGTTTTGTCAACTAAATCTATACACATATTTTCGTCTGCAGTCAAACTCATTATTGTTGGATAAGCTTCATGACGTTTAGAAACAAATTGATATCCTCAATATTTTACTCTAAAAAAGTGAAACTAGCAAGCTTCTTAATAGGATATAAAACCACAAAATTTTAAAAATCTATCTTTAATACATGCATTATTCGAACTTCTAATGTCTGAAATCTCAAGGTAATTGTGTTTATTTATAGAAAAATAAAAAATAAATTTTAAATTAATCATTTAGAATTAAAGAATGAAAAAATATTGAACTGCTTAAGAACGCTTAAAATTGCGTAAGAGAGCCAAATCTCACTTAGGAACGTCTAAGACGCATAACAAAATGACAAAATATAAAATTAAAACATTGTAATAGTAATTTTTTTAAAAATATAGCATTATAATAAAAAAATTACGTAACTATTAAAAAATAAATAAATGGAGGGAGTATAATTTATAAAACATATTTCACCCGTACCTAACCTAGCATGTGAGACTTTTATATTACGTAGTAATATACTATATTAAGTTTTAACAAAGGTACAAAAACAAAAGAAATCGTTTTATCAACATTAAGTATTAATTGGTGGACAAAATACCAAGGAGTACTATTTTCGTCTAATAATAAAGTTATATTAAAAAATAAAATTAAAAGAAAGCATATATGGGGCGAGAGCTATACCGTTAACGCATGTGTATACAATTTTGGCTCCATACGTTTTTTACTTTTCTAATATGAATTAAAGTTAAAATTTAAAAGTCAAAAGTTGAAAAAATAAAAAGAATACTTACTTGTTTTATTTTAACTTTAAATAAGAAGTTATAAATATAAAAAATAAGAAAAAAACACCAAAATTATTTTAGCTAAAAAATAAATTTTTATAAATAACAAGTAGGAAACAAACTGGGCATCAGTATTTAATATTTTTTCAGCTAAATCTATAAAATATAGAAGTAAATGCTCATTTCGGACCCGCAATACAAAATTTGACAGAATCGTGCACGTGCTTGAGAGTGATCGCACGTGACTTATCAGTCTCACAGTTCTGTTTCTGTTTGGACTTTGGACTACGTACGGACTATTCAACATTTAAATATGCTCTGTTTAAAAAAAATAAATTAATTTAAATATGCTCTTAACATTTCGCCCAATATAATACTCCCTCTATTTAAAATTAATTGTTGTTTGATATTTGTATATGTAATTTTAGGTGAATTTCTATATATATTAAAAAATAATTTATTTTCTTAAAATTTAATAATTAAAAATATTTTAAATAAAAATTGTTATAAATAAAAGTTTAAAATTAAAGAAAAAAAAGTCAAAGACAATTAAAAAAATAAAAAAGAGAGTACATAGATTATCCTCGAGTGGTTAAACTTGCCACTTCATATAAAATTATAAGAATAAATGTCGAGAACAAACAAAGCCCACACAGTGCTTTGTCGGTTCCTCCTTTAGAATCTAAATTATTGAGCCTCTTAAATCTTCCAACAGATCTTTCAGTTTTCTCACACCTCACATTCAATTCTTGAACTACTCTCATAGCTAAAACAAGCAATCGGGGTTTAACAATTCTACCTTTATGGCATGTGTTGTCTATAGACTGTGGTAGAAGGTGCAAGAAATGAAGCTGAACTGGAGAACATGGTGGTGGTCTCCTCTTAAGAACAATCAGTGGGTTGTTAAACTAGCAGTGGCATTTCTCTTGGTGGGTCTTGCTTTTAGACTCCTGTCCTCTGGATCCACCGGGTTTCCCAGTATTAAAGAAACCCCCTTTCTCGAAAAACCTCATTCTTCTTCTGATTTGCCTGGAGTTAGAGATCAGATTTCTCATAAAGGTACTCGAAAACCAATTTGTACTTCTGGGTATTCCTATTTTCAGCTCTAACTTCTAAATTTAGCTGATTTACTTTAAATGGGTGTTTCTAATTTCTATATTTGTAACTTTTATTTGAATTTTTATGATAATACAAATGCGAATCAAGGGTGTGTTTGATATTGTTAATGTACTGAAAGTTGCTTATTGTTTATTGGAGATAATGGAGGAAAATGTGATCTTTCGGTTGGGAATTGGATCCGGAACCGGGCGGGTCCTCTATACACCAATGAGAGCTGCCATTTTATCGAAGCTCATCAAAATTGTATGACAAATGGGCGGCCTGATAAAGGGTATCTTTATTGGAGGTGGAAACCAAGAGATTGTGAGCTTCCCCAATTTGATGCCCGCAGATTTCTTGAGATGATGAGGAACAAAGCATGGGCACTGATAGGGGACTCAATATCCCGGAATCATGTCCAGTCATTCCTTTGCGTTCTCTCGAAGGTAAAACCAAAATTTGTTGGCTTTGGATACTTATTAGTGAAAATTGATTTCTAAACCTTTACAATGATAGTGATATAATAGTAATGTTAGTAGCGTATAGCTTTCTCTTTTTATCCCCCTTCTGTAATGCTAGTAGTTGTATTAAATGTGTAAAATGACAGATGAATTTTCTTCTTGATTTTATTATTTAAAGTGGCAATGGGATGTACCTAGATAAATTTTTGTGATAAGCCACACTGGTGGCTCCTATATTTAGTATGGTATTTATTTTCTTCACTTGGCAGGATGTTATTGCCATAGTAGTTATGATAATTAATTTAATTGCTTCTTGCTAGGAAATACATCCACAATTGTTTGATCTTTTAATAAATTAAATGTTCGAAAATAAAAGGCAAGAGAGAACACCACGATTTAATGCTTTTTCCTCTCAAATGAAGAGGTAAATACCTGACGATCCCCAAATTATTGAATAGTAGCACCCAAATTAATTTATCCATTTTCTACAAGAAATGGATGAGAGAAATACAGTACAAGCGTATTTCTCTCCTAATGACCTATGGTGTTGGTGGCAACCACTAAGTGACAAGCTCACTTGCAATTTTTTTTCTCTAGTAACACCAATACAACCTGTGACCCACTTGAAGGATACAAATAGCTCTTCTCACTTTTTCTCATTTCTTTTGGTGCATTACTACTGGTCTTGCAAGTTATATTATATAGGACTCTATATGAATTGCCCAAACTGCCCAAATAATGCCCAAGTAATGAAAGTGTTACTTAAGTCTTGTTGTCCATCTTGAAAGTTCAGCTTGAGAAACCAAGCTTGGTCACCAGACACCCGTGTACATGCTAGGAGCCTATTTGGACCCAAAATTCTTTTGTAATGGGTGTTTGAAATCCATCCATGTTTGTGTCCTTTATTCTTTAAATTTTTTAGACTCTAATCAGTTTTGAATTTTTCTGAGAACCTTCCTATGACAACTGAATTCACATCCGAAGATCCCGCTCACTCAAGTACCGCTCTTGTCTTATTCTCCACCGGGTACCAGATAATCACCAATTCTTGTCTAATTGTTATCAAAACTTTTCCCATCGGGAGCCGCCATTATCAAGAATTCAATTATCATCCAAGGCCTTTATCAAGAAATGCCCCATCAAAAGTATTGTTCTGAATTGTCACCACAACCATTTCTCACTTTCCTCATGGGAACTAACCAAAGTATGCTCCACCTTTGAGTCTTCGATAACTCTGCATCCATATTTGTGCACGTTGAGCCATGTGCTGTGATACGCGTTGTTGGGGAAGAAGCGGGGAGCTCTTGTGATGTGTCTGCATCAACGAGGAGCTCATTTACATATACATGGTTGGAGGCAGCGTTGACCCCAAAAGCCTAAAACTGATGGTCTCGAGTCCGTCCATGCATATAAGCCCTTTGGTCTTTTAAGTTTTTCTCTAATGTGGGACTCTAATCACTTGTGAAATCCTAACAGTTCTAGCCATAGGTTCTCTTGCTAGTATGTTTAAGAGATAGCAATATCATAATTCATCTCAGATCTACCGTTCATGCGATGAATCTGAAGTTTAGATAGCTCATTGGTGATGATGTATTTTGTGATTTGATCATAATGGTTGCATGCATTTGTTGTGAAGATGTCTCAAGTTCTGTGTTTTCTGCATTTTGGAAATATGTTGGTGATGAAACACTTGAGTTATGTTGTTTGTTGTGCAAAGAAAATAATGAAAACAAAGCCTAAAAGTTGCTGGATCCGTGCACAGGGTGGCTGTGCATTATTACACGGTCGTGCAGTGATGTGTTCTTCAAGTTTTGGAAATCTGGAACAGTGCATGGCCTGGCAATGCAAAAGTACACGGCCGTACACTATCTCTGAACAGCAGTTACCAGTTTTTAAATTTGACTTCTGCAGTTGCTTTAAATAGTTTTTGGCCAGGTTTTCAAACATAATATTTTTAGAACACTTTAGTTGAGACATTTTGAGAGGCATCTAGTGAGTGAGAAATAAACAATTATAGAGTGTGATTGTTGGCGTTTTTCATTGTAATCTCATCTTGTACATTTGTTCATCATAGTGATTCCTTTCTCTAGTGCCCATGGTTTTTCCCTTTCAAGGGTTTTCCACGTAAATTCTGGTCTCTTGTGTGAATGCATGTGTTAATTTGATTGTTGTGGGAAATTCATTCTTGTATATCGTCCGATTTTATCATAACAATTGACAAAAAGTATGATGTCATCTTAAAGGATGATAACAAGTCTTCAATTTTTTACGGTTACGTGGATTTTGACTTTTCCTTTTGTTACGAATGAGATGGCTTCCACCTCATTTGCAAGATGGGTAGAAAAATATGCCCTTTCCGAATATTAGTATAATTTTGTGGGTTGACTTGAATTAACATGTATAAGGTATTCTAAATTCTTCTGTAGCACCTAAATACCCTAGGTCTTGCCATTTAAAATATTTTCCTACATTCCTTTACTTGAGCTTCATGCTATGTATTCATGTTTTTGGTTGGGTGTTACCACACTGGTTATAGAGAAGCTGTGAATTTCCAGAAACCTATAGGATAAACATTGCTGGGCTTGTAACATCTCTGGATCAATAGTTGCAGGATCACGTTCATCTCCTGTACATGCTTTGTATCATGTGAGACAGAGTAGGCTGTTGCTGGGAGTGGTAAGCATTTAAAAATAAATGCCATGATATGTAATGTTCTGGTAATTCATAAAGAAAATCTTGATGATAGCTTTTAGTTCAATGATAGTTTCCATCTACATGATCACTTCACATGTAAAGATAAAATTCGACACACATGCCACAGTTTGTCCAATCATTTTAACTTATTTTAGGCACCTACACTACAAGGGTGAGCATTGTAATAAGATGTTTGTGCAGTTAGTGTTCACGATGTGGTTAAATTTCATTCCTATAGTGTGCCTCTGTTATAGCCAGGATAGCTAACAACCAAATTTATCTTTTAATAAATTTTGATGATTTGAGGTATCTCTGTTCCTTGCTCGGTTATGAGGTTTATTTGAGGCTTTTCCAATCCCTAGCAACTGTATATTTTTCTGGAAGATGAACCTGTACCAATCATTAGAACCCTCAAATCCATAATCCAGTGGACTACTATGGTTTAGTTCTTCTAACGTATTTGTACATTGTATAGAACCTGTTACATATATTGCATTACAGAAGAAAATGGTCTTTCAAATATGCCAAGAAATACTGCAACTTGCGGGTGTTCATCTTCTAATGTATCAAGATCTGAAGTCTAAACAAAGTACTCTGTATTTGTTACTCTTATATATGGGCACAGAGCTTGTTCGTGTCTGCTTGTATGCTGAAAATCTTAAAAACCCGTAGGTTCCCAATTTTAAAAGAATTCCGCCAAGATGACGGGTAATGTAATATTTTTTAGGTTGCAGCTATGATGACATATCGGCATTGGCAGTTGCAATTAGCCAGTAATGATTCTCTTTACTGTGACAGGTAGGGTCCATGTCATCTGTTGTGTAGTATTGCTTTACAATTTTAGGGTGCCGTATATGTAACTTTATACCTTCTCTAGTGACCAACTGATCACATTGAACCATTCAGGTGGAAGAACCTATTCATGTTTACCACGATGAGGAATACAAAAACAGAAGATGGCTTTTCTCCTCCTACAACTTTACCGTTTCAGTTATGTGGTCTCCTTTCCTTGCAAAAGCTAACATTTTCGAAGACTACAATGGTGTTTCAACATCAGAAATCGAGCTGCATATGGATGTACTAGATTCAAATTGGACTACCAAGTATAATAACTTGGACTACATAATATTTTCTTCTGGGAAGTGGTTTGTCAAAAGTACAATCTACTACGAGAATGATACGATATTGGGTTGCCACTACTGTCCAGGGAGAAACCTCACAGAGCTAGGTATTGGTTTTGCTTATCGCAAGATCATCCATAACGTTTTCAACTTCATCATCAAGTCCAACCACAAAGGTATGATCTTTTACAGAACATCAACTCCGGATCACTTTGAGAATGGGGAATGGTTTAGTGGTGGGACTTGCAAAAGAACAAAACCAGCAAAGGAGGGCGACTTCCAGTACAATGAGTTGAACAGAATTCTTCGTGAGGTTGAACTAGAGGAATTTGAGAAGGCTGCAACGAGGGCTTCCGAAGCTGGGGTTAAGTTTAAACTTCTAGATGTAAGTCCTCTTTCGTTGTTGAGGCCTGATGGACACCCCGGTCCGTACAGACACTTCCACCCATTTTCAAAGGAAAATAAAGAGAAACTTATCAATGACTGCCTGCATTGGTGCTTACCAGGGCCGATAGATTCTTGGAACGATTTGTTAATGGAGATGGTGATAAATAATTGAGTTCATTGCCAAATCTGAGTCTTATTTTCTCGGAAAAGATGGTGGATATACGACGGATATCCTCCTTCACCATGTGTATACAACGGCGTTCAATTCATATCTTGATGTTTTTTTGTTCCAAATTTTCATTAAAAGTATAGTGCAAATTTGATTTGGTCGCTAGTATGTTGTAATCTTATCGTGTTTGTTTGTAATACATTTCGTGTGACATGTAACTGTTCTTCAATTGTTTCAATTAATTGAGCAACATGCAATTGTTCCACGAAGTAATTGTTCCACGAAGTAATTGTTCCAATTTGCTGTAGCAGGTCTTTTGAGGTTCTCTGTTCTACAAAAACTGGACCCCTGTGAACATAAATACTATAGATGCTACATCTAACCATTGATTTCATAATTTACCTTGTGAATTAATAATTATGTCAGTAAATCTTGATTAAGAATCTATGCCGATAGATGCATAATTTTGGCTTTCTCTGTGTTTATAACGTGCTCACGTGGAATGGGGTCCATCTTTAATAACTGATTGACAATGTCTCATAAATTTCTCAGTTTTCTTCAGATCGATATTTTTTATGCATTAGTAAAATCAAACACTTCGTTCCGAAAGTTAAAATGAATAGATTGAATTGGGAATAGACTTACAATTTGGGAATTTGTAAAATTTTTTTTAGGAAATATCGAATCATTGCTAGTGTCTGGAGAGTAGATTAATATTCACCGTTTCAGAATGGTTGGCTAGTTTTAGTTTTCAAAAGTAAATCTAGTTTATCTTAAACATAATAAGGGTGGAGTGAATCTGAAATTCAAAATAATACTCTATCCGGTTTAAAATTACAGATATATTATATCCGATATTGTACTTAGCTTGGTTTTGAAATCTTAGACTAAATTTATCTTACACTATAAAATTTTAATTGAAGTCTTATTTTGTACCCCCAATATTTAAAATGTGTCTAAATACACGTCAGTTTTTTTTCCATCCACGATTTTATTTTTCTTTTTTACTCTGGGGTGTGTTTTGTACAATCAAAAGACATTTGTGGTGCATTTTGACTACTTTAGAACTTTTTAGGGTACACATTATCTCATTAAATAAAAGTTTAGTAATTGCAAATTTGCAAAATGACATTTTAAATTCTAGTGTACAAATAGGATTTAGGTTACATGTTTTATGCTATAAAATGGAGTTTAGTCTAATGTTATGTTTTAAACGTGAATTTATTTAGTTTGGATTGAGGATAAAGTCAATATTACAAATCATTTCAATAATAGTTGTTGTGAGCACAATTTTTTATTTTTAATTATCTTAATATATACATGACATGAATTGAATTTTTGATTTTTTAAAATATGTAATAACCAAATTAAAATATATTTTAATTTTAGAATAAAGGGAGTAAAACTCAAATTTGTGAAGAAATGAAGAAATACAGCAAACTATCGCCCTAAAAACTTGAATCCTTTATATACTGTGATAGGAAACTCTGCGGTAAGAAACTCTTGATGAAGTGGATTGGTAAATGTAGTGTTCGTTAGAATCTTGTAGCAGTGTTATTTAAATTGGGTCTGGTAAAAAAATCGTACCATGCCACATTACTTGTTTCTGGGTTGGTAGATTATCATAAACTAGTTATTTGGACACGCTTGTAATATAATTTTTATAATTAATTCATTCTTGGGAATAGGAGCAATATACGTGCTTAGATTGTATTCCTTTAGTTATCAGATTCTAAATTAAATATCAACTTAACTAGTTTTCATATAAAATATAGTACTAGTTTTGTTACGGTACCAAATATATGTTTTATTTTTTTATAGTTGTATATATTTGTATAAATTAATTATAAAACTTAAATTAATTTGTATATTTTTAATAATTGTAAATAGTAATATGTTTGACTTGTCGATTTAGTTAGTTTTTTCTTTTTCAAATTTTTATAAGTATTTTTTAAATTATTTGAATGTATGTTTAATAAGTTTTTTTTACATGGTTTCTCATAATTGTATATTTTAGTACATATTTTAATAAAATTTCATTACAATAAAAAGTTAAGAATTTAGAATTCTACATAAATTGTAGTTAATTATAAATTAAATTTAAATTTAAATTGGATAAATGAGATCGCCCTGGCGAAGGTGTCATGTAAACCCCCTCATGATAAGTGATTTTATTTTGACTTTTTCTAACTCGTTTACAATGAGTTTTATTGTATGTTAATTTCGACACTTATTTAAGAGATTTTAAATAAGATTTTTATTTGGTTTTTTATATACAAATAAAGATAGTAGTAATTCCTGTATGTTTAAGTTATATATGTAAATGACTATTTTTATCAGCAATCACATAATTTAATGTGATATAGGGTAGTGAATAGAGAAAGTGAAACTCATAATATTTATAAATACATGACTGCTGACGAAAGTAGTCACTTGTTTCTCGTTTTTATATTTGTCAATTTTTTAAATTTGAAATTCATGTAAATTTACTTGATTTTAGTTATGTAATAATAAAACAATTTCCTTTTGTAAGATTGGTGTATGACATAAGTAACTACAAATTTTCAAAGTATATAATCAAAGTGAATAATATGTTGGGGAAAAAATTCAGCAGCGAAGTATTCTACTTTTGGTTCACATCAATAATTGAGAATAGCGATGTGTTTGAACATGTGCGTAGTTGCACATGGCATAGGTTTTGTCTGATTCAAAGAAGCCCATGCGCGGCGCTGGATTGGGGTGGCCACCGTTGTTATTTACTCAAGTCCCACCACGCTCAAAAGTTGCGTTACTAAATCCAAAATTTACATTGCTTACTAAATTTTGAAAATTTTCATTGCTTTTATACTCCCTCTGTTCCAATAATAATAATAATATTTGAGAATAATATTTATTTTAAAAAAATAGCAACATTTACATAATTTTTTTTATGATAATGTCATTTTTTTAAAATTTGGTACTTACAATTTTCTTATATGATTTTTAATTAGACATTCATAATAAATTTAATGAGAAAAACTAAATATTTTTACATGTAAATCTTTAGTAATATGTAAAATTAAAAGTTATCAAAAGTTAAGATGTTATTCTTTTTATAGAACGAAGTGGATAAATCAGAAACATGCAAGAAATTTACCCTAAAAACACACACACACGCAAGTGAACTTAAATTTATGATGTATGTTTTTGATTCCAAATTTCAATATATATAAATTTATGAGTATATAAAAATTTGGAATCTCAAGGAACTTTTTTTTTTAATTATTTTTTTTTTTGTGGGGTAAAATCTCTAGGATCTTTCTGATCTCTATGCTTACGGTGGAACTAAATTAATTTGCTTTGAAATCTTAAAGTAAGGATGACTGAACCAGGTTTCTGATTGGATACTTCATCGGTTATCTGTCATTTTTTATTGGAGGATTTTTTTTACTTTTGTAAAATAAAAAAAAATACCAATGAAGTCCTAATTGGTTTGAAATAAAAATGATAAATTCATTATTTATAATTTCCTTTAACTTCTCGTATTCTATGTTATTTTTTCATCATTCTAAATATCCAAATTTTTTTGTTTATTTACTGTATATATTATATGAACCGAGTTTCAGCAGTTCAGCCTTCAAGTAATTTGTTTGTGAAACCATAAACATTGGCACTGAATGTACATTTCCGTCTATGGTAGTGCTAGATTTCATTTAGTACTCCATTTCTATAGATCAAATTAATTTAAAGGTGTGATTGTTAGCCATTTTCATTAATACTTTACGTAGTGATGGAAATAATTCATAATCATCGGTGTCTAGTTGACTACCACCAGAAAGTATAGTTTAGGTACAGAAATTTGACCTTATTATGGTGTTTAAATAACGGAAGAGGAAGATATTTCCATATTTTTACCAAACAATGACGGAAGAGGAAGACATTTCCATCATGACGGAGTAAATTACTTTATACCAATGTTTTTTATAACAAAGAGAGCCAAAAATAACTGGTTCATTTAAATTTAAGAAAATGGTTTCACATGACAGAATTTCTTCAAAACACGTTTAAATTATATACAGAGCATAACATTTTAATAAAATAATAATTTGCTTTGAATAAATTAATTTTAATATTCTTTTGATTTTAAAATAAAAAATATATTTTTTCAATTTTATGTCAAGTACAATTTTATATGAGAATTTATTAGTCGGATTTTAAAGTTAATATTATAAAAAGAAAAAGACACTTTAGTATTTTTTGAGAGGAAAAAAAAATTCTTTGAAAGGTAATGTCAATACAAATTTTAAAATTTAATATCTTAATATATGCGTGACAAAATTAAAGTACAATTTCAAAGATCTTCTCCTAAAGTTAAATCTATTATATATTTAAAGCACAAACATGTTTTTTTTTTTTTTTATGTTATGATTTCACACTTTTTCCTTCCAATACTTTTATTTTATTATTATCGTTTCCTAATTCATTTATACTTTTCTCAATTTCTACTTTCATTAGGAGTAACGAAATTCATAATTAGAGAATTTTAAAATAAAATATACGAATATAATATAATAAATAACTTTATATGCATGACTAATGAAATTATGAACAAAAAAAAAATTAAATGTGATATTTGATAGTTTAATTAACATAATTATCATACATATTTAAAGTTAATTCTATTAAATAAGTACAAAAATTCTTAAGTGTATATTAAATAACTATGAAGCATATATATTACCATAATTAATTATTTTGAAGTATATATATACAAAATTATAAATTATACAAATAAAGTTAATGTTTCAATCAAAATTATATCGTTTGACTCAAAATATTATTTGTTTTATTAGTTGAACTATTTTTGTGCAATTATTATATTTTTGGAGTTATTAACATTTACCACAATTATTTTGTTATAATCATTTTCATTAATATCTTCAATTATAATCGATTAAATTGTGATTTGCTTGATTCGGTTTATTCGTTTAATAATTGTTTGATGAATTCCATTATATGTATTTATTATATTTTATTTTAGTTAATAATTATTAAGATTTACCATATATTTCAATTTTATTTTCTTAGTAGTTTGTAGTTTTAATATGATTTAAAAATAAATTCTCTAATGATATAAATGTTTCAAATATTTTTTATATTTTATTTCTGTATGATTGCTTTAACTTTGTATTTGGATATCTAGAATACGTTTTCAAATTTATAATTAATATAATATCTATATTATATATGAGTAAGTGTAACATAATATATTTTAATTAGATTTTGAATTATAAATTGTGTTGACTTCACTTCAACTTAATTAAAATTTTTAACACAACATAAAGAAATAATCTAAAATAGAATGTTAGACATTATATTCATTGTAATTTTTAAGTACTATATTTTATTATCTTTTTTTTTCTTTTAAAAATTATCAAAATTATAAGTTTTTTTTATTGATATTATAAGTTTTATGTGATAAAATGATTAATGAATATGATAGCATTATATTGATAATAAAGTGTGTATATATATATATATATATTAAATATGATTAAAAATATATGAGATCAAATTTGAATTTACAAAATCAATTTGATTTGGTGAAATCATGAAATTAGTAATAAGTGATATATGTGCTAAAATACTTTTATATTATACAATCAAAATTAAGTTAATTCATACAAAATTGATATTAAATAACAATTAGATAAACTTCATGTTAATTTAAAATATAAAAAATATTAAATTAAAATTATTAATAAAATATTTAAAATAACCGATAAAATAAAAATAACTGACATTGCGAGCTAGTTATACTAATATGGGGTATGTCTTCTAACTTTGGAAACCGTAAAATAACATTTGTAACAGTAGATAAACTGATTTAAATACTCATATACATGCTTACATGTATACAACTTATAGAGTCAATGAATTCATTGGTCTAAAAATAACAGTGGCCAGAATAGACTAATGTTTGAACGTTGAAATGTTGAACAATTAGTCCAAACTAGAACCTGGAGACTACAGATTTAACATTCTTCTTTTCCTCCTCCCTACTCTTGGCGTTATATATATATATATATATATATAATAACTACTCTATCTTCTACTCAGCAACTCCGACGATCGGCCAATCTGTAACCGATCTCCGGCGATCGAGAGATTATTCTTAGTAGCAACCACAGCTTTAAGCAAGCAAGCTGCAGCTACTAGAAATCGGAGCAATCTCTATTAATGATTGAACAAACACCGTCTTCACAAACTATGTCTCGTCCGTTGCTGCAGCAGACGCCGACTCCGACTCCAATACCGACGCCGAGGCCGCAAGGTACCACAACTTATCCTACTATCCTCGCTTCGTTCTGCACTAATCCCAACACATCTCATCTCTAATCCAAAAGCAACCTAACCTTCTGTTCAAGTATTATTAAGTTCTCTGATTTGTCATATGGCGTTAGATGATAAAATTATCTAAAAAATTAATAAAAAAGAAGTATGGAACTTGTGTTACCACAATATTCCAATTTTTGTGTGTTTTGACCTTTTGGGCAAAATGGTCAAAGTTTAAATTATTAGTTAATCAGTAGTTAGTTATAATCTAAGGATAGCCTAGTAATTTCAGTCCACTCATGCTTAGCAGTAGTAGTTAAGCATCTCCTCCAACTTTTTGATCAACCATCCTGCCCCTGTCCCATTCTCTGGATAATATTGCTTCAATAATTCAAATATATATATTTAATGTTGTACAAGGTATACCACATAATATTCTGTATATTATATAAATATATAGATATTTCCTGCCAGCACTAACTGAACTGGGGGTCAGAAAAAGACGTCCCCATCCATCTGGCTTAGTAGCTCCGCCGCCTCCTGAGACTTCACTATTTTAGTTTTCTTTTACTCATTCACCTCAAACTTGACCACTGTATATGCATATATATCTTTCTAAATTTTGTAACATGTACATCTGTACCATGTACTATTAAGTAGTAACATCATTAATGGCAGTCCCAAACCCAGAAATCGGTTTAGCACCCAGTGGTAGCATTCGTGAAGGAGACGCAGGCGCAGCTTTTGTCTTAGAATCAAAAGGTACGGATAAATCTATTTCTATGATTTGGTTTTTGTCATTTTTTTTAATCAAATTCTTGAGCTTGACGGAATTTTAGGAGGTAAGATTGTTTGATTTCATGACTTACGTATTCATTAATTTATCATTACTGACATTGTACTAATTAATGTGTTCATGTTTATGCCATGGTCAGGGGAATGGTGGCATGCGGGCTACCATTTGACAACGGCAATAGTGGGACCGGCAATTCTGGCGCTGCCATATGCATTCAAAGGGATGAGTTGGGTACTGGGTATATTTTCCTTGACTGTGATGGGCTGTGTTACCTTCTACAATTTCTATCTCATGTCCATTGTCCTTGACCACTGCGAAAAAGAAGGTCGACGACACATCCGCTTCCGTGAGCTTGCTGCGGATGTCTTAGGTAATATATTTTTTCTGCTGTGTGGGTTTCATGTGTAAACACTAAAGTAGTTTCTTATGTGTTAGTTGGCTTTTTTCTGTGTTCCGTTCTTCACTATTCGCCTTCTGTTTCTTAGTTTATGTCTGAGGCTGGTTTTTAATTTTTGGAATGATAAAAAGGTGAAGAGTTCCAATAATTTATTTTACAATCTAGAAAGTGAAATGTGGGGCTTTAAGTGGTGGCTGGTGAGAATTAAATAATTATAGTTGGTTAACTTAAAGTTGAAGTTTAGACTCTGAAGTTACTTAAAGGTTGAATGACAACCAGGCTTGCCATTTAAATTTTCAGAAAGGGCCATAAAAACTAATACAACAATTACACTGCTGTTTGTAGCTCCCTTCACTCTAGGCCTCCGAATCTCCATCGGCATAGTTGAATGGTCGGATAGAGTTTCCCCTTGCTTGATGAAAACAAGTCACTCTTCTCACTTAGCTAAACTATTAACTTCGGTTTCGGAGCAGCAAACTGATAGCTAACTGATTGTGTTTCTTTCGTGGAATATTAATCAATAGTAAAAGGGATACAGAGGAAAGATTGCATTAAGGATGCTAGAAAACAAGTGAACCAAAGGAAGATCTGCTACTATGATGCTACACTATCAATTTTGGTTCGATGATGTGCTATCATAGGATGTTATAACTTTATACTGGCTTTAACATTTCTTGTATTTTGATAGGAACTATCTTGTAAGATGGAATCCCCCGATGCCTAAAGTACAGGAGCAATAGATAGAATTATTGCTTTATAACTTTTTAATATAATTCTTTACAATATGCTGCCTATATAATCGTAACTCAAAAAGTATATTTCTTGAGTAAAGAAGCATAGGCAGCTGTACTGTTACAATGTTAAGAACTGAACCAAATGAAAAATAATTACACAACACTGTGCGTCTATAGAATGACAATAATGGATGAGTTTATATTCATAAGTAGCTAAAGAAAATCAACTAATTATGCTATCAATACCGAAAAGAAAGTCTTTCAAATTGTAACTGAATATCAGTGTGATCCATCATTTGCTTCCTAACACAAAATCTTCTTTAAACAGAATCTATCTACTATGGAAAATCGAATTACACAGATATCCTTGAATGATGACTACGGTTGCCTTGTAATGTTCTGCAAACTGGGAAGTGATTGTAGTTTTGTGAAAACCTTATAATTCTCTTTAATATTAATGTCTGCATTTTTTCTTATTGTTTTGGTACAGGGGTTGGCTGGATTTTTTATTTTGTTGTATTCATTCAGACAGCAATTAATACTGGAATATCAACTGGAATGATTTTGCTTGCAGGAGATTGCATCCAGGTATGGGTAGAGTTGCCACACTAAGTATACATGTACATTGTGATATCCCATAGTCATAATTATACATTCTCTGCATGAGTCCATGACATGGTATTTCAATAGCTAAAGAGCACCTTGGTAATTTTATGTTATCTTGGGAGATTTTATAGATAGATTTGTTCTATTAATGGTCTACCAATAACGAAATGATGCTGAGATAAGATTGTTGTGGTTTTACATCATATTCTCGTAACTTATCTGTACAGAAATGATTTGCAAACTAAATAATTATGATCATGATTATCAATATTGAGAATATTTCTAAAGTAGCAACAATTAAAGTTTGTTTGCCTCCTAACAATAAAAATGATTGGATCGTTGAAGGATATACCTCCAAGTGTACAAAAGGTTACTTCAGTGTTCAGCCATTATTATCTATTATTTTGTGATTCCTAATTAGAGAGGAGGATGTTCTGTACTTTTCATCCGAAACTACTGTAGTCTAAGAAACAAAGAGAAGACCTATGTCACATTTTAAATTAAGACAGAATGTTGGGTATTTAGTCATAAACATAAATATAACAATAGATTAATTACTCAAGAATATAAATATTTCCTTCCTGTGTTGTTTGTGGCACTACTGATCCTGAATCCCTTCTACCTTTTTTGTTCAAGATCTTGTACCTGGAACATTCTCCCAATGGGAACTTGAAATTGTATGATTTCATAGCAATGGTGACAGCTGTAATGATAGTTCTCTCTCAGTTGCCAACTTTCCACTCTCTTAGGCACATCAATCTGGGCTCACTTGTTCTTTGCTTGGCCTACACTTTCGTAATCAGTGGTGCTTGTATCTATGCAGGTAAAGAACTTGAATCATCAATTCATCATATGTTTTAGTTGCACTCGTGCTATTTGCTGTCAACGTATTTGTTTTTACAGATCTTGTTCTCAAAAAATAACAAGAAACATAAACAAGATTTGCACTAACTAGAAGATACAGTTAACTGAGTGCTAAAGTTTGGTTCCCTTATTACATAGAAGTCCCTCTATTTCTCTTTCCTCCTTATGATTGATTATGGAGCATTTTATATTTATATTATATATGAATGAGCTTACAGATAACATACAAGGTCTAGTACTGTGGTGTATGCAATATTTGGACAGCAATCAGTATGACTGATAAATTAGCTGAAGCGTAGCGGAGTGAATACCTTAAGTTATAATAATGAAGAAAATGTATGAAATGTATTTTTAGCAAAGGTAGGAGGGAAGTGAGCATCTTTTTAATGGATGGCAAGAGTACCCTAGATGAAAATGTTCTTGTAATTGTTTCAATTGATGTACAAGGAGAGAACATCAATCTTATTAGTCATATGACTAAATTGTGATGAGCTAAAATGGGTAGGGGCCTTGGGATTTGAATGTTGGATTGTAAAGAAGCAACATGTCCATAAAATTATTAAAAGGAAAAGAAAAAGAAAGTATCACGAAATGTGTATGGTAAGATGGATATGCGGCCACATGATAGAGAATATGAAATCAATACATTTGTAACAAAGTGAAGGTACTGATTGAGGAGAAAGGAGGGAGAATTGGCTAAGAGGATGAATTGGATGCATTGCGTAAACTGTAGACACAACTGTGAGGAACAGTCATTTGCTACATCTAGATGAAGAAGATGAAGACCAAAACTTAGCATGTGCAAGTGTATATCCCCAGAAGTTTATAGTATTTATTGGAACTTTCCTACAGGGTATGCGAGTGCAGTGGTTAGGATGATATTATTTTTAATTAAAGGGCTCCAGTTTTAATTCATTACAGCCAGTCAATACACACACACACATTTTGAGTTTGTAATTTATTGTTAGTGACCTTTCTCTGCTTGGATCCTGGCTATTGCATACTGTTTGGGATCAGGAGTTACTTGATTTAACTGAGTTCAGGTTGTATCCTTTGGTGAAATGAACTAAATCTGCATTTTGATTCATCAGAGCAGAGCTGCTGATCCATGTGCACTATATTAAATAAATGCTTCTGTGATCTAAATCTTGCACAAAATCCACATCGCAGTATATAACTTGATGAAGCTTGTAACTGTTAATAGATTATAAATGTGAAGATTCTACTGGGAGTGGTTATGGTTGCACAATACACAATATTAGATAAATACATTTCCGTCTAGCCTTCTTAATAATCTGACATGTCCGGCAGGTACCTCAAAAAATGCTCCTCCAAGGGACTATTCCTTGGAAAATAAAGCAACATCAAGGGTTTTTAGTGCTTTCACTTCCATCTCTATAATAGCTGCCATATTTGGAACCGGTATACTGCCTGAGATACAAGTAAGCTCATTTGCTGTTACAATGTGTTTTCTTCAATATGATTTCGAGGGGTGGGAGGTGGGGAGTAAGGAACATGCTTTTATCCCTTTTTCTTTTAAATTGATAAGTAAATGGTTTCAACAATTTAAGTGAATAAATTGCAAACTCTTACTTAAGTACCTACCTTGACATAAAAGGCCACCTTGTTGATTCTGAACAGGCAACTCTGGCAGCACCAGCCACCGGGAAGATGGTGAAAGCGCTCATAATGTGTTACCTAGTAGTTTTTGTTACTTTCTACACTGCTGCAGTTTCTGGGTATTATGTGTTTGGGAACCAAGCTAGTCCAAACATTCTTTATAACCTACTGCCGCCTGTAGGACCATCACTGGCTCCACTATGGGTTATATACCTAGCAATTATTCTAGTTCTGCTTCAACTGTTTGCCATTTGCCTGGTAAGTTTATCCCCTTTTTTTAAATAAGTCCTGAAAACCCTTTTTCTTTTTTTGAATCTCCAAAGAAAATTTCCCCAGAAAAAAAAAAGGAAAAAAATTAGAAGTTACTGATATTGTGTTGTAATGTTTTCCAATTATATCACAGGTTTACTCTCAGGTGACATATGAGATCATAGAAAAGAATTCAGCTGATGCAAATCAAGGAGTATTCTCCAAAAGAAACCTAATTCCAAGGATTATTTTTCGATCCCTGTACGTGATATTTTGTGGCTTTTTAGCTGCATTATTACCATTTTTTGCAGACATTAGTGCCGTAGTCGGAGCCGTTGGCTTCATTCCTCTAGATTTCATCCTGCCAATCCTTCTGTACAACATGACTTATAAACCCCCGAGATCTTCCTTCACTTTTTGGATCAACAACATTATAATGGTAGTCTTTACCGGCGTAGGAATCTTGGGCGCATTCTCTTCCATAAGGCAGTTGGTTCTAGATTCTAAGGACTACAAACTGTTTTCTAGTTAGATAGTCATTTATTGTGTATTATTTGTTCTTAAATTTGCAGTGATTAGTGACATTGAAATACAACATGAGCTCGACTAGTATTTTTTACTCTTCTTTGTTTTGGTTTAAATTTTTAAATGGAAATGGACGTCCTAACGCTTTCATGGCTCGAGTTTGGGTTGTCGAAGGTCCAGAGGACTTGAGTTTGAGACCTTTCGTGGTGTCCTGGAATGTCCATTTTAGAGAATTCCTGTACTTTGAAACACTTTTTGTACATGTTCGACTGTTGTATAGATATTTATTTTAATAAAATTAATTATCTAAGTTCTTATATTCCTCCGCCATATTCTTCTGTATATTATTCTGTATAATCAATCCACGAGTAATCCAAATTCTGTCGAAGATTGTAACTAAGCTAAACAAAAATAAAATAAAATATTGTTAGAATTAATTAATATGATCAATGTATACACCACTTAATCCGGCCCATTCATGTTTAATTATGTCTCAATATACATATATTATGTTTCAATTATATATATATACAGTACTCATGCTTAGTTAAAAAAATAGTGAAAGCTATACGACAAACTAAAATCTTAACCAAAATTATCATCTAATTGTAATTTTCAAGAGAAGTAATTTAGTAAACAACACGAATAATTGAATATGCATGAGCTCAGTATAGAAATTAATATGTAAGTACAACACACATATATATACACACACATACCGATGAAAAATCGAAGTAGTTGGAACAATAGCTCGCGTGGGTTTTGTCCGTAACATCGTTACAATATCATCTTATGATTCAAATAATTAGAGTATTTTCTTCCGATCTTAAAGTTAGATGATTAAATCTCATAAAAGTAATATTTTTAAGAGAAATTTCGTTGATTCAAAGAAAAAGAAAAAAAGAACTAGAAAAAGACAGAAATCAAAAGGAATTTGGTTGTACTTGATGGGGTTAGAGTTGATGACTACAAAGTTTGGGATCATAATAGCATTTGGTTGAGTACTAAGGAAGATGAAAAGTTGTAGTCACGAAAAGTTTAAAGATATCTCAATTGTGGAGATATGAATTAATAATTTCATCCAATCATTAATATTTTATCCAATTTTAATCCTAATGAGACTTATTTGAATTTTATAGAGTTAATGTAGAATATGAGATTTATCATTTCACCATATTTAACTTCGACTCAGACCCATTTATATATAAAACAAAATTTATAATAATTTTAAAATTTTTTGTAAGAGAATAATATAAAAAAAAGGGGAATAAATAAATAAATTAAATTAAAAAAAATAATTTTGGGAAACGAATCGAGGGCTTAATATTTTTAATGGATTAAAATTGTCCTAATTAGCCCCTTTGATAATTTTCTACGTTCCAACAAGTTTCCATCTTCATATATTTTTTTGCTGCAGTAGCTCATTTCCATTTTGAGTAATAAATGTCTAATTTTGAATCCTACAATTAATGTTTTGCTTATCACACAAAAAATAATATGCGTCAGAGGAGTCGGTAGTGACAGTTGATATGGACATTCATGTGGAAGGTAACCTTGCAAAATAACTAAATTAAAGGACTTGTGGAAATCTATATATATGCATCTCTCCCAAGTCAAGAAGACCAAACTGTGACTATGATATTATACAACTGGTAAATTACTAAATTATATTGTGTATTTCGAAATCAGCAGTTATCATTCCATTCACAATGACAGTTTCAATTAAACTTTTCCAACTCTAAATCAAGTTCATTCCATCATTTAGGATCAATATTTAATACCCTTGTAAGAGAAGGCCATAAATATATACGATTATAATTTGATAATTTGACATAAAAATTCAATCGTGACGATACATGCATAAAATTATAAAGAATTCATGTATTTTTTTTAAAAAAAACTTAATTTGAGATTGTAAGAACACCATCATTTTGACTTGGTATGTTTTCTATAGCTTTGGTTACGTACGTGTACTAATCACCTGCTCTCTTATTTTTATTTTTAATTAATTAATTTGGTTATATATTGTATAAAATTTCAATATGTTTTGAAGTTGTGGAAAGTATTTATCTAATAGAGTTAATGACATATTTTTGGATGATTTAAAATTTTCAATTTGTTGAACCTATAAGAATGTCAAAATTATCACGAATTATGTGAAAATTTTCGTATTTTAATATTTTTATTCTTTTAATTGATACGATTAAATTATTAATTAAATTATCAAAACATGTTAAAATCATAGTTATCCTTAGCTAAATTTCTTAAGCTCGATCTTAAGGGTTTTTGTTCAATGGTCGAAATGATTACAAGTCACTTTTATAAAACTTGTGGTTATGATTGTTTGACTTAAATCCATCTCCTCATAACCTACCCTTACATATATATGTACACTAGTCTGTTGTTTGCAGCACCCCAAAAACATATGTGCATCAAATATGGTCAAAGTCATTTTATATTTGTTACGGTATGTCTTAAATTAGTCCTTGTTATAAAAAGTGATATTTGAATTTGTTTATATATATTTGTGTGTGTTTTTATAAATATTCATCAATTTCTTATATTCAGATTTTTAATACGAGCTTATTTGGTAACCAGTTTTCTTTACTATTTTCTTGTTAGTTTGAATCAAATGAATTCAGAAAACATCTAAATTTTAAACTTTTTGTATATCAATTTATATTTAAACATTTTGCGAGAGTGAGGAGTAATAAAATAAAAGTTTATCAACAGATTATGATTCTCTTAATCAATGTGTTCTGTTTTTGGGTAAAGATTATATCGAAAGAATTTATGCATTACAAAAATCTCTCAAAATAACTCAAATTGAGTCTCATCAAAGAAGCAATTTCATCTAGAAAAGACAAAAAATCTTCGTTTTGTCATTGATAGTACTATTGGCAAGTTGATTTACATAATTAATTATTATATATTCGATCAGTATTTCTTAATGAAAAGTATTTTATATTTGTAGTGGAATCATCCATTGATGAAAAGTATATATATATATATTTTGTGTGTATATATATATATATATATATATATATATATATATATATATATCATTGTATGCAATTGAGGTGGTACAATTTTAAATATTGTAGTTTCGATTTTAAAATCATATCATGTATCAAGAGTCAAGTAGACCGGCAGTGACTGGCACATTGAATTTATTATATGGGGACAGGACAGGCTTTAATTGTTATACAGTAATTATAGAATTAAAATCTTGCATAATAAAACTAACTAGCAATTAGATTAGATCATTTGCAAGCATAAAAAAGATCATATATTGTACAATTTTAATAATTAATTACAATATTTTGGAATCGAAAGATTAGTCAAAATTAAGTTACAAAATTGATTTAATTGTAACTGATTTAATCGTAATAATTAAGTTAGAGGTGATCCATCTGGACTAGATTTATAAGCAAACTTCCGTCCATGAACAATCGTTGCACTTTAGTTATAGATAATAAATTACGGATAGATTAGAATAAAATAAAAATCGCAGTATATACTCCGTAGTTAATATTTAAGGGACCATCGTTCGAATTCAAAAATAAGTTCAACTACGGAGTATCGTTTGTATGCTGCAGGGAGCAAGCAAAAAAATAGGTAATAACACACGCCACCAGCCGACGACTGTCCCATAATAAATGTCACTAAAACTTGCTGTCTATATATTTTAATGGTTCACACGAGGACTACGTGAGTATGTAGTTATGTACCCCTTTGGCATCTTAAATTACCTTACCACGCGTTTCAATCTCACCCACTATATACATATACATGTTCCATCTATATATGATTCATCACCATATCTTCTCAAATCATAAAAATTCAAAATGGAGGAAGAAGTAATGAAGCAACAAAAACAAACTACACAACCTCAAGATCAAGAAGCCAAGCGTAATATATTATGGGACTGTGACAGTTCACTCTACGACTCCTTTGAGCTCAAATCATTCGAGCGTCAACTTGGCTCCGCTATAACTTCCGCCCGGAGCTTATCAATGCCTCATTTTGTCGACCGCCACCGTGCTCAGCCACCAACTCAGGCGGCGCTACCCTTGTCCAAGAAGTCTTCAAGGATATCGCGGTCGCTCCACAAACTCATCCGGTCGGTTTTTAGGCCGAAACAAGTTTTAAGTAACAATAATATCATGGACTCCTCGTTTGGATTTCAAGGAGGACCAAAATTAGCAGCTGGTGGGGTCCGAGTCGTGTATGTTGTTTGTGATGATGGGTATGGTGGACTTAGCACAATTCCCGAGAACACTGTAGCTGGTGGGGATCGTGTCGGTGTCGGCGGCCGCGTTGATTTCCCGGAGATTAGGTCAGTAATGGGAAAATCTGCGTCTTGCCGGTTTAGTACTCCAACTTCCATCGGTATATCTTGTGCTTAATGAGATTGTGAGTTAACTTAAATAGTTAAAACACTTCCTTTAGACCTAGAGGTCGATGAATCAAAATTCATTAAAAGATGAAAATTGAGTATAAGGTAAAAATTGAATTAGAAGTAAAGAGGGATTTCGCGGATCAAAAAAAAAATCTAGTGATTAATATGTATCATCATTAAATTAATGATATATGTATCCTCTTTGGACGTTATTAAAATTGTCACTACATAGCTGGTTTGGCTGCAATTACAATATTGGCTTAAAACTGTTTGGTTGGATGAATATTGCCTAGTTATTTGGTGGAATTAAGATTATTAAGTTACAAGATATATGCTATTTCAAAATGTGTGTTCTTGCTTGCTAGACAACTTTTGATTATATGCATTTATGTATTTCGTAAATCAATTGGGAGTATAATGATCGACTGATCGTAGAAAATATGTTGGAACGATATGAAATCATATGTATGTTTAACGGAGTATTTTATTTTTTTTATTTATCTTAAAACGGAAAATGAGTGTATAGAGATGGGGATCGTGTTTCTAACATAGATGGAAACAATACAAAATTGGAAAATCAAGCTAACTACCTAAGGAATTACTATATTATTGTGCATCATTTACCGCATCCGAGTAATTAGTTTTTCTTGTAATAAATCTTATATATGAGATTATTATCCGCTTCTTGTGTGTGAAAGAATTTTGATTTGCACATGGAAATTGATATTATTAGAGTAAAAATATTGAAGAGTATTAATTATTGCTTCAAGTTTAACTCATACTTTTTCTAACATAAATGTAAACTATTAGTGAGAAGAATCTTTTAAAAATAATGATAACAAATACTCCTTCCGTTTTTTAAGTGTCTTTTTTAGAGTTTAGCTTTTTTAAAAAGAGTTTTTCTCATATTCTAGGAGAAGTTAAAATTGTTTTTCCTATACTATCAATTGTTTTTTACATGTTCTCTTTCTTATTGACATGTTATTTATAAAGTTCAATGAAGTATTTGACTTCGTAGAGCTAGTTGTTGCTTGCGCGTTCCACGAACCTGTCCCGGATATTTTATTTTTTTGCAATATTTTGTTGACACTTGGAATTAATGTGACATGCTATGTTTTCTTCCCCATTGCTAGTAGGTTGATGGATTGCATGTTCGAAACACATATTTTAGCCTTGTGAGTCCATAATTCAAAGTAGGTGACCTAATGGTCACAACCCGATTAAACATAATGACTCATTTTTTAAATGTCCCTTCTATTTAATTAATACTAACCTGTTTATCTTTCATTGTTTTTAATAAAATTTGGAATGATAATGTTGAACTTTTATAATCATTTGGTCAATTAGACAAATAAATTCATAAGATAAACTCATAATTTAATAAAAATTTGACATGTGGACATTTTTATTACTCTCATTCTTCAGTTAATCAATGAGGTCCATCAATTTTTTTTTATTATATATTTTTGTGAGTTTCTCTTTTGAGTTTATTTGTGTGTAAAGATTTATTTTACTTTTTAATAAACATGTTTTTTTCCTTTTAAAATGAGATCTAAAAGAGAACAAATAGAATAGTATATTAATAATTGGTATTTGTGAACTGAAATAGAGAATCAACTTTCTTGTAAATACGGAGTACACATTACTCTATAATCAATTATGGCTTTAACACAGCTAGTTATGAAGGAAATCTAGGTAACCTAAGTAACACGAAAAGATGAACTAATTAGGGCTTAATTTCTAAAAGTCGGTCCCAGTCAGTTAATATTTCTGATATGTTAATGACAGCAAAGTTGGATACTAACCAAATTAATTTGTGGCTCATATATAAACACAAATGCGTCTAGAAAACGGGAAGAATGTTAAACTAGGAATATATCGAAAGAATAAATTCAAGATTAGAGAAGTACACGCCAAATAATAAAAAATAGGCTGACACCATGTAGTTTAACTTAATTTGTATTGCACCACATGTAGTTTGAAAATTTTCAAATAAGCACTTGTAATTCAAAAATTTTAGTGGATTATCATATATCCGTCGCTAATTCTTATACAAATTTGTTACTTATCATTATATATAGCAACAAATATGCTATGATCTGCTAATTTTTTAAAACTACATGTAGTTATTTGAAGGTTTCTAAACTATATATGATACGTGCAATGCAAATCGGGTTAAATCACAGTTAATACAACACATTTTACCCTAAACAATAAGGTTTTGCGACGGGATAGTGCATCGCGAATAAATAAAAGTTTTTTTTTTTGAATTTCTTAAGAATGATCATGTAGATAATTAAAATTTTCTATTAATATTTATTATGAAGTTTAAAATTTTAAAATTCAAATAGTAAAGATTATAATATCACACACCAAATAATGTAAAAATAACCATTTGCGATTGTGCAATGTGTAATAATTAAATGTTTAAATTAATTTTTATTTCAAGAGAACAAACAACTCGATATTAATATTCAATTATAATTTGTATGAAATTCACAAATTTAAACGTTATAAATCAAACATTGTACATGCGCACACAAAATAAAAGAAAAATAAGATTTTGCAACGAAGTGATGATCTTGAATTATTAGATCTTTAAATCTTTTTATTTCAAACGAGCAAACAACTAGATATTAAAAACATAAAATATTATTTTTATGAAATTCAACATTTTAAAATCATATATTCAAGGTCATACAATACACTCACATAATAATAGAAAAATAATCTTTTGTGACGAAGAAGTGCATCGCAAATTAATTATATTTTTATTTTCAGAGATTGCACGAATAGATGATATATATTTTCTATTAACATTTATTATGACGTTCAAAATTTTAAAATTCAAACAGTACATATTATAATAATACACACCAAATAATATAAAAATAACCATTTGTGACGGAGTGTTGCGTCATAATTAAATATTTAAAAATATTTTTCTTTGTAAACGAATAAGTAACTAGATACTAAAAATATTATATTATTATTTTTATAAAATTCACAATTTTAAACATTATAGATTCAAAATTGTACAAGCACACACAAGATAATAGAAAAATAAGATTTTCCGACATAATGATGCGTCACAAATAATTATATCTTTAAATTCCTTTTTATTGCAAGAAAGCAAACAACTAGATATTAAAAATACTAAATTATTATTTTTATGAAATTCAATATTTTAAAATCATATATTCAAGGTTATACAATGCACTCACGTAATAATAGAAAAAGAAGCTCTTGCGACGAAGGAGTGCATCGTAAATTAATATAAGTTTAACGTTTTATTTTCAGAGATTGAAAAAATCAATGATATAAATTTTCTATTATGTTTTATAAGAATTTCACATTTATTAAATTCAACTAGTAAAGATTATAATAACACACACCAAATAATATAATTTAGTCATTTGCAATGGAGTGATGCGTCATATAGTTAAAAATTTAAAAATCTTTTTCTTTTTAAGCGAATAAACAACTAGATACCAAAAATATTCTATTATTATTTTTATGAAATTCTCAATTTTAAACTTTATAAATTCAAAGTTGCACAAGCACACACAAAATAATAGAAAAATAAGTTTTTGCGACGGAGTGATGCATCACAAATAAGTATATCTTTAAATTCTTTTAATTACAAGAGAACAAACAATAGATATTAAAAATATTCAATTATTATTTTTATGGAAATAAAAAAATTAAAAATTAATTTGTGATAGAGAAGTGGATAGAAATCATATATTCAAGGTTATAAAATGAGAAATTCACAATTTTATATAACAACGAATAAAGTTTATAAAGCACACATCAAATAATATGAAAATGTGTGATGCGTCGCAATTTATTAAATATGTGAATTATTTATTATTTGAGGCAAACATACAATTAGTTAACAAAAATATGCAATCATCATTTTTAGGAAATTAACAATTTTAAAAACCATGGAATCATGTTTACACAAGCTTACAACAAATAATAGAAAGAAAAAAAAAGATTTTGTGATGGAGGAATTCATCGCAAAAAATAATATAAAAATAGTCAATTATCTTTTGCTAAGAAATTCATAATTTTAAACATAATTGAACCAAATTTTTAAAAGCGCGCACCAAATATTATAAAAATAAGCTTTTGCTATGGATATATGTGTTGCAAATAATTAAAGATTTAAATTCTTATTTATTCGGGTCGAACAAACAATTAGTTAAGAAAAACATTTAATTATCTTATGTAAAGAAATTCATGAAGCACTCACCAACTAATTTAGTATGAGCTTGTGCGACGGAATTGGGAGTCATTATTCGTTAAATATATAATTCTTTTTTATTCGCATCGAACGAATAATTAGTTAATAAAAAATATTTAAATGTCACTTGTTAAGAAATTCACAAATTTAAATATCATTGAATAGTGTTAACACAAGCTTTCAACAAATGATAGAAAAGAAAATAGGATTTGCAATGTAGTGGGCGTCACAAATAATTAAATATTTAAATTCTTTTTTATTTATAGAGAAAATAAATCTTGATAATAAAAGTATTCAACTATCACTTTTTAGGAAATTTTCAATTCGAAAACATCATAAAAGTGAGTTTATATAAACACATACCAAATAATATAAAAAATGAGCTTTTACGACATAGTTATGCGTCACAAAAATTTAAATATTTAAATAATCTTTTATTAGCATTGAAAAAAAATTTATTTAATAAAAATAGTCAATTATCTTTTTCTAAGAAATATATAATTTTAAACAAAATTGAATCAAATTTATAAAAGCACACACAAAATAATATAAAAATTAGCTTTCAGAATAGAGATGTGTGTCACAAATAATTTAATATGTAAATTCTTTTTTATTCGCATCACTTGAACAATTAGTTAATAAAAATATTGAATTATCACTTATTAAGAAATTCACATTTTGAAATATCATTGAATCGGGTATAAACAAACTTTCATCAAATTAAATGATAGAAAAAAAAAGGTTTGTGATGTAGTGGTGTGTTGCAAATATTTAAATAATTTTTTTTATTTCAAAAGAAAATAAATCTAGGTAATAGAAATATTCAACTATCACTTTTTAAGAAATTTCAATTTTAAAACAGCATAAAAGTGAGTTTATATAAACACACACAAAATAATATAGAATTGTCCTTTTGCGATGGAGTTGTGCGTTGCAAATTAAATATTTAAATTTTCCTTTATGAGCATTGTACAAACAATTATTTATTAAAAATATTCAATTATATTTTGTTAAGAAATTCAAAATTTTAAACATAATCGAATCAAGTTTATAAAAGCACACCTTAAATAATATAAAAATAAGCTTTTGCGATGAAAGTATGCATCTTAAACAATTAGAGATTTAAATTCTTTTTTATTCACTTCGAACAAACAATTAGGTAATAAAAAGTCAATTATCTTTGAAATTCATAATTTTAAACATAATCGAATCAAATTTATAAAAGCACACACTAAAAAAAATAAAAATAAGCTTTGGCGATAGAGATATGTGTTACAAATAATTGAAGATTTAAATTATTTTTTATTTGCGTCGAACAAACAATTAGTTAATAAAAATATTAATTATCTTTTGTTAAGAAATTCATAATTTGAAATAGAATGAAATCAAGTTTATAGAAACATTTACCGACTAATATAAGATGGAGCTTTTGAAATGAAATTTGATGTCACTAACAATTAAATATATAAATATTTTTTTATTCTCATCAATCGAAAAATTAGTTAATTAGAAAATATTTAAATATCACTTGTTGAGAAACTCAAAATTTTAAAAACATCATTGAATTGATTCTACACAAACTTTGAAACATAATAGAAAAAATAAAATTTGCGATGTAGTGAATCGTCGCAAATAATTTAGTATTTAATTCTTTTTTTATTTCAAGAGAAAATAAATGTAAATAATTTAGTATTTAAATTCTTTTTTATTTGTAATTTTTAAACTTCATAAGGTTTGTTTATATAAAGCACACACCAAGTAATATAAAAATGAGATTTTTCGACCAAATTGTGCATCGCAAAAAATTTAAATTGTCTTTTATTCGCGTTGAACAAACATGTAGTTAATAAAAATAGTCAATTATATTTTTATAAGAAATTTATAATTTTAAACATAATTGAATCAAATTTTAAAAAGCACACACCAAATAATATAAAAATGAGGTTTTGGAATGGAGATGTACGTCACAAATAATTAAAGGTATAAATTCTTTTTTATTCTCGTTAAACAAACAATTAGTTAATATAAATATAGAATTATCTTTTGTTATGAAATTCATAATTTTAAACATAATCGAATCAAGTTTATAGAAGGATACACCAATTAATGTAAAAAATGAACTTTTGCGACGGAATTGGGCGTCCCTAATAATTAAATATAATATGTTTTTATTCCAGTCAAACTAACAATTAGTCAATAAAAATATATTTAAATGTTACTTGTTAAGAAATTCAAAATATTAAATACCATTGAATCGAGTTTACACAAGCTTTCAACAAATGATAGAAAAAATAAGATATGCGTCGCAAATAATAAAATATTTAAATTCTTTTTTTATTTCAAGAGAAAATAAATATAGATAATAAAAATATTCAGTTATCACTTTTTAGTAAATTTACAATTTTAAAACATCATAAAGTGAGTTTATATGAGAACACACCAAATAATATTAAAATGTGATTTCACGAAGAAATTGTTCGTCGCAAAATATTAATTATTTAAATTCTCTTTTATTTGCGTTGAACAAACATTTAGTTAATAAAAATAGTCAATTTTTTGCTAAGAAATTCATAATTTTAAACATAATCGAATCAAATTTATAAAAGCACACAGCTTTTGCGACGGAGATGTGCGTCACAAATAATGATTTAAATTATTTTTTTTATTGGCGTCTAACAAACAATTAGTTAATAAAAATATTTTATTATCTTTTGTTAAATAATTCATTATTTTAAATATAATTGAATCAAATTTATGGAACCACACACCAACTAATATAAAATGAGATTTTTCGAAGGAATTGGGCGTCACTAATAATTAAATATTTAAGTTCTTTTTTATTTCAAGAGAAAATAAATCTAGATAATAAAATTAATATTAAAACATCTTGAAGTGATTTTATATAAGCATACACCAAATAATATAAAAATGAAATTTTGCCTCAAAAGAAATTAAATATTTAAATTCTCTTTTATTTGCGTGGAACAAACATTTAGTTAATAAAAATAGTCTATTATTATCTTCTAAGAAATGCATATTTTAAACATAAGCGAATCAAATTTATCAAAGTACACACCAAATAAAATAAAAAAAAGCTTTGGCAACGGAGATTTGCGTAGAAAATAATTAGTGATTTAAATTCCAAAAAAACTATTAAATAATAAAAATATTTAATTATTTTATGTTAAGAAATTCATAATTTTAAAGGTAATCGAATCAGGTTATAGGAGCACACACAAACTAATATAAAAATGAGTTTTTGTGACAAAATTGGGTGTCACTAATAATTAAATATATAATTACTTTTTATTCGCATCAAACAAACAGTTAGTTAATAAAAAAAATAAATATAACTTTCTTAGAAATTCAAAATTTTAAATATTATTCAATTGAGTTCACACAAGCTATCAACGAATGATTGAAAAAACTAAGATTTGCGATGTAGTGATGCATCACAAAAAATAAAATATTTGAATTATATTTTATTCGAATAGAAAATAAATCTAGATAATAAAAATATTAAGCTATCATTTTTTGGGAAAATTGAATTCTTAAAGCATCATAAAGTGATTTTATATAAGCACATACCAAATAATATAAAAATGAGATTTTGAACAGAATTATGCATCGCAAATAATTAAATATTTATATTCTCTTTTATTCGAATCACACAAACAATTTATTAATAAAAATATTCACTTATCTTTTGTTAATAAATTTATAAGTTTAAACATAATCAAATCAAGTTTATAAAAACACACACCAAATAATATAAAAATAAGTTTTTGCGACGGAGATGTGCTTCGCATTGAACAAACATTTAGCTAATAAAAATAGTCAATTAATATTTTCTAAGAAATTCATAATTTGAAACATTAACGAATCCAATTTATATGAGCACATAACAAATAATTTTAAAATAAGCTTTTGCGAAGAAAATGTGCGTCACAAATAATTTATGATTTAAATTCTTTTTTATTCACATTGAACAAACATTTAGTTAATAAAAATACTCAATTATCTTTGGCTAAGAAATTTATTATTTTAAACATTATTGAATCAAATTTATAAAAGCACACACCTAAAAATGAGCTTTTACGACGGATATGGGTGTCGTAAATAATTAAAGATTTAAATTATCTTTTATTGGTGTCAAAAAAAAATTAATTAAAAAAAATGGTCAATTATATTTTTCTAAGAAATTCATAATTTTAAACATAATCGAATAAAATTTATAAAAGCACACACCGAATAATATAATAACGAGCTTTTGAGACGGAGTTGTGCATCAAAAATAATTGAATATGTAAATTCTTTTTTATTTGTGTTGCAGGAACAATTAGTTAATAAAAATATTCAATTATCACTTGTTAAGAAATTGACATTTTCAAATATCATTGAATCGAGTCTACAGAAACTTTTCACAAATGATAGAAAAAAAAAAATAAGATTTGCGACATAGTGGTGCGTCGGAAATAATTAATTAATTTATGTCTTTAATTTCTAGAGAAAATAAATCTAGAAAATAAATTAATTCAACTATTTGAGGAAATTCATAATTTTAAAAATCATAAAGTTGAGTTTATATAGGCACACACAGAATAATGTAAAAATGAGCTTTTTACTACAGAGTTGTCGTCGCAAAAATTTAAATATTTAAATTCTCTTTTATCTAGTCGTACAAACAATTTGTTAATAAAAATATTCAATTATCTTTTGCTAAAAATTCATAAATTTAAACATAATTAAATCAAGTTTATAAAAGTACACACCAAAGAATATAAAAATATGCTTTTGTGATGGATATGGTCGCTGTAAGTAAATAAAGATTTGAATTTTCTTTCACTCGCGTCTAACAAACATTTAGTTAATAAAAATGGTCAATTGTGGTTTTCGAAGAAATTCATAATTTCAAACATAATCAAACACAATTTATAACAGCACACACCTAATAATATATAAATGAGCTTTCGTGACGGAGTTGTGCGTCGCAAATAATTAAATATTTAAATTCTTTTTTATTTGTGTCGCAGGAACAATTAGTTAATAAAAATTTTCAGTTATCACTTATTAAGAAATTGACATTTTTAAATATCATTGAATCGAGTCTACACAAACTTTCAACAAACGATATAAAAACATAATGGTGCGTCACAAACAATTATTTAATAGGTTTTTTTTATTTGATGATAAAATAAATCTAGATAATAAATTAATTCAAGTATCACTTTTTAGGAAATTTGAAATTTTAAAACATCATAAAAGTGACTTTACATAAGCACACACAAAATAATATAAATATGAGCTTTTGTGACAGAGTTCTGGGTCACAAAAAATTAAATATTTAAATTCTCTTTTATTCGAGTCGTACAAACAATTTGTTACTAAAAATATTCAATTATCTTTTGTTAAGCAATTCATAAGTTTAAACATAATCAAATCAAGTTTATAAAAGCACACACCAAATAATATGAAAATAAGCTTTTGCGACAGAGATGTGCATCAAATAATTAAAACTTTAAATTTTTTTATCCGTGTCAAACAAAAATTAGTTAATAAAAATAATTAATTACCTTTTGTTAAGAAATTCATAATTTTACTTAATCAAATCAAGTTTATAGGAACATACACCAAACAATATAAAAATGAGATTTTGCGATGGAGTTGTGGATCGCTAAAAATTAAATCTATAAATTCTCTTTTATTCGAGTCATACAAACAATTTGTTACTAAAAACATTCAATTATATTTTGTTAAGAAAATCATATTTTAAACATAATCGAATCAAATTTATAAAATCACACATCAAATAATATAAAAATAAGTTTTTGCGACGAAGATGTGTATCAGAAATAATCAAAGATTTAAATTTTTTTTATTTGCATCGAACAAGAAATTAGTTAATAAAAAATATTTAATTATCTTTTGTTATTAAATTCATTATTTTAAACATAATTGAATCAAATTTATAGAAGCACACACTAACTAATCTAAACATGAGATTTTTATGATGGAATTGGGTGTCACTAATAATTAAATAGTTAAATTATTTTTTATTTCAAGAGAAAATAAATCTAGATAGTAAAAATATTCAGCAATAACGCCTTACGAAATTTTCAATTTTAAAACATCCTAACTTGAGTTTATATAAGCATACACCAAATAATATAAAAAGGCGATTTTGAGTTGCGAAAAATTAAATATTTAAATTCTCTTATATTCGCATCGAACAAACATTCATTTTTTCATTTCAAGCGAACAAACTGTTTGTCCCAAAGTAGATGGTTTGTAGAAGGGGCTGAATACAAACCACAAATTTTTTTCGAATTTTATGAATTCGGTGAATATACTGTATTAAAGAATGCAAAATTAATAGAATGCAGTATATCACAATTAACTTCTAAACTTTATTAATCTCAATCAAGATTTACAAAGTTATCTAATAATCAAAACAATGATTATCAGATTCTAAACTCTGTTCGTGAAGAACAACTTCTATTATAGAATATAAATCTTAGCTTCTCAAGTTCTATATACTTGTTACTCTGTATCTCTTAACATTTATCTCTCTATGTATTTGATATAACTGTTCTCTCTGTAAAACAATTACAGCTTCTTTCTATTTTTGTGTTATATATTTTTATCTAATCTGAACCCTGAATATATATATATATATATATATTCTCTGACATCCTAATTTAGATCAGTTGCCCAACTTTGTTTCCTGATGCGACTCTGATCTGGAACTCAGTTGGCTTCAAATCTTATTAGATTTCTGTAATGAAAGAAATCAATCCTGTTAGGTTTGAGATTGTTGCAAACTCTGATCTTCCTTTTCCTTCTCAAACTTTGAGAACATGAACTGTTCTAGTTTTGATTCGAAAAGCCTTTTTTTTTAAATTTCAGAACTCTAATCGAATTAGAATTCTGTTGCATCAGAGAATAGCTTTATTTTAGTCTCTTATAGCTTCAATAATAGTCTCCGATAATACAATTCTTAGTCTCCGATAAGCTTGACTAATTTCGACTTGTGTTCAGTCTCTGACAGTTAATCTCTGATAGACTAAACATAATCTCTGACTTTGAATTTGTTGAACTCTCTAAATGCATCCTTAAACTAAAATCTTAGAGCTTAAAATTTAGCTTCACCTAAACTCAGATTTAAATCCTCTAAGTCTGACTTCCTTCTTTAAAATATGATTTCAGTTTCTTCCTTTGAAGCACAACTTTATCTGTTGATGAGTAAATTTATCTGTTGACGAGTAAATTTATCTGCTGACGATTAAATTTATCTGCTGACGAGTATTTCTGTAGAATATCCACTGAGGCTCAGAATCATTCTCTTGACTAATTTATTTGAATACTGAGGCTCAGAATCATCCTCTTAACTGGTTGCATTGAATGTTTACCCTATGATTATGCTCCGGTTGTAGGAGATCGAATAATAATTCACTGATTTGTCTGTTATCCTCTGATATACAACAGTGTAAACTGTTGGAGGATAAAACTTAAGATAACTTTTAGCTTCATTTAAACTACTTATCTACCGATGTTTATACAACACAGTCAGTAGTTACAATATAATTATAAGCCTAACAATTTTAAGTATTACACATTATCATCAAATGCCATATTCCTAACATAAATAACTTGATACTAAAAATATTTAATTATTATTTTTATAAAATTCATAATTTTAAACATTATAATTCAAGATTGTGCAAGCACATAACAAATAATAGAATAATAAGCTTTGCCGACGGAGAATTGCGTCATTTCCAGATAATGAAAAAGTAGATAACAAAAATTTTCTATTAACATTTATTATGAAGTTCGTAATTTTAAAATTCAAATAGTTAACATTGTACTAGCGCGTGAAAAATAATAATTCGCGACCGATTCATGCGTCACAAACAATTAAATCTTTAAATTCATTTTTATTTCAACTGAAATACTATAAATATTCAATTATCATTTGTTATGAAATTCACAATTTTAAACATGATACATTCAAGTTTTTACAAACACAAACCCAAGCCAAATATTAGAAAAATAAGTTTGCGATGGGTTGCAAATAAATAAAATTGTAAATTATTTTTATTTCTAGAGAATGAACAAGTTAATAACAAAAAAACATTATGAACATTTATAACGAATCTCACAATTGAAAAATTCAAATAGTCAAGATTATACAAGCACACACTAAATAATATAACTATAAACTTTTACGATGGAATGATGCATTATAAATAATTAAATCTTTATTACTCTTCGAATGTGTAACCTCAAATTAAGTTTAAAAATTAGATAGCTTCAAAAATTAAAAATAAAAAGTTAGACACAATAATTATAAGTCAAAATTGATGTATAATTTTCAAGCGTACCACTACTAAAAACTTGTTATGAATCAATTAATATTCCCGGTTAGCACAACTTACTAGAAATCTTTAATCATATATATTTATGCCGTTGATCAACATGGTAACAATCACCTCTGAAAAAAGAAGCCAAATGTTTGAAATCTTACGGACCGCATACATGATAACTCATGTAATAATGGTAGTGTCTGAATTTTTAGGTAATAACATACTATATTTTAAAAAATAAATCATATTTTTACCATCGTTTGTAGCTAGTTCGTTGGTCAATACACGTTATTTGCATCATACTCCATCCCATCCCATCCTAATTTTTGAATTTCTTACAAAAATTAAGGAATAAATTGACTTTGTATTAATCGTCTAAAATAAAGGCACATCGTTTAAATAACTTTTTAGTAGAAAACACTTGGAATTAAGAAAAAAAAAATAAAAGAGAGAAATTATTTGAAAGAAAAATGCAAAAATGAGAAAATTATGAGAAATGTAATATTACAATAATAATAATATGTGGGACCACTAAGAAAAGGAAAAGAAAATTTAATTTTTGTCCTTTTAACTAACAATTATTACTAAAAAAAGAAACTGTCATAAATAATTTGGGATTATCCATAAAGAAATATGATGCAAACAATCTAGAATAGACGTAGTATATTACTACCCATTCGTAATTTCATAAGAGATACTTTTTATAATTATATATGGTAATCAATTTGTAATTTGTTAATTTAATCATAATAGTCAAACAATACATGAGAAAACTAATTCACAAATATTATAAACATATTAATTAATTTTATGAGTTTAACGATTGTCAATCCAATACCATAAGTCTTAGAACTTAAAAAAGTCAAAATACTCTATCATATAAAAAAAAAAATGTATTCCGTTTGAGAAGGTCATTAATATTTTTGTGAAATTCTATGATTCAAATTTAATATAATTTGAGTTATTTTAATTATAAAATAATTACTCCCCTCCGGTCATTTATGTTGGACGTTCTAAAAGTTTTTTGACATTCCAATAAAGATATTAATTATAGCCATTGTTAATACATTATTCTACTAATACCCCTGTATTTATTGGCGTAAGTATAAATGCTAATTTCAAGAGAGCCGTTGAATAAGGGCAAGATAGGTAAATAGCAGAGAAACAATTTGTTGGAATTGCTAAAGGTCAAATATTGACAAAAACTCTTAAACGACCAATATTAACGAACAGAGGGAGTATTACGGAGTATTATAAATTATTTAGAACTTAAATGTAACCCGCAGTTATCAACTTTTCTTCTCTCTTGTTTTTTTTGGGAAATTTCAAACAAAAAAAAGTTAGCAAAGAAAAGAAATGAGGGAATATAAAAGGAAAACATTGGTGTATATACTAAATCTCTACAAGTCTACAAACATATGCAGTCTCCTCTCTCCTCTCTCCTCTCTCCTCTCTCTCTCTCTACATATAAAGGGAGCAGACAGAAATATATATATATATATATATATATATATATATATATATGTATATGTATGTATGTATATGAAAAAAAAAAAATATAAGGTATGTTTTAGATAAGTTTATCCAAAACATATCTTAGATTTTCCTTCCTCTATCTACATAGAGAGAGATTTAACAAGTAAAATAGCTACATAATCACACCATCAGCCACAATATATTCGATCAGTTATCAACCTCGACTTAAGTGATATGGATTCATCCATGACCCATGTGGCCATTTTACCCACTCCTGGTATGGGTCACCTCATCCCACTCACTGAGTTGGCCAATCGACTCGTTCACCATCACAAGGTATTTGTCACGTTCATCATCCCTACAGATGGTTCACTCATGAAAATTCAAAAACAAATCCTCCAAGCCTTGCCCGAAATCCACACGAATTCCGTGTTTCTTCCCCCGGTCACCCTCGACGATCTGCCCGATGACACAAAGATTGAGACACGGATTGCACTCAGCGTGACTCGTTCTCTCCCTGCTATCCGCCAGACTCTAAACGAGTTAAACGAGTCAACTCGTCTCTCCGCCTTAATTGCGGATGTTTTCGGTGGTCTCACTTTCGAGTTGGCTAGAGAATTAGGAATTCCTCCTTACATGTTTAGACTTTCGTCTGCTATGACCATGGTGACTTCTCTTCATTTGCCCACGCTTGATCAGACATTTAGCTGCGAGTATAGAGATTTTCCTGAACCGGTCGAGTTACCAGGTTGTGTTTCGGTTCATGGCGGAGATCTGATGGACCCGGTTCAGGATAAGAAGAATGAGGCGTACAAATGGATTCTTCAGCTATCCAAGATGCATCATTTGGCTGAGGGTATCGTGGTAAATAGCTTCTTGGACTTGGAACCGAGAGCTTTCAAGGCCTTACAAGAAGAGCAGTGGTTTAAACGGCCGGTTTACCCGATTGGACCAATAATTCGGACCGGTTCGGCAAGTGATGGTGAGGATGCCGACTGCTTGAAGTGGTTGGATGAGCAACCGGTCGAGTCAGTGTTGTTCGTGTCATTTGGAAGTGGTGGGACTCTAACTCGTGATCAACTCACTGAGTTGGCATGGGGTTTGGAAATGAGTGGGCAAAGATTTCTTTGGGTGGTGAAAAGTCCAAACGATCACACCGCAAACGCAAACTTTTTCAGTGCCCAAACTATAAAAGACCCTTTTGATTTCTTACCAAAAGGATTCTTAGATCGAACCAAAGGGTTGGGACTCGTAGTTTCGACATGGGCCCCACAGGTTCAAATACTGAGCCATGGTTCGACCGGCGGGTTCATGACTCATTGCGGATGGAATTCAACGTTGGAAAGTATAGTCCATGGGGTGCCAATGATTGCGTGGCCACTGTTTGCAGAGCAAAGGATGAATGCAGTGTTATTGGCTGAGGATTTGAAAGTTGCTTTCAGGGTAAAGAAAACAAGAGATGAGTTGGTAAAGAGGGAAGAAATTGCAAAGCATGCCAAAGCAATAATTGAAGGAGAGGAAGGGAAACAAGTTAGAAACAAGATGAAAGAGCTAAAGGATGCTGCAGCTAAGGTTTTGGAGGAAGGAGGTTCTTCCACAAACTCACTTTCTCATGTGGTTAAGAAATGGATGAATTAATTATGAGAAAAAAAATGAGTTGTTTCGTTATCTATTTTATCATTTGTTTTATTCTCTCGAGGGTTGTCGCGTGGCTTCTTAAAAGAATAATTGAATAATAAACTATTTGTTGATTTAAGAAAAAATAAATAGATGATAAAGTAAAAAATAGAATAATCTAACCAACTTTTCATAATTAAGGTGTTTTTATTTTTTGTGAGTTTAAGGGGTATATATTTGGTTATCTTAAAATAATTTATTTTCTCTATTTGAAATTAAATACTAGAGCATTATTTACTATTAAGATGTTTATTTAAAGTATTTATTATCATATTTCACAAATAATTGAGTTAATGATTACTGAGTTTTTTTTTTCAAATGAGTCTTGCTCACCAAAAAATAAAATAAAGCATATGTGGGGTCAATCAAGTTTGACCCAAAAATGCATAAACGATTATAAGTGATTCAAACTTGTGATCACTTAACATCAGAATTAATATTGTCACTGTTATTATTATGGAGTACAATATTAATTTGCAGAGTTAATTGTAATTATTGTTTATATTTTATACTTCGTATAATTCCAATACATATAAAACAATGTTTATCCTTATATCCTTAATATAATAATTGAAGGACCAACGACCACAGCTTGACTAATTTAATATATCACCATCATATACCTTTATAATTTAAGCAAAACAATCCAAATTCATTCGATCACGTTGCTATTGTCGTTTAGTAATCATCAATTACATTACAAACACGATTTGTTGGTCCACGAGTCCACGACAGATTCTTCATAGGTTCAATGATAGTAAACATTCGTTGAATTGAATTTTCTTAAACAGCGAAATTAAAGATCTATCGGGCCAAATAGTCATTTTATTGTTTAATTCCTACGGAGTACTGACTACAAAATATCGTCATTTTAAATTGATAATTTAAAGTTAATTTTGGTGTAATTAAAATTTTCAAAAGGTATGGGACGAGTCTCAACCAACATGTGTTAACTTAAATAGAAAAAAGTTGAGTTCACTTAATTAGAATCTCGGTTTCAAGTCATGAGAATATAAAGTATACTGTTGTCGCCATTTTAAATTGACAATTTAAAGTTAATTTCGGTGTAATTAAAATTTTCAAAAGGCATGAGACGAGTCTCAACCAACATGTGTTAACTTAAGTAGAAAAAAGTTGAGTTCGCTTAATTAGAATCTCGGTTTCGAGTCATGAGAATATAAAGTATACTGTTGAAATTTGAGAGTACTTTTTCGAAAGAGTTTGACCAAAATATGATCTGAATTAATTGAGGTAACTTGGATATCGGGTGACAAATACAAAAAAAAAAAAAAAAGAAGAAAGAAAGAAAAAAGGACGAGTCTTTAAAATTAAAATTTTGGAACATATGGTTCTTTTTCCTTCAAAACAAAAACCTTACTTGCCATATGTTTCCAGCCGATAGTTTCGAAACCATAAAATGAAAATTATGTACGTATAAAACTTGTTTTCAACTATTAGTTGGGGTTTTCGGTTACTTTTGGACTGCTAATCGTAACGAGTTTCAATTTAATAAAAAGCCTAGCGTTTAGTACTTGATAAAAAACAAATAATGTGAATTATCTACTCAAATTCATTAGCAGAATCATTTTCTTGTATGTGATCAAATAAATTTATTTACACCACATGGATGAAACGTACAAGAACGATGAATATAATTGGAGAGTTGGATACATTTGAACAGTTTCGGTGGTGTAGAAATTAATGTCAATCATAATTATCAAAACTGGAATGGACTAATCGGTTCAAGCGAAAACTAGAGCTTTGACCGATCCGATTCTGTCAAGCTGTTCGGATTAATTTGAAGAACCGGATTGAATATTTGGTTATATCTTCTCCTCCTGTAGATTCTGAAATCTAAAACTCTTCAAGTCAGCCTTTAAGTTTTCATGATAAATTCGGATTTCGTATAGAAATGTTTGGATATTTTTAGGTGTACGAAATTGTTAATTTATGGTATTTGACCTAAGACTGACCAAATTTAAGATTGACTTACTGTAAAATTTTTGATAATTCTATTTTTATTGAATTAGAATTGGCATAATTCAACCGGATCATTATCAAAATCCGTTTAAAATTAACCGATTAACGCTGGTCTTAAAATTTTTAAGGACCGATCCGATTTGAATTATTCAATCCCTTATGTGAAGTTTCAAGAAGGAAGTGAGGGCAAGAAGTAAATGCTAAAGGCAAGGTTCAAAGAAGAAAAAAGATGCGTAGGAAAATAAAATAATAACACGACTCACGCTCCACATCTGACACTCCAATATTTGTTTATGATTAATCTGAAACGTGTTCTAGAGCATTCTTATTTCGTTTCCACATACAAACGTACCATACCTGTACATGTATCGAGATTACTGTAGCATGAAATTAATATTTTACCTTGAACATTGTAAACAAATCATAGCAGCAGGAAGCGCACTTGTTTATGTTCAAGTAAATTTCAAATTGTCCTTGTCATTCGGTACTTGTAAAAAGAAAATTGTTAGAAATATATATACTCGTAGGTTCAAAACTATAAAATTAACAATAATCTTTCAGAGTTAAATTGTCTCACTTAATGTAAAATATAACCTATGAGAATAACTATAGTGTTATGGTATATCAAATTAAAAATTTTGAAACATTAGTAGAGTACTTTATGTAAATCTAATAAAATTTGCATTTAACAAGATTAATAAAAAGTCAATTTTAATCTTATAATAGAAATGAGGTGGCCTTTGTTTATTAATATATGTATTACTCCGTATTTTGTAATGTCTATTATTAACTTCATTCATATAAATTATCTTTCTAAAATTTGACCTACCATTTATTAATATTCCACCTCCGATAACATATTTATTTTTCAAAAGACTAAAACAATTCTTCTCAAACATAAATGAAAACCCAACATCAACAAGTTTTAAAACAAAAATCAAATTTCTGATAGAATATAAAAAGTGTTTTCTAAATCTAACATAAAACCAGTCTTCAAAATCAAACTAAAAGTCCCCACAGCTTCTACTTTAGAGCTTGTCCTGTTACCTGAATAAATGCTTAGTTCAAATTAATGATTTAATCGCGGGTTCAACCGGTTAAATTATTAAATTGTCAAATTAGTGGTTCGACCGGTTTGACACCCTGTCCCATTCTAATAACTGTATATGATGTCTAGTTCGTGATGTTTAAACATTAAAAACTTAACTATTGAAAAAAATAAAATCAAAAACTTCAACTTTTTGAGACCTGTAAATTTAATGTACGTGTAATGATAATTTATACGTTGAAAATACAGTATACTTTTATGATAATAAGACCGATGTGAAGGTCCGTGAATACTCTCTCTTTGACCAGATGTATTCTGAACTAGTAGAAGTACGAATCAAAATCAAAATATAAAAGATCGATTAAACAATTTTTTTATATCCTTAAAAAACTTTTCTAAACATTTATTTATAGGTTCGCATGTCTACATATATTTTGGTCATAGTTCAAAGTCGCGGTACTGATGGATGTAACAAATTTTTCTATCACGGTATTGGTATATATCCAGCAATATGTAAAAAAAAATCATATATTCCTTATAACTTATAAATAAACTAGTTACAAATTCTAAACAAAATAAGAACCAACACGATATTCCACTTAATACATTAAAATTGTCTTTAATACATACTCCCTCCTTTTTTAAAAAAAAAAAAAGAAATTAAATTTGGAAAAAAAAATTTGTTCAAAAATAGAGTTACATTGAAATTTTTTTATTATTTTGCTATAAATTAAAAATTTTCGAATTACAATTTAATATTTATTCAAGCTGAGGCAAGTATACATTCAGTCTTATGTTTATTCAAGTTGATGCAAGTACGTATATGCAATCAAATTCTTATTCAGTTAAGCGCATGATTAGTTGATTCGATATGCGTGATTATATGTTATGATTTTCTTATAAATCTAAATGTTATGCTCTAAATTCCGCTAGCATATTATGAATGAAAGTACATAGCTATAATTAAGTTTTGATTTATCAAATTATTTTGTCAATCTTATATCTGTATTAATTGAACTCTAATTTTTCGCTTGAGCGTTGAGCAAGTACTTATGTTAGTTTTAAGAGGAAGGATGTCGTACATAGCTTACGAGAACCTCCTTTAAGCTAATCAAGACATGCAAGATGGTTAAGTAAGTATCGAGGTCGATAAGCTCTAATGTTTCACTTTAGCATTGAGCAAGTGCTTATGTTAGTCTTGAGAGGGTAAGATGGCTATCGTACATAGTTACGAGTCTCCTCTGAGCTAAATAAGAAATGCAAGATGATTAAGTGAGGATTGAGGAGTTTGAAACCTCAAAGTCAAAGTTATTTTTCTAAGGTGCTAGAGGTTTTGACATTGAATCCGTCATACCTCACGAATAAATTTGAACCCTCGTTGTGCTTCAAACCCACCATATGTTTATATACTTGCTGAGCGTAAATCGCTCATCCTTGCTATTGATTAATGTTTTACAGGTGAGAAAGACAGAATTTAAGGTTGTTATGAGGTAACTGTGGGTAATGATGAGAAAGAGCTAAGGACAAAGGATACAATAGCATAAGGACGACAGTCAAGGCTGTTGTAACAATTTAGCTTCCGCTGATGTCATTAAGAAATGAATTTTGTAAGTTTAGCTTCCGCTGACGAATGTTTTAAATTCTGAGTTATTGTAAGGAGTTGCATTTAAAGTAAGTAGTGATGTATGGATGTGATCCTTGATATTTTCTTTTATTGACGCGGCCCGGGTCCCGGTATGTGGGATTTTTCGGGGCGTCACATAATTGTTATCTGTTACATAAGGAATTATCCAGAGGAATATTTCAACCCAAATCAATTATTTCGGGTTGAAAAAATTATAACCCAACCCAACCTAATAGATATTAACAACCCGGCCAATAAGAGTTGGTTTGGATTGATTTGGTCGGCTTCCTTGGGTTCGGTCGGTTTATGTGAATCCCTAGTAGACAGTGTTTTGTTCTGTAATGGAGAAAAGTAGGGTGTGTGTTACAGGAGGTTCTGGATACATTGGTTCTTGGCTAGTCAAGAAACTGTTGGAGAAGGGCTACATTGTTCATGCGACTTTGAGGAACTTAGGTCTCTCGATCAGCTCCTTGTTAATTTCCCTCTATTTTTCCATATTCATTATGATTACATATTAATTCATTTGTATGTTGTTACAGATGACACGAGCAAAGTAGGCCTTCTTAAGTCCCTGCCCAACGCGGATACTGGATTACTGTTATTTAAAGCAGATATATATAATCCTAATGAATTTCAACCTGCAATTGATGGTTGCCACTATGTTTTCCATGTGGCTACACCCCTTCTCCACAATCCCCACAGCTCTCGGGTAAAATTAAAAATATTTAAAAGTATCGTTTGATGATAAAATTTGTTCCAAACAAATAGTAATATTTGTATAATTTTTTTATTATAATGTCATATTTTTTAAAAAATTTCATTACAATCTTTTTATCTTTAATTGAACATTCATAATAAATTTAATGAGAAAAACTTATTATTTCAACATATAATTCTTACTCAAACATATAAAATTAATAGTTGTTAAAAGTTTAAATGTTACTTTTTTTTGAAACAGAGAAAGTATTATTTATTAATGGTCTCGATCTGCTACATATATATACCATGAATAAAATTAACATACATATATGCAGTACAAGGATACGGTTGAAGCTGCGATTGCAGGAGTAAGAATGATCGGAGAATGTTGCGTCAGATCACAAACAGTGAAGCGGCTCATATATACTGCTTCTGTAATGGCATCCTCCCCATTGAAGAAAGATGGGTCTGGTTTCAAATATAACTTGGATGACTCCTGTTGGACTCCCCTCAATCTCTCATTCGGTTTTCTCAACGATTTTTCGCGGGTACTTGATCATTTCTCAATTATTTTTTTGTGTTTTTTTAACAGTCAATTCTCCTTTCCTCTACGCTTAAAACATTTTCCACTCATCTTAATTTATCTACCATACATATGCTCAATAAAAAAACAATATGCTATTAATCTTCGCCTAATAACATACCTTATGTCTAGATTCAAATAATAATGTCTTATATGTACTGGTGTGCCACTAGTGTTACCAATTTACATTTTTTTCTTTTAATAAATTTGAAGGGATATACAACATCAAAGACGTTGGCAGAGAAAGAGATATTGAGCTACAACACTAGTGGAAATGGTAAACTAGAGGTAGTGAGCTTGGCTTGTGGTTTAGTGGGAGGAGACACACTTCTTCCCCATGTAACTGCTTCAAGTATCAGTGTTATATTATCACCCCTTAGAGGTTGTGATGGTGAATACCTAAAGAATCTACAACTTCTTCTGGGTTGCATTCCTCTGGTTCACATTGAAGATGTATGTGATGCACATATTTTCTGCATAGAGAAACAACCTTCTCTCAAAGGTAGATTCCTCTGCTCCAACGCCGACCCCACTATCCGAGACATTGTGGATTACTACAGACAGACCCATCCCCAGTTTCAGATAGTTGAAGAGTACGTTGTGACATCATCTTCAAGTTTGATTGATTGCTTTATTAACTTACCATTGTTTATCCCAAAAAGAGAGAGAGAGAGAGAGAGAGAGATATTTGCGCATAGGAATAACAAAATTTATGTGAAAATAACAATTTGAGTTGTGAATTTGGGATTTCAGATTCATGGGAATGGAAGAAAGGGGAAGCAGATGTGAAGGGAAGGAGCTCAGAAAACAGGGATTCGAATACAAATTCAATATGGCAAGAATAGTAAATGATAGTGTTGAGTGCGGAATACGACTAGGAGTTCTTGTTGCCCAAAAGCAACAAGTAGCTACCCTTAATTAATTACCTAACATTGCCCGCCCTTTCTTCCATTCAATTAATTTGCCTTGTGTATCCATGCATGCTGTTCCCACTTCTTCTTCCCCTGTCTGGTTTACGTGCAGTTCTATGTGAAATGTAATTTCAACTTTTCATATTTTAGTTTGTAGTGTTATATCATCATTAAATAAAATTTGTCCAAGATTTAATTATATTAAGTTACGAACTCATCGACTATTTTGAGAGTTAACATTATCTAACTAAGTTTTGTATATTCTCTCCGTCCTATATATTAAACGGCCGACTTTGAAAAATCACAATTACTATTATTTTATAAATATATAAATGACAATATTTGTATCAAATGAAAGTTTATATAATTAATTGCAAAACTCAATTTTTATATTTGTGAAAATATAAATATATTTGTTAAATTTTAGAATCAAATTTAATCAACTTAACTGTCAAAATCAAATTAAGTCATTTAATTTGAAACGGGATGGAGAGAGTATTTTTTATTTTTCCCTTGTTCTGTTCAGTACTCATATTGGCTTATCTGATTGTCTTTTAAATAATTAAATATATAGAGAAAGTATATTAAAACTCAAACCAAGGTCTCCAATCTTTGCCGTATGTACCAATTCTTTGGCCCATAATTTGTCTTTCCCATCAATTACCCATTTTCTAGTATAAAAAATTAGTAAAAAGGTGTAGGCGATATGATGTACTGATGGAGGGAGAAATTATAATATATACATACAAGAATTGAGAAAGAAGTTCCTACTGAAAAGGACGAAAAAAATATTGTTGGTTAATTTTGATTCAAATTATTTTCTCTAGAAAAAGGCATAAGATTGTTTGGTTTTTTTATTTTTATTTATTCATTTTTGGGGTTAGATAAGAAGGGGATAATTGTAACAGTTGATACTCGCTTCTGAATACTCCACTTCCGCATTTTAATTTATCACCAAAATTATTTTCTACCAATAAATTTTTAAAAAAATTACAATGAAGAACGAAATTGCATCACTTTGGGCTTGCAAGCAGCCAATTGAATAGCCCTATAAGATTTAGGACACTGTTTAAATGTCCACGTGGATATCGTTTAACCGCTGTATTATATTTTAATATAAATACGACACTAGACTCTTTTTCTTCTCTCTCCCTCCCTCCCGTCATAAACCTCTCGTATCCTAAATTTGCGTGCTAGGGTTTAGTAAGTCTGCTCCTTCGTCTTTCTTATACGATTTTACAGGGAAAACGGGAGAGAATCAATTGAGCTACAACAATGGCTCGTCGAAGAGTTGAAATCAAGAAAATTGAAGATAGATCCAAACGTCAAATTACCTTCACCAAGCGCCGTCAAGGCCTGTTTAAGAAAGCAGGGGATCTCTGTACCAAATGCAATGCGCAGGTCGCAGTCATAGCTTTTTCTATGGCCGGTAACGCGTACGCCTTCGGTGATCCTTCTGTCAACTCTGTTGTTCACCGGTACCTTAACTCTGCCGCCGTGTCTGCAACGAACGACGCGCCGGTTTCTGATAATGGTGGAGAATCTTTGGCCCAATTGGAAGCGGAAAAGAAAGTGGGTGAGATTTTAGAGAAGGCGATTGCGACCAAAGGAGGCCGGAGATTGTGGGATTCGGAAATTGAGCAGTTAGATTTCGAGGAGCTTGAGCAATTGAAGACTGCCATGGAAGCTATGAAGAGAAAGCTTGCTATTCAGGAAAACCAGATGAACCAGTCCTAGTCATCGAAAGTAACTACAGTATACTGATTATCATTCTTTTCTTTTTTCTTGATAGTATACAATTGGGTATTGGATTATTTGGTTCGAATTCTGTTCTTTGCATTCCTTGTATGGATTTTTGAAGTATACCTTGATTAGCTTGACATTACTAACTCATACATGTTATTTGCTGAATTATGGCTTCTTTCTTTATTTTTTTCTTTTGTTATTATTAGCCTGCTTTTGGTTGCTGAGTGATATAATGTACGACAATTTTGTCTTATTGCATAATAGTTAATAGACTTGCTAGAACATTCTTGCAGTCCTCTTCGTTATAGATTCCACTCGTGGAGATCGTGTTGGCCTCACACGACCTCATGCATGAAACAGAGGATTCTTGACTACTGATACTAATTCTGTATACTTACTGCTATATTAGTTCCTACCTTTTTTAGAGTTATCAATATTAGGCACTGGCCAGTGATATAAATGGGGAAATAGTCCCCATCTGATTTTCTTTAACTGCTGTTGCGAACCAGAAAACTCGGCTCTCACTTGTGGGGCACCCAAATGTTGAAAGGAAAGAGAAGGGTTCTGAGTCCTCTGTTTTGACTCTTGTATTTTCTCGATTATTGAACGGCGTTCATTTCGCTGCTGCCTTTGATGGTTTTTGAGCATCTGTTCTTGTTTTTCTGAGGATGCCTGTGGCATAACCGAGTGGGTAGCTTGGTGACATGAATGCTCTCCTTTGTATGTGATTTCAAATAAAGCAGGGTCCTCATCTGATATTTGCTTCTAGAAATATAAATAAGCTGGATTTAAATATATTTCAATGAGAAGGAATGGATTTCTTTTGTTATGACTTGTACATTCATACATGTAAATTGTTACCGAAGTTGCAAGTAATTTATTCATGTGATGACTTTATTGGGATGTACTTTTCCTTCAAAATTGAATAATATTATAAATGTTGACTAGTTCGGGATATGTTGAGATTCTTGCCTCGGATATTTAGGTCCAAAAATATCCTTCTGCCCATATTTTTGCTAACTTATGCCATCATCCCTAGGATCTTCCATACCATTATCCCATACCATTATCAGATCAAATCCTCACTTGGTCTTCCATGTTGGCATGCCTATCTACAAAACCAATGAACATGAAGATTTGATGAGAAACTATTAGACCAGAATTCCCTCTAATTTAGTAGAGGAATGCGTGAGATTAGAAATGAGGTTAACCCATTCTTTGGTACACCCATGTGGTCTTGTTGAACCTTGATTCCCGGTGCGAAAGTTTTCATCATCACGAGGACTTTCCATCACCTGATATGGAAGGCAGAGTAAAGCATTCTATATGTATTTGATAGAGAGTGTAAGTTTGACTGAGAAACCGAGTATCTTTCTTTTTGCTTTAGACTGGTTCTAGTCTTGTGGCTAGTTTTCTTTATAGAAAAGTGAGAGGGAAAACAAAATGCGAAGCGTATCTTTTCCTTTTTATTAAGATGTGTGAATTTGTTCGGAACGCCGCAACACTCTTCTTGTCTACTATATGTGATACAGTTTTCTCTATTTTTATCATGATAATTGTGTTATGTCATTACTTTTTTATGCTATATGATCATAAATATTAGATAGAGTTTCTGTTTAATTTATTATGTAGCACGTTGGTTTAGGCTTTGTCACTAAACTCAAAATTGTATTTAAATTTCTGCAACAATCTTAAGACCAATATTATTGTATTTATTAAAAAAAAAAAAAAAAAAAAGCGCCTCTCCTGCCATGTCCTCTGGGAATAGCAGGGATGTTCAAAGTGTAGAACTCCTCAAAATAAAAAATGGGCTCACAGTTTCACCCATTTGTTATTTCGGTATAAGATTGAATCACTGAATGCTAAAAGAATAAAAGAGAATAATGTTTTAGTAGTGTAAATTGGAAGAATGTAAAAAAAAAATGGTTTGGAATGAATAAAACGAAGTATTTGAAATGAGCAATTTTTCATTCTATACACTCCTATTTTTTCTTCCTTGTAATTATTTCATTGTGATTTACATTCCAGGTATAAACCGAAGGCATAATGATCGTAAAATGTATATTATAAATTATTCTTTTCATCTTCAAAAAAGTCTCAAGGACAACATAAAAAGCATCCATAAAAATATGTCGAAAAATAAAATTTTGACTTACGAAAATCAAATGTAAGCCTTTCGTTCTTATATATATTCTCTTTCTTATTTAATCTGTGGGGAATAAACTTCATTCCTCTTTAATTTTCTTTTATTCCCTTAATTTTCGTCTTTAAGGATTGACACACACTTTTAAAAATCCTCCAAAATCCCAATTAAGGTCCATGTTACTGTCATATGAAACAATGAGTTTCTGGTCATTATCATATAACAACAACAAAAAATTGTTACTCAAATGTTAGTCTTTTTGAATTGATTTACACATATCGAATGGTATGCAAAAATAATGATTTTTTATTTCTTTTAATGTTTTATTCTATTTTAACCTTCAATATAAATATATGTGAAAGGAATAAATGTTTTGAAAAAAAGAGCAATAAGATTAATAAACGAAAGGGTATCTTAAGAAATAAAATATTTAATGCACCTAAAATATATAAAATGACTAACAAAAAAAAAATTAAAGACAATTCTAAAAAGTCTAACATTTAATAACGGTGAGTATTAACCATCAATTCAAGAGATTGAAATAGTGGCACCACAGTAATAATATTCCAATGAGAACAATCAACTAAATATAGTTACCGATTACCAAATATTAGGCAATCGTTTATGCAAGGAGAGACTTCCGATTCGGAGCTGAGTTTGTCATTAATTTTTTAGAGAATTTACTGTAGTAATTACAGATACAATAATAATTATAGATTATTCATTAAAAATGATGACTCACAAAATTTGAACTATCAACTTAATAAAAACTTTTGTTAAATCTTAGAAACGAAACCAACCTTCATTTACAAGTTAATCAAATCCTTAAGTTGCATGCATCACCAAGTCATAAAGATAAAAATCACCTACACAATAATATTCGCTCAGTTTTAAAATAAAAAATACAGTTTTTTTTAGTGTAATATTATTTGTAAACTTAGTTGCGAAATGAATATATAAAACTATCAAAGTATTAAAGTTTGTATTTAAGAGAATTTTTTTTATACTTTATAATATTTCACTAGAAAGTTATAAAAATAAATATTTTAACTTTAATTTTAAATTATAAAATTTTACAAACTAATTTAGTATAAACTAAAATATTTTAATTTTGGCACGAATGAAATAACTAACAAAATCAACTGTTAGAACTAGCTAATAGCTAGCATAATCAGATTTATAAACCTTGATAGAGATGTTTTCTTAGGTGAAACATTGTTAAAATAAAAATATGTTATCAAAATAATTTAAAACAGCGATAATAATTACTTTAGTTGCAGTTATTTTACTTCGAATATTAATATATTATTCTCATCTTTTAGTCCTCATCCAAAATGTGATTCGATCGATGTCACACTTCTCATCCACTACCAACTCCTCCGCCTCCGCCTCATCCAACCACTGGCAGGAATATCAATGCCGTCCTCCGGCAACTCACCGCAGGCCTTTAATAGAATCACCTCTTGGGGCGTACGTGCACCTGCGGAGGATGACGGCGAAGTTGGACGAGAATGATGTAGCCAGATCAAAGCTCGCCGCATTATATATTCCTAGATATACACCGTATATATATCCTTCGGATGTACGTCGACGTTTTGGTTAATCTGTTCCTCGAGATTCAAAGCCGCCTCTCGCAGAATTTTCCTCAATTCCTCTCCATGGCTTTGAATTAAGTCCCGACTGAGTGAGTTCCTTGGTTATGTACCCAATTACAATTCTGTCCTTTCCTTCTTGTTTTGGAAAGGGTATTTGTGAATTGCCCTTTTTCCTTCTTTTTTGATTTTCTTTTTATTCGAGAGCAGTTGGCATGATCTGAGATCTGATGGGTGATTAACCCTCTTGGAAGAAGAATATTTACCAATTACTAGTAACGAAAATATATATATATATATGGTTCAATCAAGTTATAAATTTCTATGACCTTCCACTTCGGCTGCTTTTATACAATTTAATCAATTCATAAAATGACATTATGTTTTTGTATGTTAAAAACTTGACAATGATATTATCATAGCAAGAATTATGCATCAAGAACAATACTTGTTAAAACAATTAACTGTCGCTAGCTAAATGTGTTACAAAAGTTTCACAATTGGTCTGGATGCATAAAGTTTTTTGTTATAATTAATGGCAATAATTTGGTTTAAATGAAGTAAAGTTCTGCCGCGATTATCATTTTAGGATTAAACATCCAAGAGAGTGTAACTTTATATAAGCTAAAGCTATTTTCTATTTTCTAATTGACAATTAACATCTATTATATGAGTAACAAGTTTCAAGCCATTATCCGTCATATACACAAGCATATATAAATATGGATTAAGGTAAATGAGTTGTAGCGCACATTTTAAATTTCACTCACTAATTTTATATTTATAAATTCATAACATATTTAAAAAATTTAATTGTACGGATTGAAAGAGTATCAAAAAATAAAATAATATAGTATGGTTTTTAAAATTATGTAAAATTTGTATATTTTCAATGGTTAAGATATATTGATTTTTATATGATTATAAAAACTACGTAAAAAAATCTCAAAAAATTATATATAGTTTATTTTTACATACTCTTTTAATTCGTACAGTTTAATTTTTCTCATAAATTTTGGAAACCAAACCATAACATGAATGGATAGGATTATAAAAATAAATTATAACTCAATTCTATGCGTGTGTAATTGAAATTATGTGTTATTTCAAGTGTCAAAAACTGTTTTATGACCTAGATATTAAGAAATCAACTTGAGTAAGAATTAGAAATTTAGAGCAGTTGTAGTAGAGATTTCGGTCATTAAAAAACGCATATGTACTTTATGCCGTGCATACATACAAATCGATGAAATTATATGTCGTTTAATTAATTCGTTTGTATAAGAATACACAAGTTTTGTATATCCTTAAAAGTGATTGGTTAGTTGATTCATATCTCTTAATAAATTTTTTATTTTACAAAATAAATTATATTTTTTTATATCTTTCAGAATCCCTATTTTCTAAAATTTACACCAGCATCCCTATTGTACATATTAGTAATATTTGAATAATAAACCTTTTGATATGGAGATTTATTGTTCAAATCTCTTAACAAATTCTATTTTAAACATTCTTATGTAGAAATAATTTTTAGAGTTTCCATTTGTTACTCCTTAAAATAAAGATTACGGAGAATATAGAGAAATTGATGCCACGTGAGTGCTGTTATTTGGAAGAATGCTTCCTTCTCCTTTCAGCAAAAGCATCATCGTGTTTCATAATCCAGAATCTCTCTATTTCTTCGGGCTTTCTTCCAGGGATTCGCCCAGCTATTAGATCCCACCTGCTGATTGATTACATATGATTTAACTTTTCCATAGTAATCAACTAACAACAATTTAATTTCTTACACCTCCCATATATGGAATTAATTTATGTACGACCAACTAAAATATTCTGTCTCCCGAGTATAACAATTAATAATGGTAATTAATTAAAAAGATACTCCATATTATTCACAATTGAAAAAAATTAAATAAGACCCAAGAGCAATGCTTTAAAAACTGGACTGGCAGGTAAAATTAAGAACTAGTTGAAGAAAAGAACCGGTTCCATTCGATTTTTTAAGGTAGTCAAAAACTAATTTCAACCATTTGACCATTGGTTGGACTAGTAAAACTAGTAACATTGATCCAATAAACAGGTTTTCAAAAAATTTAGTGTATTTTTTATCCAGTTTTCTCGTAGATCTTAATAAAATTATATCAAATTATTATCTATACACTTACAAATGTTTAGTATAATTGTATTTTATTATATTAATGAAGATTTACAATTAAAATAACTGTTGTTGTTAGTGTATGTGTTACATATATATATATATATACATATATATATATGTGTGTGTGTGTGTATCCATTCACCCACTAATTAAACTTGTAACTCATCCAACCACTAATTTTTCTAGTTCAATCAACGATCCGATTTTTAAAATATTGCCTAAGAGTTTAGGAAATATACTTACTTTGTCTCAAACACTCTCATTTATTTTCTACACCCTTTTATGTCACTCTCTCTGTACTCTTTAATTTACTTGCTGAAATCCTTGGGAAAAGTATCATACTTTCGATCGAACAAAAACTTATTTGTGTGCGCATGCACGTATTCATACTATCAAATTGAAGTTTTATTTCACAAATTTACACTCTATTCTTGAATTAGAAGTACATTTTAGTTCATATAAAATAAATTTGTGAAATCTTATAATATAAAATTATAGTAAAATTATTTAGCAAAAAAAAATAAAGTAAAATATTTTACTTTTAAGAATTTTGAAGTAATATATTATAAATTATACAAAAAAATACTCTTAAATATATATTTTTATACTTTGATATATTTACAAATTCAATCATATCGTAAATGCAATCTTAATATTTACAAATAATACTACATTAAAAGAAATTTTAATGTACATACCTCTAATTGTGGAACTAGAGTATATATTTAGGATGAAGTTGAAAAAATTTTGATATTGACATGTATTGGAGGGGTAGATTTCAAATGAGTAAACCCTAAAAGTATCCCTCAAAGTATAATCTCTCTTACAAAACTTATCATAATATATAAAAATTTATAATCCCCACTTTTATGTACTAATTAGTAACCGATACACATCATTGTCAATGTTTCAAGAAAAATAATTTCAAAAAATTTAAATTTACTAACCATTTTTTATACACTATACATGTTATCCGTATTTTGAAATAAAAAATAAAAAAATATGTACTTCCAATCAAAGTACAGAGTATCTTTTTCGGATACATATCTTTTTATTTGTGGATAAGAAAAGGGGGACATACGTATCTTTTTATTTATTTTTATTTAGAAATACGATCAAAAAGTAATTAATATGTATAAAAAGTATATTTGATCAGAGAGAGTTTGAATTTTCTGACAATTATTTTTTTCAAAACATTGACTATCAATTAGTAATGGTACATAAGGATGGGTTTTCATATATTAGAGTCAATTTTGTAACACTAATTATAATTTAAGGGACACTTTTACGGTTAACTTATTTCAAATATATATGTTTACACCTACGTACATATAAAGTGAATCCCTAGCTAATTAATGTATGATCTCAATATGACAATATAGGACTATGAGTAAAATTTTCAACCCCAGCTAGTATTACCCACAGAAAGGTACGTACGTGTAGCTGTCACTAACACTATAGTGGTTGCAATTAGATCCTATATATGTTTTTCCCTATAAACCATAAACATAAACCATGTTTTATCCACTCTTGTTTTCATTAGTTGTTTTGTTATCTCTGGAGGAGTTGCTTAATTTAGGCTTTAGGTTTCCTCGATTTTTCCTGGCCCATGTATTTTGTTCTAGCTTTTCTTGTACTTTGTGGTGAACTGAGCTTTTTAACATATGTTACTCTTGCTGATCAATGTGTACATTCATACGTACGTACATATATATATATATATATGTATGTGTCGATTGTTACATTTCTCAAGTTTAAAGGAAAAGCTAACTTAATTATATCGTAGATATAGTCTTTTAGAGCATGCATGTGTTCTGTACGATATTCTAAAAATTTCCGTCTAATTTAATTAATTTTGCCTAAAGTCTTGCTTAATCTTTGTTTAATTTAATATAATATTTATTTAGATGTTAGATCTCACTTTATCTCCTAAATCGGCCTAATGTCTTTTATAGCATTGATTATATACATATTTATCCATAATAAACACATTACGCATATACTTTTGGTTCTAGTTAAATATTTTTTACTGGAATAATTAGGAGTGCACATGGTGTAGTTTGGTGTAGTTACAACTGATAACCGTACCTATAATCGCACCAAACCATAAGGTGTCAATTTCTAACATTTTAATAATCGTAACCGTGATTAACCACATCATTCGGTTAGGTACGGTTTCAGTTAATAAACCACGATTTCGATTTTACGTATAGATGATGAAATATTATGAGTAATAATATTTTATTGAAATGTTAATATAATAATATGATAAACTATCCCAACAATATTAACAAGGCTCCGAAATAATTAATGTTCTATCATGATAATTATAAAATTTCATAATTATGTTAAGACAAATTAATGACAATTTACATATTAATATATAAAACTCTATTAGTTAACTATAAATACAAAACTTAAAATCCATGAATACAAAAATAGCACTATATTATTGTAAATAGATTTATTTATATACATGATACTCTATTACTTGACTACAATATATTACTCTATTATTTGCTACAATATTAAAAAATTAATTTATGAATATAAGATTTATCATGTGTAAGTAATGAATATTTGATTATATAATCATATAATTTATAAATTTTTGTTTCAATTTTTTTTGTTTGGTTATAGGTACTAACCAAATGTTGTAATCAAACCGTACAATTCATTTTATTTCGGTTTGGTTTTTCGATTTTTCAAAACGACTTGATTTTTTTTCAGTTAAATTTCTCGGTTTTTTTCGATTACAATTTGATTTTTGCACACTTAAGAATAAGTATTATATAATCATGTAGTCATATAACTCAAGTATATAGAACTAGAAGTGATACTTGTATTATTATTGTTGTTGTTGTTGATATTATTATTATTTTGAGTTAATTAATTAGTAACTGGATCCACAAGCTATTTTACTTATAACTACTGCTTCGCCAATATTTGATCCTACTATATTTACCTTATCGATCTCACCCTTATGATTTTGTAGACTCACACCGAACTTGGTGTAAAATGTTGTTTGAGCCTACAAATTTATAAGTTTTCAACTTAAATTTTTATATGTAAATTATATTGGTTCACTCAAAATTTTGAAATTTAATTTTAGAAGGAATAAAAAACTTGATACGATAGAAGAATGAACATGTGTAACACATATACAACATACGACAGATCATCTAGCAGCTTCCAAATTTGGTATAGTTCGATGAGAGGTTTTCTAAATTAGAAGGGATTGATTGATGGGTACTCTGCACAAAAATTAAGGACCGCAATAGTACAGTAGATTCGTATTCTTTTTCGTAATTGGTACGTATATATATGATTATGGATTAATTTCAAAATATCTTGAATTCGCGACAATAATCTATAGTGCAACAACCTCTGGACATATATAGTGCGATAATTTTGGCTTTGTAAAAAATCATTTTAATTGAAAAGCAAGCAGTGATTTAAAAAAAAGGGGGGTTGAGATTGTCATGTAGGTAGGTAGGTAGGTTTTACTTGACTAGCCCCTGCTTATTGAGTTAAGATTACACTATGATTTGAATGAAATATGTAATATTTGTACATAGATTATTACTTAGGTAATCCCTTTATCTTTTTATAAATATAAAAAGTCAATTAAAGATTGTTTTTTATAAATTTTCTAATTTTTATTCAATTTGGTTCAATATTACTTATATTTTCTCCAATTATTATTTAATTTGTAATCAACTATATGTCTTATATAACAAAACTAATTAATTCAAAGCCTTGATATATTTTTAACTTCTTGCTCTAATTAAAATAGTTTAGGAATTCTCAAATAAAAAAATTTATTTTATATGGCACAAAAAAATATTCTTTAAAAATAATTATTTTTTTTTGGTGAAACACAAAAATGTATAATTAATATTTAAAAAACAAATGTATAATTAATATTTAAAAAACAAGTAAATAAAAGAGAACAAACCATTGACTTTTGAAAAAAAAAACGAAGACAATTTTATCAAAATAAAATCAAAAAATTTAATTACAAATCCCCATTAATACAATTATAGCAAAGTATTATTATTGAATTTAACTAAGTATAGATTGCACATGTATTAAAAAAATATTTTCATTTCTCCTAGAAAAAATTCACAATTCACTATCTCAATACAAGATTAAATAAATAAATTAAACAATCTTAATTTTTAATCGAAATAATTTTTTAAACAAATCTCCATGTAATATACTTATCACAAAAATACAACTTTAATTAACTTTGTATCTAAATTTAACTAATTATTGGTTCAAAATAATATTATCAATTCTCATGACACAAAAAAATTATAATTCATTAAAAATATTATCAGTGTCATATATTAAACTACCATGCTTTGTACGAATTTAAAAACTAGTTTTGTTAAAAGAGCATCCTATCTATTTATATTTTAAAGAAACCTCAAAATATGTAAAATTGTATAGACTATTTGTTCGAGCTTAGTTTGATCAGTTGTAATTGTTCCTGTCTATATATATATATTTACACACAAATTAGGTCAATGCACATGTGCCCTTATACATGCATGCATTTATATATGTATGCACACACTCACACACATTCATATATGCATGTAGGTTAAGCTGTATATATTTTCCTTATCTTTTTTCTTGTTTTTGTTATGAAAAAATTTAGATTGAAAGAGGCGTCTTAGCTTAACATATGGTATACCACATACTTAAAAAAGAGTTTATGGTAATATTTACAAAATGGTTACCAAGAAAGATGTCAACAATTAATATTCAAACTTTAAATTTGAATGAAAATACTTAAACTGCATATTTAATCAATTAATCACCAATCATCTCCGACGCTTAAATTGCATGTTTAATCAGTTAATCACCTATCTCCGACCAATTTGTACATTTTGTTGATGAGGTCTTCTTCTTCCTCGCTCATTGTTATGAACTCCCATCCGATGCTGCTCACTTCTGCTACATCAAAACAATCAACAAACATTACAACATCAATATATATATAATTATTATTTGTGAATGGAAAACTGTGATATATATATATATATATATATATATATATATATATATATATATATATATATATATATATATATATCATTTACTTGGAAACATATAAAATTGGTGATTTTAAAGCTCCGATCCGATAAGCTCTAATTACTTTTTTTCTTTTAGAAAGAACTTGTATACGACACCAAACCCAAAAAACACAACAAAATAAATAAGAAAAAATTGCCTTCTGAGCTGTTACTCTCTGTCTTGGAAGCTTGCTCGTGGTTACTTTTGCTCATAGTCTCTCCTTGTTTATTTGTTTATTCCTAGTTCTCATATGCATCGGGAAGACGAGATTATAGCGCGCTCTCTCTCTCTCTCCCTCTCTCTCTCTCTCTATATATATATAAGCAGATATAGTCATGGGAAGTCCCGAGCCCCAGAAATGGAAAAAGTTGGAAGCAATATTGGTGTCGGCGGTGCTGTTCATAATGTCAAGTTAGTTGATTGTTCCATTTTGTACTCTAGCACGTTTTTATATCACATTTACAACAAAAAAAAATATTATTTTTTTTTTGAAGAAATAAAAGTGTGACAAATGATGAGTAATTCATTCGATTTCGGTTATAAAGGACAATTACGAGGTGTAATCGCAATTTGACTGTTTAATTTCATCTATTATATTTCAGTTATGATTATTATTAATTTTGGTTTCATGATAATACTTCATAAACAGATAAAATTTAAGTGTTTGATGAATTGTTTTATGACTTTAAACTTTAGTACTTAGACCTAGGAAATACTATCTCCATCTCAAAAATGACGATTTGGACATTGTAATATTTTTTTTTTATCGACGAAATCCCTACCCTACTAACTCAACTCATACCTAATATTTAAAAAATTTACAAATAATTATTATTTGTGAGTTGAAAACATAGCCTAGTATTATCTTAAGATTTTAATTGAATATAATTATAGAATGTTAGATTTGTTCTATTGTTTGCTATTAAACTTTGTTTTTTCAATTTTTTTTTTCTTTCCTCAAACGTTAATGTAATTAAAGATGAGCCTAGCGGTAGGTGGTAACAACCAAACATGCATGGTTGATAGGAACTTCCACTAGTTTGTTCGGGTTTTTCAACTGGATACGTGATCAATATCAACTGCCTTAACTAATTTATTTAATTTCATTGTAATACTATTTAAAAATCAAGTATATTGTAAATCTCATACAAGTGTCGACAAATTTTTCCAAAACAATCTTGATCTTATATTCTTTATTTAATTGGTAAAATCCCTCGTATACTTAACTTAATTATAAGAGCCAATGACCATTTATTATGTATTGATATACAAAATATTTTGATAAATAAAGTTTTCATTGATTTGATTTTACTACTAAAATTACTATTGAAAATATTAAAATTACTATTTAAAGTACTATAAAAAGTACTAAAATTATTATCAAAAATATTAAACTTACTATCAAAAATACTAATATAAAAGTGTAAAATATTTATTTAGCTGGAGTGAAATTTTTTCCCAATGATACACTAAAATATATTTTTTCCTAATTTTAACCCAATTAACCTCACTCTATGAGATTTGATCTTAGAGTACTAATTGAATTAATTCACCACCTCTCTTGTACAACTTCTTTCATAATAATTAATTATTATATTCTGTTCCAAAAATAGATCTGCACTTTTTATCAACTGGGTACGTGAAGTTCATACCTATCCAGACCAATATCGAGTGTCATATCCAACGTATTTAACTTCATTATAATTTTATTTAAAAAACAAAGTTTCTTGTCGAAAATTTTTTTTAAAAACAGTTTTGAAATTCGTATATTATTTTTTTAATCGATGAAATTCTTTGTATTACTAATTCAATTCTGATGCCGTTTTCATCTCATAAGATTTGGTCTGGTAATGTTGTGTTAGTCTTACCAATTGAGTTAATTCAAAACCTCTCTCATATAACTTCTTTCAAAGTAATTAGTTACGGAGTATTAATTATTCCAAAATTAAATATATATTTTCATAAGTCAAACAATTGTATATTAAATTTTAAATTAACGTCAAGTTAGTTGAATTTTGTTGATAATATTATTATCATCTTATATATATTTATTACAAATATTTTATCACAGTAAAATTTATATTTACAATTTTTAGAATTACACTAATTTTGATATTCATTGTGTTATCATTTGACTCAAAAATTTTAGAACGTATCTCTAATTTTGAAACTAAAAAAAGTAAAAGAATATGATATCTGAACAATTTGACAAAGTTTTTGTACTTCCATTGGTTAATCCATACTATTTCCCATAAACACAACATGTTTTGGTGAAAGTGGTGTCCGCGATGAATGATGATGGTGAAGGAGGTAGAGGCCAGAGGGTTTAGGTTTATATGTTATGGTGATTGGTGAAGTAAAGGAGATGTTATTCTGTTGACTCGGTCGTTTTATTCTGTAACTCAGTACTAACTCATCAACTTTGATCTTGATTTAAATCAAACTCATGAGTTTGGCTGCATCTAAAATTTCCATATCGCTGTATAATATTACCATTTGCATAGATGAAACATTTGATTTTTCATATAAAATTTGAAAAGCAAATAGGTAATTTACCCAGTCAAGTGGTCGTTAGTTCTCAACTTTAATTTCCTATTAAAAAGTTACGAGGACAATTTTCAAATAGTGGTTGAGATTCTTATTTGTACACAAATAAATATATATAAAAATTGATATGACTAAATTTTATAGGAGATTTGTGAATTCCAATTGATCCATGATTAAAATTTTAATGGTTTATAATTTACTATATATGTTTGAGTACATTTGTTTGTGAAACTTGTTAGTGTTAGATAGCATTTTCCATTTTCAAATCTTGAAAACCATTACAATCCTTTATTTCACAAAAAAAAAAAAGAAGTTATATTTGCATTTTTCCGGATATTAATATTGCATGTTTGATTGATAATTACACTTTTGAATAATAAAAATACCTAATATTTGTTATAAATATTTAATTAAGGATAAGAATAAAAGATTGTATTAACAAATTTTAAAATTATATAAATATAACTTTTTTTTATAGAATGACATAATATTATAAAAAAATGATAATAAATGTATGAGTTTCTAAACAATAATCTATTTCAACAATATCAACACCTAGCTAGCTCAAAGTAGTTCGAATCAACGTCAATGAACCAATAAAGACAAATACATCCAAAAATATAATTGAAAAAACTCATCAAAAAAATCACAAATTTAATGTTGAAATGTTTTACCACTACAATAAACTTACACTTCCTCCGTTCTAAAAATAAGCAATATTTAAAAATAAATTTGGTTCTTAAAAAAAAGTAATAATAGCATAATTTTTTATTATAATGTTATATTTTTTTAAAATTTATCATTACAGTCTCTTAATCTTATTTTTAATAGAACATTCATAATAAATTTTATAAAAAAAATTATTATTTATACATACAATTATTAATCAAAAATACAAAATTAATATTTATCAAAAGTTTAAATATTAGTTTTATAGAACGAATTGAGTATTTGACATGGTCGTAGATCACTACGTGCTTCTATATCTTCCATATCAATATTGCATATGCTAGTTTTGCAAGTTCGTTCCATGTTGGCTTATAGAGTATAATGACTTCCCGTTAACTGCAATTATTGTTGTCGGACATGGTTATATATGTCATGTTATGATCAAACTAACAATTAGGTTAACTAAATAAGGAGTTTGTAGCTTTAGAACAAAATTATGCCAGAGAACATGAAATCCGTGAGTGAGATATAATATGGTATTGGTCCATATTGCAAATGAATGAAAGCAGTTCATGTGGTTGAAGAAAAGCCATCATGCAACTGAAATTAATACTGACGTTTACTTACTCCACTTTAAAATTAGAGATATATTTTAAAAGTTAATTTTTATATTTAAATATATCTCTATTATCATGTTATTCGAAGTAAAAGTAGTGGTAAATAATAAAATCATTTGTAATAGCATTATAATGTAATGACATTTAAGGAACATTATAACTTTTTATGATCTAAAAATTATTTAGCTCTAATTTTAAAATATCAAAAAAAAATATTAATATATCTCAAATTTTAGAGCGACAATAGTAATAAATAAACAATAAACAAATGAGGAAGTCATGCAAGGGAATAGAGAATTAGGTATTATTTACAATGACATACAGGGCCTTGAGCAAATCTTCAAGTGTAAGTCGCACCAACTCGCGTACTTGTCATTATCAATTTACGTGCATGAACCATCCAAGTCCAACCCCCAGGTAAGTAGCAGAAGTCCACGATTCAACTAATTAATAAAGCCTTTCTCTCCGCGTGCAATCAGTCCATCAATGATCTCACGTCACTTTTTAAACATTCTAGCTATTCGGAGTTTAATCATGTGTCATCTTCGACCTTTTCAACCTTTTTGTCTGTTCAACTGCCTCCTACTAGTCACTTCATTAACTCGTCGGCCGGAATTTTATATATCAGTTATATTTGATAAATTATACATTTTTCAACTGTTGTTTTTGAAAGGATCATGATTCTCTAATTTAGGCATTTTTCCATGAATTACTCTACAATTATACTTTTTTAGAACTAATTTTTAAAATTAAAAAAGTTTTGCTTCAGTTTTGCTTAGATACAAAGATTCTAAACATTCAATTCTTAAAAACCTAAAAATTATGAGACCTACAAATTACACATCCATGGCCAACAATTATGTCTTAAAGAGATGTTAAAGCTTCAAAGTCAATCTTCATGAAAATAAAATTAAGTGATGATCATAGAATTCCCGAAAGGAAAGGCAACTTAATTGGTTACCATCAAATGCTCAAATATACATATTTCAGCGATTATTTTCTAGATTCCGGCGACTATTTCGGGCGATCTTTTTCAAATTCTGACGATCTGAATAAGATGATAAGTATATTGTTACTTCGCACTCAACGATTTGTCCAAAACAATTTACAATTTCTAAGTCATTAATTTTATAAATAATTGAATAGCACATCAGCAATTACAGGCCATCTCAACATCTCTAACAGTAAAATTTACCGGAATAGTGTACGTTGAATATTTAGGTAACGTTAGTGAGATGAAATGAAATTTTAAAACCTCAGTACCTATATCTAGGGAAAACAACCAACATAAGTGAGGTATTTTATGGTTTTGTCATTTAAAAATTATAGAAGTTGACTATGATAGTATATTCAATATTTTTTTACAATAATAATTATGTGCATTTATCTTATATAAATATTAAAAAAATTAATTTTATGTATGGTCAATTTAAGTAGAAAAAAATTAATTATAACAATTAAATCTGAACCGATGGAATATAACATTTTGTACATGTCAACGTGAGTTAATGAAGTATTTTAGAAGAAAATAATAAAGTAAATGAAAAGGCTACATGGTGAGAGGTCAAAATTACTAAACTAGAAGTAGCTAGTAGAGAAAAATGCAAAATTTTGAAGGACAAGAATGTACTTTTACAACACTATTATTACACCTAAGTCATTAATGCGTTTTCTTAATGTGTGTTATGTCTAAAAAGTCTTACGTAGGAGTATAAGGAGAGGAGGGAGTATTTGTTTAGTTCATTTAAATTGATTTCTCCAATATCCTAAATCAGTCCTTACTTCTTGCTTAAAGGTAGTTTTATAAAAGATAATCTTGTAAATAATTGTAACGATATTGGGTGCATTAACAGATATCATTTGGCACGTGCAAGAAATATATAGTCAACAATTAGAAATTAAGTACTTCTTCTCTTATATTAACGACAACAAAAATTCTATGTATATATATAACTCATAACGTATAATCAATAATACAATGTGTCTTTAAATTAAAATACATTCCCTAATTTGAAATTTAAATCTACAACTGTTTGATCTAAAAGATCATATAATTCTAGAAGGTACAAGTTGTACATTAAAACCCAACTGGTACCTCGATCTGGCTTTGCTCACGAACAGAGCAAATGTAGAGGATTATTTGAGCGAGTACGGTCTGATTGCTTGCATAGAGTTTGTGGATATGTATATCCATTTTTCGTAGACAAGAATTAGTTCAGTCGATAAAATTTAAAAAGAAAAATTATTATCAATTTATTTAGTTTTGAATTTTATTGTTAATCATCTTTTGGATAAATATTTAGTGAGTACTATTTGAAATTTCCTATACACTGATAGGATTCTCGATCTAAAATTTAATACATACATACATCCATAATATAATATATATATATATATATATATATAATTGATTGGAGAATACGCATTATCCCATTAATACATGTCTTTATTGTGTACAATTATAGATAAATGCTTGCAAAAAATTTGAGAAAATTTGAGAGAATAGATAACTTTGCAACAATAAAATCATTCATTAAAAAAATATTTAAATGTATTTTATAAGAATCGTACTTGAATAATTATACTCCCCCTATCTTTTTGTATTTGTTGTTTGATTTTTTTGCACATCGTTTTATGTAAATTTTTATATGTTAAATTTTTTATTTTATTTTAATTTTTTATTCATATTAATCATCATTTAAAATATTTTTATTTGATAAATTTTTGAAAATTAAATAAAATATTTAATACATATAAAAATTCACACACAATAAAAAATAAAAAAGGACATAGGAATACATATTTTTTAGTTAAACAAATTTATAGGGTGTATAACTGATGACGCAAATTGCTGCAATAAAGTCTCCACTAAAAAGAAGAGCAATTCTATACCGTTGGAGGGCAAATTACCTCAAGCTTGATCCACGTCGGCAAAGCATTTTGGACTCTTTTACTGCATATAAAAAGACATAACAAGTTCTGCTGTAGTCGTAGTGTAATCAACTCGTGGTAAATAATGTGGACATTATGGTGGTGGTGGGATGGAGGTCGTAATGGTTTCTCTCGATTTTCATTTCTAATTTTTTATCATACGATTTTTGTTTATCAATATAAAATTTTTAAGGGGATCTTATCTTAAATTTATTAGTCGAGTTAGTACAACTCAATTAATTTAGTCATTATTTTTATTATATTTTTAAAAATACAAGATTTTTTCCTTATATTTTTTCAATTCGAATTATACGAGTAGTTCCGAGTTTTAGAACGAGTTTAAGGTAAATAAATAGAGAGGTTATCAATTCAAATATTTGGAACAATAAATAATAAAAATCACCAAACAATTCACCAACTATTAAAAGAAAAAATAATTAACAAATTAAAATCAACACAATTATACAACCAACACATAATTAAAAAGAATCACAGATAAACATTAGCTACATAACAAAACAAAAAAAAAAATCATACATACATAACTAAAATATGATAGCATCAAAATTCAAAATCGAAGAGTAAAAATCCACTAACGAATACATGATCATCATAAATATTATAGCTTCAAAAACTATTAACTAAAATTCGCATAGATAGACCCTAAAACCTACATAAATATGGACAATTTTTTATAATCAATATAAATATTCACATAACTATTTATTAATGTATTTATGTTCAACATAAATTTTAAGTTCTTTATTACGTTTAAATGATCAAAAAAAATTATAAATATAATACATATTTTAAATAAATTATAAAAAATATATAAAATAATACAAAAAATGTACCCATGTTTGCATGGGCCCCGAAGCTAAATTATTATATTTTATAATTTATAAACATTTATCTACCTTATATATATATATATATATATATATATATATATATATATAAGATAATACATCTTTCCGTTCAAAAATACACCTAAATAAATAGAAATTCCCTAAAGGAACATAATTATCCTTTAAAAAAGATTCGGAGTATTGGCTTAATGGAGATATTAAATTGTGAAATCTTTGTTCTTATGCCTTACATATAAGAAATGTTGGTATGAGTGAGTGTTTTCATCGATAAAATAAGTTTTCAGTAATTTCCAAAGTCATTTTGTTAATAACCAAAACAAAAAGATCATTTCAATAATACTCCGTATATGATTTAAAATGGGAGGAATATATTGTCCAAAAACAAAAATTATCATATATATTATGTAGACTAAGTAAATTAATAGACTATAATGGCTACATAGTCAACTTAGAAAGAGAGAATGTCTCTAAACCAAATCTCCTACGCCGGCGCCGGTTATCCTCATTTTCCTTCTTTTTCTTGCTAAAAATATTTCTCTCCCATTTTTTTCGCTCAATATTTCGTCAACTCTCTTTCTCAGCCTCCAGAATCACAAATGGTAGAAAACTACCTCTTTTCTCAGAGCTCTACCTTATGTGGAACATAACCCGTACCACCCGCTGCCCGTTCTTCACACCAACGGCTCGCAAGATACCCCTAACATGCTGCCCAACTGCCCGCGATCAACCATGTCGATGTGTTTTAAGCATTGTTATGCACTATTTAAACACCACCCCCCCACTATTCATTTTTCACAATTCACACCACAGCAATGGAATGCCTCAAGTATTTCACGTTTACCTTCACCATTCTCTTCTACTTCTTCGCCTTCTCTTCTGCCCGACTCATCTTCCCATTGAAATTGCAGGAAGATAAAGTCGTCAACCTTGATGACTCCAGGCAAAATATTGTTCTCTCTATTGAAAAGCTTGAGCCTTCTGACTCGACCATCGATGTTCAGCCAGAACCAAAACTTACAAACTCAATAACGGAATCCAACAATGGAGCCAATCAAGAAATGCCCGTCACAAACCAAGGTGGATCCAATCAAGAAACCACCGTGGTTGAGGCAGAACCGGAAATTAACCACACAGAAACAAAGTCCATTAGCAACACAGAAACGAAATCCGCCAATAATGAAACCACTGAAAGCAACCGACATATGCAGGTCAAAGAACTCGAAGGATCTGAACAGAATACGCAAGTCCCCACAAACAAACTATCCGTTGAGACACTCCATCTTAATCCGATAAATTACGTTAGAATTCGTCCAATCCAACGTCACTTCCCCTACCGCGTAAAACCTTTCACGTCTGTTTTCCGCATTCACCGCTGCCCGCACCATATGTACTATGGCTATCAGACTTCCGAGGTTCCTGAAGGAGATGACATGATGGGAGAGGGAGAAACCATCAAAAGCTTTGATCCGTCAATAGTTCGTGATAGCATTCATGCTACCCCTTCAAAGAGGGGAAAGATCCACCATCACCGTAATCATCACGACGAAATGATGATGTTAAGGCATCCATTCAGGCAATACATAGCTAGACAGAAGCTTAAGAAGGAACTGGAGGAGAACAGTCAAAGGAGGAAGGAAAAAGATCAGAGAAAGAAAGGTGGTTTCATGAAGCGCATTCGGAAGTTTCTAAACCACTTTTGACTTTTCATTTTACATTTAAAGCAATAGGTGATACACATATTCTAAGTGTTATTTATTGTGTTTTGTCTTCTGTTAATAATTCTGCATCTTCCATCCCTGAGAGATGTAGAAGCATCCACAGTTTTCTGATGCAAATAATATACTAGAATGTAGATGCTAGTATGTCGATGTATATGAAATGTGATATAAAGTTTTAGACTGACAGATGTTTTTGACTTCATCACCTAGAAATAGCTGAAAATGAATAATTTCTTATTATCATAAACAATCATAGTAACCACAATCATAGTAACCACTAATGAATGAATGACATCCTAGACTTCTAATACTTCAAATTACAACACAAATGGGGAAGCATTCAAGTGACAAAGGGATCCCCTAACATTAAGAAAGACGAAATTCACTTGTATACGTATAGACATAGTACTGCTTACATCTTTGGATAGAATACAGACAAACCATGATTTAGGTTCAGCGATCTGCATTTTCATAAGATGCGAGTGTCTCATTGGATAGCATTTCATTTAATTGCTATCATTTTGTGACCAACAAGAAGCTCCCAAACATCAACTTTCATCGTTTTACGCCCTCGTTAAATTTTTCGTTTGCGTGAATAAAATTGCAATCTTCTAACTCACTTGGATAACACTTCAAAGTCGCATGACCTCAGAAAGGAATAGAGCATGTACCAGTGTTCTGGGTGCTAGTCAATTCTGAACATGGCCATGGACTAACTTGAACCGCAATCCCACTAACATCAGAACACTTCCAAGGAGAATTTCTCGCTCCACTGGCACCGTTAAGGTGGATATTAGAGAGACATATACCAGTAAAAGGAGAGTTTCTCAGGCCCTGTATCAGACCTGCTTGTTGAACATTTTCACCCCAGACATTACTGATGACAACATCCTTGACAACGGGGAGAGCATTTGGGTTGTAATTCTCATCAGGATGATCTCCAACATCGCCTGAAATTTTTATCCCCTTCCTGGCATGTTCCATGTAAACGCTGGACACTGTAATGTTTCTTATGATCCCTCCTCTGCCAATGTTTGTCTTCAAGTGGATGCCAACTCCCATATTGAAAAGGCTTATATGCTCAGCCAACACATTTGCAACACCACCAGATGTTTCACTTCCAACTGCTATTCCAGCAAATGGGGAGGATCCACTTATCCTCCTGATGGTGATGTAATTGCTAGGACGACCGTAAGCAATTCCGTACTCATCCCACCCACTTTTTACAGCTACAAGGTCATCACCTGTAGAGATGTACGAATCCTCAATGCAGACATGGGAGCTTGAATCTGTATCAACATATAAATACGAGGTTTTGACTCAAAAATTTTTGTTATTCACATATAGAAAATGAACATAAAGCTAAGAATCCATCCGTCCCTCGATTTATGAGTTATCAAGCACGAAGTTGATGTACCACGCAAGAAAACATGCGTAACTAATCAAATTGAGGATGCACCGGTTTGAATGCTTTTATATCACAAAATTCATAGTCAGAATTCAAGTTCCTTTCATTTTGACAACTAGTCAGCAGTTGGCAGAAAGTCAGACGTCAGTAGGATGAAGGAAGGGCTTACAAGTTTCTGTGTGATATATTGATATTATATTTATATACATGATAAAAATGGGAGAACACATGCATTAGTAGTTGTATTTCATACAACAATAGGAAGTATAATATGTACCTGGATCTATTCCGTCAGTGTTAGGAGAGTCGGCTGGAGCCAATATTGTGACATACCGAATCACCACATTGCTGGAGAAGGAGATAAGAGATGCATGAGTCATATTACACAACCATTATTAGATCATATGTTACTATTGTAATCTCAAGTAGAAGTGAAGAGGCAGTCTTTCGCAGTAGATTAGGACCTTTAGACAACTAGCCCAAACACTGAATATTACTGGTGAGTGGTATCAGCATTAGCTGGACTATACACCAAATATTTTAACCATGTGTTACTTAAAATTGCTCTGTACCTTTAAGCATGTTCTAAAAATAAGAAATGTCTGCATCCACAGAATATACCTGGAACAATGCACCCTTTACATTCTACAGGAAAATTACATATTGGTACAAAAATCTAAGAATATTCATATGTGATGAAGGCAGAAATCTTATGAAATATAAACTCATAAAAAGGAACACTACCAATTTCCATATAGAATGTGTCCTAAAATAGTTTCAGAAGTTACCTGCAATATACAGGGTGAATGTTCCAAAAGGGCGAGTTCTTGAAGATCACATTGGAAATTATAATTCCTCTGGAATTCATGAGCTCAACAAGATTTGGTCTAGTGTATTGGAGGGTTCTCTGCCTCCACATGTTCCACCAGACATCACCTTGGCCATCGATTGTCCCATTCTCACCTAAAAAGGGCATTCATTAGATTAATTAAAATAAAATAGAATAACTTTATAACAGCTTACACATGACACAAGATCGTACATAAATAGCACAGAATCAATAACCAGCCACACATGAACAAATAATCTGAAATGTATGCAGTATGAATATGATACGCATTAGCTGTAACCAAAAGTGACTCCAGGTCAGGGCTGAGAAAGTATGCATGTTTATTTTGTCATTAATTAGTCACTATACAAATGTCGATATTAATACTAACCAGTAATAATTACATCATGAAGCCCGTCTCCATGAATAAAGCTCTGATATCTAACTCCAGGGCGCTCCCTACCTCTTCCATAAGACGGCAAGGGAGCAATTAAAGGCCAGTTACTTGTATCCTGAAATATCAAAATAGAAGAGTATATGTTCAGCATTACCAGAAAATGGTCTGGAGAAAGGTAGAGAGCAAATGAAAAAATAAGGACAAAGTGACAATGAGCATTCTACTATTTCTGTTTCTTCCTACATCATTATGACAATGGCACTATTATTTACAAATATCTTAGCTTAGAATGTATGAATAGCTCAGAATCTCAAGAGAAACATGTCTCATCTAAAAACATACTTTCCATAACAAAAGCTATACTTATGTTATGACTCAACTCAGAAAAATAGTTGGGCACCACAAGGAACCAAAATTATCCTTCCAAGCATTTACAACATTTATACTGTCTTTAAGCAAAGCAAATAAAAGTTGTCAACCATTTTTTTATGCATAGAATTAGCAGATTAAAATGTTAAGCATAGATAAATGCAACAGAAATGGGTTCTGGGATGTTTTCAGTTCACAAATGCAAATAGAAATAAGCCACAAACTCTCAAAAAAAAAATGCATTATATCATATTTTCTGGATTGATATTACATATTCAACTCAAAGACATCATGGTGTAGCAGCCAAATCTGATGAGCCTAAGTATGCACTGACATCAGAAAATTTGGAAGCCAACAAATCTTAAATATTGCCTAGGTGGTGAAAAGAGGATGCCCAAGCTTAAAGAATTCTTGTAAGGTTTAATGGAGGATCTAATTAATGTTCCGATGATGATGCTTTTCTATTTTAAAGAGAGAAAAAAAACAAGTACGTTCAAAGTGTTAACTTTGTCTGGTGATATTTTAGTGTTAAAATATGAGGAATAGGACCGCCTTAGTGGCCAAGCTTGCGATGTTCATTTAATAAATGGCGCAAACGCAAGATCAACATTAAATAACTATGAAATATATAAAATAATATGGTACATTGGTGCCACAGAAACCATAACACCCTAATCCCTTTATTTTTCTAATTTCCCTGGCTGGGCACACCATACTAAAGCTATCCTTTTATAGCTGTTCAACTGTCATGTTCTGGATAAGTTAAATGTCATGCACATGCTACTAGGTCCCACTTTCAATGGACAAGGGTCCAATATGGTTAAATGCTCATCAATAATATCACTACACCATCCAGATAATCTAGCTCACTGGAGTTCATATGATTACAAGAACCCAATAGAGAAACTGAGTCACAAATTCCAGCAAGCCAACACGAATGAGGCACCTCGCTCACGTTGTGAGCTAGTGTAATACAAATTGTACAATATGATACAAATTCTAAAACTGTTATAAGTGCATCAAAGGCATATGATGTGCAACCAAGACGAATGAAACACGACTGAAATATACCTGTGTAGCTTTGATAACTGCTCCTCTAGCTAAGTAGAGAGTCATGTGACTGGTAAGACTGAAGCTCCCAGTGAGATAAACCCCGGCAGGAATGTAAAGAAGTGTGCCTCCTCTTCTCTTGAGATGCTCAATCCGATATATAGCCTCCTGAAATGCTCTAGTATTCATGGTGATTCCATCGCCGACGCCTCCAAAGTCGGTGATCGATATCTTATCATTCCGGTACTTCATTGGTACTAATCCCGAGCAAGTTACTACTTCAGCACCCACCAAGGAGTTCATTAACCACAAAATTGCCGCGATTCCCACAATAATATCCAGAAATGGGTGCATTTTGCACTTTGATGAAATCCCTGTTTTCTGTCAACAAGATAATAATAAATTAATCCTAGTATTTTGCCTGAAAATGGTGGGTTTTCATTTCTGGGATATATTATGCCAAAAATTATTTACTAGTAACAAATAGAAAATTCCAAAAAGTGCTTTTAGAGGAGGAAATTGCAGTGATGTACAAGGAAGCTAGTCCAGAAAATATGAATTAACAAATAGAGAGAGATTTTAGTAGGTGTGAATTTTAAAATGTAGATCTAGAAATGTTCCAATGAGAAAGCTCCAAACACACCTTTAATGGCGTCATAGATATGTGCATATATTACATAAACAGATATTGAAGAAATTGAAAAGAAAGAAATAACGAGAATAAGGGGTTTCAGAACCTGAGATCGAACAGCAAGTAATGGAAGCGAGATGAGAGGTGATGGAACGGAACTTGGAATTTGCAAAGCTGAGGTTTGTCGGCAAGCTACTGTCTTCGGTCTTCAAACAGGAGAGAGAGAGAGAGAGAGAGAGAGAGTTGATGAGAGTGAGTGGGGGGATTGTTGGTAGTTATGCAAATTACAATTTGTTAAAACGGAGGAGAAGCAAAAGTGATTAACAACGACAATGCTCAACTCTGCCACCACTGACGAGGGCGACAGTCCACACGTCACGCGGCTATGGATTCCTAGCTGTTTCTTTTCTTTTTCCTTGTTTATGGCTTGTTTGGTACAGTTCTTTTACTACTTTGATTAAAATAGAAATCTAACTCCTTATTTTAAATAATATTAAAATGTATGAAAATTATAAATTAAAAATTATTTGGCTAAAAAAATTACTTACAATAAAAAAATCTAATGAAATTTTTAGCTAAATCCAAAAAGTAAATATTTGTTATTTTTAAAATTTTAAATTAAAGTTAAAAATTAAATTAATAAATAAGTAAGAAAAAATCACTGAAAGGGCGTTTTTAATCTAAAAAGTAATTTTAATAGAAAAGAAATAGAAAATGAACCCCCTTGTACTACTACTATATTTCTTGACCACTCCCTCCCTCCTTGGATTTTCCGTTTGAGATTTCTTTCTCATTACAACTGAATAAACAATGATAGATGGTCAAAATACTTGAGTAACATTAAAAATTATAAAAGGTTCATTTTAAAATTATATTGGCAACTTTTAGTTGATGCACATAATTATAAGTTTGATTAATACAATATAATTATCTGATAGCATCATTGTTGTAATTTTCTTTGGTATTAAAACTAGGAGATATTTTATTTTTGAAGGTTAGAATTGAGGCATAGAGAAAACAAAAACAAAAATTATCTCAGGGTATTATTTGTATTACCATTTATGAAAAAAAAATTACTTTATTTTCCTTTATTTGAATTCTTAAAATTGGATTTTTGATATTTGACTCTTACATGGATACTCCCTGTTAATTTTAAATTTCATTTTATAATCTAAACTCACTCATTTCTCTCTTTCTCTTTATGTCTGTATTACTATACCTTCTACAACGTAACATATTATTCTCATTCTATTCCAATCATCAATTAAATAGATCATAGTATTTTAATGACAAAATAATCTTCAGGGAATGATCCGATTTATCATATAATAGCACAGTAATGCTCTACATTTCAAAAGTAATAGGAGTACTACTTTTTTGTGTTTTCGATGCTTACAACAACATTTTCTTCGAACTAAAATCAACATATAGTTATGAAATAGAATTTTAGGATTTTATTATATTTTGATTATTTGAATAATTGAATGTGATGAATACGTTGGTTGGGCTCCATTTATGATTGTTATAATTGTCAACACTACTAATACTTTAAGTAGTTTCATTGATTATTCCTTTCTTGCATCTATTTTTCATTGTACTAAAATGAGTAACTTGTTATGATTTTTTAAATTTGGAATTTTATACACCATCCTGAGTACCCGCTTGAGTGTCTAAACATCAATTCAGAATCATTTTATTTTTTTGAATACCACCTGCCCATCTGGGCATATATGGACTTGGATCAATAGCTTGATTGGGCCTTCGTTTAGCAAGTTGTAAGCAAAACTAGAAAGGTGACGGGCTACACCGATTCATATATTCTAAGATATCACTTGAATGGAATATCAAAAAAATTGGTGTATTGTGAATTTTTTTTTTTTTGAATAAAAACGTACTTGCATATATTAATTCTTATCCAAATCAAGGTTACATGAAATAAAATCAGGAGCAGCACCAATCCACTCCATAGGACCTGACATAGAATATGCAGCCTGAGCTAATACATGAGCTACACTATTCGCAGATCGACTCACAAAAACAATAGACACTTCCTCAAAGTGTTTAAAACTCTCGCTACAAGCTTCCACTATAGTATCAAAATTAGATCGACCTTTAGTTCTGTGAAAAACGTCCACTAGTAGCATGGCATCTGATTCAAAGATGCACTTAGTTGTTCTCCACTCTCGCATCCATTCCAACGCCTCCCTTAAGCTCCATGCTTCAGCTTCGCTGACCTGCGTTGTCCCTCGTAGCACATTAGTCCTCGCCCGGAGAAAACAACCTCTATCATCCCGTACAACACAGCCAATACCAATCCTATCAGCACCTTCATAAAATGATGCATCCAGATTTATTTTAATCCACCCCTCTTGCGGTTTACACCACGTTTTACAGTGTCCAGGAACAGCATTTTTTCCAAGAGCCTCCGTTTGTCGTGCTCGTTTCCAGTCAGACACTAGATTTAGTGCCATCGCCTTAATACCAAAAGCAAACATGTTCACCCTTTCCCATATCCATTTGTTCTTCCTCGACCACAAGGCCCAACACATCAATCCAACCATCACAGCTTGCTCCCTTGTACCTACCTCAAATACTCGTTTGAGTATTGACATGACAGTATCATTCTGAGTAATTTGGACCATATCAAGTAGTCCAACCGAGTTCCATACTTCCTTTGCAATACTACAACTAAACAGCGTGTGAATAGCATCTTCAACACCCATATGACACCATGTATATACATCAGAAATATCAACTCTTTTACCTCTCAAAGCAACAGCTGTTGGCAAGACATTAACACATGCTCTCCACAGAAAATTCAATATCTTTCCAGGCAACTTTAAACCCCAAATCTTCTTCCAAAATCGCTTATCGCCACCTGCAGATTCCCTTCGAAGTCGTCTGTAACAGCTTTTGACGGAGAACTCCCCTTTATCCTCCAACACCCAGTACCAAGAATCTTCTTTTGCTCGTATAGGGAGTGGGATCTGCAGAATTAATTGCTGGTCCCGTTCATTAAAGATGTCAGATATCACCTCCACATCCCACATTTTTGGATTTTCATCTAACAACTCGTGTACCAGTATATGTTGCAGCTGTTCAGGAACTTCAATTGTGAGATACCCATTATTCACATCTGGGAGCCAAGGCACTTTCCATACCCTGGTGTCCAACCCATCACCAATTCGCCTACGAACGCAATGTTTCATCATTGTCTGGGTCTCAAAAATACTTCTCCACACATAGCTCGGATTCGAGCCAAGTGATGCATTTAAAAAATCCGACTTAGGATAATAACGTGCCCGCATAAACTTGCTCACTAAAGGATTGCTCTCGATAATTAAACGCCATGCCTGCTTTGACAACATTGCTAAATTAAACTCCACCAATTTCTTGAACCCCAAACCTCCATCTTCTTTAATCGTACACATTCGATCCCATGATAACCATTTGATCCCACCATTCGTCCCTCCCTTACCCCACCAAAAAGCATTCATTCTCTTTTCTAATTTATCACACACTACATTCGGTATCAACAACAACTGCATCCAGAAATTTGGTATGGACTGGGCAGCCGTCTTAAGCAATGTTTCTTTACCAGCCCTCGATATGGTCTAATTATTCCATCCCTGCAATTTCTGATCAACTTTCTCTGTTAAAAAACTGAAGTCTGCCACTTTATTTCTTCCAATACTCATTGGAATACCGAGGTATTTTCCTGGTAAGCCTGCTTCTTGAACTCCAAGCTCGTGACAAACAGCACCCCTACAATCAACAGTCGAATTTGGGGAAAAAGTTACAACTGACTTGTTGTAATTTACCATTTGACCAGAGATCTGTTCATAACGATTCAAAATCCTCTTCATGACCCCTGCTTCTGCGGCAGTTGCACGAAAGAAAAAATAGCAGTCATCTGCGAATAACAAATGAGAGATTGTTGGCGCTTCTTTTGCAACTGTGCATCCATGTATCGGTCCCACGTCTTCATTCCTCCTAATTATAGAACTCAATCCTTCCGCACACATTATATAAATGTATGGTGAGATAGGATCACCCTGACGTAAACCCCTTTGAGGAACAATATTACCAAACTCCCCATCCTTGTGTAAGAAGCTGTATGAAACAGATTGAAGGAACTTCATTATTCGAGCAACCCATATGTCATGGAAACCAAATTTTTTCATCATATTGAGTATAAAATCCCACTCTAATCTATCATACGCCTTAGAAATATCTATTTTTAATGTTGCTAAACCATTCTTCCCCTGTGTTTTCCTCTTCATGTAATGGTTTATTTCAAATGCCAACATCGCATTATCTGTAAGAAGTCGTCCCTCAATAAAAGCACTATGTCTATCAGACACAATCGAATTCAGACACCGTTTCAATCTATTTGACATCACTTTAGACAAGATTCTCACCAACACATTACAGAGTGAGATAGGCCTTAGATCAGACATTGTCTGAGGCAATTTCTTCTTTGGAATTAAACAGATAAGAGAGCGATTTATACCAGCTGGAAGCAAACCCGTACTCATGAATTGTTGGCAAAAACGAACCACATCCTCTCGTACAACACTCCAGAATGATTGGAAAAATGCCGGATTTAGCCCATCTGGACCAGGTGATTTATCCGGGTGCATCGAAAAAACTGCCACTTTTACCTCCTCCATTGTCACCTCAGCTATCAATTCCTCATTCTCCCTTGTTGTTACCTGTGAAACCAGTTCTTTATCTGATAAACTACCGCCAAGATGTGATGCAGTAAACAACTGGTTAAAATAATCCTCTACGACAACACACACCTCCTGGGTTGTCTCCTTCCACTCCCCATTCCCATCCTGAATTCGCTCCAAACTATTAGTTTTCCTCCGTCCTGAAGCAAACTTATGAAAGAACCGTGTGTTGTTATCTCCCTCCCGTAACCAAAAACTTTTAGCCCTTTGCCTCCAATATACCTCCTGCTTCTCCAACAGATTCATATACTGCCATCTCACCTCATTATACATATTTATTCCCTAAGAATCACGACGAGATCTAAGCTTCCTCAACTTAGTACGAAACACCCGACCCTGCTGTTTATATTTATTAGTCAGCCCACCGCCCCATTCTTGCAATTTCAGGCCACAAAGCTTAATCTTATCCATAATCTCAAGACCTAATGCTTCATTCCATCCATTTTTAATCACAATTTCACACTCCTTTTCACGTAACCAGGAGTTTTCAAATCTAAAACGACGTTCCTTTGGCTGGAAAACTTTCTTGTGCAAATGCAAATGTAATGGTAAGTGGTCCGAAGTGGCCACTTCCATCACTTGTATTTCTGCCTGTGGGAACAAATCACTCCATGCGCGATTCGCTAAACCCTTATCCAACCTCTCCTGAATCCACTTCAGCTTACCTCTTGACCTTTCCCATGTGTATTTTTCCTCCACAAAACCTAGATCAACCAAACCACAATCATTAACGACCTCGACAAATCCTTGAAGCAAATTAAAAGGATGTGGTCTCCCACCCCGTTTTTCATCCGCACTCATCATATCATTAAAATCCCCAATAATACACCACGGTAAATCCGATTTACTCGCCAGCTCTCGTAATAAATTCCATGACTCTTGTCTTCTTTCCCGCTCTGGGCAACCATAGAAACCAGTATATCTCCATCTCCCAACCTGCTCGTTGAACACCTCAAAATCAATATAATGTTTACTTCCACCCTTAACCTCACATCCCCTTTCGTTTTTCCAGAATAAAGCTAAACCACCACTATGCCCCTGTGCATCCACTGACCAACAATTTGCATAATTTAAAATTTTACAAACATCAACTATTTTTATTCGTTTTGAAAGAGTTTCTGACAAAAAAAATAAAACTAGGCTTTAACTGTTGGATAAGCTCCTTTAGAAAACGAATTGTTCGTGGTTTACCCAGCCCACGACAATTCCACGATAACAGACTCATTGTTGTAGGCGGGCCTGCACAACAGGTCCCGCCTCTAACAAGTTTGTTGGCCCAATATTTGACATATCCAGCCCATTTGACTCCACATTAATTACCCCACTTGAATCTACATTAATTTCCTCATTCCCCCTCTTACGTTTTGAATCCGTGACAGTTATTTCATGTTCAATTATTTTCCCGCTCCTCTCCATCTCTTCCACAATTTTAGCACCCAGATTTTGATTACCCTGATTAAGCCGTATCACACCTGTCTCTCCTCTAATTTCAATTATGCGCCCATCTATCTCCATGAATCTCTCACCCATATTTTTCGCCTGATCTGCAGTGTTTGATGTCTGAGCCCCGCCGGAATTCGAACGCCAACTCTGTCCTCCTTCCCCCCCATTACGTATCCACCGTGCTCCAATGTTCTGATTTTTTCCACCCCTAACAGGAGCTCGTAACCACGTTCCATATGATCTCTCAATGGTTTTATCAGGATTTGCATAAACAATGCCACAATCCCGATCGGAATGTCCCATTAAGCCACACACAAAACAAAAAGTACTTAGTCGTTCATACTTAAAATTTATCCATGACCATGTACCTCCCTCCCTCTTAAGATTCATCCTCCTTTTTATCGGTTTATCAATATCCATTACAACACGGATACGATAATACAGGTTCCATCCTCCATGAATGTTCTGAGGATCAGCTTTCACAAAGGTACCCACATAATTACCTATACTCTCCAATAACTGTCCTAACATCATACCCACAGGTAGATCATAAATCTGAACCCATATCTCCATTTTATTCAATTGAACCGTATGAGCATCCTCATTTGCTTCCAATTTATGATGTAACAATAGGCTTTGTTCAAAAGTCCATGGTCCTCCCTCAATCACCTTTTGTAAATCAAGAACATGATAAAAGATGAATGAATACCTTAAACCACCCAAGTCATGAATCTCCATAACCTCCCTTGGTCACCAAATTGATGCCAAAACATTTTGCATAGCCTGAAAATTTATATTCTTATCGGTCAAAAACCTTCCAATCAAAACAAACGTGGCTTGTTGCTGTACATTCTCCATTACCCCTTCCACCTCCCCTCCACCTTCCTCTTCCTCCATTGCTAAACGTGCATACATCGCCTCCAAACTCATTACATTAGCCTCCATAATTTCAAAAATAAACGAAGAGATAAAGTTATAACCCTATCACATGAAATGATTGACGCTAGAAAGGATGAGACAATGATTAGAAATGATTGAGAAAATATTTGAATGAAAAGGAATCAACAATAACATATAAACTTGCCATATAGACAAGACATGCTCTGAATAATCAGAGAGAAAAAAATCAACACTTCTTCGTAATTTGATTTCAGTGATGATGTTTTCAAATCATATCATTCACGTGTTACTAAAATTTCATTGTTAGTAATTTTAGTTGATTTTTTTGTAATTTGAACGTACTAATTGACAACATTAACAAATACTACATTAGTATTACTAAATAATATGTTAATGTTACTAATTGATTTATTAAAATTACTAAGTGATTAATCAATATTATTAAAATTTTATTCGCACTGCGATGAAAACTTTTGAAAAGTGCATCACTTGCATGTTATTTTCATATTACAACTTAACCAGGGCATATAAAAATGGAGTCATCTGCTCTAAGCTATAGCTCGATTGAAATATGAGATATAATGAATTTCATGAAAACTAATTGTAAAAAAATGAAGAAAATTATAATAAACATTATAGAATGAAGAAACATTTGTATTATAACATGCTTCATTCAAAAAATAACGAGGAATGATTTTATTTTTTTTTGTTGTACATCTCTCGTGTTTCTTCTCATCTTTTATATCACCACTTCTATTGATAATATTCCTTTGGTTCATATGTAGATGAGACACTATAACTAAAGTAATTATTTGTAAATAGGTGAGAGTGTAGTATTATCTTATTTTGTATTGTTACTCCTCTTTTTCAATGTTCGAGTTCCGAACCCGAATATTTTCATTTTTTAAATAAGATAGTCAATAACCAATGAACCTGACAATCATATCTAAAAATATTACTCCCTCTATCTCATTAAAATCGTGGTTTTGATTCCCAATATTTCAACTATTTTATACATATTAATACACCTTACTTGCCAAAAAGTATCTAAAAATATTTAAAGATAATAGATAATTTTATACTACCATGAGTAATAATCATCGTTGATAATTGTGAAAATTGTAAACCTCAAATAAAGTGAGATGAAAAAATTATTTAATATATTTAATGAGAAAATCTGAAACGTAGCATAAGAACAAGGCAGACTGGGCCCTGAAATCCATTCCAGTTATCCTGGGGGGACGTTGTTGAATCCCTGGAGATTTGGCTGTCGGCTTTTCTCTTGCCACCGTTGTAATTACCAATTGAGCTTCAATTAGTTATAAAATAAATTACCTAATTGTTATCTAAGTTTTGGAGTAAAAATATTCTTTTAATTTATTATAAATTTTGAGTTTTATGATCAAACATCATGTATAAATATACGAGTATTAAGTATTAAATTATAAAATCATTTATATTAATATACTTATTATGAGTGTATTGTGACAAAAACTACTAATAACGAAATTTATTATCCTCTAAACTTTGATTAGCCATCTCAGAATTTCCAGATTTAAAAAGTTACAGTTTAATTTCTAAGTTAAGGCATATCTCCTATTTTTAAATAAGCAAAAATACTTTGAATAAATTAATCTCAGCTTCATGATTGAAAAACAATAAATTTATGTATACAAATAAACTCACAAGACAAATTCATAAAAGAAAAATTAAGAAAAAAAAAACCTCACTGAAAAATAAGAGAAAACAATAAAATCGTCCAACAAACTTTTCTTATGAATTAATTTGTACGCATAAATTTACTCATTGTCTTAAACTGTTAATAACTGCATCGACCAAATATTCACTTATTAAATCTATCTGATAAACTAAATTAATAAAATAGAAATTAGTAGTAAATTGATTAATAACAATACAAGAGCAAAGCTAGGTGTCAAATTATAAAAAGAGAAGAGATAATTCATAATTATATATGGACCACGAACGCAGTCGTATTGTCTCTTTTGCAGATCTGCCTGCGTAATTCCCATGGATCTACTTCATTGTTGTACTAATTAAAGTGCATTGCTTTTTTATGCTCAAAGTAAGTGTGCATGCGGATTCAATATATGTTAGTCGGTGGTTGTTACTAGCACGAAAACTTCCTCTGTCGATTAGTACAAAAGTAAGTTTGTAAAATAATACCCTCTTCATCCCTTTTTAATTATCCTTTTAACATATTTTCATATTTATAAAAAATTAATATTTAATATTTTCATTTTTAAATAATAATAATAATAATATAAAATTACTTAATTACGTATAACCTTACGGTATTATGCACTGTGTCCACAGAGTATGTGGTGCTTTGATTAGTCTTTTAAATATTTTATTTTAGTTAGAAAATTTATTCGTATTAATTCTTATTCAAAATATTTTTTATTATTATGTTTTTGAAAATTAAATACAATATTTAACGTATGAAAAAAATTACGTAAAAATATGCATAAAAAAATCAAATTATATCACTTATTATAAAATGAAGAGGGTACAATAATTAGGTACATATACGGTGTGTGTATATATTCTCTCTCTATATACGTGTTATCGTTTTTCAGTAATTTCAAATCATGAATAATAATTTTAAATGATTATTCACTCATTTAATTATTCATTTGACATTTGGCAGGTTCAGTACTAGTAATCCTACAAATTTTATCTTAAACATGTCTTGGAAAAAGAAAAGGTAAACTAAGTACTAACGACAAACATAATCGGCTGTTAAAAGGTGAATTTGTGGACAAAAGGTGTTGAGATTAGAAGTACCATAAACATGTCTTTCTGTTCATACAAAAAAGATAAAATTAATCAATTGAAAGAGACATAAAATCGAGAAGATCTAACCAAGCATGTGCACTTTTATCGTTACCTCTAGATAATAATATTACGATTATGACATAAAGCTAGGAATTGCTAATGCATCCAACGTTATTACGGGATAATACATGTTTGTTAGTTGCAAAAGAGAGAATATATGTACTTATAGGTCTATGTCAATCTAATCATTCTTAATTCTATAAATGATTAGTTAAATAATTAATTACTAAAAGTTTTGACTCATATTAAAAAAGTTTAAAGATATTGAAAAAGTTAAAAAAGATTCATTATAGTTTACCTTTCTTGAAAATCTACGTGTTAGTCATTTTTAACAACATTATTAGTTCCCTAATATTCTATGGATTTTTTATTTTTGTTATTTTATAAATCATTTTCTATATTTTTTTTTCTAAAATATCCTTTAATTAATTACTTTAAAATATTTTTAATTACTTTAATTTATAATAAAATTTTAATCCCGGGCTATTTTAACAAGGGGCTTCTTAACATGAATAACAAGTATGTTCCTCATCAATGAAAAATCCTTTTGGAGACCAGTGGTGTAGCCAACAATTGACATTTGGGGGGACAACGAATTTTTTTTCTCAATAATATAGTTTTATGGTGATTTTTATTTATTAAACAATTAAATAAATAAATAAAATTATATATTATCAATAATTTAGTGTATTTTCAATCACATTAATTAAATATTATATTATTTAAGTTTTAAATCTCACATATTTATTCACATCCTACAACATTATGTGAGAGTAAAGAGTTAAAAATTGAGATAAATAAAAATTTTGAGAAACCATAACTTACAAATAGTATACTTATTATACATAATAATTAAAATTTTGGAAGAGCATGGACCCCACGGGAGCACCTAGCTCCGCTCCTGGGGGAGGCTAGGATAATACTCCATATATTTTCGTTCAATTTTCGTAGACACATAGCACATGCTCATGCCCACGCAATACACGAGGGTTAGATACTTTAACAAAAAAGACGGTAAATTTCTTTTTTATTATTAATTTTTTAATTTTTCAGAGAAAAAATAAAAATTTGGAAAGTAAGAAGTAGGCCAGCGGCGCACCACATGGGCCACCGTGATTGGCTCGGTTGAATTGGGGCGCTGAGACAACGAAAACTCTGCCGTCATTTGCGGCACAACGTTGTTAATTAAGTCTAATGCTTCGAATATAGATATATTTATATAGTTGGGTAAGATTATGTTTGTTTGACTCTTAATATATTTGAACAAGTTAAGAATTTGAGTGTGTTCAGATATTATATAGTTAAAGATTATTTATTTAATTTATTACTTATGTTTTAATAAATTCAATTTTATCTGAATCCAATAAGTCAGAAAAATATAACTAAATAGATTAGAACCTAATAAAATAATAAAATATATTAATTCATATATTTAAGGCAAAATATTAAATAAATAAATAATTTTATATTCAGATTCATATATAAATATTTAAATGACTCTAAACGCAGCCTAAGTCCTAACTCCAAATGGACTTAATTAATTAGCAAACCATGGTGATTAAACTGAAGGGGTTCAGTTACGCCTCTAATTATTTTATCCACCCAATTGAATAATTAAGTGAAGCATGCCCGTGTGTTACGATTGATTGATTTTTTTTTATTTTCTTATATCGCCTTTATATTTAATTTTTTTTTTATGTTCCTATTCTATTATAAATAATATTCATGTTTTCGCTGCTCGATATATGGATTAGATGTAAACTTGTTATTTCAGGATCACTTCAATGGAAAAAACATGAATAGAAAAATTAATTTTAAAAGTAAAGAAACGAATGAAATTTTAAATAAGTTTTCCTTTGAGTTGCTTATAAGTTTTTAAAAGAACAGAAAAAAAAATTAACGTTAAAGATATTTTACTATTTTATCATTTTATTTGATTTTATTGTATTTATAATTAAGAACATTCTAGATATTTCAAAAGATTAGACATATTAAATTTAATTTTTCATTCAAATTTGTTCATATTTTGACGAAAAAGATTAAAAGTAAAAATGTCAAAAAAAATTTATTTTTTTTAATGATAAAACTCACAAACATGAGAATTGAATAAAAAAATTTAAACTCTCTCCCCCATTTTTTTTTCCCCCACCCACTTAAAAGGGAGAGAAAAGTAGACTATACTTTCGGTCTAGACATTGTCATTCATTGATTAAAAAAAATTAAGTGCGAACTCTAATAATAAGCGTGTAACGATGATTCGGTTTTTGAACTTTAGCTTAACAAATATATCGAGAAAGTCGGTACACGGTTAAATTAACATCATATATTCTCAGGGTAACGAATGTAAAAAATGGTTGTAAAATTTGTAATTACTAGTAGTTTGTATGTATTTATGCTTTTTTAGGTAATGTTATCAGAGTTATAATTTTTTTAAAATTTTCATTTCTAATATTTTTATATATGTATAAGGTAATATTTTTTTTAATTGTTAATCAATTCAAAGTCAAAACTAAATGATATTTATTCTACATATGAAAATAAAAACTCATTCAAAGTTAAATTAAATAATATAAAGTATATTGAATTTGAGTCAATTAAAATTACTTTTAGCAACAATAATAAAAAAAAATAATCAAAATAATCGAGTCAATAATTAACTAAATAGGATCAATTTTATATTTGAAATAAAATTTGTCAATTAATATCTAATAATAGTAATATATGTAAAACAATATTTCGGTAAAAAGCCAATAATAGTAAAAAATTGTTGCCAAGGGGGAAGATAATTGATAAAAAGGGGTCCATGAACTAAAAGATATAGAAGCTCACGCTCCATCATTTTCAGCTGGTATGAATTTACGAAGGCATGATAAAAGAGACATGATATGAGAGATTTGTTCTCAAATTTTATTTGTTAAAATTATATAATATTTTAAATTTATATCGCCTTGTAATATTTCTATTAAACCCGTTTGGTCGCTGTTTCGTTATTTAAAATTATTATTTTAATTTAATTTATTTATTTTTTTCATTTGTATTTTATATTATTCTCTTATAAAAAATTTTAAAATCATTATAAAATATGTTTTATATATAAACGAGTCGGAGTAGGAGTTAAATAAGTTAAAATGGTAAATTTTATATCCTACTTTAACTCTATAAAATTCAAATAATTAAATTTTATTAAATTCAGAATTAAACAAAATATTAACGATTTGAGTGAAATTATCATTTCTATAAGCGGTGGGCTAGTGGTCATGCCAAATCACGGAACGATCCGGAGAGAGACATGTGTTGTTAATTGATTTTGACTATCACGTGTAAACCATATCCCCACAAAAATGTCACAACATCTTTCTTACTCTCTCTCTCTCACTCCTTTGCCTTTTATGTTGAAGCCTCGACCGTGCTCCTTATTGTTATGGGCTCCGACTTCATTATTTACAAACCTTCAAATTTCAATACTCGGAAAGATGAAGGTGATAACAATGATAATATTTCTTTTTTACCGACGATATTTTTTATTATTCACTAACTTCTCATCCTTACCAGATTTGAATATTAATTTTACAAGTGTAAAGGGCAGTAATTGAAAAGTCCACAAATCGTAACCTTAACCGTAGCAAAATCCAGATAGGCAAGAGCCGCTAATAATAATACTGGTACGAGCTCTGCTAAAAATTAAAAAAAAATAAAACCAAAACAACAAGTTAACACACACAAACTGACTGACGTGGGTAACATGTGTCAAATATAGTCCGGTAAAGAGCCTATTCATTAGCCTCTTATCAGGATCAAATATCCTGCTCTAATATATGTTACATATATTATTATAGAATTTTATTACGTACAATTTAGTTAAATCATACTGTAATTGTTTTTAGTCTCTCAGATATTAGGTAAACATAGGAATACTAATTTCAGCCGAACCTATTAACAGTTAGTCTAATTCCGACAATAATGAAATCGGATTATTTGAATTTGAGTTAGAGTAGAGTATAAAATTTACCATCTTATTTTATTTAATCTCGACTCCGACCTACTTATATATAAAATATATTTTCTAATGATTTTAAAAATTTTCATAAGAGAAAAATTTTAAAAAACAAAGTGAAAAAAAGAAATAAATTAAATTTTAAAAAAATAATTGAAATAACAGGATGAGACGAATTTGAGGTATTATATATATTTAATATATTTAACGACTAAGGTTGGAAAACCACTTTTCCTTCCTTCTTATACTTGTCTTTTTGCCATGTCTAGGTAAACTTTAGGGGTGAGCAAAAACGAACCGACAACCGAACCGATCGCAAAATCGAACCGAACCGTGGTTATTTGGTCGGTTCGGTTCGGTTCCATTTTAAAATTTCGGTCGGTTCGATTTAGGTAATTTATAGTTTCGGTTATTTCGGTTTTAAACCGAATTGACCGAAATGATTGAACAAAAACCGAACCGACCTAAATTTGTAAATACTAAAACACCAAACTGTGACTTCACTTCAGTGTTCAGTTCACAGACCACAGTTCAGTACTAAGTACTTCAGTCCAGTCTTCTTTATTTCAGTTTTTGGATTTTGCTGCAAATGTGAACTCACAATGGCATTTGATGTCTCAGTTACTTTTATCCTGCTTGTTAGAAAATATTTGGGGAAAATTAACATATTCGAAATGGCTTAATTAAATTACGTCCCCTCCATTTGCGGGGCATCCCCTGACGGGCTCGCCGCAACACCCCCTGGCGGACTTTCTCGGCACCCCCTGACAGCTTCCTCAGCACCCCCTGACGGGCTCGCCGCAACATCCGTTGACGGCTTTCTCGCAACCCCGCAGTCTGAGTTTTTCCCGAATAATCCCGAATAAAAGAATTAATTCCAAAATAGTAAAAGGTTAGGTTGATCAGCCCCACGGTCCAGCATTCGTGTCCACAGGTCACACCTGTGCATGAGTCAAAGCCAAATTAGATTTCGAAAATCCTTGGATTCGCACCCAAGGATAAACCACAAGTTCTCATGTTATTGTTGCTCATGTATCATGCGTAATATCTATTGTGATATAGAGTTGAAGAATTCAGCACCATGTTTTTTTCTTTTTCTGGTTTTTTCTTAACTTTATGTTGTAAGTTTATCTTTGCTCATTTTATACAAGTCTCCACAATGTTGTTCTAACTTCTGAATTTTCATTAATTCTGTTCGTCCTCTTTCTTCACACAAAACATGCACCATAGACTATGATTACATAATTTCTCCAAACTTGAATAGCTCTCAAGGTAAATCTATAAGATTACATATATAAAATCAAAGACTATTACAACCTTATTCAAATAAGTGCAACATGCAATTTCTCTGTATCAAAATCGACAACATCAACAATGCTTCTAATTGACAACATCAACAATGCTTCCTGTACCAAAAAAAATCAAAGACTTTTTTTTTATAGTAAATCGACTGAACCAAACCGAAATTATTTCGGTAGGTCAATTCGGTTTTATCCAAAAAATCGGTCGGATCGGTTCGATTTTCAAAATGAATTCGGTCTATTCGATTTGCCATTTTCGGTTCGGTTTTGAACCGAACCGACCGAATGCTCACGCTACTAACCATAACTCTTACGTGGCAAGTTTTGAAAACATGTTGTAGGAAATGTTATACATATTAGTACAGTAAAATTGGACTCCAGATTATCTTCCTCTATAAACCAGCCAAACTAAAATTAATGTTTCACAAACAACCTTCCTCAAAAGAAACGTACTAATCTCTTATTGCTAATTTGAATTTAAGATTGTAAGTTAACCTCATAAAATATAGAGAATAAGGAAGATCAATAGTCATTAATTTTATTTATATGCATAAACAAAAAGATAAAAAAAATTGTAATACATAAATAGAATCTAATATTATTTGTTCATTCACGTACTTGATTAACTAATATAAAAAGTTGTTAATAGTAACTGTTGATCTTCTTTTCTCTCTGAACTATATCTATTATGCATACCTCTTTCTTTTGTTACAAATATGAATAAATTTAAATTTTATTCTTTTTTTGGAAACATAACAAGTATTATATAAATTATTTGTTATAACACTATACATCATTTGATTCACAGGAAAGAGGATGTTGTTCAGAACTACACGTGCTTTTTAGTTGTTTGCCATTCAAATAAGGATTTTCTTTGAATTGAGCAGTAAGCCCGATGCATGATCGATCTTGCTTCCATAGAAAAGAATAGGCACGACAACAACACGTTTTCAAGAAGTGTATGAAATGAGAAAATCGTTTTCAAATTTTACCCGTTAAAAATATATAATTTTTTAAATTTATCACGTTTCGTCAATGGCGGATAAATTAATTCCCTTGTGATTTTTGTATGTTTTAATATTTTTCATTAAGTTTATGTTACTATATTTTTTAATGTTACTATCTATAGAAAAAAAATATACTATAAATAATAATATATATCAAATGACATAAATTGTATAGGAAGAGTAAAAATATACAAAAATCGAACGAAAATTATTTTCTGTTTATTGTACCGGCCGAGAATTTTTTGTATATTTTATTGAACTCTTTAATTATGAGAGAGCTAGATTAAGATGCTGCTAAAGATTTGATGGAAATAAATGTTACTATATATACCTCTTCTTCTTTTTTTCTTTTTTTCGCTTTCTTTCTAGTTCTAATGTTAATGTATATATACCTTAATCATGGAGTACTTGGAAGATAATTTAGGTATTCAACATTTCAACTTCAGGTGTAAGACCAAATTAATGCAATTGTGAAGCGTTATTCTTCATATGGTAGATTCTTCTTTGCACTGGCGGACGTGAGACGTTAGACGTTATTGTTGTAATTAATGTCAAAAAGAGAACGGAGTTACTATAAAATTGGCTAAATGGTAATGGGATAGTCAAAAAGATATTCAAAATCACAACTTGCGAATACCAAATAGTCCAAATTCAAGTCAACGTTTGGCATAAATACCTAATAATTAAGAAAATAGACCAAGTAAATGCAGATAAACTGAATTATGGTGGCAAATACCAGAATTTGAATTTCCTTTATGTTAGTCTAACTTTGTAGACAAATTAATAGAGAGAAACTTATAAAAATACATAAATACAAATAACTTTATTAAATTTTAAGTTTTTTTTATAAATTTATTTACGTGCTTGCTCGCAGAATTTAATAATTACGTGTGTACACTTATACCTTCTCCAGTATGACCGGTGGATGCTCCATATTTTAAAAAAGATTGGCAGGCTAGGCTAAACCTACCACCTAAAAAGTGAAAGAAAAAAAAAAGCGAAAATTAGTTTGTACATACAAGTGCTTTCTCATAGAAGGCCACCTTCTGACCTTCTCCTACGGTCTTTTAGCTATTCACACATATGTTTCTTTATATATATATATATATCACATACGAGAGCTACGCCCAAAAAAAAAAGGGAAAAAGAAAAAGTTAGGCCACTACGGACCATAAATTTTTCCTTTTAGTTTCTTAAGTTTTATATCCTTAAGGTTACTGTTATACGCCTATATACCCATGGAAATAGTAAACCAATCAGGAGGTAATTGATGATCTTTTACATCGTCATCAAAAATAATAAAAAAAACCACATTTAAATCTGTTAGGAATTATAACATTTGATGATGATATATAACCTTTAGAATTGTTAAAATTTTGTAAATGTACAAATACTTGCAGTAATGGATTATGAGAATCTACTATCAAGAAACTGTAGGAAAGCATCAGAAACTACAATAAATACACTTGGAGAGTTCAACAAATGTCAAAGTTGATCAAGCAAAATTAGCCCATCGGAGACTAAGTTTTTGAACTGTCAGAGACTAAGTTTTTGAACTGTCGGAAACTAAGCTTTTGACTGTCGGAGACTAAGTTTTTGAACTGTCAGAGACTAAGTTTTTGAACTGTCGGAAACTAAACTTTTGACTGTCGGAGACTAAGTTTTTGAACTGTCAGAGACTAAGTTTTTGAACTATCGGAGGCCAAGTTTCTGTCTATCAGAGACTAAGTTTTGATTTATCAGAGACTAAGTGTTTATTTATAATAGACTAATGTTGAAGCAACCAGAGACTATCCATGAGAGAATAAATTTTCACTAATATAAGGGATGATATATGGCTAAAGACGGTGGAAATAAGATAAGGATGGTTGTCCAATAAGGAGAGATTGACTATCAAGGAATCTTTAAGGAAATAAGTTAGACACACACATCAAATTGCAAGTATGAAACTTGCAACGCCGTAAACATGAAACTTGCAAAATAGCAAGTTGAAATACTGCAAAGACAACTTATAACAATTTGAAACAAGAAGTTTATTGAAGCTGGACTAATTATGTCCAGAAAAGCCCATAAAGATAAGATATATATTGCTAATATCTTATATTGGGAACTCCAAAAAGAAAAATGGAAGCTGGTGTAGTAAATATACACAAGAAAAGTCACATAAATAGGCTGACATCTAAGGGAGGTTGAATAATGAAGAAAGTTATGTAACAGAGCTGCGAGTACCAATAAACTACAGAGATATTTTTGATAAACAGCTCTGAATAGAAGTTTTGGAGTATATGAAAGCTGTGTCTATAAATAGACATAGAGTAGCTGAGGTAAAAAATCTGAGAATTCTGAGTTTAACAACAAGAATACATCTTATCTCATATCACATATCTCTCAGAACAACATTTTCATATATATTTAGAGAGTTAGCAACTGTAATTAGGTTTACAGAAAGAGAAGTTAGAAATCATATTCTAGTAAACAGCTGTTGTTTTCAACATAATTGTTAGAAGCTGGTCATTCAAACCAGTGAGTTTTTGTAATATTTCATTCTTTTATAAAAGTTCAGAAACATTTGAGATATATTATATTTTTTCATTTCCGCAACTTATTATACAGTATATTCATTAAACTCACAAAATTCGAAAGAATTTTATAGTTTGTATTCAACCCCCCTTCTACAAACCATCTTGTGGGACAAACAAAATCTTCTCTTTATCCTTTTTCAAAATTATACAATTCATTTGATAAACATTAGCTAATTAAAAGTAATTGATATTATAAAATTAATAAAAAATTTAAACAAAATATCATTTTTATATGAAAATATAGTTAAAATCATGTCCAAATTTAATTTAGAATTATAATTAAAGTTCAATAAAATGAAATATGAACATTTTTATGAGCGGATAGAATACAAGAATATTGGTAATGTAAGTTCCGGTGAATGTGGCTCTTGGGGAGACCAGAATAAGTGTTCTCAATAACTGTCGTTAACGGGGAATCAGACTATCGTGACGGTAATATTACCGACAATCATCCGTAATTCCGGACCGCTGCTCTTTTAACTTATTATAGCATGTCCATATTTCTCTTTTATATTTTCCTATTTTAAAACTGAACTTAACTGAGCATTTCAATTTCCCATTCTTCGTCACCTAAAAGAAATATTCCCCGTTCCATAAAATATGACTTATATACAATAAAATTTTATTTAAAAAATAATGGCTTAAGTCAATTAAAAACGGTGATGTGGACTATGCCACCTCTCAAAATAAACTCATTTTTTTCTTAAAAATAACAATAAATAAATTAAAAACGGTGATGTGGACTATGCCACCTCTCAAAATAAACTCATTTTTTTTTAAAAATAACAATAAATACACATGTTGTCGTTAAAAAATGTTAACTAAGCATACCTCAAACATATAAAAGAAATTTTACTTTTTATAAAATAAAATTTTTAAATTTTGTGCAAATGATTCTTGATCCATCTTTTGTAGGGCGGATATAGAATATTTAAAAAGTATAAAATGGTTTGTTTTTTCGTTACATATTTTTTATATTCAAAACCTTCGGCATAAACCGTTAATTGCGGTTAGAAAAGAAAATTGCTTACAATGAAATGGGACCCATATAATACTTTTGGTTTCTTCTTCTAGTATTTGGCGTTATTCGTGCATTAGTTTATTTTTAAAAATATTGGCAGTATTGAGCAGCAGTAACGAGTGAGTAGTAAAAGAAAAGTTTTACCCCCATACCGTCGGTGGTCATATTATTTGGTTTTATTTAAATTCTTTTGTGACAGAGGAGAAGTCAGGAAATAAATGGAGGTGAGTGTTCATTGTCGGGTTATGGAATCATGATCCAGGTCAAATCTTTGATACTGGCTGGAACCTTATTTATCTCCGCCGCTATGTATAACGCTATTATTGTGTTATTTCTGTATAACTTCTTTAAATTTAATTTGTTCCGGTTACAACAATATTGGAAAAAAGCTGAATAAATAATTAGATCATTGATGCAACTTACAAAGTCACATCCTCTTAAGACTTTTCAGAGATACAATTACTACAGAAAATAATTTGAATGAGAGAGGCGTTAGGAGACCTCAATATGGGGTAATTATTTTTGAGTTTCAGAGATATTTGTTAAATTTGTTGAAATTGTCATTATTTCTACACGATAGGAATAATTGACTTGCCCTCACTCATATGAACAAATTAAAGTTTCTTCAATTATCTTAGGTGCCTAACTGACCACATGCATAACGTCAACAATTATTATAAGAATTCGCCGGAAACAAGAAACTTTTCACATGACCAGTCATTTACGCCAAAAATGCTTTATTTGTAAAATTTATAGCTTTAAAACTATTTTTTTTATTATAGACATATCCACAAACAAGTACTCCTTCCATTTTTATTTAGTTATTTTTGGAGAGTTTGACTCTGTTTTTTTTACTTATTTTTCTCAGACAAATATAAAATTATTTTTTCTCTATTACCCTTTGTATATTTCAAAGAAATATAAGTATCTCTTTTTACCATACATATTAAATAAGGGCAATCATGGTATAACATAAAAAAAATTAATGCTATTATGATTATTAATCATTGATATTTGGTCTGTGTTATTTGAACTGAAAAATCAACTAATAAAAAACGGAGGGAGTATTAGTAATTAGTAGATAGTGTTTTTATGTATTCCCAAAACAAACCTTTATATATATATATATTAAAGCAAAACTCTAATGAAACTGATTTTTTGAATTGACAGTTAATATCACCCCGTTATCGAATTGTTCAGAAAAGTGAAGAAGTTTTAGTTTTGAACTTTCAAGTTAATAAAAAATATTGCAAGATAATCAATAAGTGATAAAAAAAAATGCGATCAACTCTTTTGTCCCACATCAAATCTCATACACTCATATTAAAACCAAAATGTATTGTGAAAATATTATTTTTACTTATGAAAATATTACTAACCTGATAAAGATGGTTCCAGAAAATTCATTCGTATAAGTAAATAATAATAGAATAAAGTTTTATATGTGATTTGGCTTTCTTATATATGATCTCTTGGTGTGGGTGCATTGAACTGAATTAGTCACTAGCTACTAAATCATTCGCGAAATGCCAAAGGCTAAGACAGTTTGGTAATTGAAAACTAATGCATTTCCAGTTGATCTCCTTTTTTATTGGTCTCTTGATCAAGGTAAACGACTTATAAAATGTTAAAATCCCTCAGTTCTGGTACTGGCATTTTGGACAAGTGTGAAATTGGACATTGCATTTGAGCTGTGCCACAAGGCTGCATTCAATAATCCCACCATTCCAACTAGATTTGGAAATTATGGGACTAACTTTTGATTTAAGTTGGCGAAATTGATATAGCAAAAGTTGATTGATAATCATACAGGAGTGATTTTTATGTACAAGTTATGTACTTCACAATATGTTTCTTCAAATTTGGTTTTAATTAATTACTACTGATAACACAGTTATCTTGTTTTTATATATTTTCTTTTGGATAATATTAAAAAATTTATTATACCGAAACAATTACAACTAAAAGCATGTAAATTATATATTTTTTAAAATTCATAATCCCTCCTTCTCATATTTATTGTAACACTTTGACTTGACACAATTATTAAGGAAAATATTTGATTTTGTAATAAATGTCTAATTTATCCTTATATAATTGAAAATAGTTTAAGAGCAAAAAGTTTTGAATTACAAATTAAAGAAAATAAAGTAAAATTTGTAAAGATGATACATGGGTTCAGATAAAAGTAAGAGAGAGAAATACTAGTTTGATCTTTTTACACTTCAAGCATTATTAAGAGAGAAAATGTTGCAAATAATGTGAGACGTCTAAAAAAGAAAAGTATTGCAATTTTGATGGGACGGGGGGAGTATAAGATAATTTAGTTGTAATATATTTATCTATGTCTTATACATATATAATTTATATTTATTGTTTTAGTTGTAGTTTTTGTTTTTTGATGTAATTTTTGAAAACTGAACATGTTTACTCATTTTTGTATTCCAATTTGAACTTGATGTCGAAACTGTTTAAAATCAAAATCAAATAGTACTTGAATTTATTAGATAATTTTTTACGAAAAAATTAAGTTGATTAAGTTAATAAATTGACTTAATAAAATCGATTCTATATCTAAACAATATTTGTCAATTAATACATAATAATAATTATATAATAAATAGATGTGATGCAGAATCAAACTTGTTTCTTTAGTTTAGATATTAGAGATTCTAATAGTAAATATAATATTGTTAAGACTTAGGATATTTAAAATTTAAGTTGAACCCCAACGAGTATGAAGGCATTTTCGCAATGCAAATTCAAGAAAATTATGGGGGCAGTCAGGACAATTCACTAGTAGAGCCACTGCTGAGACAATTTTCTGAAAAATATGGACTCCCCTGCCATACTTCCCTTTGCTTTCCTAAGTCGCACGCCTCTCCAAATTGTTTAGGTAAATCTCCATAATTATAATGAGAAATCAATATAAATACTACGTATAATATAAAAAAAAAAATATATATATATATATATATATATATATTATTTATATTTATATGTACAAACACCGAACCTTCGTGGCAATGGGACGAACAAAATCACATGAACTTGCTTTGTGTGTGAGTGCCATTTTGCTATCCCAAATAATATTTCAATTGCGATTTTTTAAAAATAAAGTAGCAGATGAGATATTATTTAAAAGAATAGAAACCACTTCTCTCTTTATTATCTATGTCTCGATCATTTTTATTTTGTTTTCTGAATTATTTCATAAAAATTTTAAGATTCAAATTTGATGGAACACATAAAATTTTGAAAACTATTTTAGCATTATTTAAGCTCATAACAGTTATATAAAGTAACATTAAATTTATTATTATAATATTTTTCCACATGCTAATGTTTAATTTTAAAATGTCAAAATGTAACACTTTTGTATAATAATTTTGAAAATTTTGTTTTCCTCAAAATATCAGAATAATACGAAGCCGTTTGAAATGCATTAATTAAGTCTGCTAATTTTATGCGAAATTAATGGGCAACTTACTTCCCTGCTCCATATATAGCGCCTGAAGTCCCTCCCATTTCCCCAATCCCTCTTACTTTACTCTCTCTTTCTCTTCCATCAGTCCCATATATACAGTATATATATTTATATATACACAGAGAGAGAGTATATATACAGACACATAACACTCCGTTCTGGGTGGGTTTATTTGAAATTTTTGCAGATAAACCGCACCAACATTCCCAGTTTGTGTTATATATACATATAGACATATATATACACCTGCAAGAGAACATTAGCTATATTCGTGTTCATATAGTTAAAGCTAGTTTTGCCATTGCAACGGAATTGAATGGAGAAGTTTGTGAGACTCTGTTCAGTGGCTCCTCTGTTTCTTCTACTTGGGCTTGTTGGTTTGGCTGTAGCTGACCATGACTATAAAGCAGCTCTTAGTAAGAGCATTCTCTTCTACGAAGGTCAGAGATCTGGTTATCTTCCCAGTAATCAGAGAGTCAAATGGAGGGGTGATTCCGGTCTTTACGATGGCAAAGCCGATGGGGTAATTTAGTTTTCACTTCTTAATTCCCCATTTACTAACTCTCAATTTTTATCGATTTCACTTGTTTGAGTCCCAAATATAATTGGGTATTGTTCCATATGTGTAAATATGAAAATGTAAAAAGTTACAATGTTTAGGATACCAAATTTGCAGGTGAATTTGGTAGGAGGGTACTATGATGCGGGGGACAATGTGAAGTTTGGGCTTCCCATGGCATTCACAGTGACAATGATGTCATGGAGCATATTGGAGTATGGAAAGCAAATGGCTGCAAGTGGGGAGCTTAGCAATGCCATCGACGCTGTTAAGTGGGGCGCTGACTACCTCATTAAAGCACACCCTGAACCCAACGTATTATATGGAGAGGTATTAACATTTTAGTCATTTTTCTACTCAAACAATAATATTGTTTTTAAAAATAAGCTACTATTGTGTTTTTATGCGTTCTACACTCAAATCTATTCCGTTAAAAACAACCTAAGGTTGGCAATATTTTCATAGTATTAGAGTCAATTAGTTAGTTGATTATGAGTCGTTGCAATATTTGTTTATGTCACTTTTAATAATGGGTTAATCTTTTTTTTTATTATTTTTTTTGTCAAGTATAATGGGTTAATCTTGGTTTTAACTAAAAACACATGCCAAATCATGGAGTATCACGGAATGTAAATTTTTATTTTATTCGGAACAAATAGGTAGGAGATGGTGACACGGATCATTACTGCTGGCAAAGGCCGGAGGATATGACCACCTCTCGTAAAGCTTACAAAATTGACTCAAGCAACCCCGGTTCTGACCTCGCCGGCGAGACCGCCGCCGCAATGGCCGCCGCATCGATGGTGTTCCGCAGCTCCGACCCTTCCTATGCCAACACTCTGCTCTCTCATGCCTATCAGGTATGTTCATCAAAATATGTGTGTTAAGACTTTGTGATGTACTGGTATCCTTACCAAAAAAACAAAAACAAAAAAAGACTTTAAGGTACCTGTGTATGATAGCAGAAACGGGTGGTGACGCGCATGTTAGTGGCACAGTGGGTTCACAGTTAAGATTCACGCAAGTCTCGTCTTTATTGTCAGGCTTGGTAGTTGACGGTGTAAGTTAGCAGTAAGGCAGGGCATAACATAATACACTCAAATAATTATTTGGTCCCAAGTTTGTTGCGCACATTAATGGCAACTAATGGCTTTTAGTATTTTGATTTTGTTTCCCATTTCTAAATTTTCTTGTGGTGCTCTTTTTGGTATTTTGGTTGGGATGGCAAAAAGAATTTCTACGATGATTATTATATTAGAATAGTTAGATACAAAATTAAAAGTAGGCTTGGTCAATTTGAGTCCAATAGAATTAGATTATTGGTTTTACTTCGGCCTATATTGAAAATTTATTATTGTTGTAAGTATCAGTTGGATGCTAGAACGAGACCTTAGATTTCGAGTTTTCTAACCAAAAAATTTAGCTAAATAAAATTAAAATATCGTCTAATCTTCATTTCCGTATGGAAATGATTAGGAAAATATTCAAGCTTCACCATGGGATAAAGTTTATCTACCGGTTTAATTAAGATGAAATATTCATTTATTATAATATTTTAATTATTTTGAACGTTAAATCTTTGTGTAGCTTAAATTTTTTTAATTATATATAGATAAATAACACAAGTACTTTGTAAAATTTAATATAGTTAATTGCTAAAAATGTAGTCTGTATTCAATTTTAACAATAACTATTTTTTCCAATAGCAATACTCAGTTCGACTTAGAATATTTATTTAGTTTTTTAATTGACAATTCTATCTGGACATTTCTGTGTTGTGGTTTCCATCAATATTTTGTTCAGTCTGTTTAGAGGATAGTATTTTATTTAGCTTATAGAAATTGTGGACCGTTTTATATTGGATCGTGGCCTGGAGGCTTTTCTGCCGTCTATCACGGACCGTAAAGATCTTGTCTACTATCAGATCTAAACGGCCCCAACTTATTTATCATTTCTGTCCCCCCGCGACGAGTGTCGGTGGTAACGTGGCACCATAAAATTCACTCATTAAACTTTATTTCTCATTTTTCTTGTTTTTTTTGCTGGTTTTACATATTCAAGAACTCAAATATACTTTAATTTAAAAAAGAAAAAGAAAAAAAGAAAAGGCTCAAGCATATACTCCTAAAAACATGTAAATAATACTCCCCACTATATTAATCTTATTTATCATATTTTTATTAAATGAAATAACATATATAATGTCGCACTTAAAAGTACTTGAAACAAGTGAAATAAAACACATTTTCTAATGCGTGGTAAATAATAACCTGTAGGTTGCTTATTTAGTTTTTTAAATTTTGATTCTCTTGACATTTACACACTTAAATGTGAAATAATTATTTACGTCCTTAATATTTTTATTGTTTTGATTTCAGCTGTTCGATTTTGCGGACAAGTACCGGGGCAAATATGATGGTAGCATCACAGTTGCTCAAAAGTATTATCGTTCTGTCAGCGGATATAATGTACGGCTTGCTTTAACTATTTTGCTTTCACTATAATAGCAATTTTAATGGTCTTCAATAAAAAGAAAAAGATTGCACCTTGATTAGTTTTGAGTAATCAAAAGTTTTCATTTGGACATTCCAACATTATATTTTTATTTTTGAATGAATAAACATTTAAGTGGTGCTTTTATTATTATTATTTTGTATAGGATGAATTACTTTGGGGAGCAGCATGGTTATACAAGGCCACAAACAAGGCATACTACTTGAATTACCTTGGAAACAATGGAAATAGCCTTGGTGGGACTGGTTGGTCCATGACTGAATTCAGTTGGGATGTTAAATATGCTGGTGTCCAAACTCTTGTATCCAAGGTAATAACTTAACTATTATTTACAATTATACCCCTATCCTCACATCCTATATTAATCCTGTAATTTAAAAAATACATCTTACATAATTTATGATGACCATTTTAACTGAAATTCAAGTAAATCGTATCAATTTTAATTTTTAAGTCCTAAAGGAAAACACTGTGTTTCAAAATGTTGTTGCAGTTCTTAATGGCAGGGCAAGCTGGAAATCAAGCTAAAGTGTTTGAGCAGTATCAAGAGAGAGCAGAGTTTTTCATGTGTTCACACCTTCAAAAGAGCACCCATAATGTTCAATTATCTCCTGGAGGCCTTATTTTCCGACAGAGATGGAACAACATGCAATTTGTCACCAGTGCTTCCTTCCTCCTCACCGTCTATTCTGACTACCTAACCTCTGCCGGAAAAACTCTAAGCTGTTCTTCCGGCAATGTCCAACCATCTGAGCTTCTCTCATTTGCTAAATCTCAGGTACCTATTTATGTTTTTGTTCCAGTATTATAAAATACCTTAGGCGGATCTAGGCGATGATTGAAATGCTTAGCACTTAAGACTGTTATTATTCATGTTTAATCAGAATCAAGCAAGGATTATGCTGACTTAGTTGCTAGCTTGTGTTAGGCGGTAAAGAGCTGCCGGGGACTTTTAGAACAATGTTTTGTTCTCCATCAAAATTTTTAAGTACTAGGTGTTCTATTCTAATTGTAGATTTTAAGGACCCGAACATTTATATGTTCTATGTTTGATCTTGTAGGTTGACTATATACTCGGAGACAATCCAAGAGCCACAAGTTATATGGTTGGCTATGGTAACAATTATCCACAACAAACACACCACCGCGGTTCATCAATTGTGTCAATTAAGGTTAATCCTACATTTGTTACTTGCCGAGGTGGTTATGCCACATGGTTCAGCAGGAAGGGAAGTGACCCAAATCTCCTTGATGGCGCCATCGTGGGAGGACCTGACGGCTACGATGATTTTGCCGATGAAAGGGACAATTATGAGCAAACAGAACCTGCAACTTATAACAATGCTCCCCTTCTTGGTCTATTGGCTAGACTGCATGCTGGACATAGTGGATATAACCAGCTCCTTCCAGGTATAATATAAAATACTTCTTTTTAACCGAGTTTTGGTCTAATTAGCAACTAGCAAATCTATTTTTTTTATTTATTTTTTCTTTGGGTGATGTTAATCAGTTTTTTGTGTTGTACAGTACATCTCCCATCTCAAAAGCCCATTGCTGCCCATCCGAAGCCAACTCCAAAGCAAATTGTAACTCCAGCACCAGGTATTCATTACCTCTTGATAGTATCTTCTTTTTCATACCAAAAAAAAGAGTTCATAGCATACAGTTTTTACTCAAATTTTTGTTTGTTTTTTTTTTTTAAAATGCAGCCTCAGCTACAAGTGAAATTGGTGTTGAGCAAAAGATGACAACTTCATGGGTTTCGGGTGGGAGAACTTATTACAGATATGCTGTTACATTGACGAACAAATCTGGCAAGAATTTGAAAAGTGTCAACCTCTCAATATCAAAGCTCTATGGACCTCTATGGGGTCTTTCAAAGAATGGCGTTTCTTACATGTTCCCAACATGGATCAAAACATTGGGTGCTGGTAAAAGTATTGAGTTTGTATATATCCATTCTTCTTCTCCAGCAGCCGTCTCTGTCTCAAGCTACAACTTGGCATAAAGAGAGCAAGATATTTATATCCACAAAGGAGAAGATTGACGACACGGTTCCCTATGCTTATATATAAGAATTGTGCAGCTATATCTATATATACAAGATGCAGTCCAAGAAAATCTCTTTCTTTCTATCATATCACTTGTTGATTTGCTACTGAGTAGGATGTAGTAGATTAAATATGGTCGAAGATTGAAGAGAGAAAGGAGCGAAGAGACGATTTGAAAATGAGTGCTCATCCTCTTTCTCCTTCAATTCCATTTAGTTACGTATATTTGAGATAGAATGGAATGAGGGTGAAGAAAAGTGTGAGAGTTGAGAAGCAAATTAAGAGAATTTCTCAACAGAGTGCGAGCTGCGAGGTTTGGTTATTTCTACTTCCGGATAGCTTTAGGTGTTTTTTCTTCCTCTTTTCTGTGTTTTTTTGTTGTGCTTTTGTAAACTCTACGACGTTTAGTCATTGCAATGTGAAAATTAGTTTGTGCAACAATATATTATCCCTTCTTCAAATGATAATAGACTTGCGTACAATTATATTGCTACTTGGCATAAAGCTGTGGTATAAATTTTCTGATGTCAATTTATGGACAAACAAATAACACCAACTTACATATCATTATGAATGGAAAGACTACAAATATATATACGTCATTAAAAACAGGAAACATAAATCAACAAAGACGGCCACATATTGAATTTGGTTTGATTTCTTACTTATAATTATACTAAAGATAAAGTCGCAGTAGAAATTTGTGTTGGTGTAAATTTCAAGATGCATTAAATTTTACATTTGTGGTGAAATTTTGCATCATGTATAAAACGTTAGAAGTACTCGTAAAACAAATCAATAAATGAAATTGAAAAATGCTACAATCGTGCAGAAACATATTTCTTATTTGATCTTGGGGAACGGATAAATAGTCAGTCCCGAAACAAGAATCAACGCTTGACGTCTCGATTTCCTCCTATTTTTAGAGTTCAATAATAGGAGCTATACATTAAATTTTAATTTTAAAATATCACAAATGCACTGAATTGAGATCACACATGTATGGAGATAAATATGAAAAGTAATTTTTAAAGGGAATGTCAATTTTCTTTTCTTTTAGTATTCTTCATCCATTATAAAATAATACAATTTAAAATTTTGATTAAATTACTTTTAGTTTATAATTTTGAGTGGTACTTACAAATTAAGTACCAATTAATAATATTTTAACTTTTAACCTAATAAAAATATTTGATAAGTTTTATAGTCGAACCAAGATTGACAAGTTATATTTATCGAAGAAAATATCCATTAGAGATTTTATTATATCAATATCTATAATATAAAGCACGATAATATTTAATGTTAAGTTGAATCAAACACGCTTCTATGACATTTTTGGACCAGAGAGCAATAAAATAGGCAACAAAACGTATAAATTAGGGATCGTCTTCCTCTTCCCTCGTAGAGTAGTATATCTTCTTCTTTTTTTCCCCAATCATCAGTAGTAATAATTTAGCAGCCGTCTCTAGAATCATAAACCATCAGCAGGAAATAGGAGGATCGAAATGGAAGGTCATCTTATTGATATGTGCATCGACGCCGCCGCTCAGAGCCGAGACGCCGTGGAAGCCTGGCGGAGACAGCGTCGCTCTCTCGAACGCTTGCCTTCTCATCTTGCAGAGGCTCTTCTCCACCGCCTTCTCCGTCGCCGACTCCTCTTTCCGTCCCTACTCGAGTATCTTCCCACCTTTATATGTCATCTATTTGTCCCTGTTTATTTTTGCTAATATTAAGTTATTAGATTATGATTTGAATTGTCAAGGAGCAGGACCCAATTTCGAGATTTTGTTGGATATGGTTTCAGTAATTTGCATTTTAATAGATCTGCTTACAAGGAAGTTAACTTCGGATAAATGTAATATATGATATATATTTGAAGATTTTGACCATTTGAAAAAGGGGAAAAAAAAGGTTAAGGCACTGAATTGTTATGTTTCTGTTAAATATAATGTAAGTAGTTTATGCTTAAATTTTTTATTTTTTATAGTGCTCAGTAGAGGAGTTATGAGTATTCCGAAATTCTCATTCAGAAATCTGGAATGCGTTATTCTTTTCTTTTTCTAGCCTACAAGAATTAAAACCATTTACCCGTGTAGACTTTTTAAGAACACCGCGGAGAAGATCGATCTTAAAGGTGAGAGCACAGTGGATGCAGAATGGATGGCATACCTAGGTTCCTTTCAGTTCCTAAGTTCTTTGAATCTTGCAGATTGCCATAAGATCAGTAGTTCTGCTATTTGGCCTATTTCAGGTATGGGTTTCTTTGTTTATCATCATAACCTCATAAAATATGATATTATTCCTCCATCTGGTTACCTGCACCAGGGTTTAGAGAAGAGTTTGAGAATATCTTGGGGATAAACAAAAAGTCACCAAACACAATCTTGCAATTTAGTAACTCAAAACATTTTATATAAATAATCAACCTAAAAACTGAGCGTCTTAATTTTGTGTTTTAGGCGAAACATGGCTCTGGATTTCTCTCCAGAGCACACATTTGGCTGACATATCTCTACATGAAATTATTGAAGTGCATATTGCCACTTTCTAACTCTAGCTTGTGTTGACTAGATTCTTGAAGTACATGTATTTTGACACTTTTCAGGTATGACTAATTTAAAAGAGTTGGACCTGTCTAGATGCTCTAAGGTTACTGATGCCGGAATCAAGCATCTTCTATCCATTCCAACGTTAGAGGAATTACGCGTATCTGAAACAGGAGTGACTGCAGATGGTGTTACGCTTCTCCCTGTACTTAGAAATTTATCTTCCTTAGACTTGGGGGGATTACATGTCACTGATGTAGCTCTTAGTTCTCTCCAGGTATCATATTTTTAATTTCTGTTCCCAGCTGCTCGATCCTTATAGGTATCTCGGATTTATTGGTTTATAGCTTCTCACTTGGCATGTGTGATGAGTCTTTTTTGTTTCCCTTCTACACGTAAACGAACAGATTCTGATTGGCCTTCTTCCATCTTTGCTGGTTTAGGAAAAGAAATTTATTAAAAACTGGATTTTGTTATGTATTATATATATATATATATATATATATATGTATATGTATATAGATACACACACACATGCACTAGAAGAGTTTTTCATATCATTTTTGGAGATGTTTATGGAATCTTTAGGGTAATTCAATAGTTTTTGTCCCATATATGTGGGGTGTGTGTGTGTGTGTGTCTATTGTAATTATTCCTTTATCCTGGTGCAAAAATATTCTTCTTGGAATCTAATTTTATTATTTCTTGTTACCCAAGTTTTTTCTTGGGAAACAAGTACTTTAATTAGTAGGGAAGTATTCTAATCTCTATACGAGTGTAATCCTCCTTAGAGGAAAACACGCGTTGGAATTTGTCATACAATAAGAGTTATCATACTTGTGCCTTCAAGGCCTTGATTTGAAGTTGTAATTATACGGAATTCAGTAACTTTCAGCTCCGTCTTTCTGCATCTTGTTGTATTGTGTTTAAACCAACATTTTCCTTCCAAAGGTTCTCACTGAACGTTGTAACATGATTCAAGTATCAAGGCACACAATTTAGCCCGTAATACTTTTGATCGATCATATTTAAGGTCTAACAGCTATATTCTTTTATTCTATAGAAAGATATTTTTGATATTTGATCTTCTGCATTTATTTCTTGAAAGTTCTCTTGTTTAGATTTTGCCGAGTTTTGTGACCGCATTGGAAAATAACACTTCAAGCTGGAGAATTTTATATCATTTTTGTTGTCGAGTGATAGTTGAAGTCCTCACGCTGATCACAGTGGTTTTCAAATTCTTCTAGGTGCTTACGAATTTACAGTACCTTGATCTTTGGGGCAGTGAAGTATCTAATAAAGGAGCAGCAGTACTTAAATCATTCCCAAAGTTAAATTTCCTAAATCTAGCTTGGACTCAGGTTACAAAGTTGCCAAAATTGTACTCCATTGAATGTGTAAACATGAGTAATTGCACTATACATTCTTTATTTCAAGGACAAGGTGATAAAGTTCGGTTGGCAAAACTCATTCTCACTGGAGCCACAATTGAAGATGTCTCACAAGCCCTTTCATATGTTGATACTGGTGCTCTTACTTTATTGGATGTGTCCAACTCTTCACTTCAATGGTCCTGCATTTTACCTCTTATGATTGCTCTGGAATATTTGGATATCAGCTGTTGTTCAATTGGGGATGATTCAGTTGAAATGATAGCATCCATAGGAGCCAACTTGAAGTTCTTAAACCTCGGCAATACAAGAGTGAGCTCTACAGGAGTGAGTATTTTAGCTGGACATGTTCCTAAACTTGAAACTTTGTTATTATCTAACACGTCAATTGATGATCTTGCTCTCCAATACATCAGCACAATGCCATCGCTAAAATTTATCAACCTAAGCAGTACATATGTTAGAGGTATGTTTCCTTCGACAGGACTGTAGCATCTTATTATGATGTAGTGGGTATATTGATGTGTTTGATTAATTTTCGTGCTTGATTTGACCTTTATGGGGAGTGCTATGGGATGCTAGGGGCTGGGGATGAGGTAGAGATTTTCCTTATTTTTGGGGTTTGGGGCGGAGGGGCTGGGCTCTGTTTCTTGAAGTTCAATGTTATTGAGTTTATTTTGTTTATATTTATGATATGCAATCAGATAGATGATGTATGACCATAAAGGGAAGTTATATTGGAAATAGATTCACAATGACAGAACTCTGACCTTTATTATTGTACCTTATCTAACCCTTGATCAGGTCTGGCCTGATTGAATACAGAAATGATAATCATGAAACCATGTGGTATGAGAATTTGAGAATCACTGTTTTACTTTTTACTTGTTTGATTTCATGAATAAAGTAATTCTATATAGTCCCATTCTCTTTTTGTTCTTAGCAGAAAATGCAGTTAGTGAAGTTTTATTTGGTCTCCCAGGTCAAATTCAACAGATAGGATTTGAGACTGATTTGGTCCTATCATTGGCATCATTGGAAAATCTCAGCTGCTTAGAAAGATTGGATATGGAAGAGACACAAGTTCGAGATACATCACTTAGCCCTCTAACGAACTTCCAGAAATTAAATCATCTTTCTCTCAGTGGTCCCCTGACAGACATGTCTTTGTATTATCTCTCGTCTATCCACAATTTGATACATCTAAGTGTCCATAATGCTGTGTTTACTGCTACTGGACTTGCTTCATTCAATCCTCCCCGGACGCTTAAAGTGCTGGATCTGAGAGGCTGTTGGCTCTTGACCAAGGATTTTCTCTTTTCATTCTGTCAGTCCAATCCTCATATTGAAGTTAGGCATGAACTATATCATCCTTTGCCATCTGATCTAGGTAGTTCCAAATATTCATCTCCATCAGGAGTAACTTCAAAAGCTAGGCAATTGAAAAGGAAAGAAACAAAATCAATGAAATTGCCGCATATGCTTGAAAAGAAGGATACTTTTATTGGTAGGTTCTCTGCTACAATTATATCTTACAAAACCTTTAGTATTTTGTTCTCTGTTTAATAATGCTCTGAATGATTTGATTTGAAGTAGATCAAAGGTTGAAGTATGACAGAGAAGAACTGCTCGTTTTGCAGCTTTCATCATCTTTATCACTTGTTCCGAATGATGGAAGTGATATGATACCTGAGGAGATGCTGGTGTAGTTGATAAGGAAAGAGATAGTATACATCGGTTTATCAGTGTGACCTCAGAGCGTTGACAGTGGTGTTTACTTCTCTTGTATCGAATGGAATCTGTTTTTTAAATGAATTTCTCAAAGGTCAAAAGAGAGCAACTTCTTTCTTCACTTTGAGGCATCAAGTGAGTGACAGGCAAGATGTTTTCAGATGGAGTCAGTAACTCATTCGTTGGACTGGTTTTGTAACTAGTCTGGCTAGTGTACTGATTTCGTAATGATACCCTGCAAAATGAAGTAATTTTGGAAGGACATGGTATGTATGGATTATCTGTGTGGGATCTTAGAGCGCTGATAATGTCTTTCTCTCGTGTTTACTTCTCATTGCAACACCTGCTTGCCATGTGATTTTGTATCGATTGTAAATCCTTTCTTTGATGATTCTTTTCAAAGGGCAAAAGAGAGCAATTTGTTTAACTCTGAGGCATTATTGGGTCAAGATAAAAAAGTTTTTGAGATGGGGCGATTACTCATTCGTTGGCGAACTGTTGGTTTATAATTTACTCCCCTCTTCCCAAATTTAGAGATACGTTTATAAAGTGACGGTTTTTAAAGGTAATTTTTATGTTTTAAAATATATCTTTATTATCATGTTATTTAATAATAGCAAGAGATATGGTGGAACTCACCAGGTAGTGGATGTAGTGGAGTTAATTAAAGTATTGCAATTGTAGAATAATATTTGAGGAATTTTGTTATTTTTTTTAATCCAAACATAAAAATATATTTCTAATCTTGGAACAATTAAAAAAAGAACATGTTTTTTTTAATTTTAAAACATAAAGTATAATTGAGTGTAACTTTATTTCATTAGTATGCTCAAAGAGTTTCGGCGCTAAATAAAGTTTTACAACGGAAAAGGTGAGAAAGGAAATTAACATCACAAGAATTACTTGCTACTCCCTTCGTTAAAAAAAGTTACATTTATATAATTGTTTTACTATACTGTTATATTTTATAAAAATTTTGCTATTACGATCTTTTTATCTTTAACTAAGGATTCGTAATAAATTTTATAAGAAAATTTTAATTTGCGAAAAGTTTAAGAGTACCTTTTTCCTGGGGATGGTAATGTTATGGGTTTTATACGCTTGGTATATTTCTTGGAGTTTTTCGCGAGACACCAAGGTAATGGGTTATATAGCATATTAAACTGACTTTTAAGTTCTGACAAGTTATCAGAAAGTACGTAAGACACGCTCATGGTTATACAACCATGTTCTACATATAATGCAGGCTTATAATTCGGAAATTTTTAAAAAATCTTAAATTTAGATGGCAGGAACACAGAACAAAATTCACTTGGTATCAACAATGTGAAACACTACTGAAACAACCAAGGTTCAATTTTCAAAATAAAAATTCCAGAGAAACAATGGCGATGTACGCAATATGCATTTTTTTCCCGATCTTTTTTATTTTGGGTTCGGGGGTGACCGGGGATGTGGGAAATTATGACCAACATCTACGGGAAAACTTGGTTGACCAAAAATCAATTTAGGCAAATATGCCTGTTCGGCCAAACTATCAAGTTAAACAAATCAATTTTGGACGTAATTTAATATGTACAATCTCGAGCAGAAAGAGAAGTTGTAGAAGACTATTCTGACTAGCAACGGATTGAAGCAAACAAAGCTGTTGCTGTACCACTATCTTCAATCAAATGGCTTACGGCTTACTTCTTGTACATTATGTCAATTATATTCTGCAATCAGGGAAGAAAAAAATCCATGTCAGGGCCAGAATTATCAACCCACAAATGATAATTTCTCAACATCCGACCATACATTTCATCATTTGATAAGTGAACAGGGTCCAGGCCTCAGGGGACATGGAGCATGGATAAGAAGATAAAATAGATGACAAAAATCACTACTGAATGTGTCTTAGAATAAAATTTACATGTGAATACATATTTTATTCAGACCCAAGAACAAGGATACAAAGTCAGTTTCCTTTATTTTATCACATTCAATGTAGCGCATATTACACAAATCAACTGAACTGAACACATATCACACCAATCCATAATGATTACTCCGAAGATCATAAAATAAATTGATTATTGAAGAAGCACCTGATTTAAAAAAAAAAAACAAGAAGAAGAAGAAGAAGCACCTGATAGTATTTAAGCATATGTGGCCTTTTCTTCTTAAATGTCGGGGTGATAAGATCACGATCCATGTCAAACGGGACAGGGTCAAGGTGAACAGCCTTGATAAATTCAAATCCTTTCAACTGCCAATAGAATAAAGTACTTTGAGAAATAATATAATCCCAATGCATAATCACTACCCATAATCATAGATGGTTTCGAAAACTGCTTAATATCTACTTATAAGTAAAATTATAAATTAAAATAAATGATTATAAATAGTTACTTTCAAGCAAAAGTGTTTGGCAATCATTTTGTCTTATGAATTAAAATAAGATGAATAATGTTTAGATAACGATAACTTATAATTTAAAATATATTGTAAATTTACTAAGAACTTGTAAATTAAAAAAGAAGCTAAGAGAGAAAGAACAAATATGTAATTGCATTTGGTCAACTCTATTTATTTTGATTAATTTATTTCTGTCCTTGTAAGCAAAATAATAAGTTCTTGACAAACCAAAGTTTAATAGAATTACTCATAAACAAGTCAAACTTGCTTATAAGTCATTGACAAACATCCCGTCGAAGACATGTAAACAACCTTGACAAGTGCAATATTACCAGCAAGGCTAAAGTACTCAAAGGTGTATAGACAGATAACCTTTTTCTCTTTTCCGAGCTTTGAGAGTTCTCCAAGTATGTGTTCTTTCACCTTGGGGTTTTCACAGAGAGAAGCAAAATCTCCCGAGACACCATTCTCTTGTGCCCAACGTTCGATTGCTTGCACATTGGGGTTCACCACAGCAACAAGGAAAGATTCAAAACTGTTACCATATATCCATATCTGAAAATTGAGAGGAGAGATGAACTCTCAGTCCAAAATATCAAAAAATATTTAGTGCAACTATACTATCAAATAAAAGATACTTATGTGGAATGATAAAAATAAATAAACATAATATATTTTATTACCAAGTTACTTTTTTGTCAAAAAATAATATAGGGATAATTACCGGTAGGTCCATTGTGAAGTTCAAAATTTCCTAAAACTTTATTTCTTACAAATGTAGTTTTGTAGATACAGTAACTTATAAACAGTAACTTACAAAGTATATTGAAAACATATTAAAAAATAATAACTTGAAAATAGTAACTTATAAAAAGTAATTTACAAATAGTAACTTATAGAAAAAAAACACACTTATGCGGAATTATTTTAAAATACGAGAGTTTTAGGAAATTTGAACTTTACACTGTATCGACCCAAAATTTGCCCAATAATATATTTAGCTCATAGTATATACTACGTATTAGTATCAGTATTAAATTGTTATTATTATTTTATTTTTTATTTTTTTGAATCCATTGTCATCATCAAGTGGGGCCTGGGAACAAAAATCTTAGCTTCGTCCCTGCAAAGTGCAAACAATTAGGGATGGCAAAAATCCCCATTTTTCTGGGGGCCCAACCGGCCTCACCCGGTCCGGAAGGAGCCTGACCGGAATTTCCGGCTCCTAGTGGGGATGGGGATGGGGATGGGGATGAGGATTTAAAAAAATTTCCAGCCGGGGCCGGGGTATATATTTCCCCGGCTCGTCCCCACCCAGCCCGGCCTGGATATATATATATATATATTAAAAAAAAACAGATTAAATTCTTAAACTAAATTCCTGAGACCCTAACCTAGTTACCAGCCGCATAAGTCCTCTCCTCTCTGAAAAACTCTCTCTCCTCTCTGAAAACTCTCTCGTCGTCGGTCTCTCTCTTTCTCTCCTTCGTGGCGCCATCGCTGATCTCTGTCTCCGCCGTCGTCGACTTCTCGTGCTGCTGCCGCATCGTCGACTCCGCCTGCCTCTCTCTTCTCGTGCCGCACCATCCAGGCTCGGTCTCTCTCTCTAATTGTTATATCTAAACGTTTTCGTTTATAATTTCATGTGTGTTCAAGAGAGGGCTAAGCGCGATCCAGAGTACTTGAAGGGATTTGCTTTGTAGATTTTGCAGGTAATTGCTCTTATTTGTAATGGGAATTATTCTGTTGATGTGTGGACATAAGTAATAGCTTTTGTCGCTCTGTGTTTGCGAAGGAGAGAAGAAAGCTATTTCTTTTATTATGATTCTGCATTTCTGCCGCTGTTATTTTTTTACCTTTTTCTACAAAAGTTGTTTTTTATTTTTATTTACTTATTTATTTACTTCAGGGGTAGAAAGAAAAAGAAAGTGTGAATGAGGAATAATTTTAGAAATTGGATTTTATTGATAAGAAATTGGTTAATGGGTATTTGATGTTCTCCTGCTCGGTTGAATCCTCAACAGGGGTTGACCTTTATATATATTGTTAGGCTAGTAGACTACAAAAAATTTAATGTGAATAATATTCTTATAGTAAAATTTTGCCACTGAATAAATTTTGGAGGAGATAACTGAATGTCCAGTAGATTTCACATATATGTAGATTGAAGATTCCAGAAGTAAACTTGGATGTGGCTCCTGGTTTTCTAGTTCCTGCAAGGGTTGGGACTTGGGAACTGCATGGGTTAAAGCTTCTCTAAATGATCCCCATCTCCTGTCTCATTCCATATGGGTTGCAACATATCCCCTGAGACTATGCTTGGCACGCGGGAATGCCCCTTAAACTCTTTTATTGTTTTCAAAAAAACCTTCTAACATTATAAACGACAATTACATCATTTTATGTCGAATTGTTTGGCAATTACACCATTTTATGTCGAATTGTTTGGAGTTTTGAGCAGATTGATTATTTGTATGATGATCTAGTCGTGATGTAGATGATTTTATTTGTTGGATATTGGATATTTTCAATTTTATATTTAAATTTTCAGGTGGGTTAGACGATAAAAATAATATTAATGGCATCTCGTAAATTCAATTATTGTGATTTCCGATAGTGCAAGATTTTGCATATTCCTTATTTGGAATATCATTACGAACAAGTCAATTGAATTAGGATGAAAGTTCTTACGCATGTGATTTCCATTAATTTAATATTAATTGATGAATCTAGTTCCCTAGCTCTCGCTCTGTAATTTCCATTTGTTTATTCATCTTCTAACTGTCCTTCGCGTGATTGTTTAGACTTCCCACGTTCTGTTGCTTACCTATCATTATCTGACTTTTTTTTTCTTTTGGTATATTTGTATGTATGTATGTATGTTTTGTACGTCATACTTATAACTCGTTTGCATTTTGGTCTCTGCAACTAACCTGTTTCGGATCTAGATTTGCTTGAAGTCTGATTGGTATATTTTCCTGCTCTATTGAATTCAGCTTTTTTGAGCTAATTTGGGTTGATAGAATATTTGGTTTTTGAACTTGGTACGTTTAGATTTCATAATTATGGGCAATTTTTTTTTCTGAAACAGATAATCTTGATTGATTTCATTTAATTCTTGTAATATTGCATAAGATTTCAAATTTTGATATTAATATTTAAAGTTGTATTGTATTGTTGTTTGAATTTGTATTTGTATTTAAATATTAGATATTTGTAATTATGACTTTATAGTGTGTAAATTTTAAAATTATTAACTGGGGAAAAAATCCCCATTGGGGGCGGGGCCGGGATGGGGCTGGGTCTAGAATCATCCCCACTGGGCCGGGATGGGGATGGAGAAAAATTCCCAGATTAGCTTGAGTACCAGATTATTGGGGATAATATATTCTCAAAGTTTAGCGGGAATTAACAGCTAAAACCTTATTAACAATAATAATCAAATGAATATGTATGTTAAAGTATTACTCGTATTAACATGCTGATTAAAATACATTGTCATTTGTGTTTCTCAAATAAAATTATTTTCAACTCATGAAAACTAACTGCTCATTGGAGCCTTCAACATCATTCATAATCAACCCCACCGTAGTCTGAATAGAGATTAGGGAAGTGATAATTAGAAGATCAAGAGATGAGATGCGTTTAGCATGAAAAGTAAAAGGGTAGTTGGAAACCAAACTATGAAATCAAAGATAAGATGAAATAGATGATGAACTAAGCCTCCCAGGTACTCTCTGTGTGTCTCTCCTAGCCTCCTTTTTACCAAAATGATTTGGAGGGTTATGAAGTTTGTTTACTTCGAATGGCTAAAAGTTTTTAATTTTTATACTAAGTGTTCTATTTTTATTCAAAGACATAACATATCATACATATACAGGGGCTGGGGTGAACAACTTCCCCACACCCCTGCCTCCTAAAGTAGATGTATTATTATTTTTTTAAAATTTATTAAGTTGTATATTCATTCCCTCATAAGATTAACTTGTTTGACTTGAATAGATTTTTTAACTACATTACTTGTTTTGGAAAAAAATATACTCTTTTTATCACATTTAGTTCCAAGATTTTATATTTCAAATTTGACATGAATTTATAGGTTTTATTGTTTATAAATTCAACACAATAAACTACTTGAAATCTAATTGTGAATACAAACTTTATTTGATATCTTAATACACACAATATAAATGGAATTTTAAGATTTAAAATATGTGATATAACTAAATTAATATATTTTGAAACAATGAGAGTATTTAATATCTCGAGAAATGATTTTGAAATGACTTTAATATTTCTATTGAGAATTTAAAATTTTATAAAAACATTATTAATTTTAGTGGTGTCCCCCTTCGACAAATTTCATGATACACCCATGTATGTGTATTACTACTGTCTAACATTAGTTCAATTATCTTGTCACAAGCATAAGGTGAACTATTCTGATAAACAGTCTATGGAGAATTAGAGTGTTCGATAATATAAGAAATGATAAGAGGAGCGTCTTACATCTACACGAATTCTCCATGGTAAAAACTTAATAATATACAAATACCAGCAGCCGAGAGGGATGTTTATGTAGTATCAGAGTAGTTTGATGTGCACTATGATTCCATTAAGAGAGCTAGACAGGAACGATAACAGATACACAGAATTTTTCCCACCTGAACTTTAGCTGAGAGCCTAAGTTGTATGTGAAAGGTTATTATAGGCTAAAAATGGAACACGTAAAAATCAACAACCACAGGGGAAAAACTATTAGAAGCAGCGGATGTATATTATTATTTGGTAGCTCCACGAGAGACAGAGGGAGCTGAGTAAAAATTGAGGTAAGAGATCCACGGTTTTCTTCTTCTCTTAACTTTTGGCTCACTGTCCAGATGTGAATATTAGGAACAAAGGACCAATGCCTTGAAATGTTTTTAAAGACAAATAGCAAAAACTCTAAGAAGAACATCAACTGGATACGTATTTTTTATGCATGGGTAAGTAGTTGCGCACACACACATGGAGAGGACACATACCGAGTCAATATCAGCAAGAAGACCGTATATATTCTCCAAATTCTCAACTGCAACATATTCTCCTTGTGCGAGCTTGAAAATGTTCTTCTTGCGATCGATTATTTTCATGGCTCCACTAGGTTGCCATTCACCGATATCCCCTGAAGCAATAATTGGTGCAACTTAAGCTAAGATAATTATAAAACCAGATGATGTTATAATTTTAAATTAAGTTAAGATGGACCAGTTGGTCAGACCTGTGTGGAACCATCCATCAACTAAAACTTCTTTTGTGAGATCTTCGCGCTTGTAATATCCTGAAAATAGGGTATCCCCGCGTACACATATTTCTCCACGTGGAGTGCTAGAAAGGGCATCATACCCCATTTCTGGGACAGATTCAAGGCGTGCATCCACGTTAGGCACTGGAGGGCCCACTGTTCCGACCATGGTTTGATCATTTGGCATTGAGACAAATGTCCCCGCACAAGTTTCTGTCAGGCCTACGCGGCAATTGAATCATAATTAAAAGCTGTCAACTGCGTGTAGGATATTAACTCTAAAAGGCCTAAAACATAAAGAAAAAGAAAAGGTTTTTCCTTGGACATGATAAATGAAGAAAAGATGATCGCAGATCACCACTCATCTCACTTGAATAGAATAATAAAATAAATGCAAGCAGACAGTCACACCTGCAGTGGTATAGTAATATAACAAAAAAAGAGTTATACATTATATAGTCCGTTTTAGGGATTGATAATTTACCCATTCAGTGACTTTGGCACTGGATGTTCCCAAAATGGATCAAGTGAATTCAATAATAGACGCATGTTGACATTCTAGCTTGTTTTAGTGGAAGGTCGTGCTATTTGTTTACATCCATTAGTTCGTAAAGGATTCAATACAAGGAATCACCATTCATGTGCCGCTCAAGTGGAAGTATGTTTACTTATGTTTTCTCATATGAACCTTTTGTCGAATGTTTTTGGGATTGGGTCTTTCGTTCGCTCACTCCCTCCCACGCCTACGGGGGAAAACACTATTTATCTCTCTCCAAACCGAAAATAAGACATTTATGGATACCTAATAAAGAAGTTGTTGACGGATATCCCGAAGTTGGTATGGTATGACAAGGCCCAGACTTAGCCATGACATGAGGCTCAAAACCAGGTGGAAAAGGAGTTATCCTACACCTGTTTTATGACCACTTCAGCAAGCAGTGCTACTGTAGTCCACCTTAATTGGTTGGAAATGTAAGACCGAGATCTTTCACCCACTTGAGAATTGTACCATATGAGAATTAACATATTGTTCCACTAGGGACACATGTCAGCATTCTCCAGCACAAAGATGATATCTCAAGTAAGGTTGCAGTTAGACCAACGTAAACTCTCTGCCTGCTCTAGAATGGCAGCAACCAAGATGGTATCTCAAGAAACTTTTATCTGGTTACAAAGCGAATGCAGCAACTGCTATATATAAATACCTTTCTAGTAGTATGTGGTCAATCTTTCGGTCAATTATTGATGGTAAATGTAAGATTGAGGAGATTTTTAGCTCCCTTTCTATTCTTTCCCCTTTTAGAAGGTAATGTGATTTCTAGAAACTCTCACTGTCCTCTTTGAAGTGAAATTTCCAGGTGAAGCCTGTACTATAGTCCATATTCCACGTAGATATCCACTAATAAGCTTCCTCCCACTTAAAAATATAATATGAGGATAATAAATCAAAATGCATATCAAGAAAACTGAGTATTGAATATGTCTTAAAACTGACGAATAAAAGTAATCCTTTAGTGGTGCCCTGATTGCTGAGTGAAAACGACAAGTTGTACCTAGCGAAAGGAGTTGAAGTAACGAACTGAACAAATTGGCCGGAGCATCTCCAGATTCTAGTTATAATAGAACAGAAACAAGGGACACTTGAATTTCAAACCCAAAGACATCAGTAAATTGTCACATACCATATCCTTGAAGAACATGAGAACACGCTACCACCTTCAGATAAGCTTCTACATGAGTTGCAAGAGGTGCTGCCCCAGATAAAATTAGACGTACCTTGCCTCCCAAACCTTGCTTAACCTAAGGGAATCGGGAAGATTGATAATTCACTTCTATACAAAAAAACGTAAATTTAGTGAAACGATAACTTTCTCCCGGAGCAAGTACCCACCTTGCTAAATACAACTTTGTCAAAAAGAGGAGCTGCCTCGTGATGTTTCTGCCCACCATTCATACCACGTAGTTTGCTTCAAAAGTTTCATAATCAAGAAGATGATTACATAATACAGTAAAGGCTAATCACGTTTAAAATTAGTACCAAATACAACCAAGTCTACGGTGTAAGTGATAAAAAAAATAATCTTTTATGGCCTTTATAACTGGAAATAAAGAAGAAAAAATGATATTATACGAACGTAGCAGTTTTGTCTAAAAATGTGAAATTTTCAACATGAAGAAAAATGAACATGGAAATGAGGTTGTGACATTTTTATTGTCATTATGCTATTGAGAATATAGAGTATACATTTACTGAACAGGTTTAATTAACCTAGTTTTCCATTTTTATTCTTTTCTAAAAGACATAGCATACATCTGAAAAGAATAGAATTATAGAATATGCTACATACAAAAACATCACCTGAAGAGCTACATAATCTAGGATTAATGATTTTGGTTGTGATTAAAATGATGTTCTTCAAATAAGAATAAATGTCCTCAAAAAGTGGAAGAAGCTTGACACCTCAAAGACGTGCAATATGAAGACTTCCCTTTCAGAAACAAGTTATCAAAAATAGAGCGACGGGATGGAGGAACTTACTAAGAGTATGCAACCTTGAATAGAGCATGCCTCAGGAGACCGCCTGAAGAAATTTTCTGCGTTAAACCTGTACAGGGAAGTTATTGACAAGAAGCACATGTAAAATAACTGAATCAAATGTACTTTCTAAAAATTTGCATTTCCTTCAGAAAGACAACAAAAGGAAATAAATCGATAAGCATCAGTAAATTATCAAGCCAAAGGATCAAATTATTTTGAATATGTGTCATTCACATCTTTCATGCATAAAAATTTAAGCAATTGAACAGGCTACTATACAAGCTATAGCTAAATAAGATTGTTTGCCTTTTTCCCGTGATATATTTTAGGACTAGAGCCTGGCAAGCTCAGTATCACATCTTGGTGATTCATGCATGCAGGAACCAGAGTTCATCTTCTTCCTACAATTTATTATATGCTATCTAAGCAACAAGCTATCAAACACTCAACAGAAGCTTTCAGGACAAAGTTTAACCATACCTGTATAAATTCTATCTAACACTCGAGGGACAGCACAGAAGATAGTAGGGTTTAGCTCCCCAATGTCTTCTAGTAACAATTTGACATCCTGAGAATATGAGAAATTACCACAGTTATTTGATAGTCATAGTTGAGGAGCAGTAAACTAACAACCATCTTACCCCACGCCAAAATCCTATTGAAGCCCCATGATTGATAAAGCACTCTTCAATTGCCCGATCAAAGATGTGTGCCAATGGAAGATATGAAAGATATACATCACTCACTTTCAACTGTAAAATTGACAAGATGGTGTGTGGATAAGTCAGAAATTCATTATAGAAAAAACAGTCTATACTACTGAAATGGGTTGCTCCAGTCTCCACATATTTCTCATGCAACGGACAGTTAGAACTTAATATATTGACATAATATATTTCTCGTGTTCATCTTTTAGTCGGTGAAATGTTAGCATGAATTCAATGAGGTGCATTAGTGGGCTAAACTATGATGTGTACCGATTCATTAAAACTTTCCAGAAAGCGCTTCACCCCAGCTATAAGAGTAACAATGCTATTGTTCGAAATCATGACACCCTTTGGGTCACCAGTAGTTCCGCTAGTGTACATTATTGTACAAATGTCACTTTTCTTTTTGACTGGAAGCTCAAAGTGTTTATCATTTCCCTGCACATAACAAACTCATCTTTAATTTTGAACATTGACAAAATATAAGAAGAATAACATGAAAATAAGACATGTAAAAGTATCATTGAAGTATATAACATGTTAACATTGGAAAGATCCATTAAATTCACTGGTCATCTATTTATCTCTATATATGTTATGTACACGTAGATAAATACACTAAGTATATGTTATATACTATCTCTCTACATTATGTATGAGCCAAATAATTTCCATCATCAAATTCAAATTGTAGCAAACGTAATAAGATGACTGACTCCATATTTAAGGTTATAAAAGTATTATTAAAGTGATAAAATCCACTAAGGTTCAGCGTAAAGGAATTCTACACCACACAAGTAAGTGGTAATTCTGGCAAGAAAACTCAAAAAAAAGAAAAAGAAAACAAGAATAGAGAGAGGCCATTTCGTGATATTTCTCTAGTTAATGGTCATAATCATCCAATTAAATCTACATTGGATATTTAACAAAGTAGAATACTTTACAACAACTGAATAAATGTTCAAGAAAAAAGAAAAAGAAAACTCACCAGAGATAGAAATTCATCCCAAGAATACACTGTCAAACCTAACTTTTCAACTTCTTCCCGTTGCTCAGGAGTAACTTTTCCGAAGCTTACAATTGCTACAAAATGAAACACCTAAACGATTAGATTTTGATCAACATGCATCATAAAAGGATATTCTGAATCATCAGAACTTACTTTTCACGTACTCCGTTGTCTTGGGCAATGTTTTGAACAACTGAAATGACAAGATTATATGGATTATATGCAATATTGTTAATATATGAGCTTGTGTGATAGTACAATCGCCAGCTAGATTTACATAAAAGCAAAATTATATCAGCAGTTTCTTTCAGAAAATTGAACTTATCATCTGTGGATAAATGATATGCATATGTATATAGTGCTTTATCTAGTTCGTAACATGAAACAATTATGAAGTCAGATTAAATTTTAATCCTGGAGATAAGATTAAAAATAAATATAGCAAGGGACGCAGATGTACATCCAAACATGTTTACCTCAGGAATCTTTTTTTCTTCTACAAACACAATCGTAACCTCCGCATGGCATATGACAAATTCGATAGCATTTGCACCTAGACCACACAATTAAAATAGTAAAAAATTCATGAATATAACTTAGCATACAACATCTTTCTTATACCCACTAGAGATAATTATGGACCAGAAACTCATCTCTCTCGGGCCTTGACTTATAGAAGTATACAGATTATTTGAATATACAAATGAAACAATTTGATGAAACTAAATACATGGTTATGTCATGCAAGTATGCAACAGAAGGGAAGTATATACCTAAGGTGTCATACAAAGGTACGCAATAGAGCCCATGAGCATTGCATGCCTGCACAAGTTTGTCAGCGTTAGGATATAATTGTGGGGCATATTATTGCTAAAAATCCAATGATGTTTTGTCTGATATGTGAATCATTGCACAAATAATGAAAATTTGAAATGGGACCCAAACTATCTCATAAAAAAGCACGAGGAGGAAATATTTCATTGAGAATTAATGCGTATAACATAGTGCAAGGTCATACAGCAGGATATTAATCAATATCAGTTTCAGAAAAACAAAGATTTCATTACCGAATAATAATTATGGAATATAAATACAAAAGAAATGGAGAAGATGACATACCTCCATGCTTATAATCCACTCTTCACAATTCGCACCATATATACCACATTTCCCTCCCTATATCAGAAGATAATACTACATATTAAGATGACGACAACGATGACGACGATAGATAAAAAGTTCACTAGTGCTGTTCTAGTTTACACAGATTTTGCAAGAAATTAATATATTAGTCAAGGAGAAGCACTTATCGAACTGTCAAAATGAATATAAAGAGGCAAAGTACACTAGAAATCAAGCCACTTAATAGGAATACAGGTAAGTGTGTTAAACTAATCATAAACTGCAACAAAACTAATAATCCATAAATACCAGGAAGATACTTACTTGCTCAACACCACGACAGCGAATTGCGTTCCCAACTTTTATCACTATGTCATAGACTTCTTTGTAAGTCAGCCACACATACTTACCATGCTGCAACATAAAGCAACAAATGGAATCTAGGTTGCATTTGATATAAGTAAAACTAATGAAAAGGAAGTCAAGTTCAATACTTAAAGAACACCAATATACCTTCCCATCCACAATCTCACGGTGACCAAGCATTCGATTATTAGGATATTTCTCTACAGACAAACTGCGAAATGAACAGAAGAACTTTTTCACGGGATAATTTCATAATAATACTTTGCACAAAAGAACGACATACTATTGTATAGTGTTGTAAAACCCGAGCTAGGCAGCCTCCTAGGCGAAATCGGGTGTTATACCTTGGAAATATGGTTAAGTCGGGGAAAAAACGTTGTTAGGCACCTTAGGCGCTCTTAGGCGGGTTTAGGCGGTCTTAGGCGCCCCTAGGCGGGTTTAATATTTTTTTCTTCTTTTATTCTAAATAATTAAATTAAGGTTTTAGCTTACTTTTAATTTTTTCATATAAACATAAACACAAATCACTTAAGAATTCGAACTTTAAAAGTTCAAATAATGGATATGCTAAGATTTTTAAAGTGTAGATTTAATGAATTGTAATTTTATATCTTATTGAAATTTTCACTAGTTTTAATATTTTTTAAATTACAGTTGTTTTATATTTAAGATTTATTATTTCATTCTTGTTTAGATTTTAAAATAATATGAAAAGTTAAGGTAAGAAATATAAATATAATAAAAAATATTCTATTAACATAACCGCCTAGAATCAACCTAAATCTCAATTAGTAGCTCTAGGTTCTAGAAGCCGGTCTAACTGCCTACCGTCTTTTACAACATTGCTATTGTATTTATCTTTCAATACAGTTACTCGACCACTTTAGCTGAATTTTCTTTGGGATAAGACATAGAATGCATTCTTGGTAATCCTTTAGACCATCCCCAAGGTAAACGTTGTTAGTTTGTTCTTGTTGGAAAATGAGTAGCGGAAGAGTACCAGGCTTTTGATGAAAGAAATCATGAAGTCCTATTTGTGATTCTTTCCGTTTAATTTCACTCTAATTATCATCTCCATCTTTTCTAGATTAGAAAACAAGATCTAATTGCATAATAATTTCAAACACTCAATCTGATGGTGCCATATCTCTCACAACGACTAGAAATCGAGTACTTTCTTTGCTTATAAGCATGAAGGTCAAACCCTCCCAAGAAGCGCCTTTCTAATAAAGGACAACATCTGTGCTAGTGTTTCCCAGCAACCAAAGTTGGCAATAAGGGTCCTAGTCAGACGCAAAGAATATAACTCATCATTTGGTGACCCGTGTAAATCCCCCATCAAAAGCTCAATACCTCATCAAACGGGATTAAGCAAGCCGACAATGGAACTCATCGCAATTATATATATAACACTAAGCCTTCGCTACAAATTTTACTTAAAAGTACAAACTAGCTAAGCAGGATAAACTGATATGCTCATCATAAAATAATCCAAATTCTCAAAGATCTTGAAATTGCGAATAAATAACACGAGAAATTAACACAAATACCGAAAAATATCCCAACAGCTGTCCAGTCCTTCAATCGGAGGTGGAAAACCATCCTTTGCGAAGATACTGCGATACGCTGGCCCCATCGATGGCTTTCCATCCTCCGATTGCTTCTCCGGTTCGATCTCTACCACATACTTCTTCTCCGCCATCGTCGATCTTAATTCCTCGATCGCTGTGCTGTTATATCTCTTTTTGCAATTGATGTACGTGATGTGATTGGATTAGAATATTACGCTGCCATTGATGAGGCTAAGTTCAGAGCGAAGAGCTTCTAATATTATGATTGTGAAAGTTTTGTGATGGATGGAGATCAGAGGAACGAAGGAGTTTGCATGAAATATAAGATTATGAGAGTGTTCCTTTCACTCCTATTAATTAATTTATTTATTTATTCATCTTTCAATAAAATAAAAGGAAAGTGATACAGAAAATGAAATTTTGTTACGTAAAAGCAATTGTATTTAAATAATTCTTTTTATAGCAATGTTATTATTTATGAAATTTGCTATTATAATACTCTTATTTTATTGTCAATTGAAGATTAAAACTAGATTTCCTTTAGAAAACTTATTATTTATAAATGTGCAATCATACAAAATAAAATTTAACTCTTTTTATAAAATATACGAAGTATGATAATACTATCTCTATCAGTTTCAGATTATGAGATGATGACTTTAAAAACAAATCATCTCACAAAATATAAGTTTAATTAATTTTTAAAATTACATTTCAAGCCTAGCTTTGAAAAGCATAAAACTATAGACGAATTATACTCATTATATTCTCAATTATATTAGTTGATTAATTAGACTCATCTCAATTTGATTTACAAAATATCTTTAATTAATTTTTCAAAAACTAATACGAAGTATCTATTTATATACGACAGCATTTTGTAACTGAGGGAGTAATGGGTAAATAATGTACGGAGTATTTACTTTTTTTCAAAATAATTACAGTTTTTACATAAATTCAAGAAAGAAACCTGTGATATATAAAATAGCATACGATAATGCCAATTTTATCCAAAATGAACCATAACTTAATTTATTTTAAATATATATTTCTTATTAAGCTCGTAAATCTATTTTAAGTACAGATTTCAATGTAAGGTACTCATTCCGCAAATTATTGTATCCCAAAAAATTCTTCCCAATTTAGAAGATGTTAAAATTTTTTGACTCGATCTCATTACAGGATAAGGCTAAAAGTGAACGGTTATCGAGTCTTGGACTTTAATTAGGAGATAACAGAGGAAGAAAGAAAAAGAGAAAAATACTCTAAGAAAATGTCTTTGATTTTTTTCAGAGGAGAGCAAAGGAAGGATAAAAGTCAATCATTAAATTATTGTTTTACTGTTATTTCTTAAAAAGAGTAGAAGATTTGGAAGGGGAAAAAAAGTTCAGTTTGCAAGTCATAAAAATTTTGAGCTCGAAAAGTTTGTTTAATAATTAAAAGGAAGTAACACTCATTACCCACCTCTAAAATCTTAAGTGTGTAATTTTTTTTTTATTTGGTACAACAATTACATAAACCTAACATATGGACAACTAAATACGTATAAATAAATAATGGATAACTATATAATATCTAAAAATATTATCAATGATTTTATTGAATAATTATTATTATTACTTGCAAAACTTCTTACATAATTCTGTAACAGAAAAAAGTCTTGATTATGAAATATAATATTATCATAATTCCTCGACAAATTATGGAGTTCCGAATAAAAGACTAAATCTCCATATGTGTTTCATTTTTATATTAACCTATTTGCATGAGGGAACTAACCCCATTAGGAAATATCGTCAACACATCAGCTCATCAATTGAGTTTTAGATATAGGATTCGAATAAATTGCTTTTGGAGAACCATATCGTCCTGGGCACGGAGGTCTTGAGATGCAATTACATAGTTAAGCTACGGTTTATAAAACACCAATTATCAATTATATACCATAACATGTATATTAAGTAATTTTGATATCTCAAAGGGTCTGCTATAATATCAGACCTTGTAGACAACAATTGCTTGAATTTCCAGTTATGACAAGCAGCAAATAACCTAAAACAATAACTCAAAAAAGATCTAGCTCTCCTCTCAGGTAAGAAGTCAAAAATGTTGCCTATTACCCCTTGTAAACAAAACGTACAGCGATCATCAAATAAGGGATACTACATTTAATTTATTAAGCAATTAAGTAGAAATGCATTGGTACAATTCAAGACGACCGAGCTTCACACACATTTTCACCTTTTCTTGCCCTTCTTTCTTCCCTTAACTTCTTTTTCTAAACTTCTAATCCTCTGACTGAGAACTGACGATGAGGGTATTCTTTGGTTTACATGCTTCGATGATTCCGCAGGCAAGGAAGTTGGCTTCAACGGGTCTGTTGGTGATGGTTCTGTAGGTAAGGAAGCAGGCTTCGATGCCTGCCGTTGTTGTGCTTGTACGTATTTTTTAAGTGCTTCAGTAAATGTGAAGGCAGGTTGCTGTGCCGATGAGGGTGGCTCTACGGGTATCTCAGGGACATGGAGGAATTGTTTCACCCCAGGTACTTTAAGCACTGAAGAAGATAAGATGTATGATGCGTTAAAAAGAATTAAAAGTAATTATATGACCATCTCCTATCACAGAGGTGGTCATGAGTTTATTAATTTTTAGTATAAGAAATTGCTGAGCATTAAATACATCTTGGATTCATTTACAAATAATATAAGTAAAAACTGATATAGCTATAGTTTAACTAGAGGCGTTTCAGTCTTGTGCATGCAACTGATTGCTGATACAGATTTGTTGTAAGCATTATTGCACGATACTTTAGTTACGCATCATAATTCCCTGTCCTCTTGCTTCTCCACTTACTAAGCACAAGAGGGACAAGGGCTTTGTACATTCTGGTTCACAAACAGTGGAACCATTCCTAGGATCATAAAATATAAACTGACTAGAGAACCAAAAGGACTCACCTAGTCCATAAGCAAGCGAGAACAGGTTGGAGGTGATCCAGTAACAGAACAAAGCCTGCACCCAAGTATTCATATTAGATTAGAATAAGAATATGCACTAGTACCACAAACTTTGGAGCTTTGCATGCATGTATACAGAGCAAACACAACAGTGGAACTGATTAACTTGAACAATCATGTCTGAGAAACATTTCATCTTAAACATTCTAGAGAAAGAGGGAGTAAAAGCATGTGTGTCCTGCACATCATATTTGCAACTGCCAAGTACATCAATAACATAATTTCTTGTTATTGAATGGTACTCCCACCGTTCCTAAAAAAGAGCAACTTTTCATTTCGTTTCTACTAAGTTCTGAAATCTTAAAATTCAAATTGTGGCAATACTTTAACATAGTTTTAGTATAATAAAGAGTTTATTTTGTTGGAATCCTAGTGTATTTTGTAATGTTAATCATTTTCCAATAAAAATCAACAAATTCAAATCATAGATTTTCGTAAAAGTACTAGATACTATTTGAAATGTTGCTCTTTTTTTGGGAAGGGAGAGAGTACTAAATGGGCACACCATAACCAGAAGAAGCATGTAACACATCAGTTTGCCTAGGTATTAACAGATAAATGCAAAAATAGGAATATCGTGCACATAATAAAATCTCAATGGATAAGATTAGAAGTATATGACACTTGAGGTAGTGCTTTGTTGGCATCAAATCAATACATAGTTAACTGACGCAAATACATGAGTGAGTTCATGCGACACTTTTGCTGTTTAGTTCAACAACTACATGGGGTACCTCAATACAGTGGTGATTACTCTATCCATTTGACCATTTCCATCACAGACTCCAACCAATGCATTAAACAATTACACATGGTAATGCAAACACAAGAATATAAAAGATGTCAACTCTCATTGTTACTTCACCTTTACTCGTATTAATCCAATATAACATTACAGCTCGAAAAAGTGAAAACTCACTTCGGAATGGCACCCTTTCAATTTGAAGGGCACTAAAGTCATTAGAACTATTCATCATATAATTTAAATAACATGTTCATTATAAATGAACCACACAAGATTTAATGTGATAAAATTGCTATGAACCTAACACAGTATGTGGGAATAAGCTATTAGCATTTAGCATACCATTACAAGGTTTATAGCATCATATGAAAGATATATCAAATGAACCAGAAGCTAACTAAGAGTGGTTATGGTTACTTTGTAAATCATTGGATTACCTTATTAGACCTTTTAGATCTTAAATCACATAGCTATAAAGCGATATTGCATGTGGCCTAAGGCAAGCCAAAGCACTATTGTCAACAAGCACAGTTAACAAAGGCAAAAAGAAGAAATTGTACTCTATATAGGAAAGAAAAGTTTCCCTCATCTACCTTGGGAAAGGTCAATGTAAGTGGAACAGTAAGAACAGCAAAAACTCTCGAGACTTTTTTCATCGTTCCAGCAACAGGATTGCCTTCCAAACCTTCTTGCATGTTGGACTGGAAAACAGGCAATGTTGGTCAACAAAAGGCTGACCAAAAAACAACCAGTGCAAAACTACAATTAAATAGAACATATTAAATTGCCGCGTGCTTGGTGAAAATGAAGGAAATCTATTTTGCTTTTTTTTTAAAAGTACACAATAATAAACAATTATAAGGCTTGTAAGACATTTCATTTGCTTCAATTCCAAAGACATAACATCTTTATTAGAACATTAAATACAACTTCACATTGTTACGTGATCTAAAATGAACATATTATTTCAGTAATGCTTCAAAGTTGAAGTGTTATATTCTTACTTACACAAGCAAAAGTAAACTTGCACGAATGAAAATCTGAAAATGCTAATGGAAATCTGAGAACGGAGAAAGGAAGCTGAACAAGATTTGTATTCTATAGTCATGATGCAAAATGTCACTGGTTTAGTGGACTGCAGCTTGGATTCTTCTGCCGTCAAAACTATACATATATACTAATGAAGAATAAAATTAACTTTGCTTGCATATTTCCAGATTCTAACAAAATCTGAACCTAAGGAACCAGAAGAGCCAATCCAAGCGTCTGAAAGTTCAATTGATTTGTGAAGAAATAACCAGATTCTAGAATGCTAACCCGTAAGTGCTCAAAATTATCATTCTGATATTAAGTGTCAAATGATTTCATTAGAAGGAATCTGCATGAAGATAAGCATAACAAAGGTTCAGTTATTTTTCTTACCTCCACTGTGATCAAGAATGACAACGCTGTCAAAACTGGAAGGATATAAAGACTATCAGGAGTTGTCAGATCAGTAAACCAAAGTGCTCCGCCTTCTTTAAAAGATGGTACCTTTTCCACCATGTTTTGGATCTAAATAGCATGACAAAATGAGAAATTGGAAAACCAGGCCAAGGAAACCATATGAAACAGAACAATAGCGATTCAATATGTTCATATTGTAAAGAAATCTTACCGCCAGGAAAAAACTGACAAATACAGGACCTTGTATGAGAACTCCTCTCAAAGGAGTCCATGGGGTTACCCCATACCTGCAGGGATATTAGATCATCCATGTAAATGTGCGTCAGCTGCGTATATTACCTTAAGTTTTATTTATAATCACACTCCTTGCAAATAATAACATGGTAATTTCTAGACAATACTTTTCTAACTACAAAATAGTAGACTACGTAGTATAGAAACAATTTCTAAAAAAAATAATAATAGTAGTAGTATAAAGAGAAGATATATATAGCCATAATCCCCCAACTCCTACATTACCATTCATGATACTGATGCAACTGAGCTTTATGTATGGCATCATATCCTTGTAGAATTGAGGTAGTTTTTACTCCACCAAAATTAAATGATAAGAGGAAAATATCTTAATCAAGTAAGAAGTTGAATAAAGGATAACCGGTCTTACAGCCACAAAATGGTTAGCTACTAAATTTAATCACTCCTATAAAAAAAAATAAAGGAAAAGGGTAAATAAAAAAAAGAAAGAGAGAGATTAAAATATATTTGACAAGTGAATGGTACAATCTACTACACAATTTTATTGTCCTCTCTTATGATGTGTGACCACATGATGAATTTTTTATAGGCTCTAAAGACAATTCTATCAAATATTTATCAAACCTTTTGATATTCAAAAAATGTTCCTATTATGAGAAAAACGGAGCTCAGCTCTATCTGAAACAAGATATAACTGTATAGACAGTACATTACGGCAACATGGACTGTGCCACACTCAACTATCCTTGCAGGCCAACTGATTTTGATGGACTGTGCTACACTCAAGAAGCATTGGGGACCAACTAGTCGTGAATAACTCGAGTACAACTTTAGGAACTTTAATTATAAAAGCAAGGTGCTCGAATATAAAATATTTTTATAATTAGTTTGTCATCAAACAAAAGAAAACACTGAAAAGAACGACACGATAGATGATTAACTTTATCCATCAGGTACATGAAAAAGATTCATACTCTTTGAATAACTCTTTCATTTGTTGCTGGCCTTCGGCTACAGCTGTAGGACTCATGTCCTGGAAAGAAATAATTAAAAATGAAAGGAAAATTAATACACCGGACTTCAAAGACAGAAAGAAAAATAAAAGATAACTATATCACATCAATATGAAAAGCTACAAAGATAATAAGCATCTATTCACAGGTAAATCAACTCAGTTGCATTCTGTGCCGGATCATATGATTGCCAATAACATAGAATCAACTTGTAGAATTCGCAACTAGTATTCTGGGCGTTGAGAGGAAACTTTTCCTGTGTTTAGGGAATTGAGGCAAGAAATCAGTATGAATATGGTCCTAAGACTTCAAGTAGGTGGCCAGTGCCCTGGTTCTTTATTTGTGGTATTTAAATATTGGAGATTAGTGCCCAACATTCCTCCTAAGCAGAATATGTTCATTGCTCTATCATACCACTGCGAATAACCTATCACCAGCTCATATATTTCTGGAGTAGGAATTCTGGTAGTTGTGGGTAACATGTTCTGCAGAATGGTGTTATGAGATTGACCAGAAATAACAATAGGTGGCAACAAAACCTAAAGTAGGTGCCGCTCATTATCAACTTGTGGTATTTGGACATTATCGTCCGACGTCTAGTGCTATCCCTAGGAAGCCCCCACTTCTGCTGGTAAAAATATGTCATGCATTTAAAACTTTTTTTTGTTTTGAAAAATACAAAGATGCCCATACTCTGTCTTGCATTTCTTGCTTGATCTCCTCCAATTTTGGCCTCATAAGCTGCAAAAGAAAGCATAAAACTCAACAAATGTGATTTTCAACTGAGAAATACTAAAACCAAATAAAACGGGGGCAAGCCCAGTTCAGAATGAAGAATAAAGCATCTAAAACTGAAAAAAGGAAAATAAAATTCTGCACATAACTAATATCCAGATTCTCCAGAAATGTTAAATAACTGCTTAACCGACATGGACTATAACTCAAATTTTGCACCAATGTCCAAGTATGAAAAATGTCCTATCTGTATGCACATAGAGCAGAACAAAGTGCAAATTTATATAAGCAAACCTAAATGTCAATCCTTGGAGGCTAGAGCAATACTCAAAACATGTGTAGTTGAGAAAAGATATAGTAAATATTATTGTCATAATTACTAAATCAAGTATATAGATTGGTTCAAGATTTAACAGCTAGGGATAGATTGGCTACTAAAAGTGTTAATTGAGCCCATTTTTCTAATTGAAAGATTAAAACGGAAGGATATGAGCAACAGAAAAATACTTCTATGAAATGTAAATTTGTATTAAGAAAATTTCATTCTGCCATTTTTCCTCTTTGTTTGGATATCTTATGATCCCCTGTTCTCATGGTAGCCTAAATGAGAGAAAAATGACCAAGATCAAGATTACAATTAAGTCATTTCAAAAAAATTTAAGAGAAAAAGGAACAAAAGGGTCTCCTCTTCAGGAGTTCGGATTGAATGAAACAAGGATTGGGAACATTAATGGAGGATGTGTCATAGGAAATTGCTAGGCATTGCTGAGCAAACTACCCCCCCACCACCAAGGAAAGATGAAGCTCATGACTAAGAATGATCCTATATTTTTACAGTGACCTTTTCAGTCTAGACGTCTAGTAAGGAATACTTGTACTTTTAAAACAGAACATGAATTATTTTGAAAATGGTGCACATTGACAAATAGCACAAAGACAGAAATCCAAAGGGTAGGAGAAGGTAAAAAGCAGAAATTACCGTGAGTTTTGCAGTTGCTTTGAGTTGACTAATCATTAGGGGTACAGACAACCCTCGAATCAAAAACGTTGTTAAGGCTATGCTTCCCCACCTGAACAGTATGTATAGAAAATTTTGTTACCACATAAGTCTTATCCATGTCATCCCTGCTTAGCATGATAGCAAGTATGATGGAGCTTTGAATCTTTCGTAACATTATTAACTTTCATCAAATTCTACTTTTAATGTCTTCTCCTTCTGATACTTTGTATTTACCATTTACATTATTCCTATGAGCGTAACTAAGTATAGACAAACAGTATTCACATTAATATATGTATGTGAGTATATATATATATATCTCAATTCCCTTTTTCCATGTGTGTGTAACAAAATATAAAAAATAGTTCAACTATATATGGAAAAAGGGAATTGACCTATACATACATACATATATATATGAAAGAGTAGACCCCTCCTGCATAAATTATCCGCACAAACAAGTTCAACTTGTCTGCTCCGTTATATGTTTCATCTCCTGTTAAGTTGACAAGCATCCCTTTTTAAGTTTTTTTTAATAAGTAGAATATAAAGCCCTATTTGGGAGGGAGCAACCCTTAGTGGATTGGACATGAGATGTAGTACGTGATGTATTAGGCAAAACTCTCCCCCTCACAAACCCCTACTTCATAAAAGTGATAACTAAGTAAGTATTAATCGTCCATCGCCAAACAAAAGTCCACTCCAAGTCTCCTACAATCACAGTTTTACCAAAAAGTTCAACCTTTAAAAGCAACAAGATTAAAAGGCAAAATAATTTCGAAATAAACTAATTGTGAAAAAGGAAATGGAACATTGGGTGGATGGTGTAGCTCATAAGTTAGTGGACAACTACTTACCAGGGCAGTCCAGTAAAAGTGTGAATGCCATCGATTACGTACTGCAACCCCGCAATAGGGAAAAAAGAGTCAGCAGCGGCAACAGCAACTTCACTCACAGCAGGAGCTTGAGACACAACTGTTTCCACAGTGTTATCAGACATAACTCCCGCAACATCAGTCATGTAATCTATCTTCTCTGCCCCTTCACCAATCGTTGTCGACATATGTCTCACCAAAAACGATCCATTCATCACCGAATTGCCCAAAATCGAACATCCTTGACCCTGAGAGATCGTGTTAAACCCTCCTAAAGTAGGAACAGCATACCCAAAATATCGATTTTGAAGGAAACTGTTCATATTTGCAGGTTGATCAATGGAATTAGATTTTTCACTATCATTTTGGTGGTGAATATAAGAAAACGAGGGGCTAAAACGTTGTTGAGTGAAGAGTTTAGCTCTTAATGTAAGAGCGCGCCGATAAGCCATCGATCTGAGTCCTTCAAATGGAGTATCGAACAGGAGAAATGCAAGTTAGACAGAAAAAAAAAATGGAAGAGTGTGCATATGTGTGCGTGTAAAACCCTATATAAAAATGGGGTTTTGAAATCCGTAGTAAAAGGAACGGAGCGTAAGAGACAACTTACGATACGATTGGCCGGTTGTTCTGCAACTTGCGGTGTGAGTGGAAGTCGGAGATAAATATCGAAGGAGGGAGAGGTGTGAGGTGATGAGGCCCAAAAAGTGAGGTTCGATCAGGCAGTTGAGCTGCGCTCCTCCTCTGTTACGGGAGATCTTTTTGTCACGCACACCGCTGTAGGTTTGCTGCGTTTACACATTGTTCATGACTTTTTTTTTTCAAGAAAATGTTTTTTATCCATTCATTGTGTTTCTAAGTTTTTTTTAGTACAGAAGAAAAAAAAATTTAATAAAAAATTTGGCCACTTTTATATCTTAATTTTTTTTATCCGAAACTAATAATATTTGGATAAAAAATTTATTAATATTACTTCATATATTATAAAGTCAATAATAATCTTAAATTATAACCACACTAAAAATTAATATTAAGGATAAAATAGATATTTGTTGTTTTATTTTTTTTTATTAAACTAAAAAACAACACAAAAAAGTCTATGAATTTTTTATTCAATTCTTTTGTATCTATTTTAAAAAAATTATATCTAAAACTCATGAACATGGTATTAGTACTCTTAGTGGCCTTTGTAACCTTTTCTGTATTTTTTTTAGTTAAAAAAAATCACCCTTAACTTTAAGTTTAAACTAAAGAAAAGAAAAGTAAAGGAAACATGAAAAAATAAGAGAATTTTAGAGTTTGTGGTGGAAGAAAAAAAACACTTATAGGATATCCTCGTAGTGAATAAAAAAAAATTGTCTGTAATGAGAAATTATGTCACTGTTTTATGTTAGAAAGGCCCACCGGAATAATATGATATTAAGAAGAATGTGATTGTGAGAATGATAAATTTAGCATTAAAAGGGTTTGTGAATGATAAATTTTTTTTTTTGTTTGAATTTTACCATTTATTTAGAGAATATTTTAGGGGAATTTTTGTATTTTCTTTTTTTCCTTAGTCTTCTAAAAATAGTCAAAACTATATAATATTTTGTCTTACCATTTTTTTATTTTCTCTCTTTAATTAAGAGAATTGCAGGACATGTCTATAGAGATATATATTTGTTTTTTTTCCTGTCTTTAGTAAATAGTAATAATATTGTATTTTTTAAAAAGAAATGATATTGATACATTTTTTTATGAAAATTATTATTGAAATAAAAATTGATGAAATAAGAAATTATAAACATAAATTTTACGGAGAACATTGCCAAAGTAAACGGTGTCATATATATATATATATATATATATATATATATATATATATATATCCGATCAATGACTAACGTTAGCTATTGAGATTTTTGTAATTAACACATTTATAACCGTCGATCGGATGATTCAACAGTGAAAATAAAAAAAAAAGTTTTTTCCACCAATAAAACTAACGAAATATATGTAAAAAAAACCTTTTTTCTGCCATTAAAACTAACAGAAAATAAAAAAAAAAGACTCACGTCAAACTAACATTCATCCGACAATAGAGAAGTTTGCAAAAAAAACAAATTTCAGAAGCTCTGCAACAGGTAGATGAGAAGCTTGTATGTATCCCAGCCATCTAAGAACAACCGTCATCAAGGTGGTTGTGTGAGAAATGCAAACAAAAGTTAAAAGATAAAACAACCTGAAAACAAATGAAGAATAAATTGGATATTCTGATGCACAAGATTCAAAAGTGCTTCAATATTAGTTACTGAATCATACATATTTAAGTACGATTTTAAATCATTGGAAAACATTCAACAACAGAAAAATACTCCAAAATAAAGAATATTCAACACACAATAAATGCTTCCACTGCATTGCCCATCATGTGAACTTGCTCCCTTTTTTTTTAACCTTCCGTTAATGCGGAAATGGTTGTTTTTTTTATTAACATACCTTCTATCAGTTCTACTGGCGTAAAAAAAAAAAAATTATCTCTACCGTTTAATAATCGACGGTTATAAATATTTTAAATACAAAAGTCTGCATAGTTAACGTTAATTATGAATCGGGTACCTATATATATATATTTAATACTTATTAATTTCAAATATAATTATTTTTATGGAACAAGTCCATTATATCAAATTATATAACATGACTATTTGACTCTAATTATATTAATTTTAAAATCGTTTAGTTTAATTAACAAACATAACCGAATGGATTTCTGCATTAAGTTGGGGGCTCTATTTTCATCAAATTTATTTTTATTTTATTTACAACATTCTACTATGAGAAAGACAATTACTTATTTTACGGAATAAACGTATATACCTTATTATTTCAGATGTCATTGACAGCGCAGTATCTCTTCTTCATTTGATAGTTATTTTAAATTGTTATTGTTGGGTTTTAAATTATTATTGTTGGGTTTCGTAGAACAAAACGCAGTGAAAAATACGATTTAAAATAAAACAAAATGAAACCCAAACCTGAGATCTATGCGAAACAATTTAATACAGATAGTTTATGATTTTACCGATTAATTGTGCGAATCTGAATCTTTGGTGAAGGTGTTGATCGACTCCAAATCTTTAACGCAATCCAATAGAACTACGTTTCTACAGTATCCACACGAACACCCACGAACCGTCTCACGATTCGAACGAGAAGAGTTACAGTACTAGCTGTACAATCTGTATCTCTCTTTTCTCTCTATATCTCTGAACTCCAGTTTCTCTCTTATGAGCAACTAGGGTTCTTAAAATACGTGAAAACATTGATTTTTAGAGAATAGTTGATATATCATATATATAGCATTTCATAGAGTAATTCCAAAACATAATCTAATTAGGAGACTTAAAATCCGAATTTTATATTTATTAGATATATATATTTAATCAAGTCTCACTTAATTAATATATATATGCACAAATAAATATATATTCGTATTTCCTTCCAAAGGACTCTAGTTCATACAGATTACATATATTAATATATATGTATATAATTTAAAACCATGATTTAATTAAATAAATCTTATTGATATATTAAAATCATTAACATTTAAATTATATCTCCTTGACGAATGTTCTTTGTGTGTGACCCTGTAGGTTATTATTACGTTAGCAATAATTTTAAATCATATTATAAAATTATAAACAGTAAGCGGCATCTACTAATACATCACTGTTACCCGAGTAATAATAAAGTCATAGATTTGACGTTACCTTTCGTGACCAATGTTTCAATGTAACTTAATCCTTTTAACCGTGATATCTAAGATTAAATTCAAGGTATGGATGTGTCATCCTCTTCATAATTTAATCTTAGTTTTTCTTGATCAATGAGTAAACTATATGAAACAATAACAAATCTCTATTCGAGCATGACCATGCATTTCATAGTTTCACTCAATCAAGAGGTCTATAGATATCACCCCTAATTTATAGGAGGGTTAAATTCCATCTACAATCATTCCCATTTCTCACATAACTCATTATGCATCCAACAATTACCTTTATCGTTCACCCGGTTAAATGTGACTTTTGATAATGTCAAAACGCATAACTCCTTATGTATAAATGTCATGACTTCAGGTCGAATGACCATTACATCATTGTCACTATGAGAACACATAGCATAACGCTCCATGTAGAATTCTCATGGTGAGTCTGTCCAGTACTATGTTCTCTAACATGTACCTATGTATCGACTTAATATATCTCGTATATATTTATGACCAATGAGATGTGACCATCAGTTAATCCACATACTAGTATCAATGTATTATTGTTGTCCCACTGACAATGATACTTAACTAGAGACATTTAAAAATAATGATATATTACATACTTATATCATCTCATATTCAAGTCACATACTTGAATCCATATAATTAGTATCATTCTTCTAAAAACATTTATTACATTAACATTTATATAACGTAATAAATAAAACATAATAAAAGAAATTATCATTTAACCAAAAACATATCATAAATATAGTGTTACAATTATTACACAATTGGCCACTAGAGCTAGAGCATACACTCTAACAGTTATTACTTGGGATAACTCTAAGATAGTTTATGATAGACTCCGTAGCCTTGCTAGTTTTGTTTCTAATTTTTTTTATCCTGATTTTTGTTTGGGGGCTCTAGTCCCCTCCTAGTTATCAGGAAAAAAATAAAAATAAATTGTGCACCTTATCGAAAATGAAATAAGTCGTTAAACATAACATTAACAAAGTTATTAACTATCTATCTATTATTATTAATGTATATTAATTCACAATAAAATAACACATTAAGAAGAATTCTTTAACGTTCACCTCTTAATTAAACTCTTCAGTGTTCATTTTTCAATACTAATTACACCGACTTCAACCCTTATGTCTAAATTTCCTTAATTACATTGAAAATAATTATTATAGAAAATAATAACCGAATACTACTTTAAAATATTTCAAAATAAGTATTATAAATAATAATAATAATAATCTAATCAAATTAAAAAAAGAACAATCATACAATTGAGTATAAATAATTTATAACAAAATAATTACAATTTTAATCACTAATTAAACCAAATTAATTAAAATAATTTTAACCAAATTAATAAGAAAACATAATAATATAATCTACCACAACTAATCAATTTCGATTACATAAAATTATAACAAAATTTATCATCTGCAAAATCTACAATAATAAAATAAATTCTTACAATACAAATTTATCTCTGATGTGTATAGGTTAAAAAAAAGTAGAACAATGACAATAAAATGAAGAAAACGTAAAATATTTATTTTAGTTAATTGAGAAATAAATATTTGATTACAACATTATATCGATTCATACTATTGTTATATTCTAAATGTAAAACAATAAATAATAAAACATGTAAATAATTTGTAAAATATGAAAATAGTACCAATAAAACAGCTATATTAAAATATTTTAAATAAAAATAACTATCAAAATGCTCAAAAATAAATTTAAAATAAAAACTATACATGAGTTTCTCTTCTAATAATAATAATTTATTAAGAGAAAAAGACACTTTAATTGGTGGGGGTGGGGGGGGGGAATTCAACTTCTGTCAAACAAATGTTTTATATTTTCACATTAATATTTTTAATTATAATTTTAATATTTTTGATAATAATTTTAATACTTATATAGTACTTTTAATACGTTTTATAGTAATGTTCGTACTCTTATAATAATTTTAATATTAAAATTGTATCAATAATAATTTTATAGTAATGTTCGTACTCTTATAATAATTTTAATATTAAAATTGAATCAATAATAACTTTAATACTAAAGTTGAATTAACGAAAATTTGTTTTATTTCAGTGGATCATTTATTAATATCACCAAGAGGACGAGGTAAATTTTTTTACTTTTGATGGACCGACCCGGAATAGTTTAGCTCGATCTCAATGTGGCAATATGGCGGGAAAATGTCCGTACAGCCCTTAAAAATAACATTGGATTTCTGTATAAAACCCTAGTTCATCAACTCCAGAGAGCCCTATCTCCATTGTACCAGTGTTCCTGATCTAATTAATGATGATCGCCAAATCCAGATCTATCACTGAAATGTTTTCGTGGTCTTAAACGTTCGGAAATCGTTAGTTACAACCCTTGTTTCTGTCTTTCTCGTCGATTTTAGGGCTAATTTTATCTGGTTCCAAGTCGATAGTTTTTTGATATCACAAAAATGGATTCATTCGAAGAGGAACCTGAACCCTCTTATACTATCGACCAATACCTCAAGGGCATCGAAGAGCAGGAGCTGGTAATACAATTTTATTCGACACAATTATTCTAGGGTTTTTTCTGTTTACATATGTCCGATTGCTTTAAAATTGCTAGAATAGTAAATACGTTGAGCTTATTTATTCAGAATTTGTACTATTAAGTCCTCTGATACATGATTTGGCTGTGGTAAATATCCACAAGGAGCATATAATAGGCAGTTTCACTTTTTTACTCCAGAATATTAGCTGCTGATTTACAATTTATTGAATCATTAGTATTATGTGTTTTACTCATATCTCTAGAATATTTAGAGCTCGATTTTTGTTTTCATATTCCTGTGGGTTCTTAAGTTTTGCATTTCCTCGATTTGGAATCCTTAGTTTTTCATGTTTATGTTATAGTCATTCATGTATTTTGAATGTTGACTTCATGGTCCTTAAATTGGAAAAGGCAATGGACAAAGTATCATAACTGATGCCATTTTATTCCTCTAAATCTCTAGTAACATTTGCAATTCATGAACTTTTACGACTAAATGAAAGTCTTTTTGTAGTATCATGCTCACGTGTGTTCGTGTACTCCGTTTTCCCCCATATTCTTCTGAGTTTTCCCAAACTGGAATTAAAATTGAATTAGAATTCTCTCATTGTTGTATTTCCTATATGGCTGAATTATCTGATTTTTATAGTAAAAGTAAGAATCAGAAGTGAGTAGGGAATTCAGTTGCTTGAACTAGCTGAATAATGATCATGGTTAGATGCATGTGAATTACAAAGCGGGTAGTCTTCCTTTTCCTGGTTCTAGATATGCTACAAGGTCGTAGTCAATCACATTATTCAGCTAGTTCAAACAACTGAATTCCCTACTCACTTCTGAATTGGAAAAGGCAACCACATTATTCAGCTAAATAACGATCATGGTTAGATGCATGTGAATTACAAACCAGGTAGTCTTCCTTTACCTGGTTCTAGATATGCTACAAGGTCGTAGTCAACCACATTAAAGCTATGTGGTTGTGGAAAATAATTTTTTCCCAGCTTTCGTTTCCCCATTTTGTCAAACATTTCTGTGGATTTAGCGCTAAAGTTTGTAGTTGTGATGTTCAGGATAACTGGTTTGAATTGATCATCAAATTCTTTCTAAATATTAGAATTTACTATATTGCACAAAGACGATATGGAGATAAGAGCAATACACTTTGTGTTTTTATTCCCAGCTCAACTTTCAACATTACTTTGTTTTCCTTTCGGTAAAATATGCAAACATGTGCACTTTCTAGTAAAATATAATGAAACGATTATTACTCATTGACAAAGATAATAATGTTACTTGTGACCAAAAAATGGTGATTACTTATCAAATGCAATTTGATTCAATAGTCTATCATATAATGTTTTTTTTTCTAAGGAAGCGGATTTGGTTTTGGGTGGTGACGAAGGCAAGGAGTGCACTTATACAAAGGGATATATGAAGAGGCAGGCAATTTTCTCATGCTTGACATGTACACCAGATGGGAATTCTGGGGTTTGCACGGCCTGTTGCTTCTCCTGTCATGATGGCCATGAGGTATTCTTTCACCCATGTCTCTAATTTAATTCTTACTTGATTAGTTCAAAAAGCTCCATCGGCCCTTGCTCAGTTGCCGAGGTCTTTGTTATAGAGATTCATTGTTGTATTGATACTTTGATACTTTTGGAATGTATAATGACTTATATTAATGCCGATCTCCTTAATTGTGTCAGGAAGTATATTCTTATTAAGATTCTTGAAATTTTCTCATCAAGGTTTTACACTCTTGTATAAGGTGCAATGTGTATTTTTCTCAGAGTCGAATGTTACAATAAATTGAGTTATTGTTGTCTTTGAGAGGTTTTTTAGCCTAGTTATCCCTCTTTTCTACCGCCTTCACCCTTGGTCCTATGCCATGGTTTACAATATATTAGTGAGCTTCATGAACTTCAGTGTTCTGGGTGCTTCCTTGCTTATATTTCATCAATTAATGTAGACACGCCTTCTTGATGGATATCTGTATGATGAAAGTATGAAACTGTGAGGTCTCATTTTCTAAAGGTTCCTCGGGTGTAGTTTTTCTCGTAAAACCCTTAGTTGTCTGGACGAGGTGCAGCTCATTTACTTCTCTCGTTTCAGTTGTGGGCTGGTATCATGGTGGTAACGAAATACTTATACTTAATGATCGCAGAAACCTAAAAGATTGCAGCTAATATCATCATTTGATCCCTTGCCGCATTGACACAATATACAAAATGGAAGAAAATCAGCATTATTCAAGGGTAATGATAATATAATCGGGTTCTTCTGACTTCCGACTACGGAACATCTGTAGAGAATCCCATCTCTTTGACCAGTAAAGGTGTATGTTCTGAATGCAATTATGGATTGTCATTGATGTAGAGCAAAATGAAGAAATGAACAATTAAATCTGATTTGAAGAATAGGAGAGCTAATAGTCCAAACCTGTGCAGTAGGGATTATTAGGGTTCCACCACGGCAAACATAATGTTTTTTTGTATAAACTCTAGGGAAAAGTGAAAGCTTGGTGGTTAAACATAATGTGTTTTTTGTATAATGAACTGTGACTCCCAAGTACAGAGAACCACATTATATATAACAAAACTGTACAAACCCTAAACAAAGCCCATAAACAACTAGGCCTAGAGCCCCGGATAATAAAACTAAACCACAAGAAATATTATGACAACCCTCTCAGTGGAACCTAGACAGAGATCCCAAAACACCATTACACAAGGCAAAAAGAACAAAAAGTCCATGTAATAGCATTATCCAAATCCATCATGGGATCTATAATTAATGCCCCTAACTTTTATTTTCTCTCTGTTTATCTCTCTCTCTCTCTCTCTCACACACACACACACACACACACAAAAATTGTGTTTTTTATGCTATTGCAATGATTTTTTTTATCTGGTTTTGCATAACTTCAACATTTTATGTCAAATGTTGATTATATTATAATAAGAATTTTGTTTGTTTATTTCGGATGATCTTTGTTTCTTATACTTGACAAGATTATTGAACTATGGACCAAGAGAAAGTTCCGGTGTGATTGCGGAAATTCCAAATTTGGAGTCGCCTTCTGCAAGCTTTCCCCTAGTAAAGATGTGGAAAATGCTGAGAATTTGTACAACCATAATTTCAAAGGTCAGTATTGTACATGTGGACGACCTTATCCTGAACCAGATGTTGAAGAGCAAGTAGAGATGATCCAGTGCTGTATCTGTGAGGATTGGTTCCATGAGGAGCATCTTGGCCTTGAGTCTTTTGATGAGGTCAGTACTTGTATTTCTAATTGGACCCATAACAGCATGTTAAAGGTCTTTCTTTTTCGGTTAAATTTGTTCACATGGCATTGGTGCTAAATTTTACGATCAAGAAAAACCATGCAAGCTGGCTTATCAATTCAATGCCATATGCAGAAAATGTCATCTAATCTCGTATGCACTATACTTATAATTGCTGTGCACTTGCTCAAAATGTTTGCATTAATGGATATATTTTTCCGCTACCCTTTACATACATACCTAATTGTTTTATGCGGCATCCATATGGTATAACACATTCACATGGAATGAAGCATCCATATGGCTGAACATAGCTTTTGTTCATATTTTTTTCTTTCATTTAGGTTTTATGTCACAATTAATTTATGATTGGGAACTTGTATTCATCTCCTTGCCACAGCTTCCAAGGGATGATGAAGGGGAGCCCCTCTATGAGGATTTTATCTGCCAAGCATGTTCAGGAATTTGTTCTTTCTTGTCACTTTACCCTCAAACCATCTGGGCAGCAGTTAAGCAATCCACCGCAAGCACAGGTGAAGAAAAGCCTGTGGTCGAAAATGCATCTTCAGCTTGTGGACCCTCTGAAGAGCATGAGAATGGCAGTTGTTCTGTCGTCTCTGTCAAAACAGGCTGTTCTGTGATTGATGAGGAGCATCCCCAAACAAATATGCAACTAAAACAATGTGGTGAAGGTGCTGTTGCAAGTATCCCATGTATCATTGGAGTTGATCTCGCAGAATCACCGCCTTCCTTGGAGAAGAAAAGGCCAATGTTTCTTGCCAAAAACTGGAGAACTTCGCTCTGCAGGTGTGCAAAATGCACAGCTTTCTACACCCAAAAGGGGGTGAGCTTCTTGCTCGACCCTGAAGACTCCATTGCAGAGTATGAGAAAATAGCAAAGCAGAAAAGGGATGAAAAATTGCAACAAGAAGAACAAGCTGAATCAAGCCTTCTTGATAAGTTTGGTCACACTCAGAAGATTGAGATTTTGAGTGGCATTGCTGACATGAAAAATGAGATTCGCAATTTCCTGGTAGTTTTCAGCATTCCCCCCGCCTTTCTTCCCCTTCCTATTAACATACTTGTATCCCAGGAATCGGATTTTATCAAAGGGACAGCTCATGATGTTCATGTTTTGTTTCCTTGACAGGAATCTTGTGATACATCAAAGGCAATCACATCTGATGATATTCACCAAGTCTTTGAGAATCTCAAAAAGAAGCGAAAGCACTCGGAGTAAGTGTTCCGGGATTCTGTTGCTGTTTCCCGACTATATCTTCACTTATGGAGCTCTATGGATAGGCAGAAGGCACGACTAGTTTGTATGATGAGAAGGATATAACTTGAACCTCTGAAGTAGTATTTATTTTCTAGACTTCATGTAATCAAACCGGTGTGCTTTTACTAAGATTCTGAAGGAATTTTGAACTTTGTTGAGGCTCAAATTATTTCGCAAGTAATAACGGTTGAACGCTATGTCCTAAATACTAAATATAAGATTGGAATTGTTATGGGTTTGAATGGTAAATGCTGAATCCGGCAGGAGGTTTGATTATGAAAAATAAACAAAATATCTGTTATGTTGTAAAATAATTTTTCATAACTAAATAAATAAAACATAATGATCAAGAACATTTTAGCTAATAGCTAAATATTTTGAAAAGCATATTTAACTATTTGTAGGATTCCTTATAAAAACATGTTTGTAGGATTCAGGAATGAGTTAATATTGGAGGTAGCAAAATTTTAGATATACACAAAGTCACGAACAAGTACTCGCTCATATGCACAGGTTCTACCGTGCAATTGCCAATCCGATTTGAACACAATTCTAAAGCTAATGGTATATTGGCCAAGTTTCTAAAGTTTGAGGCTTCTGTAAGTTCATTAGCCAAGTTCTTAAAATACGGTGTTAGAGCATCAGAAACAGCCTGCCAAAGAATCTCGGCTATACATAGGTCTAGGTGAAGTGATGCGGTCCAGTAAGAGAACCGGTTCTTGAGCTAGCAATACCGGTGTCTTAAATCTGCACAAAAATAACAGGGCACTTGTTAAGATCTCCGATGGTTCTTTCCAAAGTCTGAAAGTTCGTGTGCATAGTGGAGGAAAATTATCGAAGGGAAAAAGTCATTACCTCTTATATGTTTTTAATTTTGATATTAAAATAAAGTATTTCACACCTACAATCTTATTTAAGTGTCGAGTGTCGGACACATATATATATTTTTTTTGGGATAAAATGAAAAGTTACATGTAACTTATAATCAGGGGCGGATTCAGTGTAGGACGATGGAAAGACTCTGGCCCCGCTAATTTTTTTTTCATATTTTTTATAATTATATCTAGAGTACTTTCATCATATCAAAATTAATAATACACTTTTTAGATTTTAAAAAGAGTTAGATTTGAAATTGATACATTTGTGTAATATTTTTATTATAAAAATATTACTTTTAAAATTTATCATTACAATACTCTTATTTTATTATTAATTGAATATTACAAACAAATTTCTCTAAAAAAATTAGTTTTTTGTAGAATAAATTTTAATAGTTTTGAGTGAATATTATAAAGTGTGTAAATAAACTGTTATACATAAAATTTTCTATTTTTAGAGTATAATAAATTTTCTGATTTTAGAATAATATTATATTTTGGAACGGAGAGAATTATAATTTAATAAATTTCAGACCGAAAACTGAAAAATAGTAGAGTAATATTGTAAACTTTTTGAATTCAATAATTTTTTTTAATTATAATACATCAGCACATTAACAAATTTATTTTTATTACATATTTAACATTTTTTGACTCCCTAAACTAAAATCTGAAACGTTGCGTCCGCCCACCACCTATAATCATGGTGGGATTGTATTTATGGAGATATGATCATATGCACAATGTGTTGTAGTGGATTTCAGACCGATGTGATTGGCGACTTTTGCTGTCAGTTCGACATTGTCTCCTTATTGGTGATTTAGAAGGCGTTTATGGTAGTGACGTGAGCCACAATATGACTCAATCGATGGTGCCGGTGGTGGACTTTGAGTCGGAAATGACCCACAGTATGTGCCCAAGTGCCCGATCCCATCTTGTGGTATGGACTACCTCCATAAGATTGCCTCAAGATTGAAAGACTTTTCTGCAAGTCTTCACTAAGATCTACCAAAATTTTAAGCTTTAATTCAACAACTGAACTATCTGATTTTATTTTATTTTTAATTTCCCTTCGAATTAGGAATATTAACAAGATTCCCCTGTTCAAACAGCCCAAAAAGTCCAACAACAAATTGAAATTGACATGGTATTTTACCTAAATTATGGTGAACTTCACTTTCTACGGATTTGTTAAAGTCAAGCCATTCCTCTGTTTTTAATTCCTGGAAATTTATACTTTTTTAAATTAGAAATGATTTATTTAATTTCACCGTCAAATGGCCATCATGCCATACGATCCAATTATCCATACACGGGTATGCTTGAATTTGGACTTTCATTACGTTAGCAGAAATAGGAATCTCCTGCTTCAAACCGTATCTTATTTACCGTTGCATGAAGTGTAATTTTATCAATTTTTTTCTTTCACAGATAGTAGAGTTACGCCATAAGACATATATAATTCGTATGTAATTTTCTAATATTAACTTAAACCACTATTTATTAATCGTTACACACACACATATATTTTGTTACTAAGGTAGTCAGTGTCTAATTTACACACCCACTCAAATACTTATTAACAACTTTACACATAATTTTTATGTAGTTTATAAGATTTATAAAGATGTAGTCGATGACTAACTTGACCGAGGGCCAAGTCGACACGCACAGGATGAAGGACACTATTTGTCACCTAGAAAAAATTCTGCAGCCACTATATTGTGTCACGTACCCCCAAGGGCCCAGGGGTGGTTGTGGTAAGCAACTAACTCCCAAGGTAGCTGTTTGGAGACTGATATAATTATTATGTTTGTTAATAGGTGAAGGGTAAGACTATTAATATTTCGACTCCAAGTGCAAGGTCTCACCCTATCTGCTCATGCCAAATAAGAAAAAAAATAAAGGAAAGAAAGAAAGAACGTAGACAGACATAACTGTACACAATAGCGCTGTGATATTTATTAAAAAAAAAATTGCAGGTAAATAATTGTCTGGATAAATTTGTTGAATTTGACCATGACGAGCGAAGAAATTTAATTTTGCTTGTATATTAAATGCTTGGTTGTAATGCATAGTAGCATGGTAACGTAGACACGGACAACTGTTTGATGGTTATGGCTGTCACATAGAAAGTAGAGAATCTAACAACAAAAAAGAAAATTACAGGTTCAAAATCTTCTCCAATTCTTGATTATAGAACTACAATCTATAGATATAGTCTATCAATAGTTAAATATATAACCTCAACCCCACCCTTTCATGCACTAGTTGACACTTATATATTTAAGTTCCAACCACTGCCAAAAATTTAGGTCAATTAGCCAATATTTTAGGAGTGCTTCATTTCTATCCATTTTATTGGCACAGCAGCAACATAGCTTGGTATTACTCTGTAAAAGGCAAAAAAATTATATGGGAAATTGCATGGAAACATACCCATTAAGGCAAGAAGAAGAAGAGGCAAAGCTGGAAGAAAAAAGAGGTGGTTTTGATCAAACAAGTAAGATGAGGATTAAAGTAGTGTTGACAAAAGAGGAATTGGAGTGGCTTGTTTTTCAGCTGGAAGATTTAGGTGGGAAGAGCTTAGAAGATGTAGTGGGAGAGATAGAGAGCTCAAGAGGGAAGTTTGGAGTGACAAACAACTTCAGAGGGAAAGTCTTTGTCTGGAGACCTTCATTAGAGAGTATCATGGAGAGTCCTGAAGTTCTTGATATGGAACGTTAGGTAGAGCAATATATTTTATTTAAAAACTTGAAATTGTTATTCCTATTAATTAATCTTTTGCTTTAGTTTGTATTGGATTGCATTTATGGGTGATTCCCAGTTATTTTTGGGAACCCAAAGTATTATGATTTACATATCATATCATCCTTGTTGATTTTTGGAGTTTTTCATTTGGAGCTCATTTTTATTCTCTCTCTCAATTGCTTGCTTTATTTATCTCAAGTAATGATGATTGATGGGAAGAATTTTGTGTAATGACAACTTGTGCAGCATTTTTTGAGATTGAAATGAAGGGCATTCTTCTTCTTTTGTTTAGATCAGATTCTCTGTAGGATAATGTTACAAAGCCTCCATCCAATTTCATCACTATATATGAGAAATGCAGGATCTTCTATGTTTTACTACTTGACTAGAAGAAAGAATGCTTAGATCCTTTATATAAAAATACACATAGTTGGAGTAAATCATTTTTTTTATAGTTTGAATATAAAATTTATACAATAGAACTTTTGACATTACAAAATGATCCAACAACTTAAGGCACAATTGTTGGAAAAGTTTATTGATGTGGAGTTTACTTCATCAGCTTAACTTGGTGAATTTGAAACCAAAGACTTGTGGTGTATAAATAAATACATGGCAGTAGGATCATTTACATGGTATGTTTCATGTGAATTTGGAGATGGTGAAGATTGTCAGATAATCAAAATGATGATGACAATAGTCTCTTAAACCTTTCCTGATTTGTAAAATAAGCATTCAACCCATTTTTTGATAAGGTATATTCAACTCTATATAATAAAATTCAAACGATTTGGGATTTGCTCAAATTTGATTCGAAAATTAATCCGTTTAATTTGAATTTGATATGAAAACGAACCAAACTTGATATCCTATTTAAAGTTTGATAAGTTAAACGAATACAATCTGAGCACAAAAATACTCGTTCGATTATATTCGTGAGTAGTTCAATTACTTTTTTATATTAAAATATTATAATATACACCAAAATTTTACGTTCAATTTTGTCCTAGTAATTAATTTAAGTATAATATGTATTGTATAAACTATTTTAGGCATGATGTTTACAAGTAAAATAATTATTATATATATAAAATGTGTTATAAACTATGAAAACTTATATAAATATAATTTATATTTTATAAAATTTATCAAATATAAATGATCGCGAGTAGTTCATGAGTAAATCGAATTCAATTAGAGTAGAATTTGAGTATCAAAATAGTATTCTGTCTAATACTTGAGTTCAAATTCGAGTATCGAAAATTTTATTAGAGTAAAATCTGAGTACACTGGATTTTGCTCGTATTTGATTTGTTTACACCCCTATGATCCCTTTTATCAAAATAGGATGACTTATATTATTCGGGACTAGTAATATTTTAGACATTATTCTTTCCGTTCAATATACATAGTTATACTTGAAATTTTGACAAATATTAATACTATTTATTCAAATAATAATTTTTATTAATGAAATTTGTTATGAATGCTCAATTAATGATGAAATAAAAAGATTATCCTAACAAATTTTTGAAAAAATAAAATAATAATAAAACTTTTATACTATAGTATTGTTTTTAGTAAAAATAAATCTAAAAGTTAATTTTTGTTACTGAACAATACAGCTACTTGTATTGATTAATAATCAAAAAAATTTAAAGTCAGTTTATTGTACTTCTTAAAAAAGTTAAGTTTAAGCTAAAAACTAATTATAATAATTACCTTTGAAGATGTTCAGCAGCTCTTATAAGGAACTTATAATTTAAAAATTATTATTCCTGTCAAACGCTCTAAATTATATGTTGAGTTATAATATAAAAACACAAAACAAAGTTCAAATATAAGTTTATTTTTTTTGGCAAAAAACTTATTGTAGTTCAAAAGCTGAAAGTTGTCCCAATCACACAATTTTTTTTCAACTTTCTCAAGATGAAAAATAAGCCAAAGTCAAACATTTGGACAGTAAATTTTAAACTAAAAGCACCTCAATTTTACTTAATTGTCTTTAATAGTTTTTTTACAATTAAATTTGAGAATTGAATATTGATCCGTCGTGACTGAAATTTTCCGAACAAGAAAAGCTTGAGCATTTACGAGAGAGATGGGTGGAGCACAGGTTATGAAGAGTTTCCCTCGCATCCAGTTTCCTAAGCGACATCCCAAACCAACTGGTTTGTCATTATAATTTTGTGTTTTTATGGATTTTGTTTCCATATTTTTACCCACTGTTCTGTTCTGTTTCGTAAAAATCCATTTCTTCCTAATCTGTAGCTTTTTTTTTTGAAATTTCTGATGGCACATTTGATCTTCCATTAAAATCAAAAGTTAGATTTTATGAAATTTAATATGCATATGATCATCAAAACTCTCTTCTTAAATTTGGACTAGTATAAAAATATTGATATCTTGGGTTGCAAAAGATCAAATAAAGATAGCCGTCAAAAAAATTAAATCCAGCTGTGAGTTATGGAATTATACCTTATCTACCAGTAATAAATCTGAAAACGCTCCTAACACCTTATCACAATGATAAAATTTGCAATTAGTACAAAAATGATATTGCATTGTCTTGATATTATTTATGGCTAATTTGGTTTAAATTAGAACGTTAAGTTTCTTCCGCTATTTATCTCAATGATTCAATCTGGTTTTTACAATGCCACTGATGTTACATTGGAAAGAGGTCGGAACATTTTCTCAAGAAAACTTGCTAAAATAAAATGCATTGCTTGATGCCCTCTTTATTTACTCTCCTTCCTTTGATTTATTATTAGTCCTACAATTCTACTGCAAAAATGTCCTGATTGACCCTCTCTTTTGTGGTTGCTCTTGTTATTTGTTCCTTGAGCTGGAGCAAATATGTGTAGAGTCCCATTGTATCTCATTTATGTCGTATGACTCCATGACGGAAGCACTCTTCATATGATATTGCTACTTGTAGTGCCGATATCAATATCATGAGCCATAGATGTTGCATTAGTGTGAGAGTAATAGATGAGCGCTCGTAAAGTATGTGTTGTATGCTATAAAGTGAAATGCTGTTTTTCTTGGATTGACCCGGGGCTAGTATAATAGAAATGCCAACATTATTAAGGTGCTTATTTTGCAGACTCCACATCCCAACATGAAAGTAAAGTTAGTGCTGGAGATGTTCATCAGACTCTCTTCAATCTCTAGCCCATCAAAATTGACTGGAGGAGGAAAAGCGTCACTTCAGCCCAAAAGAACGCCATTGTCGCAAGAAGAGATTGAGTCTATATTGGTATGTACGCTCTCCTTAGATTCTGATGGAACCAAAACCTTACTTTTTAGCTGCATTAGAACACCGTTCCCTCTTTAAGTCACTCGCTATATGTAAAACTTGATGTGCTGAACCGCACCCTCAAAGCCAAAATTCTGATTGATTGGCCGGTGGTTGATCTTTCACTTTAAGTTGAAGTGGAAATTGGAAAAGGGATGATGACTAAACCAGTGGTGCTGGAAGTTGGTCATATTTTTTAGATACTGCTGATCAATAATTTCAAATGCAGCCAATTGTGGAGCAGGATTTTCGAGAGGGAGGATCAAAATACAAAGCCCAAATATGTAACAACATAATAAAATAAAAAACAAGATTACATGTTTAAGAATCTCTTCTTGTGGTATGTTGTACTTTATTTTTTACTAATAAACAAAAGGAAAAAGTAAGCCCCAAAAATTTTCTAAATGTTTAAGAATTGGTTTGCTGGAATCCAAACATAAAAGCTTAGAAGACTATAAATGCATTAATTTCATTTAAGCTGTTTACTTTTAACACAAGCAGATTAACAAATAAAACGTAACAAAGTAGAAATATCGATACGCACACTCACAGAGATATACAAAAATCGTGGGGGCTGGAGGGGAGGGAGGAGAAAACCACACCCCTCTGTATGTGCCCCAGATCTGGAGCCTCAACTTTCCCAACATCAAATTACTATGAGGTCATCGATCTTCGCGCTGCCTTTGATTTCTATAGGCCCATATACATTAGCCCTGACCAGCTCCTATGAATGGGACGCACTTTAGTTACTCCAAAGATCATTTGGGAAGGTTTGTGAACTATAAAGCCTATTGTTCCTTGGGTAGCACTGTCTGGTATAACCTCCATGTTTGTCCCTCGATAGATGGTTTGTAGAGGGGGTGGGGGTGGGGGTTGAATACAAACTACAAAATTCTTTCGAATTAATAAACTCAAAAAATACACTGTATTAAATAATGCAGAATTAATAGAACATAATATATATCAAATCAATTCAATCTTTATTAAGCTCAATAAAGATTACAAAGTTATCTGATAATCAATTGTTAGCTTCTGATTTCTGTTTGTAAACAACAGTACTATGGCATATAATCTGTAGATTAGTGTTGGCAAGTCCTTCTGCCATCCCTTTTTCTTGTTCAATGTTAACATAGTTATGTTATAGTTTTCATTTGCACTTCAATTTTTTTGGTGTCTTCAGGGCTTCTTCACTTACAAAATTATCTGTTTTTCAAGCTACTGACTGTGCAGGATCCGTTTTACTTAAATCTGCTCTTTTCCCTGTGCTTTCTTTCTTCTTTGTATTTAAAGTCACCAAGCTAATACCTTATCACCAATCAAAGACTAAACCATGTTAATAGGAATAAGTTTTAGAGGATGCAGTTCCAGAGATTGTTAGCGAGTGAATAATTCCTAAATGTAGGCCAGTCCACTTTAATCATCCCACAATGACCATTGTCTTCTCAAATGTCAGAAGTTACATTCCTTACTAAGAGTTTCTTGACGATTTGAAACAGCACTCTATTAAGAGCAAATACTTTTTTCTGCTCTGCACTTGTGTGATATGTGTTGTCCAGGAATTTATTGTTTGCTTTCTGATTGTTATGTTTTGCTGTGTGACTATTTTTTGCAGTTGGGTGGCTGTTTCTGAATTTTGACAGATCCTGTGGAGTTAGCGGCGAACATTTTTGTGCTCATATTTACTTTTCCATCAATAGGATGGTTAAAAATATCAGTTAACACCAAAAGCAAAAGATATAGATAAATGAAAGAAAAACAGTTGTAATCCATTTGAAATTATAATGGTTCAAATAGATTATCAGCCAAGCAACTTTTTTGTGCATGAAATTATCTTCCTCCATGCTATAAGTACAATCCGTTATTTTTTTGAAGCATTTTTAATGGTCTAAGACAATGATTTTTATCACAAGACTAATCTCTGAAGTTTCTTTTTTCACCCATTGCACTTTTACTCACAGATACATCCTAATAGGTTGCTAAAGTTTGAAATACTGGCCTGATTTTTTTTCAGACTAAGATTGTGTTGGTAGCATTAATATAAAGCATGCAGAGATGAGAACATGGAATGGGTTTTCAAAAGTAAATGCTACTTGTGTATACTTACAGAGTAGTGATTGAAAAAATCTGTGCAGATGATACTCTGACTTATAAATATTGTCTTTTGAAGGGTTCCGTTATGTCAACTCTCAGTTTGTGATCCTTTAATTGCTGTACTAATTGACACAATGCACTTAACATGAAATGACAAAATGGCCTTATACTGCCTATCTTCACACAACATACTTCATAGAAAATTAGAAAACAGCCTTAGGATACAGAATACTGATATTCAAAGATACTTTGGATATATATACACAGAAGACGTGAACATAGAAATTTAGTAAAACAACTAAGAGTCCTGTTCTATCATTGTTTCTAGTACAACCGATCGAGGACTAACCATTGGAGGTCCCTTCTCGCGGCGTTCAAGCTCATTGAGCTTAAACGTGATCAGTCTGTCCCAATTTCCTCCTTCAAATAGCACTCCAGCTTTTCCATCAGTAATTCTTTGTACAATGCCACAGTACATATAATATGGACTGTTCTGATTCTTCACAATTGCAATCATTCCAGGCATTAGTAATGGCAATACAGGAGGTTTTGGCTTCTTGCTCAAGCTCATGTTCGACTCAACCGAAACCATTTTACCAGATGCAGTTTTCTTGGGAGGTGGATTTTTCTCAATGAATTGTTTCAAACCCTTTTCACCTCCAGGAAATCCACCAGTCAGGCCTAACAACTCCTTATCAAATCCATCTTCAGGGACGCTCTCAATTGGTGATACCTCTGAGTTTTCTTGATCATTCGAGACGGGCACGGACGGTTCTTGTGTGATTGTCTTTTTCAGTTCTTGTTGGAGACCTTCTTCACCATTGCAGAGTCCTCTGCCTCCCAAGATTTCAGAGAGGTTGAATTTAGCAATGGGGTTCAGAAAATGGATTGATCCTCGTTTTGGTGTTGTGGAGAATTGTTTCTGGGCAAGTTTGAAGTGTTTGGTTTGGCCAAGAAAATTTGATTTATGAAGGCTTGAGATATTGATTGAAGAAGCCATGGCAATGGTAGATTTGCCTGCTACTTTCTTTTCTGGCCACAATTTGAGTGATTTGTTGATAGAAAGCTATAGGGTCTGACTAATATATATGCTGCACGCGGCATTCAGTAATTTGTCTGTTTGTTGAGACACTAAACCACTTCCAAGCTATAACATCAAATTTAACTTTTAATGTCAATATGTCTCATTTTCAATTGAATTTAGAAATTTATTATTTATGTGAATTTTTATAGAACTTCTGTGTCGTGGTACTTTATGTTTTACAAAATTCATGATTGCAGTAACTGATGTAAAAATTATCTATATTAATTTTATACTTAAATGGAGCAAATTTAACTTTGAAAATCAATAGGATATAGAATTAGTGTCATTTGAAATATTTAGACACTAAAATCGGTACAAATGTAAAAGGGAAAAAAGTTGAAAATTAATGTAGTACTAGCTAAGATAAAATTTGATATTGTAAACCAATCTAAAAGCTCTTTAACTAAAAAATTTGTTACTTAATAGTAACAAGTAAATATCTAATTTAAACTTCAGTATTTCTCAAAATGTATTACATGTATAAAATCCTAATAAGTCTCTATATTTGCAACTAAGTAATGAAGAGTCTAACACGAATCAGAAGTTCATTGGCTAGGTAGACTATGAATAAGTAGCATCACCTAATATAACAATTATTAAAACTTCTTTAGATGTAGATAAATTTATATTCACAGGAATTGTGTGACATATGTGGTACAAAGACTATCTAATGGTAAATATTTTAACGTAAAAATTTTAAAGTATGTATGTGAAGTAGCTAATGATGACAACATGATTGTAGAACTAAAAAAAGTTTGTGCTCCTTCCGGTCCAACAGACAATCATTCTTATGTTTTTGAGTTTTAGAAAGATAGAGTTTTTTATATATATAAAATTCTCATGTTTATGAGTTTTTTTAAAAGGAAAATCGAGTGTACAACAATTATTTTAATAGTACAATAGTAATATTTCATATATACTCCGTGTGAATAATACCTAAATTTTTATTAAATTTTTTTAAAGGAGGATAGGAGATTAGATATTCAACCTTTTCACTTAATAGGTAATTAGAAATTAGAAACCTTAATATTTTTTTTTGTACTTCTCATAAGTTATCTTGGGTCAAGTATTTTGGGATCAATATTCGATATTTTATATTTTCAGTGTTTTCAACGGTATTCTTTATATTATAAGTGGTCTCAATATTATACTTGATATTCTCAATACTCATAATAATATATTTTATATTTAACTCAAATTTTTTCTACTCAACAAACACATGTGGATAGAAACCTTAATATTCTTATTACCTCGTTTTTATTCCAAAAAATAGGAAATTAGAAGCAAGAGACACCTTTTGTTCGAGTACAGGTTTTCTCCGTACAAAAGAAAAGTCAGAGGTTAGCATCCCTAATTATCACACACTTGCGTGGGCAATTTTGTAAAATTAACATTTGATATCAAACGTACCACAGTTAGAGATTCTCATACCCCCAACATCGACCCCTTCCTCGCCTCCGTTCCCCCCCTACCAAATTTCCAGATTTTCTCTTTTCTCCGACTTATACCTATCGCATCTATCAATTTCTCTATACCAACCCGTCGGAAAGTAACGATCTTAACGTTTTTGTTTAGGTTTCTGGTGGGGTCAATACAACCGGTACTTCCGTTAGGGTTTGTACTGAGTTCAGATTTTGAATTGGGATTTTTGCAATTGATTAAGATGCCGCGAAGTTCACGCAGCAAATCCCATAAGCAAAGCAAGCACACTTCAAAAGAAGTTAGAGAATACTCGGATTCTGAAGAGGACGTGAAGGGGAAGGAAAGGATTAATGGTAAAGAAGAGGGTTCAGCTAAGATTTCTAAGGATTTGACATCCGGTGAAAAGCGTAAGGTTTCTTCACATTCAAGAGATGGTAAAGATCTGTCTGGACATGGTAATGGTAATGGTGATGTGGCTGAGGAGTATGTTGTGTCGAAACGGCGGAAGGAGAAGGCTGAAGGTGATAGGTGGAATGCTGGTGGGGACGACCGAACTGATGATTTAGTTGTGGATAAAGATTCAAAGGGGGAGAATATGAAATCAAAAGAAACGAAGGTGTCGGTTGATTCAAGGAGTAAATCTAGTAGGAGGCATGACAGTGCGAGTGAGAGAAAAGAGGATGCCTTGAGTTCAGCTGGGAAGAAGGATGAAAGCAAGGGTGGTAGCAGGTTTGACTCTAAAAGGAAGTCTGAGAAGGATTCGGGAAGGAAAGAGGATAGGGATGTCAAGGAGAAAGACCGTAGTGGGGCGGATAAGGAGAAAATGCAACAGGATACAGGTGATGATAGCGGAGAACGACGGGGCAAAAGAGGTAGAGAAAATGCTGGTAAGGTAACTTATTGTTGTGGTCTTCCAAGGTGTTTTTATGTTCATATATGTTTTAACATATTGAGTTGTTAGGCAGCAATGAAGGAAGTGGTAGCAAAACTTGTTTCTAGTATTTAATTCTATCTTTGTTTGTAACTATTTTTCTACGTTCTTTCATCTAAATATAAACTATATAAATGAGTGGCTGGGAATGAGAGCTTGCGATCAGATCATTTATATGATCAGTTAAAAACGAAGTAGTCCCTTTTTTGCTTGAATTTCTTTTTGGTTTCTTTTTTTTAAACAAGGGTATCTTGATGTTGAAGACATTGTCATTATTGATCTACTGCCAAAAAAATGTAGAGAAGTTGGCAATGTGCTTCAATATCTGACAAGCAGGCAAAAATTAGAAGGGCATAGTTATATTGATATTGATCAATTTTTTGCTGGTGAAGGATCTGAACTCTGAATAATTTCTTCTAATATCATATATTATAGAAACTTAGGGATTGTGCAAATTGTTCCATCGATACACTGGCAAATTGTTCCTCGTTGATACATGGGGAATATGATGTTAACAGATAGGTGACTCAGCAGATAACATAGATGCTCTTATCCTTGTACGGGTTGTTGCTGTCCAGCATTGTGAACTCATAGATATCTTTAGGTTTTTACAGGATCCTCATGTTATACGTATGTTGTCTTAGGAGGCCCTCTGAGTTTCTTTAAGTGTGTCGCTTAGTTACGTCTTCGGCATGGTTGATAGAATGTAGTTTGTTGCTGCACATCTGTTTTGATGGGTATTATTCCTTTTTATCTGTTGTAGAATGTAAGTAGTATACCCATTGGCTTTAACTCGTGAGTTTCATTGTTTAGTACTCGCTTTGTTCCAAATTATAATATCAGATTTGATTTTCCGAAAGTCAAATTGTCTCATTTCTAAATGTAAATTTGTATAGAATACTTCAGCTTTAGTAAATATAATCATTAATTTTGTAAATATATAAGGGTGCCACTAAATACAAGTTTTATTATCTTGAAAATTTACATAAATTTTTAATGCTTATTTGGAATTCAGTGGTTCAAAGATAACAAATGAAGGCAATTCTTTAAAGGTATGTGACTTGATAAGTAGAAGCATTGTCACCGAAAAAAATGCTTCTTAAAGTAGTGTTTCATGAGAGAAGGATTTTAGGATCTGTTATACTAAAATGAACCCAAGGGATATATGTGGGGGAAGAGGAGGAATTAGTTTATATGCTGCTTTCGTTAAATTTTTAAAACAGTATCTACAGAAGTATGATACGTTGCCCTTGAAATAGACACGTATACAAACATAACGAAGAGGTATGTAACTGTTGGAATCAAACATATATAAGTGCTAAAGGTGAATGTTTCTTAATTCTTACCTACATGTTTTGTGTTGTCAGAAAGTGTTTATTTCGTACCTAGACGCCATTTGTTTAGCATACGGCAGTCAAAATTTTCATTTCTCCTTCTCTATAGTGGACTTAGATATTTTAACTTTAATATTTCATTTTATAAAACTATTAACTTATTTTAAGTTTTTTTAATGATATCAGAACCTGGAATGTTGTCACTCAATCATATTGGTGGAGTTGTTGGTTGCATTGCAATTTTGGAGTGATTGTAGAATTTACAAGATCTTGATTGAAAAGAACTTTGGAAAACAATATAGTCTGTGTTAGATAGGTTTCATTGTGCTCTTTTCTCACTCGTGATTCTAATTGTATTATCACAACAGTTTTGTGTTTTGTCTTGTAAATTTTTTTTCTCTATACTGTGTATCATAATTGTTTCAACAGATTGGCCTATACAAGATGAGCTACGGAACCCTGAGCTAGAGAAGGAACTTGAGAAAAGGATAAGGAAGAGAGGAGATGGCTCTAGTGATAAAGATAAATATCAAGATGAAGTAATAGATTTGGTAAGAGATTCTGATGATAAACGGTCTTCAAGGGGACACCGCTCCAAGGATGGAAGGCATGGAGACAAGTACAGGGAAGATGGTGAAAGATATATTAGACACAAGGAGAATAAATATCGAGCTGATAGTGACAAGGATAATAGATATAAGGATGTCAAATACCGTGAAGATTGCGACAGGGATTATAAGCACCGTGAAGATAAATATAATGATGATGGTGAGAGAGATAACAGGCACAAGGATGATAAACGTCTTGAAGATGGTGACAAGAATAATAGACGTAAAGAGGAGAAATTTCATGAAGATGGTGATAAAGATAACAGGCACAAAGATGATAGGCATAGGGAAGATCTAAAAAAAGATCTTAAATATAAGGAAGAAAAGCATTGGGAAGATGGTGACAGGGACAGCAGGCACATTGATACAAAGCAAAGACATGAGAGTGCCAAAGACAAGAGAGATCGTGATATCAAGTATAAGGATGAGCCCAGCTCTAGAGATCGTACTTACGAATCTGAAATGAAGCGTGTGAGGGATGAAAGTAATGCTGCAGATCATCATTATAAGAAGTCAAGTAATCGAGATATGAGTCCCATTCATGATGATCGAGCCAGCAGATACAAGGAGGATAACGGGGGTAGAAGAATTAATGATAAAGACGATCAGAGTGATGTTAGATCTCGAAGTGTGAAAGAACAGCGTTCTGACGTTGGAAAGAAATCTATTAGCGGTAAAGTGGACTCAGTAATGGATAGAGGAAGGTCTACTTTTCGAAATGCTGATGTAGATATAAATCGGAACCATAGTCGTTGGAGGAGATCTCCTAGCTCCAGCACCCCTCAAGATCACTACAGGTATGTCTATTTCATTTTACTGTTATCATCTTTTTTGATATTTGTGACATTGACAATCTCTTAATGATTTCTCATATACCTTTATCTTGCCAATATGATGATGAGTTCTTTGTGCACTGTTTTATTTTTCCTATTCTCTGTAGTAATAATTATAGTAAAAAATGCTTCACTATTGTCTCCATAATGTCCCTTTGCAGCGCAATTTTTTTTTGCTCATTAGAGGCATTTTTTCTTCTGCATATTTGGTGGAAGCCATCAGCAAATCTGCAATTTTGTTTCCCATTTAGATAGAATTCAGAAAATCTGTAGTTGAAATATTGTTGATTTGTATGCATGATCACACATTGCCAGTTGTGTTTGTTTTCAAGTAGATCGAGCTTAAGAATGCCTTCCTCTGTGTTTTTTTTTTTATTATTATTTTTTATAGGGTTTCGAAGCTTGAAGAATCAAAGTACAGAGACTATGATTATGATGAAAGACTTGAGCATAATGTAAGTTCTAGTAGAGAGTTTGCTGATGCTGGATTAAATGACAAGTTGGTAGCATCTAGGTCGATGGAAAAATCCATTCGCAAGGATGAAAACCAATTCAGTGAAATATCCGCTGAAAGGCGTCCAAGGGCAGATGCCTGGGTTTCACCCTTGAAGATGGTGGACAAATCTCCATCATCAACAACTGCTGAAAGGAGATATTTGACTAGATCTGATGTTCGTCGGACTCGTGATGGTGAAGAATGTGGGAAGAGGGGTGGTGGTTCTCGGGATTATTCTGGTAGAGACGGAAGAGGAAGTCGAGAGTTTCCTATGGAAAAACATCTTGTAGATGACCGTTCACAAGCTGATGGAGATAATATATCGGTTTCATCACCTTTCACCAGAAATAATAACTTCAATGGGAATTCCCGGACTATTTTGCCTCCTACTACTCCTCCTCCTCCATTCAGGACAGGAGTAGACAATCCTGCAGTTTTTGGCTCTTCAGAAGATGAGAATAGAAGTAGGTCAAACAACCGCCATAGGAGAATTGGTGATTCTAACATTGGAAGACCCCAAGGAAATGCTTGGAGAGGTGTCCCAAACTGGCCTTCCCCCATTGCAAATGGATTCTTACCTTTTCCGCATGTTCCACCTCCGGTTGGCTTTCATCCAGTAATGCAGCAGTTTCCTGCTCCACCTATTTTTGGTGTTAGGCCTACTATGGAGTTGAACCACAATCTTCCTTACCATATGCCAGATGCTGACCGGTTTTCTAGCCAAGGGCGTCCACTTGGTTGGAGGAATTCAGTAGATGACTTGTACCCTCCTCCTCCACTTGGATGGGATACAAATAACTCTGTCTTCAGTGAAGATACCCGTGTGTTTGGGAGATTGGATTTGGACCAAAATAGAACTCAGATGGGCAGTCGAGGATGGGATACAAGTGTTGACATGTGGAAGGGGCAGAACTCTGGGTTGGGCACTGAGTTGCCATCTGCTTCGCAAAAAGTGGATTTTGCTCATCCTACATCTGATCAAGTTAGCACTAGCCTGGAAGCACAAACTGTACAAGATCAGCCAAATGAGCAGGTTGAGAGTTTTGATGTGCAGTCTAGTGATGCTCTTGATAACATTACTTCTGAAGCTCCCAATAGTACTCCTGAGGATGGTCGCGAAATGTCGAAGATGTCAGTGAAGGATGATGTTCATCTTTGTAATGTTTATCTGTCTAAGCTTGACATCTCAACTGATCTTACCCAACCTGAGTTGTATGAGCAGTTTATTAGCTTCATAGATTTGGACCAGGGCACAGTTAAGGACGAGGATAATTTCAGAATTTTATATTTGGAGGTAAAGATTTCATTTCTGGATTTTTGCTGTATCAATTTAATTTTTTTTTCCTTTCCTTTTTCTTCAGTATAATATTTATTTCTGATTATGTTCTCACTTTCCTGTTACAGGAGGCTTTAGAAGCCAAAGTTGCTGATGAATGTTCTAGTGAAGCAATTTTTGCTGCAATAAATGATTCTGTCTTTCAGGTATTTGTATCTTTTAGAATGTGCCTGTACTTTCTCCTATAGAAGTATTTTTTAACCGGATATATAGCCTCGCAATATAAGATTGAGAGTACAAAACGCTACTAATTTGCTAATGCTGGCCCTTGCAAGAGTACTTTTGTGTTTTGTCTGGCTCTGCTTGCTTTTGTAGTGTTTGATATTGATGTTACAAGTGCCTCATTGTTGGCTTTAGTTTTGATTATCATGTCTGCATTAAAGTTAACATGTATTGGTTGAAGAAGATAATTAGTTGTGCAAAATATATTTCACTATTGTTAGCTGATTAGCAAATCCTGGTCTCTTCTTTCAGTTTTCCCATATTAGTAGTCCAGCCATTTATTTGCTCTATTGTACATTCATTTTGCTCTTCAAATGCTAATCTATAAATGGAAATAATATGTTTCAACTTGTTTTTGATTGAATATGTTTCTGTTGGATAAATCTTTTTGGATTATTTTTACATCTTGATTTGCAGAAAGCCATGTCTCTTTATGAGAAGCAGAGAGAAGAATATGGAACAATAAATAAAGAGAGAGTATCATCTCCTGATATGGAGAACCAAAAGGTGGTTCAGATGTTCGCTAATGATAAAACCGCAATAAGTGACGATGATTCAGGAGTTTTGGGTTCGTCTTGTGACGGGAAGGAGGCAGAATATGCAGTCTTGGGTAATAATGAAAGTGTTTTGTCAAGGGGTCCTGAGGCATGTCCAGAAGGTCCAGAACCTGCCTATCAGAAGCTGGACATGCCATGGGCAGCCAACATGGTGGTGGTATCACAGGAGCAGGTTGCTATGCCAAACGTGGTGAAAATGGAAGTGAATTCTGTTCCCAAGCTAGAAATAGCGGACATCGTTCTGGAGGATAAATCTTTCACTCAAAACCTAGAACCATGTGATGCTCTTTTACCGGGTAATTTTGAAGAGGAAAAACTGTCTGACAGTCCGGGAGGATTTCATCCTGCTAATAATGCACAGTTCTTGGTAGAAACCCAGTGTGATCCATTACATTTTTCCGATGCGTCTTCTGAGGTCCGTGAGGCAATGATGCCAGAGTCAATTCAGTTTGAGTCAGTAAATGTAAGTCGGATACATCATTCTCCTGAAAGTACACATTAAGACAATTTTTATTTTTTGTTGAGCTTTTTGAATGCCGCTCGGTTAAAATCTTGTGCTCCTTTATTCTATAATCTGTTCTTTCTGCTCATATATGTTGATTAATAAAGTTTCAAGTTCTATTGTTTTAATGCGGATTGCATTTTTTGATAATGTGCCTGGTCATTGTTTTATATGACAAGTACTAGCGCCCAACTTCGTTGAGAAGATTCCTGCATTTTAAGGTACGTCAGTAAACTGTTTTGGTTCTTCATTTTTCCACCCTTCCCGTCCGGTCGAATTTCGAACTAATGTGCCTTCCTAGGCATTGTCGCAGTGGTGAATGGTGTCAAGACTGAAATTAGATTATTCTATATTAATTGAGTAAATTCAACTTTGGAATCAATAGGAAATAGAATTAGTCTCATTCTCACTTTCTTTTGAAATTGGTTCAAATGTAGAAGGAAAAAATGTGAATTAATGTAGTTCTATCCAGGATAAAATTTGATATTGTGAACCAAACATGAAAGCTCTTTTCAAACTTTTATCATTTAATACTGTAGCAAGTAAATGTCTAATTTACACTTTCCGTATTTCTCAAATGCATTAGAATTATATCCTAATGGACCTTTATCTTTTGCAAAGTAATGTAGAGTTCAACCAAATTCAGAAGTTTAATGGCCAGTTAAGTCTACGAATCAGTAGCAATGTGGCATCAAAAGGAATTGCAAAGTGAAGCTTCATCTAATATAACAATTTTTGAACACATTTTTTAATTTGGGCCAAATTTATCTAAAACGAATTGTGCGACATATGTTGGTACAAACAATATCTAATCAATTTTTTGACGTAAAAAATTTGAAAGTATGTATGCGAAATAGCTATTGGTAACAAGGGGCTACAAAGGTAGCGGGAAAAAAACATTCATTTTGCTTTTGCTTACATGTTCATGAATTTATTAATTAACAAAAAGGAAAATTAAGTGGACTGGAATCAGAGATATATTTTTAGTTCATACCAATTATATTTGTCAAATCTTATAATTAAAAATTGATGTAAAATATGTTATTTTCAATAATTTCAAAATGAGATAGGGTGATTTATATGAAAAAGACTCTTAAATACAAACTTTTATATTTATATACCTTTATATTCTTACAAATTCATACCACATCAACAAATAATTCAGTATTAAAAGAGAAATAGATATCTAATTTTTGAACATATAAAATAATATTTACTTCGTATGATACTTATGAACAATACCTAAATTTTTAGTTACAACTTTTTTTAAAGGAAATTTGATATTCAACCTTTGTACTTAATATTTTTTTAACAAAGGTAGTTAGAAATTAGAAACCTAAGGAAATTTTTTACTACAATTTTTGTTTGAAAAAGAAAAAGGAAATTAAAACTCAGAGGTACATTTTGTTAAAGTTTAAGGTTTCTATGTACAAAAACAAAGTAAGAGGTTAGCATCCCTACTCAGTTCATATGTTCGTGCATAGTAAAATTTTATTTATTTTTAGGTAATATTAATAAAATTATATTAATTTATATTTTTTTAGTTGTAATATTTGTATATGTAATTATATGTATAAATTAATAAATGTTTTAATACATGTAAGGTTTACAACATCATTTTAACATATTTTTATTTGTAATTTTATATTTTTACTTCTGAAAATATTCAGCAATATATTATTAGGAAAATGTATAAATGCATCACATAAATGATTTCAATAAATTTAAAAGTTATCGGCAAATAATAAACAATTATAATCATAGGAAATGAAGATACAGAGAAAGAATAAATTAAATTATTGATAATTCTAATCTACTCCAATAATGTATAAAATCGAAAGCAAGTAGTATTTATATTTAAATCATTAAAATTGTTTTTAACAACATGTACCAACAAAAATTGTTTCTAAAAACAACAATAAGAAAATAAATAATAATAGAATTCAATCATTCAACAAATTGATTCATCAAAATTGAATATTTCCTGAAACAATACTTGCCAATTACTTTATAACTAGATTTAAAACACGTGCATACCCGCACATAACACATGTAATTTAATAATTATTGATTTGAGTTTACTTAAATTAGTTAGAATAATTTAGTTTAATCAATAATTGATATTATAATTGATTAGTTATGATGAATAATATTAGGATTTGTGATTGATTTAATTATTATCATTTTAATTACATATATTTGATTAGTAGCTATTTTTTATGATTAATTTGTAAATAATTTCACTGTTCAAATCATATTATGAATTTGCAAATAAACTCACCTTTAATTGGCTCAGTCCATAAACATCATTGTGAATCAATATAATAATAGATAGAGTATCGAGTACATATAGTATAAAGTTTAGGTCAAAAATATTTTAAGTATATATTGACTAATAAAATTTTATTTTAGTAGCTTGAGTTTTCATGATTTTTACTATACTCTAATTAGACATGACCCCAAAAATTGTGATTCAACTTTTGTGATTAGCTTACTTCAATGTAAGAAGATGACGGTGGTTGTGAGGTAAGAGAGGACAGTGACAGAGAAGAGGGGCCATGAAAGTGGAGGTGAGGAGATATGTGGAGGGAAGAGGTGGAGGAGAGGGAAGTGATGATGGTAGAGGTGGAAGTGAGGAGAGAAGTGGTGGAATGGGGGTAGTTTTAAAGGTAATGTAAGGTACTTAAAATTATTGTTATAAAATTTTTAACAAAAATATTGAAATTATTATAGAAAATATTTTATTATAAAAGAGTAAAACATTTGTTTTAACCGAAGCAAAATTCCCGCCCCCCCCCCCCCCTACCTAACTTCAAGTCAG
>CM025785.1:12878055-12978637 GCA_014636745.2 Centella asiatica
CCCCCCCCCCCCCCCCCCCCCCCCCCCGGTTAACTAATATAGATAGTATAGGTATATAATACTCTGTGGGCAAATTTGTCAAATTAACATTTGATATCCAACGTACCGCAGTAGGAGATTCTCATACCACCAACATCGACCCGCCTCCGAACCCTTGAAAGATTTCTCCTCTTTTTCGACTTCTGCATACCATGTCTATCAATTTCTCTACACAAATCGCCGGAAACTAACGATCTTTCCATTTTTGGATAGGCGATCTTGACGTTTTTGGGTAGTTTCCGGTGTGGTCAATACAACTAGTAAACTTCTGCTAGGGTTTGTACCGATAAAGTTCAGAAATTGAATTGGGATTTTTGCATTTGATTAAGATGCCGCGAAGTTCACGAAGCAAATCGCATAAGCAAAGCAAGCATACGTCAAAGGAAGTTAGAGAATACTCGGATTCTGAAGAGGACGTGAAGGGGAAAGAAAGGGTTAATGGTAAGGAAGGGGGGTCAGCTAAGGTTTCTAAGGATTTGACATCCGGTGAAAAGCGTAAAATTTCTTCACAGTCTAGAGATGGTAAGGATCTGTCTGGACATGGTAATGGTTATGTGGCTGATGAGGATGTTGTGTCGAAACGGCGAAAGGAGAAGGCTGACGGTGACGACAGGACTGATGATTCAGTTGTGGATAAAGATTCACTGGGGGAGAATGTGAAACCAAAAGAAACGAAGGTGTCGGCTGATTCGAGGAGTAAATCTAGTAGGAGGCATGACAGTGCGAGTGAGAGAAAAGAGGATGCCTTGAGTTCAGCTGGGAAGAAGGATGAGAGCAAGGGCGGTAGCAGAGTTGACTTGAAGAGGAAGTCTGAGAAGGATTCGGGAAGGAAAGAGTATAGGGATGTCAAGGAGAAAGACCGTAGTGGGGCGGATAAGGAGAAAATGCGACAGGATACTAAGGATGGGGAAGTGGAAAGGAAGCAAGTACTAGTTTCAGGTGATGATAGCGGAGAACGACGGGGAAAACGAGGTAGAGAAAATGCTGGTAAGGTAACTTATTGTTGTGGTCTTCCAAGGTGTTTTTATGTTCATATATGTCTTAACATATTGAATTGTTAGTCAGCAATGAAGGAAGTGGTAGCAAAACTTGTTTTTACTATTTACTTTTTTATTTGTGCTAAGAAATCGATGCCCATTGTATGGGATCATATTGTGTATATATCATTGTTTATCTCTGTTTTTTCAAGATATGCTAAAACTTGTTAGTTTATCTGGAGCTTGCAATTTTGTGTTAGAAAGATGCTGGTCAAATCATTTATATGAACAGTTAAAAAAAGGAAGTAGTCTAATTTTTACTGAACTTCTTTATTTTTTTTTTACAAGGGTATCTTGATGTTTAAGATGTCATTATTGCTCTCTTACCAAAAAATGTAGATAAGTTGGCAATGTGCTTCACAATTTCTGACAAGCAGGCAAAAAAGTAGACGATAGTTTATATTGATATTGATTGAGTTTTTGCCGGTGAAGGATCTGAACTCTGAGGAATTTGTTTTAATATTATATATTAAAGAAAAACATAGGGATTGTGAAAATTTTTCCATCAATACAATACACTGAGTAGTTGATGGGGAATATGATGTAAACAGATAAGTGATTCAGCACATAACATAGATGATTTTGTGCCTTGAAGGTTTGTTTCTCTCCATCATTGTGAACTCGTAGATATGTTTAGGCTTTTACAGGATCCTTATGTTGTACATATGTTCGCTTAGGAGGCCATCTGGTTTTCTTTAATTGTGTTGCTTAGTTACGTCTTCAGCATGTTTGATAGAATGTAGTTGTTGTGCATCTGTTTTGAGGATAATATTCCTTTTTATCTGTCTTAGAATGTAAGTAGTATACCATTAGCTTTAATTGATGAGTTTCATTGTTTAGTTATCGCTTTGGTTCAAATTATAAGATCACATTTTAAGTCAATTGTCTCATTTCTAAATGTAAAATTTGTTTAGAATACTTCAGCTTTAGTAAATACAATCACTAATTTTGTAAATATATAAAGGGTGCTAGTGTGCTATTAAATACAAGTTTTATTATGTTGAAAATTTACATAAATTTCGTAAAATTGAATTTACAAATTAGTTGAATTGACATATAAAGAGTCAAGTTTTATATTTTATTTTGGAACAAAGAGCTGAGTTATATTTGTGAAATGCTTATTGGAATTTGATGGTTTCAAGTTAACAACTGAATGCAACTCTTTAATAGTCTGTGATTGTCACTGCAAAAAGGCTTCTTAATGAAGTGGTTCATGGAGATGACACTTAAAGAGGAGTTAGGATCTGTTATTCTAAAATGAACCCGAGGGATATATACATGGAAGAGGAATTAGGGTATATGCTGCTTTCTTTTAATTTTTAAATCAGTATCAACTGAAGTATGATACCGTGCCCTTGAAATAGACACTTACAAAAACATATTGAAGAGGTATATAACTGTTGGGCTCAAACACATATAAGTGCTAAAGGTGAAGGTTTCTAAATTTTTACCTAAATGTTTTGCTTTTTCAGAAAGTGTTTACTTTCTCTTATCTAGATGCCGTTTGTTTTACATACGATGGATCAACATTTTCATTTCTTCTTCTCTTTAATGCACCTTCTTAGATATTTTAACTTCCATATTTTATTTTTTAAAACTATGAAACACATTTTTAGTTTCTTTAATTCTATCTCTTAGAACCTGGAATTTTGTCACTCAATCATATTGGTGGAGTTGTTGGTTGCATTGCAATTTTAGGGTGATTGTACAAGTTACAAGATCTTGAGTGAAAAGAACTTTGCAAAACAATATATTTTTTTGTTAGATAGGTTTTCATTGTGGTGTCTTTGTTTATGTTATGATTTTAATTGTGTTGCTATAAAAATTTTGTGTTTTGTCTTATAAGTGATCTTTCTTTATATTGTATATTATAATTGTTTTTACAGATTGGCCTATACAAGCTGAGCTACAGAACCCTGAGCTAGAGAAGAAACTTGAGAAAAGGATAAGAAAGAGAGGAGAGGGCTCTGGTGATAAAGATAAATATCAAGATGAAGCAAGAGATTCTGATGATAAACGGTCTTCAAGGGGTAACCGCTCCAAGGATGAAAGACATGGAGACAAGTACCGGGAAGATGGCGAAAGATATATTAAACACAGGGAAGATAAATTTCGAGCTGATGCTGACAAGGATAATCAATACAAGGATGTCAAATACCATGAAGATTGTGACAGGGATTATAAGCACCGAGAAGATAAATATCGTGATGATGGTGAGAGAGATATCAGGCACAAGGGTGATAAACATCGTGAAGATGGTGATAAAAATAATAGACGTAAAGAGGAGAAATGCGACGAAAATGGTGATAAAGGTAATAGGCCCAAGGATGATAGGAACAGGGAAAATCTGAACAAAGATCTTAAATACAAGGAAGAAAAGCATTGGGAAGATGGTGACAGAGACAGGAGGCACATGGATACAAAGAAAAGAAGCGAGAGTGACAAAGACAAGAGAGCTCGTGATGTTAAGTATAAGGATGAGCCCAGCTCTAGAGATCGTACTTATGAATCTGAAATGAACCGTGTGAGGGATGATATTAAGTCAAGTAATCCAGATATGAGTCCCATTTATGATGATCGAGCCAGCAGATACAAGGAGGATAAGAGGGATAGAAGAACTAACGACAAAGAGGATCACAGTGATGTTAGATATCGAAGTGTGAAAGAACAACGTTCTGACGTGGGAAAGAGATCTATTAGCGGTAAATTGGACTCAGTGATGGATAGAGGAAGGTCTAGTTATCGAAATGCGGATGTAGATATAAATCGGAACCACAGTCGTTGGAGGAGATCTCCTAGCTCCAGCACTCCACAAGATCACTACAGGTATGTCTATTTCATTTTATTGTTATCTTTTTTGATATTTGTGACATCGACAATTTCTTAACGATATCTCTTATGCCTTAATTGTGCCAATATGATGATGAATTGCTATGGGCACTGATGTCTTTTTTCCTATTCCCTGTAGTAATAATACATAATATCAAAGTATGGTCGTTGGAGGAGATCTCCTAGCTCCTGCACTCCACAAGATCATTGAGCTTAACAATGCTTGCCTCTGTGTTTTTGTTTGTTTATTATTTCTTATAGGGCTTCAAAGCTTGAAGAATCCAAGTACAGAGACTATGTTTTTGAAGAAAGACGTGAGCATAATATAAGTTCTAGTAGGGAGTTTGCTGAAGCTGTACCAAATGACAAGATGGTAGCATCTCGGCCGATGGAAAAATCTATTCGTAAGGATGACAACCAATACGGTGAAGTATCTGCTGAAAGGCATTCAAGGGTAGATGCCCGGGCTTCACCCTTGCCGATTGTGAACAAATCCCCATCATCAACAAGTACTGAAAGGAAATATTTGACTAGATCTGATGTTCGGCGAACTCTTGATGCTGAAGAATCTGGGCAGAGGGGTGATGGTTCTCGGGATTATTTTGGTAGAGAAGGAAGAGGAAGTCGAGAGTTTCCCATGGAGACGCATCTTGTAGATGAACTTTCACAGGCAGATGGAGATAATATATCAGTTTCTTCACCTTTCACCAGAAATAATCTCTCTGGCAATTCCCGGTCAGTTTTGCCTCCTCAATTCAGGACAGCGGTAGACAATCCTGCAGTTTTTGGATCTTCAGAAGATGAGAACAGAAGTAGGTCAAACAACCGCCATAGGAGAATTGGTGATTCTAACATTGGAAGACCCCAAGGAAATGCTTGGAGAGGTGTCCCAAACTGGCCTTCCCCTGTTGCCAATGGTTTCTTACCTTTTCCACATGTTCCACCTCCTGTTGGCTTTCATCCAGTAATGCAGCAGTTTCCTGCTCCTATTTTCGGCATTAGACCTGCTATGGAGTTGAACCACAATCTTCCTTATCATATGCCAGATGTGGACCATTTTTCTAGCCATGGGCGTCAACATGGTTGGAGGAATTCAGTAGATGACCTGTACCCTCCTCCACATGGATGGGATACAAATAATTCTGTCTTCGGTGAAGATTCCCGTGTTTTTGGGAGATTGGATGACCAAAATAGAACTCAGATGGGCAGTCGAGGGTGGGAAACAAGTGTTGACATTTGGAAGGGGCAGAACTCTGGGTTGAGCACTGAATGGACATCAGCTTCGCAAAAAGCGGATTTAGCTCATCCTACATCTGATCAAGTTAGCACTAGCCTGCAAGCACAAACTGAACAAGATCAGCCAAATGTGCTGGTTGAGAGTTTTGATGTGCAGTCTGGTGGTGCTTTTAATAACACCATCTCTAAAGCTCCCAATATTACTCCAGAGGATGGTCACAAAATGTCAAAGATGCCAGTGAAGGATGATGTTCGTCCGTATAATGTCTATCTGTCTAAGCTGGACATCTCAAGCGATCTTACACAACCTGAGTTGTACGAGCAGTTTATTAGCGTCATAGGTTTGGACCAGAACACAGTTAATGACGAGGATAATTTCAAAATTTTATATTTGGAGGTAAAGATACTTTAGTTCTAGATTTTTACTGTGTCAACTCAATTTATTTCCTATCCTTTTTCTTCAGTATAATATCTGTTTCTGATTATTCTCCCCCTTTCCTGAAACAGAAGGGTTTAGAAGCCAAGGTTGCTGATAAATTTTCTAATGAAGCAATTTTTGCCGCAATAAATGATTCTGTCTTTCAGGTAAATGCAGCTTTTAGGATGTGCCTGTTCTTCTCTCTCACAGAAGTATTGTTTGACTGGATATATATATAGTCTCGCTCTATAATGTTGAGAATACAATACTCTATTACTTTGCTAATGTTGGCCCTTGCTAGGTTACTTTTGGCTGGTTCTGTTTGGATTTGTCGTGTTGATATTGATGTTACAAGTGCCTCATGGTTGGCTTTAGTTGTGACTGATGGTACCATTTATCCCACATCGACTAGGAGCTGGGTACCTTGTGTGCTTATAAGCACTCAGGTTCAAACTCTCCCCCCAAGAGGCTCCTTTTCCAAGTGAAAAGGACAAAGCCGTGACGGTTCAAGGCTTTTGAGCCACCCAGAGTGGACAATACCTCCAAGCGGGCCTAGTCACATGCGCGGCTAAATGGACTACATCATCAGTGACTATCATGGCTACGTTAATGTTAACTTATATTGGTTGAAAAAGCTAATTAGTTATGCAAAATATATTTCAAAAGTCCTATTGTTTACTGATTAGCAAATCCTGGTCTCTTCTTTCAGTTTTCCCGTGATAGTACTTCAACCATTTCTTTGCCTTAATGTTTTTCAATTTTGCTCTTCAATTGCTAATGTATAAATGGAAATAATGTCTCAATTTGTTTTTGTTTCAATTTCTTTCTGTTGGATGAATCTTTTTGGATTATTTTTACATCTTAATTGCTTGATTTGCAGAAAGCCATGTCTCTTTATGAGAAGCAGAGAGTAGAATATGGAACAATAAATAAGGAGAAAGTATCGTCTCTCGATCTGGAGAACCACAAGGTTGTTCAGACGTTAGATAATGATAAAGCTGGATTAAGTGATGATAATTCAGGAGGTTTGGCTTTGTATTGTGATGGGAAGGACGGTACAGAGGCAGCAGAGACAGTGGGGGTTAATGATCAAAATGTTTTGTCAAGGTGTCCTGCGGCATGTCCAGAAGGACCAGAACCTGCCTATCAGAAAGTGGACACACCATGTGCAGCCAACGTGGTGAATTCTGTTTCCAAGCTAGAAATAGCAGACATTGTTCTGGAGGATAAATCTTCCACCTCTCAAAACCTAGAACCATGTGATGTTCTTTTTCCTGGTAATTTTGAAGATAAAAAACAGTTTGGCAGTTCTGGAGGATTTCATCCTCCTAACAATGGGAAGTTCTTGATAGAAACCAAGTGTGATCCATTACATTTTTCTGATGTGCCTTCTGAGGCCTGTGAGGCAATGATGCCAGAGTCAATTCAGTCCGAGTCAGTAAATATAAGTCGGATACATCATTCTCCTGAAAGTACACATTAAGACGATTATATTTTTCGTTGAGCTTTTTGAAATGCCGCTCCGTGGTTATAGTCATGTGCTCCTTTATTTTATAATCCGTTCTTGCTGCTCATATATGTTGATCAATAAAGTTTCAAGTTCTATTGTTTTATTGCGAATTGCATTTCAATTTCAAAAATGTGCCTGCTCATTGTTTTATATGAAATAGTAGGCCAACTTTGCCGAGAAGATTCCTGCATTTTGAGGTATGTCTGCAAACTGTTTTGCTTCTTCGTTTCTTTCTCGTCTTGTTGAATTTCAAACTAATGTGCTTTCCTAGGCATTCTAATTTGTTGCAGTGTTGAATGATTTCAAGACTAAAATTTAGCAAGGAGTTGAAAATTGTTGCGAGCGACACGGCAGTTTGTGAGTATGACTTTGGTTGCTCAAAGTTATGATATTTTATAAAAATGAGATAATCTGGGTTTATATTACCTATATAAATGGAACTGGACTTGTCACTGACACGTTTTTTTTTTCCTTAAGAAAATGTTATGTAGACAAGTAGATTACAAAAACCCTAAAAAGTTCTGAACTCCTAACTGTTTATTATGGTAAAAAAAGTTATATATTTTTATACTAATAATAAGAAATTAATTAGATAGAGATTCGAGTTTGTTGTTGAGTCATGCGTCCTGGCCACAACAATTCTCAGAATAAAAATAACAGTACAACGGTCCATACAACTTATATAATGTCTACAACGGAAAGTCAGACTTTTGATCTTTCATCACATGAAAATAGCCAGTTTTAAATTAGAATAAATTACACATGATCTAAAATCATTAATTCGTGACCTGATCATCGGTATTTCCGGTTATAGACTACCTCCTATGCAACAATTTTTTTTTTTTTTATCTCTTATGTAACAAAAAAAATAAAAATTCATTACTACCTTTGTTTCATTTTACTTGACAAAATTTTTATTTTCGGATGACCCAAAATCTTGACAAAATAATTAGTTAAAAAATTTATTATGTTGTTAACCTACTAAATTATCCTTTATTAAAAGGTAAGATATTTAAAGTGAATTATCATTAAATGACATATTTGAAAAGTAATGACATTTTATTATTGTAATTATTACACAGATATTATTTTTTTAATCCAAATACAAAAAACTTTATCAAATAAAATGGACTGAGTGACCGAAGACACTTTGTCAACTAAATTCACATCAAAGCATACAAAATAGCCCATAATTTCGAAAAGTAAGCAGAGACTGGAGGCACTGCAAATCTTCCCTTCTTTCAGCTTTCGTTAATATAGACCAGTAACTCCACCTAGTTTTTATAGTTTTGCTGTCGGAAAAAAAGAACTTATAGCTCCGAAAAAAAAAAAAAACTTATAGCTTAGAAAGTTGTAAGTATTCGCTTACTTCGTAAACAGTTAGTAGAAAATTAAAAATAATCGAAAACTCGAATTTGATGGTTCTGATTATAATGTGTGATTGATAATATGGATTACAATTATTATTATTTTTTTCTAATTTATTACATGATAAAATTAATTTCTTATCCCTATTTAATTGTCTGCAAAATAATTAATCATTTTAGCAATTTTACCAAAAATAAGTAATAATAAATTTTTTTTTAAACACTGCACTTTTTGACTTTATAACGTATTAAACGCTTATTTATTACCAACGATAACAATTTTCATAAAGCAATAATAATCAAATTATTAGTCACAACTTCTCAATCACATTTTTAAACAATTCCAAACACAATCTTGATATATAACATTATAATTATGTTACAAAATATCAAATTAGATGTAAAGCTATCGATTCAGTTTAATAGCCCCCAATCAAAATCCAAATTAAAATCCAACGCAAATTAAATAACCTTAGCTTAGTAGGATCATCATCATCATCATCATCATCATGCGTTTTTATTCGGTCGCGTCAAAAAGACTCCACCTCCCTAATTCCTCTCTCTCTCTCTCTCTCTCTCTCTCTTCTTTGTCTTGTTCCGCTATCAGCTTTTAAGGTTCGATCCTCACCCTTCTTCCTTTAATATCTCTTCCTGATAAATATACTGATCGCAATCGAAAAGTTGTATTATTGCTTGCAATTTTCAATTTTATGATAATACTCTTGCATTAGCTTGTTCTTCGGATTGAACTATATATGTGCCCTTGTGATCGATTGAACTTCTGTTTTTCAGTTTAAAAAATTATTCGAACCATCATCTTCAATTCTTTGCTCCGCATTGGTTTTACTTCGAAGATTATGTTTAATGTTATGTTTGAAGATTTTTTTTTCTTTCTTAAAGAATAAATTTAATGAGAATTATTTTGTAGTTTTTATTTAATTTATGGCTTACATATTTAGTTGTTGACTTGTTGCTCCGTGTGGTCGTGGGAAGCTAAAGATTTCAGCTTTTGAAGTTAGGTGGTACTTAGAACCTTTGAGCAATGGTATTCTGATCGAGTTAATTATAGATAATGATATAAAGGGCAATGGGCTTGGGGTAGTACATGCTGCTTCTATGTCAAATCTGTACAGTTCTGCTTTCTAATTTCTTTTATTGACACTGATTTAGGAGTAGATTATAAGCTTGATGGGTGATGGTCCTAGGGGAATAGAAGTTTTCCCTGATCACTTTCAAGCTTCAACATCAGGTACAGACCCTGTCTCTGAAAGGAAAAGTTCCCCAGTTTCATATCCCATACCAGATCTTGAGGTAAGTATCCTTGGCCGATTTCCCTCTAGAACTCAGCAAATAATGCTCCATTTCCCCCCCTGAAATTTAATATGGAAGGGAAAAGTATAAAGTGCAATGAGTTAATATCAGTATAGCTTTTCTTTGTCCATTAGCATAGTTTGGTGGCCGTGTCTGGGCTCGAAGAAAATTAAGAAGTGCCGCATCCATGCTGAATCTGTTTAGTATACGGAGGCTACCATGGGTATCTGGGCAAGAGAAGGTCGATAACTGTTCTTTAATTAACTGATAAACTTGGTTATGCAATTTAATTTGTCATGAAAATTCCTAGATTACTGATTTTCAGGTTGTGTTAACTGCTCCAGAAGTAGAATCCCTTAGATCAGAACTTGCTGATTTGGAAGAAAGAGAAGCTCATTTGAAAGCACAGTGAGTATTTGAGCTATAACTGATACTTGCTCTTATAATTGAGATCTGCAAATTTAGTTTCTAGTTGTGCATAGCCTTCAATTTTTTCATCTATTTTGAATTTCTATACAAAATAAGTTGAAGGGAAGAAGCAGGAAGGTCAGGAAATAACATTGAGGCATGGAGACAATTTTCTTTTTTTTCCAAGAAAAACAATAACGAAATGAACGGAAGAAGGACGAGTGATATATGGGTGGTAAAGGGGTGCAGAGAGACCAATATTTTCTCCATATAGCACTTTTTAAACTTCAATAAGTTTAGCTCTCTGGACTTGGTTTGAAACTTGGTACAAAGTATCTTTTTTATTCAAATTAGTGAGGACAGGTTATGTAATCGCACACAAGTATTTAGGAGGCAATATCAGTACCTGTACAGACAAAAATTTTTAATGAATACTGTCCATGCAAGCTAGCAACATTTATTGACGCGTATTTCTTCTCTAAAAAAGAAGACCTTCAGGTAGAACTCAGAGATCTAATGATAGTTCTGAAGGCTATGTTCTGGTTAATGATTGACATTGTTCTTTTTTAGGAGGAAGTCAAGATAACATTTTCAGTCCACATTAATTTAAAAACACAAGCATGAGTACATGTCTTATAAGTTTAACTTTTATGTTTCCAGTATGAAGAATTTGTTCTTTAGAAATATTCATCATTTCTCAAAAGTCTGTGTCCCATGCATGCAGGTTGGAACATCTTGATGAGGTTTTGCGTTCTGCCCGTTTATCAGGCTACCTATACATGCGGCCGGTACTTGCAATCTCAATTTATGTTCCTTTGGTTCTTGGCATTTAACTTGATTGTTATATGTGCAATATGTTCTTAAGTGAAAGGCTCTGTAATTTTCATACAGAGATGGGCGGCGTTACCCGGTGAACCAGCTCCCATAGATGATGATACTGAAATTGATGACTGGCTTCCACGTTTTGTTGTTCTTCAAGGATCGTGTATATTCTTGTATTTATTGTCAACAGGTGATTTCTTGAAGCATTTGACTGCAATTTGTTTGTCAATACTCGATGTTTTGATTTGTGATTGTCAGGGACGTACATATGCCATGCTTTCTGACTGTGTGGTATCTCATTATGGTTTCAATTTGTTAGCATATAATAAATCCTTGTACACAGCTTGGACTCTTCTATGTAATTAATTTCCTGAAAATGTGAATTTCTTGCTGATGATTGTAAATGAAATATGTCTCAGATTTGAGTCCACAGGACTCCACCTTGCTATCTGATGTTGTTGAAATTGGTCGACTTCCATGCTTCACCAGAGAAGATGGGGAATGTCGTCATAACTTTTATATCTTAACTCGTCAAGGGCTGCGGTATGAGTGCTCAAGTTCTTCTGAAATACAGGTGAACTTCTTTGATTGTTGATTATACTTGCTGATGCCTAATCGTTGGTAAATTGTGAGAATTGATTTTATAGTTGTGATCTTGAATGCATTTGCTTGCTTAAAGTTTAGGTTCCCTGCGAATCTTACACTTGAAATCGTAATGCGGCAACCATCAATATTTTGTTTGTGAAAATCAATATCAGTGAATATATATGATTGGGCCTCAGTTGTTTTTCCACATAGAGCACACTGTATACAACATATGAAGCATAAATATGATTGCATGAGGTTGTGGGTTAACTCAAATTGGTAAGAACACTCCCTTTGGATTTAGAGTTCAACGGATCAAACTTCATTAGGAGGTGAGAATTGAGCATAAGGTGAGAATTAAGTCAGAAGTAAGGAGGAATGTCGCCGATTAAAAAAAAAAATGATTGCATGAGAGTAAACCTACTCTTGATTTACCTTTCCCTTTTGGAAAGAAAATGACTTTGCTTACTCAAATGTAGCTCGTACAGTGAAAGTGCCCGGTACTAGGTACTAAAAGAATAGTGGCAGTGCCTATGGGTATCTCTGCGAAAAGATAAGGACACCTCAAATTACTTTCTTTCTTTCACTAATATAAGGAGGCAAAGTACTGATCACTTTTACTTGATTATCATTGATATAATATTTGTCTCATTTGTTTCAGTTTAAATTTTAAAGATTCTAGATTCTAACAACGTAATTTAAGTTATGAGAATCAAGAATCTCTAAAGTTTAAGCCGAAACAAATGGGACTATTGTTTGATAATTCTTTGTACTCAATGAGCTCATCTACTTTTGCTCTCACGCCACCTTCTTCCACCCTTGATTCCCTATTGTATCTTCTTTTGCAGATTGAGGCTTGGTTGACGGCCTTACAAGATGACTGCAAACTGCATGTTGATTCATTAACTCTCGATGATTCAAGAGATTCAAGATATAAATTACCAGTTAAATTAGAAAGTTGTGATTAGTTTCTAGCTTAGGTAGTGACACTTGACTGTATATTCATATATTATGTTATGTAAATATTACGGTAATTGGCCGGGACAACCATGGTTGTGAATGTACATACATATTTTCTACATGTTTTCTGGGTGGCGTTTTAAATTTTCATATTAACATGGAAAATCATATGCATATATGGATCATCCTCGAAACCTTGGACGTAGTGCTTGCTTGTCGTTTTGGCTCTTGTTTGGGTGCTGGTTCCTCGAAGTTTCTCTAGTTGGCAATCACCACTCGTACTCTTGTAGATGTTATGTATAATTGTAATGATAAGAGAGCCTCTATGTTTTGTCGGCCATGGCCATGGTCCAAGGTTATCGTCCTCCTGGGTTTTGATTTTATGAGGAAATGCCCAAGAGACACGAAATGGTAAAAATAAAAACAAAATGTTATTTCAAAATATAAAAATTATGTTTGACCTTTTAAAATGGAATTATTTCATTTTCTAACACAAAAGTCATATCGTATTAGTTTTATTCTACGCTGAGTTTAGGGTAGTGGTCATCCTGCTTCGAGAGATATTTGACATGTGGGCTTATGATCAATGAATGTAAGGGCTGAATAGATGTCAAATGTCAAATGTCTTCTCAATACATGTCAAATGTCGAGGATTTGTAAGAGAGATATATGCACAAGCTTGTGGTCAATGGGGAAATGAATTTCTGAACCATTTTGTCAGAATGGATATGTATGTACCACGGACTTGCTGAATGCTGATGATACTCAAGAGTAATGAATGGTGATCTATTTGATCTTTTGTTCTTCGGTATTACGATTTTATAGAGCTGCGAAGGAACTGAGGAGCCCAGTTGTTAAATTTTGACTTCTTATTTATTATCTTTGTACTTATATATATGTCTGTGTCACCTGTTTTCGCGCAGGACGTAATAGAGGATCGGCCCATATATACAATTACCTGCTTTCGCGCAGGACGTAATAGAGGGTCGGCCCATATATACAACTATATGGGATACCGCGGCCGAACAGTTCTACTCTCATGATTAAATGAGTTGATTATAAATATAATTTTTTATTGGTTTAATTATTTAAATTTGACTTAATTCGACTTAAATACGCAAAAATTAGACTTGACTAATTTACGGTGTTTGACTCAAATCGACTTGACTCGATCATTTAACGAGTTAATTTTAAACGTAATTTTTGTATCATCAATTCAACTCGACTTGTTTAATAAATAAGCTCGAGAAGACGCAACTCAAGATTAATTAGACTTGACTTGAGATCGACTCGACTCATTTACGGTTATACAATTTTATTTAAAGTTCCAAGTATGATATAATCCATATGGAGTCCAAATTAAAAAAAAATGAGAAGAGTGCACATATTTTCATTACTTTTATAACTATAGAAGTTGAATATGTATTTTACATTATTTATTTATGATTTTGCATTGTCACAAAGACTATTGTATATTTCACCAAAAAACTATTACGACTTTTTAAATGTATTACAAAAAGAAATGCTTTTATTTTAACTCATTAAAAAAAATTGAATTGCATTACATTTTCCTTTAATCATATAGTGTGGTGGGAGTAATTAAAAATCTTTCGGGTTACAGTTAGCGCAGGAGATTTAAGCCATTTGAGTGCCGGTGCGTGTGGGGGCGGACGTGAACTTAACTAAAAACCAAGTGATGATGGGATTGAAGTCCACCAATCATCGGGGCCGAGCCTCTCCTAATAAGTACTACCGCCTTTTAGTTGGTCTCTTCTTTCTTGTCTCGCTATTAAGGAGCGAAACATAAATTTATCATTAAATCATTCCTTTATTATTCATCGCACAAAGAAATTTTACAACAAACCAACCCTCGCTTCTCCAATATTCTAACAATATTGTTCCTCTCAAATCCTACCCCGTTTTCTTTTCAATTCTTGTTCATAAGTTTCGTATCTGTAATCAGGTAAACTTTCTCTTTCTGTTTCTTGTATGCAATTATGGATGCTTTTATCAGTTTAGGTGTGTATTTTCCTGGTGTATAGTCATGTAATTAAGAATTTCTCAGGGATTATGATAACGGTGTATATGATTTCTGAAAGCCCTAATATTTTTTTTTTAAGTAAAGTGACTTTTTATTTTTTTAATATAAGGTAGTTTTGGATGATTTTCGTTTCGTTATTCATGGAATTGCGGTTAAATCAAAGGAAAATAAACTCCAAATACTTTTCGTTATTTTGTACCTGAATATGGTCGATCCATTTTGTTGTAATTGATTGGTCAACTAACCGTTTATTGAACGGGAAAAAAGTAACTTTTTGGGATCTGGAATTTCGGATGCCAACTTTCTATGTGATGTCATCTTCGTGACTGAAGAATTAAAAACAGGATGGTGGGTGGTAATTAAACGAAAAAGGCAAAATATGGTGGGTGGTAATTAAACGAAAAAGGCAAATTATCTTATTATACAGCGTCGTGATTGTGCTAATAATTAGGGGTTGCATACTCTGTATCTTTACTTATATGTTTCTTAGTAGATGGTTCTTGTTTATAATTTTTTGTTCTCCCCATGCAGATGGCGGCTAAACCACTAACAACCGAAGCAATTGCTCTCACAGAGAAGAAAATGGACATGACATTAGGTCTGCATTTGGGCAACTTGGCGTTCTTTTCATTTTTAAGTTACATGATTACTTCTACAAGATTGTTTATGTGCTAGTTTACATGCAGACGATATTATCAAGATGTCCAAAAATACCACTAATAAAGTTAAGAAGCAGCCGAGAATTCCAGTAAGTAGCTACTTTCTTTTAGTTTATCTGTATCCTACTCGTAGCTACTTTCTTTTAGTTTATCTGTATCCTACTCGATGTTGTTGCCAAATTTTGGATAGCTGATATTAATATCTTTACTGTCGTCTCTTTGTTATACAATCTTCTGCAGAATAAAAGTAAAACATCTTTGAATAGTGTTGCCAGGGATAAATCCATGAAGATGCAACACTACATGGACTCGAGATCCTCGCTCAAACAGGTATCTGTCTGATGCACAATACTTTTGTTACATTTATCGAGAAGATTGACATGCTCACGTGCCACTTGCCAAATGTTGACTTTTTGCAGTGACTAGTTTGACTGATTATCTTCTATCTTGCAGGCTACTCTTGCCCAGAAGAGGTCAATTTTTCCGGAGAATCAATTTACTTTGGCAGCTGAGCATGCTCGTAAGGCTATAGTTGCGCCTGTTCGTAATAGACCTTTTAACAGAAGCAGGGCAATGAATGTGAATACACCAAGGTAATGTTGGTGTGATCCTGCAATATACTACAAATATGGGGGATAGACAGCAAACAATCTAAATTCTATGCGATAATGACGAGTTACAATAGGGTTTTAGCAGACAGTACTTTACTTAATGGGGGAAATTGCTGGTATTTGCTGCAGGTAAATTTTGGTTCTTCTAATTCGGGTGATGTTTCTGGTTGGTGAATCTAAAATCCACATTCTTGGTAAAACTCATGGTTTTAGTTGGGTTTGAACGGCAAGCACTTATTTGGATGTTTCACCTAGTCGTCATTATTGACTTTTTACATCCATAGAAGAGTTGCTGCATCTCTAAGTTTTGATATTCATATACGGGGTTTGGCATTTAGTTCAAGCAAATCCTATTCCATTGTTGTTTACACAAGTTAAGGTTTTTGGTTGAACACTACCTACGAATATCTGCGAGGAAGTAAGATTTGGATGAAGAGATGGAGGCATAAACACTTTTGACTCAATCTTGAATATTGACTGCATGCCGATGATATTATAATCTAATAGCTTGGTTTAGAGTAAAAAAGAATTTGTGGTATTGTTTCTTTGAGGCTGCTTATACAATAATTTGACTTATTCGTACTCGTGGTTATAGTTTCGGCTCGAAGTTTATTTTCTGGGGATATATCTCTCTACTTGGTGAGATCTGTGGCTTCTAGATGGTCTGTACATTTTATAAGCGTTGTTGGTCTAATTTTCGACTAAGAACAAGTTACACCCTATGATCTATCACCATATTATGTTAATTGTTCGTGTTTTGTTCATTCCATCAGTATGCTCCCAGGCACCTGTAATTGTGATCCATTTGCCAGAACCAAGGGGTCTTTCCGTAGGAACCTCCACGAACAATCGTCATAAATTTTTTATGGTTTTTCCACTTCTCATAGCTGCTCTTTCTACACCTCCAGATATGTTGTGCCAAATCGTCGCCTGTTTACTCCTTGCTACAGTTTGTGTATAAGCTTTTGTGATGGATTTCCATTGTCATCTTTGTGGAAAGGAATTAATGCAGGACTCAAAGCACTGCTTCCAACTCCCCTTCTTATGGTTGTAATTAAGGGTTTCTCTAACATGATATTCATTTTTGAATACACGTGGAATATGAGTCTAAGGTCTTCAAGTCAAGCTTCTGAACATGACTGCTGCATTTGGCAGTTTATTTTGGAAAACCTTGGAAGCCAAGTGGGATCAAGCTGAATAATTATAGGCTATATCCTCTGTAGTTCGGTACAATTTTGTTGTTACAGTTGCGTTTGAGGTTTGTCATCTAATTTCTTTTTACTTGAGGAAAGCATTGCTGGAAGTTTTATCCCTATATACGTGTCCATATTCATAGTGCCTACGGCTGCTTATAAAATTTTCGATGGAGATTGGAAGCTGTTGTAGGAAGATTTGTTTGTAAATATATTCCATAATGTCCTGACAAAGTTATGTATCTTCCGTGGCCAAAGTTTCTATGAGCTCCATGCCAAGTTTGATGTAATTGTTGGAATACTTTGTTTTGGTTTGTGGAGGTAAAATAGTGGACAGTGTGGTTTTCCCCGAGGTATTTGGATCCATGATAGCTCATGTGCCTTGTTCCGTGGTTTTAACTCTCTCAGTTATGATCAACTCTAAATAAGCGACTTAACAGAGCTCATTAATAAGGGATAGATTTTGTGGAAGATCTAAGTTCTTTTACCTTGTTTGTGGTTTGTCTAGTGAACTTTTAGATAGGGCTAAACATGATGATTGATGCTCAAGTATGTCCTCCAAGCTACAGTCATTTGAACTTGTCAGCTTTGCTATGGCAGCTCATTGGTATTTCAAGAAGCCTAAGAGGTGGATCGGTCAGTTATGGTCGCGAGTTGAATCTCTTTTCAAGATATAAGAAATATCTCTTGTTGTGTGGTATTTCTTGTTCCTCTACTGGAGACATTTACTAGAAAAATTGATTATAAGTACTTTGTCCAGAACTAATGTTTGAGCATGGTTGGTCTAACAATTTGTCAGTGATGATCTTGGGAGTTTGTTGTACTTGCAGTGAAGCCAAGAATTATTCTTTAGTAACGTATCTCAGTGGTGTTACCAATTTTTTTGCTTTTGGTTGCAGGGTTGGAGCTCCACCGGTTCAGAGGAAGGTAGTACATGGTGGCTTTGATGTGAAGGTATATCCATCTTTCGTGCTTTAATTAAAAAAGGTTAACATGCATAGTGGTCTTTCAAAAATGAGGAGCTGGTCAGCGTCTTTCTGAGTGCTACAACTGTTCAATATATGGGCATGATAGGATTGACTTCTAAGCTGTCTGAAATTTTTTATCAGGACTGTTCTAAACAAAGAGTTAGATTTGTGGTGGACTGATGGTTAATTAATTTTTTTATAATAAGAACGATGTTAACCAGATTTCTTACTGTGTGCAGCATCCGCAGCAGCAAGTGAAGGTGTCACCTAAGCAGAGGCCTCAAACGCTGGACTCGTTGTTTGCAAACATGAAGGAACAAAGGATGCGGGTGTTGTCCCAACAGAAGAATACCAGAAGACAAAATCGTGGTGGCCAACAAAGACAGCCACTTGGAAGGGATCGCATTGGCAATTGAATAGGAACTCTATGTGGGAACTTTAACTTTGTGCTTTAGCCTATGCGTATGAGCGACATTCATGTGTAGTATGTGTTAGATCGCAAGTAATGTTTAAAAGCTCTGAAATTGATGTACTGTGGGTTATCTTTGTTATTTCTACTTGGGTCTTGCCTCTGTATATTTTTCCTTGTTACAGTTATTGGATAAATCTTCTGTTTTATGTTTCGAGTGACTAATGAAACACAAGTAGCTCTCATGTGTTGACGTGCAACTTTAATTTTAGCATCTTGATGGTCTTGTTTTTACTATTTTTGGGTTATCTTTTTCATTGCATTGTGGAACGTAATGCTACTATATAAGTTCGTTTTGTTTTGTTTTCTCAAGTTCGTTTTGTTTTGTTTATCATCATCACCATAACTTCACCATAATCTCGTAACTAAGCGTCAGCACGCGTGTTGGTTTCACGTAGTTAATTATTGCACTTCTTAAGCACAGGCAGGCTGGCACTCTTATAGATGGTAGCCAGAAAGTTCTTGGTAAGCTGGACCATAGGCTTCGGCCCTGGTTTTCTTTTATCAGAAAATTATCAGCCGGTGTGGTATGTTTAAACTCTTTTCGTGTAATTTATGTTATTATATTACTATGTTACTATTTAATACTTTATGTTACTATCTATGTTATAACTTTGTTAAATAGACAGTAATATTATACATAATAATGAGAAGGGTTAAAAAATAATTGTACTGCATAAGAATATTTTTCACCAAATTATATCCGTCGGGAAAAAGCCCTTTTTTATATTTTGAGTTTTTTAGTTCTTGTCTTTGTTTTTTGTTTTTGTTTTTGTTTCCTTTTTGCAACCAAACATGATCCTGCTTTATTTGTTACTAAAAAGAACAACATTTAAAAATAAGATTTGTTTAAAAGAAAAGATATGCCTTTGCATAATTTTGTTTCATTATACTACTGTTTTTAAAATAAAAAAAAATCATTACAATCGTCTTATTTTATATTTAAAATTTATTATCTGTACGTGTAATTCTCAGTTAAACATGTCATATTAATATTATCGGTCCAATTGTAACCTTTTTATGAAATAGATGGAGTGACATTATGAGAGACATCGAGAATAAGAGGGTAAATTTTCAGATTCTCATATTTTGAGATGCTCTATTGCTAATTCTCATGCCATGGTATAAGTTCTAGCCATATGGTTTCTAGCTATTTCCTAAAATGAAAATTTTATGCACCATGTACTGATATTACATGTTTATCAGCTTTTTAAGTTATGAAACCTTTTTGGTACGAATAAGATAATTTAGATGAAGTGAACCATTTAAAAGTAAATTAAAATGAATAGATAATAATTCACGGAGAATTCACCAACAACGGGGGTGTAGCTCATATGGTAGAGCGCTCGCTTCGCATGCGAGAGGCACGGGGTTCGATTCCCCGCACCTCCAATATTTATTTATTTTTTCAAACTCCATTATTATCTCCATGCACTTAGGTTCCTAGCCTCTCGTTTATAATCTTGTTTCGACCAAGACTCTGACACTACAACCACCAAAACCGTAGTTTGAACGGTAGTAGTCGTAGTAGTCATCGTCGTCGTCTCCCCTGCAGACTGCAGTGATGGGCGGTCTCCTCCTCAACTTGGGATTTTCTCCATTCTTCATTCATGATCCTTTATCTTCTTCTTCATCATCATCACATAGATTCACCACTACTTCTTCTGTTACAGAAACCACCTCAAATCAATTTTACAGCAATCATTCATTTTTATCCCCCACATCCAAGAACCTCCTCCTCCTCCTTAATCATAACAAACCCAATTACAGAGCTACTGCTTCTTCTGCTTCACTTGGCGAGAGCCCCAACGATTCAGAAGCCTCTGTGGGGTCGACCCAATTGTTTGATGAGGAGGGTGAGTTGATTAATCGCCTCTCTGCTGCTAAAGACTCTAATGAAGCACTCGAGGTGATCGGTCAAATGACTAACAGAAGCAGTGGAGTTGTCAGTACTTCGGATTGCTGTTCTATCATCTCTGCTGCCCTTGATAGAAACAATGCCGACCTGGCATTATCTATTTTCTCTGCCATGCGTTCTACTTTCGATCAAGGTAGTAGTTAGCAATTTTGCTGTGGTTTTCATTTCGTATGATACCCCTTTTTAAGTTTTGAGAAGGACCCATCATGTGACATATGATTAATTAAATAGTGTAGAAACTGTCTTTTAATTCTTTGCTACTCTGAACTTTCTGGATTTCAAGAAAGTAATGAGCTCTAAAGGTTGATTTTTTTTGGTTTAGTTTCTTGAGTTCTGCTCGATTTCTGAATTTTTTGGTCCATGTGTTCATATTTACTGCTACAAGGAACAGCTGTTAGTGAGAAAGGTGCATCTCTTGATAGATGGAAGTGGTCTAGGCCGGATGTAGATACTCACACAATATTAGTCTGGGGTCTTGCTGCATCACTTAGGGTCTCAGATGCTCTTAGGGTGATTGCAAGTGTTTGTCGAGTGGGAGTTTCTCCCACTGAAGAGGTATGGCTGCAAGTCCTAATTTGCCTTGTTTCTCACTTTGTTTTTACCCCCACTTAACCTTGCTAAAGTTGAATTCATTAGTATTGCGTTGATCATATTAGGAGCTTATTGTTAAAGTATATATTTTTTAAGTTTAATAACTCATTTACACCATCTACATTTCTTAAGATGTGCAATCATTAGATAGTTCATTTTGATTCATCGTGTTATAAGTAAATATTTGCTGGGTATTCCTCCCTGGAAAGAAACAATTCAGAAGGTGCAGATTTTCATGGAAATTATTAATAACTTGTGACTTTGTGTAATCCTTTTTTGCAGGTACCTTTTGGTAAAATCGTGAGGTGTCCTAGTTGTATGATCGCCGTTGCTGTTGCACAACCTCAACATGGTATTCAGGCATGCACATAAAGAAAAACCTTTTACTTTTCACTGTTTCACCTTAAATAACGCTTTTGGTCGACTCAAGCTAGCTTGACTTATTGCTTATGCTTTTGTCTTTCCATCCAGCTTTACTTGTTTCACCTTCTGGGATCTTAGGTTTCGTGGTCTTGTGCCTGCTGGTTTACTTTGGCAATTGTCCCTAATTTCATATTTGGTTAGCTACAATGCGGGTTGTTTGGTTTATTCTGACTCTTCCTTGTTAACTTATTTTATAGGTTTCCCACTCTTTTGTTCCAAGGTCCAACCATTATGTTCCTGTTGAGTACTTGTATAATGCTCTAATTGGAGTCTTCTGTATGTACATAGAGAAAGTATAGCCCGATTTCTGTTTGCTTCTTGCCACCAATTGTGGGCATTTGACTAGTTCCCCTAAAATATCCCAAACCTAACCCCGTAGACAAGCCTTTTGATTGAGTGTTTACTGTTGAAAATGAATAAACCAATTTTTTCGCGTTCTTTCTTTTCACAGGTTGTCTCTTGCTCTAAATGCCGCTACCAGTATGAGATTGTTTCAGGGGACATAGTCAATATTGAGTCCGAAGAAATCAGGTTATTTCACTTCAAACTAAGTTATAAGATGCTTTGGGTTTATTTGTTGTCAGACCACCATTTCTTTTTCATTTATAATATATTTTATTGCTTTTTGTTGGTTCGTATTTCTTCAAAGTGCTGCAGATAATGAGTCATTTTTGTTTACCTCATTACATTTTCTTATTGTTTTAATGCTACTTTATTGCAACAGATTTTAGTAGAGGTTGTCTTTTCATAGCGCAATCCTTTTATTTTGATAGATTAATTCCAATTTAATTTTTTAATAGATTATTAATGAATTCTTGCTGAACAGTAAAATTGTTTCTTGTATGAAACTAAAAATACAGGTTTTATTTTGAGCACTTTTTACTAGCTTTAGATATGGAGCATATTTCATATGGTGTTGATCTTGGGATATTCACCTTTTCTAAGGATCTCCTCCTGCCGAACGCAGCATGAATGTTCCTGCATGGAAAAGGGGGCTAAGATTCCTGCAAGTAATTCAACAAAGCATTCCCGCTGCTGTTCACTCCATTGTGGTACATTTGCTGTTACATTATCTTTATCAATTTCAGCAATTACTGAATCTTCAATTACAAATTTACAACCAAACCGAAGAACTTTCACCTCACAGTTCATAAGGACATCTCCCTAACTCTCATGATAGGTTTCTTCTTTCTAGTGGTTCATATGGAACCTTTCATCCTCGTCGTGACATTGTTACATAAATTTGTGTCTTGTTCTTTACAATAATTAGATGCAAGTCCTACAAGTTTTATAGATTATTCATGAATCTTATTTGAAATTGTTTCTTTTATCCTCAGAATTATCTGAGATATCCAGGTATTTATCACTTATTTGTTGAAATTCCTAATTAGTTGATAGGTTTTGATTATTAGCTGCCCAAATTTTAGTGCTTGTGTATAGTCATCCGTGCATTTATCTCTTCCAGTCTTGTGTTTCGGTGAGTTTGCTATTCACATTGGTAGGGAGATGGTTTCCTCGTTATTGGGCTGTACATAATACCACCCTTCAGTACCGGCAAATGTACTTTCAAATGTTACAAACTAAATATCATTTTTAATATATCTTTTTGCTCTTTGGAGCTTTAAATTAGGTATGCTTTTCCAATCTGTAGGTGCAGACCCCAACTGGGACAGCGCGAACACATAGGTTCGCTACTGAAACAGTTGATCTCCCTGCACAAGAAGGAGAAAGAGTGAGCATTGCTGTAGCAGCTCCATCAAATGTTTATAGAGAGGTGGGTCCACTAAAACTCAGTGCAAAACCCCCAACCTTCTATCCTGGAGAGCCCATGTGCCTGACGAACCACACAGACGGCCGAGAATCTCCATTACTAAGAGCCCCCAGAAACGATGGGGGCACGCCCTTGATTAACCCAACTACCCTTATTCCGGTTCTTGCTGTGCTGGGCACTGGAGACATCGCCTCTGGCATTATAGATCCCAGCTTGCCTAAGTTGATTTCAGTTGCTGCAGTTTCATCTCTTGCCATTGGAACTACATTCAATGCGCTACTCCTCCCCCAGTTGAGTCGAGTAAGTTCCTCTAACGACTTATAAATTTAAGAAAAAGTGACAGTTAATGTATGTCTTTCCCTTGCGCACTAATATAAGGCTTGCTGAACTCTGACAGTTTTCTTTGCCATATCCAGTTACATATATGTACATGTTTCTTTTATGTATTTAGGGTTTCATGTTATGATGTGGTATCAGACTTTGTAAATGTAATCAATCTTATCAGAGTCAAGTCTAAAGTGGAAGAAGGTAACAAACTCTTTGGATTTGAACCACTGTGTCCCTCACAGTGCTTCGAGTTAAATCAAAACAATCTGTCATTGATATTATTATTTTCAGTCTAAACCTTTTGAAACAATTGGTCTGAGATAAACTAGAAGTTATAGAATGACATCCCACCGCTGGCTAAATAAGTGAAAAACTACTTGAGCTGCAGAATATAGTTTATTGAGATATTTCACCATCACTTATGATAAATGATACTAATGTGCTGGTATATTCAATCCAAGTTGTTTATTTAATTATTATGTTTTCTGTATGATTCCAGCTTCCTCAACGAGTCGTGGATGTGATAGCTATCAGACAACAACTTCTATCACAGTATGACACACTTCAATCTCACATAAAAGCCTTAAAAGAAGCTTCTGAAAATGAGGTATGTCGTCTTTGAGTCCTGGAGTCAATCAATGAATTTGTTAGATGTTTAGCTTTATGAGTAAAGTAAACTCGCAATTAATGGGCTATGTTGACCTCTTTTCAGCTTTTCTTTGCCAATCTACTTTTAGAAAAGCAATAAAGAATCAGCAGCATTGTAATGCAATTTGCTTTCTTCATTCCCCATCAAAATTCTTTAATAAAGTTGTGAGCAATGGTCCGGGTGGATATGAAAACACACAAGTTCAACACATTGTTCTCAACTCTTAAGTGCCTATTTGCAAGACAAGAGAGGACATACCTTCTTCTAGTAAACACATTCTATAGCCCCTTGAACCCTGCTCCAATGTCTCTTGCGCTTTTGCTTGTTGATGGAAGCACTTTCAGGTTCAAGAGATATTAGATATTGCCCTAGAATTTCCTTGTGAGTACTATTTTTTTTTTCTCGGTGAACAAGTAGTGGTGTTAGGATGATACCTTTAGTTGTAATCTGTGATCATTCTGTAAAACATGGTGATCGGAAAGGCATGACCACTACAACCATCTCCTTGAATAAGGCATCAAGAAGTAATATATGTACGACGATGTATCGTTTTATCGGTACTTGTTTGATAGTAATAATATTTGTTTCTCTACTTCGTTTTACGAAGATCATGGTTGCTCAAAGTTGTATAGGTTTGGATGCTGGCTCGCATGTGCCAACTGGAAAACAAAATTTTTGCCGTAGGAGAATCTACTTATAGGTGAGAACCTTCAACCATTTAATATTTAATTGTCTAGAACAAAGTGTCCTACGTCTGATAACAGAATATATAATTATGTGGTTTTCGTATGCCACAATTAAAATAACTTTTTGTTAGTTTCTTAATTACTTTTCACATTTTCATATGCAAGTCTCAATTTTCATTAAAAAAGGTCATAATGAAGGGGGACTTTATTTTCTGCAAGTAATAAACTTGCCAAGTTGATTTTTTTAGGCTAAGATATATCTTTTGTCATTTTGACTACAATTCTTCTACTTATTTCTCTCTCTAGTGCTCGGAGAAGTAGAGTAAAAAGGGTGCGTGAAGGCTTGAAAAGTTCACTAAGGTCACGGATAGAACTGATTGAAAGCTATGCAAAGGTATGTCTCCTAAACTTCTAAATCTATTGCTGGTTGGGGAGGAGGTGATGGTGGGGATGGTAGGTACCGTCTAGTACCGTTGACTATTATGTATCATGTTTCTTCGTTATGAGTTTTCACTAATTTCAGATCTCTTCGATGATCGAAATTGAGGTTGAGATGGACTCTGATGTTCTTGCTGCTGAAGCAGCTAGCAATGCGGTGTGCACCAATTCATATTATTATTTCTCTAATTTTATTTTTATCAATTATAAATATTCCTTAAATTTTGCTTAGCCGTAAGTTTGCTCCAAGTTTTGATGAACGAAGAACTTCACACACACACACACACCTCTCAGTGGACACAGGAAACCTGTTGATAAATCATGACATAGCAGTTTTTGGACTATTTCTTGTTGCTTATTGAAATAAACTACCATGTGCAGGAAAGTATTGCTGAACAGATAGAGCAGATCATGGAGCTTGAAAATCTTGAAGAGGCATGTTTTCAATATATGCATGCACTTTTTTCTTTTAAGCATACAAATTGTACTTCTGATCAAGATCATATCATAATAAAAAGATGAAAAGAAACAAGAACGCACTTAGAAACAAGATCAGTACCATATTTGTTAGTTTTTCTTCTTTTTGTGCAGAGGTGGAAAGTCCAAGCTGAAGCAAATGATGAGGTGGAAAGACTCCTAAATTCTGAAATTACACGAGCAGAACAGGTTTCAGACAGATAATTGGTGATATGCTTGGAAAAATTATCACAACCTTTACATGGTAGTACATCACTAGACCTGATAACGTTAGCCTGCTTGAAATGAGGGTTTCTAAGGATTTTTAAAACTCGGGCAATGGAGTGATTCATGGAAATTCGTGCAATGGAGTGATTCGTCATATGTGCATTGGTGAATTCTGCGAAACATGTTATACAATCTCCATATACAGAACTTAGCAATTCATAGTCGAGAAAACATTTACTCCTAAAGTGCTCAACTGTCTCCAAGCTAACGTTTGGGGTCTTACTGTAAATTCTTTGCGCTGGAAACAACATTTTGTACACTGGCTCCCTCTCTTTTTACTTGTAATGTTTTCTCGCTTCTTTGCTTTTGTTCTTTTTGGGTAGAGGGTCTATCGGTTGGCCATTTGCATGTCAATGTATTCAAATATCTTCTGTACCATATTCCTAGTTACCAATAGCTTTTCTTTTTTTCTTTTTTCTTTTTTGTTGTAATCAAAGTACTAGTTTTCTTTCTCCTAATATCACCATTAGAATCTGGTGATAATGAATGGCAGCCTTCTTTTTTTCTTTTCTTTTTTTTGGGTTTGTTTGTTTCCCATCTTTATGTAATGTATGAAACAGGGGGTAAGTCCAGAAATTTATTCGCTTTTTGACCTATTTGCTTTTAATCTTTCCCTTCTCTATGGATGATAGACCGAATAAGTTCCTTTGTTTTTATTTCTTTTTTGTAGATAAATTCTTTTTGCCCCGTCTTTTTGTAAGCTGATGCTGATAAATGTAGCCTTACCGATAAATTTATACTCCTATTAACAATAAGAGAATTGTTAACTTTCTATTTATTAATTACAACTTCGTAGAAAGAATATTCAAATACATATTTCACAATTCAAAGACATATATATCCTCTTTTTTTACATTTTTTCTTTTTAACTATAACCGATGGACCTTATATTCTCTTTAATTCTAAATTATATACTTAAAAATCACATTAAAGACAAAAAAAAAATGACAAATGTACTATTTTCTGTACTTCTTAATTTACGTATTTGAATATTTTTAAGATATTCTTTCGTGAATAATTCTAACTGTTTTTACAGTTGAATTTAAGTTGAAGAATTTTCGTAGTTGGTTTGGTATAAATTACAAAAATCACATAAACTTGATCCTGAAATATGTAACACAGTGTTTTGTTAGTTCTAGACTCTAGTATACACATAAGCTGATCAGTTAGAACATAGAAGAATCTACCTCCCCCAGATACACACAAACACGCACATAAACTTCCAAGTTTTTTTAAATTAAATTAAGTATATCTCACGTAATACATAATTTTTTTTTAATTAAATTCAGTACGTATATATCACGTAATACATACACATTCACGTGTAACAAGTTGATATACTAATTATTCAGATCGCATAACATTTGAGATGCGATCTTCTTTTTTTGTTCGAAACAAAAAATACAATATCTACGTTTTTATATTTGAGATAATGTCTAAATTTCTTTTTCTGATACTATAATAATTTAAATTAAGAGGCAGCTGCATATCTGAAATATATCATAGACTCAAAAAAAAGATTTACCATAATATATTTCTGCAAAACACTGTTGAGTGTTGACATGCTATTCGAATGCAGCACGGTACAAAACATGTAAATTGGAACAAAATCTAACAGGGACTACCAAAATAAGTTGTACAAGGTGTTTTGTCATTATCCTCTTCTATATATATTGGGAATAAAAGTACTTCGATTCATAATAATAATTATTTTAGAGGTTTGTTAAAATTTTATTTTAATTTATACATTGCGATAATTTATATAAATAAATGAAAAAGTTTACTATATTACTCTAATATATTGTTTGTGGGGAATAAGCATACTAATTGATAAAGATGACAATTTGACTAATTATTATAAAAATAATATTGTAATTTAAAATTATATTTAATTATCAATTTAATTAATTAATGTATTTTTGAATATTCGTAAATTTTCCTAAGTCATATTATTGGAGTACTGCCTAAACTAAAAAAGTAATAGATTTCAAAATTTTCAACTTCTTTCATTTGCTATATTGAGATATTCTCTAAACTCTAGCATCATAGAATCTTGCACCCTCACAAAAGGTCAAAAAGACTTGGTGTCTTTACCTTGTAGATTTATACCATTTGGAATTTTCCATGTGCTCGGTGTAGGAACTTGAAAAATGACCAGACATATGCCTTCTTAGCTTATTTTAAAATATCAGCCATTACCATGTTGCTATCTGCCTCTTTGTTCTCTCTACAGATCGATCTTTATGAATATTCTGTGTATAAATTTTATTTTTATCTGTCTAAATTTGACAGATTTTTTTTTAATTTTTTTTATTTTCAGACTAACTTATAAGTTATGCGATTCAAATTTAATACCAATTTATTTAGATTTTGAGAGTAATAAATTTAGCTTTTGTATACCAACTTTGATTAATTTATCAATTAATACCAATTAATTTTATTTGTCATATACTTCACTTTCATCCTTAATTCGATATTTCATCAATATATTTCTAGTAACTATGCCCTGTATCAAATTAATTTCTTTTGAAAAAGATATGATCCCAAAAAATGGCATTTTCAGCATCAAGAATTTCATAATCAATATATGTGAAATGCAAATAGATTTATATAGTCGATAGTTTTTCAAATATAATGCAATAAACTCTCAATGTACGGTTGAGAATTAGAGTCTAGAGCTTGAGGTCTCAATATCTCGTGTCAAGCACGTGTTGGCACATTCCTATATTACTTAAGTTCGACTTTGAATTGCTAATACGCCGTAGACCGCAGTGATATCTTTAGTCACCTTACAGAGTAGATGTAGTAAACACAAATGGATTTGGTTTTCTCTCCATTATCAATTCCTTTTCATTTTTTTAATTCACTTTATAATCTTAAATAAAATTAATTTTATATAATTTTAATCTTATAAATAGATATAATACAAAAATAATGATGGTATATCATGTTTCATACAATTTAACAATATAATACACATTTATCTTAATAGTTAAAATTTAATATAATTTAAATGATTGAAATTTGATTATTTTTCAATTGTTAAAATTCACAAACTTTCAATATAAAACACATTCAACTTAATATTTAAAATCTATAGACATTTATACATCCATCTCTATTTTATAGTATATCATGTTTTCTTTTTCTTTTTTGGTTTCATAAAAAGTCATGCCTAAAAACTCAAGTAAACGCTCGTTCATTCATCAACTATTTTTTAGGAAAATTATGACTTTTTCACTTTTTAAAGGAGATAATCAATAACTAGTGAAAACAATATGCAGGCCATACGATATCATACACAAGACTTAAATTTGCAAACTTTAAAATTCAAAATTCATAAAAATAAAATAAAAAATAAAAATCATAACTATTTCAACAATTAGGTTGCGTTTGGTTCGATAAAATAAAATGAGTTTTACGCTATTTATTAGTTCATTTATGTTTAACGTTCATTATTTTTCATAAATTCATGTTTATTTCTAAATTTACCCTCCAAGATGGAGTTTGTCTATTTCATCACAACCAAAATTTTATATACAATCTATCATTTCTCCATTGTCATATCTTCTCATAATTTTTGTGATTCTTGTCTTCCATCACTATTTTTTATTTTTATCTACTCATTTTATTATCATATCGCTCCATTCCAACCAACCAAACACAACTTAAATATTTAAGCCTAACAACTTTCTTTTTAGCTAAATTTTAGATCACCACCTTAATCTCGGAAGGGTACAAATTCATGCATCACACGAGTAATGGTAAGACAATCGACCAAAATATTGGAAAAGATAAATCTCATGAAAAAAGTTGTTCTTTTGGCCCCAAAAAAGCAGTATGCTTTATTATAAGAATTCCAATATTTTGAGAAGCTTCACGTTTTCATTCCGTGATGGATTTGATTACTGAGAAAATAAGAAATACAAACCACGCGTATCTGCAATAGTAATCGGCTTTTCAGAATTGAAGGAACTAGAACACTTTATTTGAATATTAAGCATTATGATTTTTTTTATTGAATCCTCATTTTTAGCCATTAATTAGTGCATATTATAATTACATTCGGCTTATAGTAAAGGTCACGGCAGTGTAGAATAATCCGCTTTTAATGATTCCCTTTTCTTCTTTTTTTGGGGGGTGGGTTAATGCTTTTAATGATTCTTATTTCTTACCTTTTTGTGGGATGAATCTCATTATTTTATCATTATAATTTTGTTTTTGATATTGTGTAAAATATGTGAATTTCGTTTAAAATATGAAAAATCTGAATTAGTTGTTGATGTGATTTTGATTTAAAAATTAAAATTTTGGATTCTAACTTTAATTTATAGCAACAACAATCTTAAATTTCTTTTTACTAGAGTGAGATTTTCTTTTGCTTCTATTGTGAAATTTCATTGTCTTTCACCGAGAAACTTGATTGATAAATGTGTAGTAATTATCAAGGACTAATGCAACATATTTGTTATGATAATGAGACTGATACGACACTAGGAACTTTCCTTAAATTCTACCCATGTATAATAATACAAAATTCAATGAATCCTTCCCCTTCGTTATCTCAAATTATAATGATTTTAATTTTTTGTTTAATTATTTTATTATTGTATTTACTCTTTTATATTTTGCTTATGCAACATATTTCAAAATTATAATTTATACGTAATGGGGTCAGAAATTGTGCGGGTGAGGATAGATTAATAATTTACAAGATTTCTAATCTGGTCAGGTCCAATTAGACGAATAATAACGGGATCGGGTAAAATTAATAAGTAAAATCATGTCCCTTTGATTAGATTAATTCATGTTAAATTTAAAATATCGTAACTCAAACCCTATTTTGTGGTTTAACTTTGCAAAAAGAGCCGAACCTAACAAAGGAAAGAAAAAAGAAGTCGGTAAAGTCAGAAAATTTTGGTGAAAAATAATAGAGTTGGTGAGTTGGTACTACTAATAACTACGGAGTACTAAAGTTGTAGTATATCCATCCATATCTCCTTCTTTAATGTGCTTTATTGAGTCAGATATATATATATATATATATATATATATATATATATATATATATATATATATATATATATAGTGTTGTTGCCCATATATAAAAGATATTCAATATAGTTCTCTCACCTTTCCCTTCTTGGTTTGGTTTTTTCTCAGAAACTCCGACTATAAATTTATATATAAACTTAATTAGGGTTTTCTAAGAAGTTGTGATAGAGATTGGTATTGTGTAGCATTAAGCTTACAGTCATGGCGGAGCAGTGTATATTGGTGACGGGGGGAGCTGGATATATTGGAAGCCACACGGTGCTTCAGTTGCTATTAGGGGGTATGAAGGCAGTTGTGGTTGATAATTTGGATAATTCTTCCGAAATTTCTATTAAGCGAGTTCAAGAACTTGCTGGTGATTTCGGCAAAAACCTCTCTTTCCATAAGGTCTGTACTTTTCTTTTTCTCATGAATCCTTAATCCCCTTTTTATTTTTGGTTACAACCCTTTATACCCTCTTACTCTGCTCAAGTTCTGCCCAATTTTCAGAAGTTTTAGATTGTCCCGGACGTAAAGTCTTTCAAGTTATTTGTTTGGTTGTTTGCTTTGTTTTGTTTTTCCCTTTTTCATTATTTTCTACCGAACAAAGCTTGAACTTCTAGATCAGAAAGTCTGAATCTTTTCAGCCAGATCAGAAACTTAGCAATTTTTTTTTGGAGTTTTGACCTTATAAAGTGATATAAGATAATTGATTAATTTGTTTTAGTTCCAATCATGACAATGATTACTAGTTTTATCAGAATTCACTTCTTTATGGATTTACTGCCACAGATGAAACAGAATGTGTTTTAATGTTTAAATTCCAAACAACACATTATATTGCAAAGTAGCTGGTTAGGCTGATAGCGAATCTCGTGACAAACGTACCGGTTAGGCTGAGAGTTTAATATACTGATTAGGAGGTTAATTACAAGTAGTAATTCATTTTTATCAGATGCTTAAGGAGTACAATAGTAATTAATGTTTTAGTATCATTGACATCCTCGTCACCAGAAGCTCTTGATCACGTCTGCCGGTGATTGGTTCTTTGAATTACATGTTAATTGTCATATGCCGCCTCTTGTTCATGGGGTAGTTTTCTCAATTTTTGGTCTTGCTCCGTTGGTTGTTGGAATTATCAAGACTGGTTTTTGTATGTATATAGATTTTTTATGAGTTAAATGCGTATCTAATAGACTCCCTTGTTTTTATTTGTTTGTATTTCAAAATCAAAGTCCTTCACTATGCTTCATATAAATTTCTTAGTTTACAATAGTACGTATATTTGTTTATGTATATAATTTTATTATATGTAATTACTAATTACTCTAATACTCTTGCATTTCATAAACCTGGTTACCCCTGCAGATTGACCTCCGTGATAAGCCTGAACTTGAAAAGCTTTTTGCATCAAAAAAGTAAGCTTTCATCTCAAGCAAAGTTTTAGATCTCTTCATTGATCACATGCATTGAATTGTTTAATATAACTTTACTTCCAGTATAATGAATGAATCTCTGCTTGAAGTGGGAACCCATATTTTACACTTCTACGCATGTTAGACTAGTCGGCCTGGTGTTGCAGCATCACTAAGATAATTATGGCGGTGTTCCTTTTAATTTAGTTTAAATACCGAATGCTAAGTACACCTTTAAATCAATCAAATGTAATACTTGAATGTTGAATGAAGAAATGTGACTTAGATGATAGGTACTAAACATAATGTATCACCTTCCATCATTAATAAAACTTTTAGGGATTGTTCATAAGTAGTAGCTCTTTACAACCAGCTCGTCACGCCTAACACAACCATCCGCTGATAATCCGGGCTTAGCCCATGTCAAATAAAAAGCAAAAGTAATATCAAAATTTTGATTAAAAGTGATTTTATACAGAATATGTTATGAATCTTTTCCAAATTAGTCATGCCTATAAATTAGGTGAGTCTATGCTAAGTTTAGGTATGAATACAAAGTTTCTATGTTATTATTTTTTCATTTTCCACTATGGGCCTTTTTCTGCCATTTTTGGAACTTTTGCTTGTTTAGTATGTAAAAGTGGTGTATATTAAAAGGAAAAAAAGAAACTGTCTTAGCTTGGCACCTAGCCTTAGGATGACCTCATCCGCCACCTCAGCCTAGCCAGGCCAGAGATGTACAGGGTGTGCCTTACCCCTATGTGCATCTCTATATCAACACAAGGACAGTGTATAATTTTGAAATACATGATCTAAATTAAAAAGGAATAAATGTAAGCTTACCTTCATAAATTTAAATCGATCACATATAGTTAATATCCTTCATTATCTATCTGTTATTTTGCAGGTTTGATGCTGTCATTCACTTTGCCGGACTAAAAGCAGTTGGTGAAAGTGTACAGAAACCTTTGATGTATTACGACAATAACCTTATTGGTACGATTACTCTCTTGGAAGTCATGGCTGCTCATGAATGCAAGAAGGTATTTCTCTTATTTTTACTTCATCTCCTCAAAGTAGCTAAATGTTCCACACAGTTTAAGTAAAATGAACTTTTAAATTTTGTACTATTACTCCTTCCATCTTGGTTGATTTGCAACACATTCCTTTTTTGGATGTCCCATTCATTTGCAACATTACCCTTTATAGAAAGTTTCATCATCTAATTTATCCAAAATACTTTCCAATATCTATTTTATGTTGCATTACTTTCCCTTAACCATTTTATTTTCCTTCTACTTTTATCAATTTCAAATTAATTCATTCTCCACCACTCATTTTGAAGTATCACAAATCCACTTTTTCCTTAGTAACGTGAAAAGTCCAAGGTTGCGAATGGCATGGGGCGGACGGAGTATAATACTATTTATTTATATATTTTTAGTTCCAGAGTTTGCTAAATAGTCCTACACTTGCTTACATGTTTCAAGCCATTGGTTTGGCTCCTATGGACACCTTTGTGTTATTTAGATACCAAGTTGATAATTCCCTCTAGTACGCTTGTTTGTAATAATCTTCTTAGCTACTCGCGTTGAAAAGTATGATGTTAAGAGATGCTCGTATTTGCATAAGAAAGATGCATTAAACATGTATCATCAAGTCATTATCTAAATGAAGCATAATGCTATTTCACTCACCCCCTTCAGTGGATTTTTTCTTAATTTGTCAACTTTATTATGGAGGCTGAGTAATTTATAAGTTTATTGCTATCTGTGATTATGATCATCCCTTTCTAATTGATTATGATTTCAGCTAAATTTTGTCCAAACTTTAATTATTCCTTTGATTTCTTCTAGTGTCTATGGATTTGTTTTGAACTGATGACATACCCTCCCATAGACCTGGACAGTAGAAATTTAGAATTTGGAATTTGGACTTATTTCATTTTTCAAATGTTTCAGCTTGTCTTCTCATCATCGGCTACTGTTTATGGTTGGCCAAAGGAGGTGCCATGCACAGAGGAGTTTCCACTATCTGCAGCAAATCCGTATGGGCGAACCAAGGTATAATTTAGGAAATGTATCAGTTTAATTCCATACTTTGGTAAATTGCATAGAGGTTTACATGGTATTTTAATATACGACCTATAGTTAGCATATCACCACCTGAGGTTGAACAAATTGGCACATTTACCACTTGGTGCTCACATGATGTTACTTATAAAGTATCATATTCTTTTATTCATTTCAGCTTTTTATTGAAGAAATCTGCCGTGATTTATACAAGTCAGATTCAACATGGAAAATCATATTGCTCCGATATTTCAATCCAGTTGGTGCACATTCTAGTGGTTATATTGGAGAGGATCCTCGAGGAGTACCAAACAATCTTATGCCCTTTGTGCAACAAGTGGCAGTTGGGAGGAGACCTGCGTTGACTGTTTATGGAACTGATTACTCAACAAATGATGGTACAGGGGTAGGTGTTCTTATTTTAATTTTTTTTTATTATCATTAAATCCCTTTTTCCCTTACAAGCAACTTTTGGTTGTATTCTCTGAGACAAAGGCAAGCTTGATTTCTGTTTTCAGTAATTTCTTTGATTTGATTAACTGTTTCTTACCTTCCTTTTGAACTTCTTATGTCCCTATTGATATCAATTTACAATGAACATTGCAGTGTAAAATTTTAATTTCATGCAAACATATCTCTCGTCTATGTGTGCCAAAAAAAGCACTCCGCATATTTGACCCATTTTTCCTATCTACTTGCTTTCACATGCTTGGATCTGCAAGTTACATGCTTAGAGTTCTTAAATATGCCAATTGTGTAATTGAAATGCACGAATCAGTTCCCATCATCCGGAAACAAACTACAGGAATATATAGGGTGGTCCGTGGTTTGGTTGACAAAAGCTTATGAAGATTTGTGCTATGCTTACTAGATGTCATACCTTTTTAACCCCAAGAATCTCGTGCACCATGAGTTAAGTGCATTTTTATGAATCTAAATTTGTCTTAATTAACTATTTAGGAGTTTTGAGCATGATTTGCATTTTTTCATTATTTTTATTCTGCAATCTGGTTCATGTTCAGGTTTTGAAAATTAGTTATGGGTTTTCCTGTTTATGCTTATCTCTCTTCACTTTTCAGGTACGCGATTACATACATGTTATTGATTTAGCAGATGGTCATATTGCTGCATTGAGAAAGTTATCTGATTCTTCTACAGGTATGTTTTAGGTGAATTCTTTATGTATACTCTGTTGTCTGGTATATGTTTTTATTCCTCCTTTATCTGAAAAACAATTTAATATTTTTTCAGGTGTCCCGGTTTTACTTTATTGAAAATAAAACCCAGTTATTTGACATTAGTTATGCCACATAATCTATAATAAAGTGTCCGGACTGATATGACTAATTTGCAAAGAGTACATTTGGCTTTGGAAATTATGATTGTTTCCGTTAATGTTGGCATGTTTTCTGGTTCACCCCCTCTTATTCTTAAACTCTTATCTAGTCCCCTTAACTTTTTTTTAAATAATGTCTAACCAGTACATTCTGTTAAATATTTTGAACGTCCATTAAAAATAACATCTCTCTCTTATTTCTGTACGTCATAGGGATAATAAAAAGAACAAATGACATGGAAATAAATTAGCGAGAAATATATTAAAAGGAGTAGGTTAAATATTGATCAGGTTAAATAAAACCAGTCAGATTTGCTGGAATTCAAAAAATAAATTGCAAGGAACTATCAAATTTTGTGTGTAATTGCAAAAACTAGCAAATTTCGTTTATGATTATAAAGAACGATTTGGGAGAGTATCTTGAAAACCAAAACAGAGAAAATAAAATCTTAAGACTGCATTTTGACTCTTTATAAAATAAAGTATGCAAAACAAAAGATGATACATACTTACGGTGCAAGTTGTAGTTTATTTTTAACATAGATTGGTGTTCCTTGTTATTATGTGGTAAAATGCCGGGTTGCGGATTTTCCTGCAAGGAATATGATGATTTTGTAATTTTTATTTTTCATCAACAATTTAGTCTTGGCAGTTATATTTTCATATGAAGTGTTATTTTTGCTGTGTAATCAGTTTAACTTAAGTTAATCTTTTCAATTATTATTTTCTGGTGCCACATGAAAGTATTAGTGGCCGCAGTCGACTTTCTCATTTGTGTGGGTTTGGGGGGGGGGGGGGGGGGGGGGGAAAATAGGGCTTTTTTTTTTTGTGGGGGGTGGGGGGGGGGGGATCATATCAGGATACTTTATACTGATTTGGTTGGTTAATTACAAAAGATTTAAACATAACTGGTGTTCAAGGGCGTGAGAACATTAATGATTTAAGATATTTTTAGCTGCTTTAACTTCAAAGATGGTGGTGAGAAGCGAGAAACCTGAACACATAATATCACTTCCTGTGGTTAGACCAATATGGTGGTTATCTCCTTTGTCTTTGTTCTGACCCTTTTCTCCTAATCATATTGTGTTTATACTTGTAATCATTACTCTCCACAGTTCTGAGACTGATATTTTAATGAACTGTAGCTTGTGAAGTTTACAACCTGGGAACCGGGAAAGGAACATCAGTTTTGGAAATGGTTACAGCATTTGAGAAGGCATCTGGAAAGGTACTGAAATTTTAACAATTTTGCCTTCATTATAGACTGACTTCCTTCCGTGAACCTTTTTAATTATTTGGTGAGGCTGCCAAAGTAGCCAAAAAGAGGGGATACTTGGCCGTTTACTGTTTATGATATTAGTTGAAGTTTGTCTCTACTTTATAGATATTTGTATTTCCTGATTTTAATGAGCTCAAACATATCAACAATGATCTGTTCTGGACCTATTACACTTTGTTCTACTGATTTTTACTTACAGGACAAAAGACAAGAAACTGCAAGAACAGTAACTATATAATCTTCTCTCTGTTCTTGTTTCAGAAAATTCCTTTGGTAATGTCTGGGAGGCGCCCAGGTGATGCTGAGATTGTGTATGCATCAACAGAAAAGGCTGCAAAAGAATTGAATTGGAAGTGAGTGATTGATTTTACTGCAAATATTTCTCAGATATGTATAACCTTCAGAAACTTCTAATTATTTTGACTCTGCTGTCTGGACTTCTGCTTTGCTTGTTTTATCCTCTGAAAAACCCTACGGTGCTTGCAAAGTGATTCTATATTGTATTATAAGACTTGTTGACTGAAACAAAAGATCTCCATTAGTATATCGTGGGATTGAACTAATTTAGCAATACAATAAGCTCACTGTTCATATTCATATTCGTGCTAAATACTTTATTTTGCAGGGCAAAATATGGCATAGACGACATGTGCAGAGATCAGTGGAACTGGGCCAGCAAGAATCCATACGGCTACGAATCCTCGTCTACTTAACAATTGAGTGGTGGGACTTGCATCTTACCTTGTTGTGTCTGTGATAAATTTCATGGCGCTGTTTGGTTTTCCTTCATCCTCGTGTGTGCACAGAGGTCGAGGAGAAGTTCCAGTCAAGTGTCTGTGAAGTAGACTTAAGAGTTGTACTAATGATGATATGTAACAAATATTATAAGAAGACCTCCTATGTCATCTTTTACTTAAATTAGTCCCTATTGAGGAAATGGCATCGTGGTATACCATTTTTATAAGTCTCGAGGATGGGGCTCTTGTACCATCTTGTTTGTGATATATAGGGATAATTGCTAAAGGAAAGCTGTAGCTTTCCTTTAGAATCCCATGCCTTTGAGGTGTTTTAAATTTGTGAAAGGATATTTGAAATTTTCAAGGAAAGAAAAATGTAACTTTCAAAATATTTTTCATGCGGTTCTCCTTTTATTTATTTCCTAATTGTCTACGTATCTATGTATCCGCTGCAATGTTCACGTTCGTGCTCATTCTCACTCTCTTGTTTAATTAAAATAAAATATTTAATATATAAAAGATATTACTTATACTTACGTGCAACAACTTAAAACGATAGTTATAAATTATTGTTTTACATTACTTTGAGATATGTGACGTGCTTTGTTTTTCGATTGAAGTGTTTCTCTCTCTCAACTTAGAAATACTTTGCCCTCGAGAGTCTCTCCTCTTGCAAACTATTATTGTAATATACCTTATTTTGAATTTAAAAACCTGAATGTTAAAATAAAGTCTAGGTTTCTTTTGTTAAAGGAGAACAAAAAATCAAACTAAAAGCTCCAAGGGTGCAGATATCATGCCTACAAATATTTCCAAAAACGTTTTTAGAGAAAACAAGGTGCGAGAAACTTTGCTCGTACAAATCTTCATATTTATACTATAATAGTGTTAAATTAATTAGCTCTCTACCTTGAATTAATGTAACAAGTACACGCAAATACACGATTTCGGTTTTGTTTGAGACTAATTTTTTTATTACCATAAAAAAAATATTAAATATTAAAACTTTATAATATTATAGTAAGAGATGAACAACATATTCTCTCCATCCCAAATTAAGTGATTTAACCATAATTTACACATAATTTTAGATGTAGTTTAATACATGTTAAATATTTTATTTTTTTTAATAAAAATAATGATATAAAACTTTGGAAGATGAAAATTAATATCATAAAAAAAATTATTTTAAATATTTAATACATAATAAATTTAATATAAAAATGTGTTGTTACATCAACTAAACTTAATTTGATATAGAAGTAGTATTATAGTAGTACATCATGTCCCAAAAAAAAATAGTATTATAGTAGTATATCATGTCCTAAAACCAAATTTTGGGATGAGAACAGAACTATTATTACTCGATATGACCATTAATATTATTTGTCATCGATTATTTCTTTTAAAGACTGAATTGACGAGTCCTTACTAATCTTACCAGACAGTTGACCCCTTTGTAACAAAACAAAAACCAAAAAAAAAAAAAAAAAAAAAAAAAAAGAAAACTATCATTACCCTTTTGTCCCCGCCGGTGCGTTAAAAATTTAGTCACGAGTTTCCCGCCAAATCAGATTCCTGTGGTTTGCAATAACATAAGAAGGCACACAATTACAGAAGAGAACGCCACACCAACGCAACAATCATCATCATCATCGCAATCAATATTCTGTATCTTAATTTCATAATAATGGGGCGTGATAATCCAGCAGAAGAAGCCCTACTTCTCCTTCGGAGCAGACTCTCTAACCCTAACTTCATCTTCACTCATTCATCGGATTCTCCCGACAGCAACTATAGGTTTATCTTCAACCTTGTGTCTTTTTTTCAGTATTTTGTATTGTTTCCGTTCCAAATTAGAGATACATTTTGTATTTGATTGTGAAATCCTATGTTTCAAATTTGATGAAAAATTATTTAGTTTTGATCGGTGACAAACGTTGATGCTAAGTAGTTGCGAGAACAGACTTTGTAGTTTTGATAATATGATATATAGGTAACACAAACTGGATTTTAAGATTTTGCAAATATACTATATTCAGATTGAACTGTATCTCTAATTTTGAGTTTTCTCATTTTATGTGATGAAGTCTTCTCTTTTATTTCCCTATACCAGCAATTTGAAGTTTATAATATCAAGTTCGGTCACCGAGGCTTGTAATAACTCTGTTTTGCTTCTTGGTCCTCGTGGCTGCGGCAAAGTTGCGGTATGCTCTAACTCTTTTTCTCATTTCCATAAAGGTCGTCTTCAAGTTTTGTAAAGTTTTAAGATACATTTTGTGTGCAAGTCGTAAGTTGAATAGTGATGGTATTTGTATTGGAATTGTCACAACAATAAAAATTCTGTGTATATATATATTTACACACAACTTCTGATGAAAGTTGGATACTCACTAAGAAACCAAAAGCAAAATATAAAATGAGATTCTTTTGTGGGATGGAGTAATGTATTCCTGTAATTGCATCCTCCATTATATGTTTTCAGGTGTTGGAGCTTGTTCTAGAAGATTTGCTTAAAGAGTATCCTGATATGATCACAGTGGTATGTGTAGCGTCATATCTAATTATATCTGCATTTGTCATTGGTAGACTCTAAGATACTTGAAAAATTAACAAGCGACTCATTTTTGGGGTTGGGAAGTTTCAAGTTTACTTTTTTGATCATTTTGTTCCTGGTTTTGACGGTTTTAGACATTTCATGTGTGTTGCTTCTGTAACGATGTTTTTCAGATTAAACTGAACGGGCTTATGCATAGTGATGATAACTGCGCACTTAAGGTTGGCATCCTAGTTTCTTCAAAATCTTAGCATAATTAATTGCCCTTGGTGCAATGATATAATGTATGTATGCACAGATATCTTATATATCATGATACCTATTCAGAGATGCATGTTTAATAAGTATGTTTATGTCTAGCAGTATTTGAGTGTTTGAACAGATCATCTACAATAGGAGAATTCAAGTCTTATATGGACATATGTGTTATTCTCAAATGAGTATTTGTAGAAGGGGTTGAATACAAATACTAGATTTTTCTTTCAATGTAAAGATATCAGATATAATTTGTAAATTAAATGCAGAATTAATCAACAAGACAAATTATATCAATCAATAAAGAATACATTTTATTGATGTTGAATCTGCAATACAATCTAATAATCAAAACAGTTTAATACCAGCTGCTTTACTCTGTTCTAATAAGAACAGTTGCAATTTAGAAAATGATTTCTAACTTCTCTCAAGTTATGAAAACTTACTTCTCTCTCTAAATTTATTACAGTTGCTATTAATCTGAGATAATATGTATACTTATGTTTTTATGTATCTCGGTGATGTTCTTATTATTTGAGTGATATATTTATCTCAGCTACTCCATGTCTCTATTTATAAACATAACTCTCTTGTTCTCCAAACTTCTATTATGAGTTGTTACCAAAAATATCTCTGTTATTCATTAGTACTTGCAGCTCTGTCACATAACTTCTTTTTTTATGCTAACTTGTTATGTAACCTTTCTGGTGTATATTCATTGCAACAACTTCCTTTTTTTCTTCTTGGAGTTCCAAGATAAGTTATCTATAGTATATAACTTATCTCTGTGGGTTTTTTTGGATTTTATTGGTCTAGCTTCAATGAATTTCTTTTTCAAGTTACCATAAGTTATTTCTGTAGTATTTCATACTTGTGGCTTGTAGGTTTTACACTTGCAACTTTATACGTATGTTTGTATGTAATTATAACTTATCTCTATAAGTTATTTTTCTAGTGTTCACACCTGCAGTCTTTATACTCATGTGTGTATGTATAACTTATTTCCTTGAAACTTTTTTGGCAGCCAATTTCTCCTTATTGGTCAACCATCATTATCTTAACTTCACCGCCTTAACTTAAGTCAGTGGATTTGTGAACTCAGTCATATGTCATCTTATATGACATCTTTAGTCTCTAATCATTTATCCCTTGATGGACAGTCTCTGGTGCCGAGAAATCAATCCCTTGATGACGAGAAACTTATCCATTGACGTCGAGAAACTTATCCCCTGATGCCGAGAAATCTATCCCCTGATGCCCGAGCACTTTGGCACTAGTGTAAATTACCTAACGACTTTGGCTCTAGTGTAAATTACCTGACAACTTTGGCGATGAGTAATTTTGGCTTCACTTGACTTTAGCAATAGAGAATTTTCAGACGACTTTGGCGATAGTCATTTTGATCTTGACGGTATTGTTGATTTGCCCAATGACTTTGGCGATACTCATTTTGAGTTTAGCGTTGTTGTTAATTTGCTCGACGACTTTGGCGATAGGCAAATGACTTTGGCGATAGGCAAATGACTTTGGCGATAGGCAAATGACTTTGGCGACAGTCAAAATGACTTTGGCGTTAAGTAATGTTGAGTTTGGCGTTAGCCAAATAATTTTGGCGACGGTCAAATCTTCTCAAGACTACTTCAATACAATAGAGAGTTTTTGTTTTAGTCTCTGATAACTTCAACAATAGTCTCTGGTAGTACAAACTTAGTCTCTAACAGGCTAAAATTTTAGTCTTCGACAGACTAGAATTTCTTAGTCTCCGATAGGCTAATTTCCTTAGTCTCTGATAGATCAACTCTTAGTTCCGATAGGTTAATTTTTAGTCTCCGATAGGCAAAAACTTAGTCTCCGACAGACTAATTCCTTAGTCTCTGATAGACTAATTCTTAGTCTCCAATAGGCAAAAATTTAGTCTCCGATAAGCTAATTTTGCTTAACCAACTTTGACTTTTGTTGATCTCTCCAAATGCATTCCTTGTAGTCTTTAATACTCACCTGCAATCTCTGATGGTAGTTTCTGATAGTACACTACTGCATGTACTTGTACAATTACAAAATTTAACAATTTTAAGTGTTATACATTATCATCAAATGCTATAATTCCTAACAATATGCAACATTAATTATTTGCAAAGTTCTTTGTTCGCTACTATATTAATTTTTAATTAAAAAGTTGAAGCTGCTTTTATACTACTTGCTATAAAAATAACAGAACAAAGCTGCCCTATGTGGCTGGACGATTATTTTTCTCCTGTTTTTTTCTTTAAAATATAGAGTGACATTTATATTAATCATGCAGGAGATTGCTAGACAACTATGCATTGAGCACCAATTATTGTTCTCAAAAATGGTAATGTTGACCATGACTCACGCAGAAGTCTTTTATATATATTATTTTACATTATAGACCAAGGTGATTCAGGATTATTAAATCGAGATTACATTTTCAGGCATCCTTTGATGATAATACCCAGTTCATGGTAGACATATTGCGGTGCGTGTAATTTTTGGTTAACATACTGCTCCTATTTTTAAGAGTTGCTAGTGCTTCAATGATTGGGAGCTGACAATTCTGGAAATTTTAAATTGTTTCTGTTATACTTAAATTGCTGGCTTGCCCCCAGGGAGTGTGGATTGGCACATAAAACGGTTCTTTTTGTATTGGACGAGTTTGACCTGTTTGCTCAGGTAAGATGGTGCCAAACCATTTCTCTTATATTAGCAAGCTACCTAACGTATTGCTCATCCCATATTTCCTTTTCCTGGTCATTCCAAGTTCCATCTAACATACATTGTGATGTATGTCAGTAAGGTTCTGTGGTAGAAAAACAAGGCCATAACAATATCATGGTTTTTCAAGTTTAAATTTATGTCAGTATTAATTAATTTATGTTTCTTTCTTGATATCAAATTTATCAGGGTAAACAACGTTTACTTTATAGCTTGCTAGATGCAATGCAGTCTGTATCATCACAAGCCGTTGTCGTTGGCGTTAGTTGCCGCTTGGTAGGTTGCCTCGACTTTTTTCTCCCTTTTGTTACTCTTGTTTGTGATTAAATATTTGCTACATCACAACGTTCTTTGACTAATATGACCCTGTTTATATTTTAGAGAATCTAGATTCTTTTTAGTGTAAGTTGACTTCTAGAATCTTTAAAATTTAAATTGAAACAAATGGGGCTTAAAGTAGCTGCCCTAATCTTGAGTGATACAAGCACTTGTTCATTTAGTAACCCCTGAATTAAAATCCTTTGGGAGTTGAACAGATTTAGGTTGGATTTTCATGGATAGTGTGCTTGATGTGCTGAAATACAAGTTTAGACTATAATATGTAGAACACTGAAAACAATACATGTATCTCTCACAGGATGCTGATCAGCTCCTGGAAAAAAGAGTAAGATCTCGATTCTCGCATAGGAAATTGTTGTTCCTTCCTCCCTCAAAAGATGATTTGCAAGGGTACTTTCCAATTTTCTTACTTATTAGAGATACTGTATCTCTAAGGATTGAAAATGTAAGTTTCTAAAAGCTTTTCTGGTCTTATCTGCTGGTAATGCAGATTGCTGAAGCACATGTTACTATTGCCTACAGATTCAAGCCTTCCTAATGATTACACAGCTGAATTTAATGCAAGGCTTTTAGTATCCTTTCCTAGAATGTATTATTCATTGTGGCATGGTCAACTTTAACTTTGAGAAACAATTTAATTTCAGAATAATGATCAATGAGCTGCACAGAGGAGATGATTTAGATAAATTAACCATTATCTCTAAGTTTTGAGCATAACTCATATTTATGCTCCCTCTCTCAGTTTAACTGTCAACTTGCTATTTTATTATTTTCTGAGTGGGAGCGAGGAATCCCAAAGTATCAAAAGCAAGGTACCACAACTCATTATGCTTGATAACCTTTAGCCTTGATTGTGGATTATGTTGTACGTAATCTTTTTTTGGTTTTCTTTGTATTTTCTTAAGTGAAGTTATAATGGTTCTCGTGTGATAGAGTAGTAGTAATAAATTGGTAACTCTTTTCATGATTTTAAGTTGTATTAAATTTTGGCAAAGAAGTTCTTAACATGCTACAGAAAATAGTAGAAGATGAAAGATGGAAAGGTATTGTTGATACATTATCAAATTCAGATTCCACCTTCAACCATTTGTTGAGGTTTTTGTAAGTTTCCCATTTTGTGTGGTAAAATCACATTATATTGTGAATATATGGTGCTGCTATTTTTTTGCTGAGTGCTATTTATTATTGAAACCAGGTTTATTGCTGTTTGTCATATGGATATGAAATCAGGTTTTATTTCTTTGGAAAACTTCAAAACTGCACTTTCAAGCCTTCAGAGGCAGCCAAAGCTGGAATGTTTGAAAGGTACTAGTTTTGGAAATGTTACTTGGTCTGCATTTCTTCATTGTTTGTTGATGATCTCAAGTCCACCAATTTATCTTTCTCAGGAAAACTAGTTGTAATAGCATTTCTAGTTTCCAGACACTAATTGTTTTCTAACTCATGGTTTTTGCTTAAAGATTTCTTGTAGCTTTAAGTACATATGGTTAATTCACAAAGTATGATGTGCTTGATCAATTTTTCCTTTTTCAGTTAGTTACCTGGAAAGAAATTTCGTTGAAGTGAGTTGAATGTGTTGTCTTTACTCTTTAGCATTTTCCCCAACTTTTTGATCAATTTTTTCTGCAATTTGATCTTTCACTCTTCTTACACCTTCAGAATGGATTTATTGAGCAATTGTTTTAGAGCAGTATAGTCTTTAAAACAAATACCAAAGTGGTCTGATATTTGCTTTTATGGGGAAGAGACTTTCCTAGTGGGGCTAAATCCACTAGGCGATGCTCTATGAGCTGCAGAGAAATGAGTATACGACAATTTGCACCTCAAACAGTGCACCCATATTCGATTTGTGCTGCATACTTCTAGCTTGATTTGAAGCACTTTATGCTTAGTCCCAAGGGAACAATTTGCACACTTGTTATTTACGGAAATACAGACCATCCAGCAAGCACCCTATGAGTGTGCAATTGTTCCTTCGGAATTAAGAATGGGGGCTTTAGTTGAGTTAGAAGTGTGAGGTGCAAATCGAGCAGATGTAAAGTTTGGGGTGCAATTTAGACATATGTCGGTAAAAAATTCCTGAGTTTACTGCCCTGCGGTCATGTTTGAAGGCATTCCTTTACTGCACAAATCATGATTCACTTTTCTGTTGTACCCTCTACTGTCCTTTTAGTGTCCCCTTTCTGTTTACATTTTGCTGATGCTAATTGGGAATATACCACAGTTACAATCAGCAACTTTTATCTGGTCATGATATGGCCGAAACTTCCTATCATCTTTTTCTTACTTCAAGTCGACATAATTGAGAAATTTAACCATACGAGGACATCAATTTGTTCAAACAGATTGCTCTATTCTTGAACTCTACATTCTGGTCTGCATGAAGAGGTTGGAAGTCAGAGAGCAAGAGTCGTACAACTTCAATACCGTAATGAAAGGTCCGCCTCAAGTGCTATTATGCTTTTTTCCTGCCCCCATCCTGAACCCCCAACCAATTACCAAATGTCAATTTTCTATTACTGATAGTATTCCATATGTCAGAGTACAAAAGCATACATGACTCATTCCAGACATCAGACTATTATGCACGCAATGTTTGCTTACGGGTGCGTAAACGTAGTGTTCATATATGATGATTCTCGAAATTTTTCTCAATCTCTAACTGCAGCTTTTTGTAGGCTTTTGAGCACCTTCTACAACGTGAATTGATCTGTTTTGCGGACAACAGGGGTCATATTCAGTCTGTTGAATTTCGTCCTGTTAAGCTACTACTCTCATACCATGAATTACATCAAGGAATGAAATCGTATCGCTCCTGTCCAGTAAGTTGCCAAGCAATAAGCAAAAGAACAAGTTACCGTACGGTCTGAAGATGCTTTTAACATTTTCTTCATTTGCTGTTAAATGGAAAACGCACATTATAATTTCTAAAAATACCAAACTGCTGAGCCCCGCATTCATTAAGAAAAAAAATGTTTTAAAGCTGCAATTGTCATCTCCGTTAACGTTTAACTTTCAAGTATCCCTCAAAGCCCAGTTTCAATTGATATTCAGTTTCACAATACCTATAGTATGGTGATTTCAGTCTTAATTTTTGCTTTCCAGGCAATCCTTCATAAACTAATTGACCGTGAAGGGTAAAAGCTCGAGAAAAATATGGCTATGTTCCGAGTATTGGCACTAAAGATGAAACTTACTTGCCAGACCACCCCATCCCAAAAACACTTCTGCTGCGATATACCTTGTTCCTGACGACGGTGATCAGCAAAAATTCAAGCTTTCGCCTTTAGCTTTTTCCATCTGTTATCGGATCGTTTCCTGTTGTATTTTAATATATGTAAACTTGTGCATTAACTTGTCATTCCTATAATAATTAGGTGTTTTGATCTTTGACAAGAAAAGATGTTCTCTGTCATGTGATGATCAAATAACAGATGATGCAGATCTTGATGTTCTTTCTCAGTGTTCCTAACATAAAAATGGTAAACAAACGATTTCGATTTCAAGCACGTAAGTGTGGACTTCATAGTTAATGCTATCGATGGATTTTAACATAATCAAATGTGAGTTCTGATTTATTTTGCGACAGATAAAGATGTTACAGATACATAATATAATCGCGTTGCAGTATGATTTATAAATATATGCACGCTTGTGTATGTATTTGTGTACCTGTATGAGAAAAAGGGATATTCGAATGATATGCTGAAGTTAAACCTGCAGGGGTCGTTTGTAGTTAATGGTCGTATAAAATCTTCCTTGTATATATCTATAAACCAATTTTGTCGAATTATTTACCTTTCTGATTGCTATTTTGGATACATATTGAAAATATACCTTTTCATAAATAAATAAAAAACAAATATATAAGATTCAAATATTCTATTAAGTTAGTCTCATCAACCTAGTAATTCGCAAAAGCTTGGGAAGGAAAGAGCTCACCTTTGTCTTGATCTTTTGACAAATATACCAATATACGCTCACCTTGTTTTTAATTAATTTTTCAATCTCTTACGCACGGGTTACTACTAAATGACTTTTCACTGTGTTTACAATTTGACTTATAAATCATTTTAGATATGTTATTGTCAAACAGGTCTCAGAAATAAAATTTTACCAAATATAACTCAAAAAATATATATCAATTACAGCCGATGAAAGTAAAACGAAGTTATACGACAAATAAGAAAAATGTTTATTGACGAAGTTATACGACAAATAAGAAAAAAGTTTTATAAGTACTGATATTGATTTTTAAAGTGTGATTAGTGTATTTTAATTTGGTTAAACACGGGTTGTCTATTTAAAATCATCTAAATTGACGTTCTGGACTAAGCCGAGGCCTTTAATTGATAGCGACTTCTTAAAACCTTTCTATCCGCGGATCCGAATCAGGACAGAAAAACCCAACCTGCTTCGAAAAACACGCAGCAGATCTTCTGTAAGTTGTAATTCTCTAATTATTATATTTATCTTTTCATTATTTCATGCATTATATATCTGCACATGTTTTAATTTCAAATAATTTCTTTTTTCCACATATATTTCTGCGAGAAAAGATTTTCTTCTTTTTCAATATGTATTTGGATTGTATATTTTCCTGTTAATTTGACATTTTGAACAACGGCTTTTCCGTTTAAGTTCCATGAAATTGATTAAAACTGAATGATCTTTTGAAATTTTGGGTGTCAATTTAGATCTAGGAAAGTTGGTCTATGGAATTGCTTAGAAACTGCGTAATTGGGCGACTCTGTGTATATGTCGGTCTATGATAAGCTGTAGCAGATTAGTATTTCGACAGTGTGGCGTTCATTTAGAAACTTTAAAGGGGCGAGAGTAATATACTAGATAGGGAATATGGTACTGTTTTGGAGTTTGAGGTGGTTGAGTATTTCAGTTTGTTTAGATCAGGTGTTTTACGTTCCAAGCATATGTTGTTTGAGGCTTTAGGTTTTGAAATTGTCTGGAATGCCTGTACTGAATAGCAAATCTGGTCAATAGGACATCTCAATTTGGATTTTTCCTTTTTTAGTTTTTAATATATATTTCTTTTCTTGGGTTATCTTCGTTTAAATATACTTCCTGCATTCCAAATATCGTGATTAAGATTACAAAGATCAACTTATAGTTTCCAACAGTGAGGAGTATTTGGAAGTTGAAAGTTGAGTACTATTATGTGTGCCGGAGGCCCTACGTAAGTTGCTTCTTTCTCGTGGATGGTGAAACTTAGACTGGTATCAACTAAGAAAATTCTGAGATGGAGTTGGACATAAATTGTGAAGTTGTGGTGTATTCGCGTAGTCCTTTGGTGTTGGATGTCTAGTTCTTCAAATTCGCCTGAGTGATGTTGGGATTGGAGTGCAATTCTGGTTGCAGGCAAACTTGTTGAAAATTTCATGTCATTTGGTTTTTCAATTTGAAGTTTTGACAGGGAGCTTTTATTAAATGTTGCAACTGTACTTGATCAATGATTAAAAGTATATGGGAGCAAATTAAGTTTAAACTTGTTTGATGCTTTCATTTTCTGCTGTAAAAAAGAATTCATAACTGCATTTCTTAGAGATTTTTTATTTATTGCAGCTGCATGTAACCTTCAATCACTCATTTTGGCGGATGTTCATTGCCTTTACGAATAATAAACGTAAATAAATAATTAGTCAATGATTGCAGCTTTTTACCAAACAGATAATTTGTTGTTAGAAGTCTATAAGTAGGTATAATATGTAATAATCAACATCTGTTAAATATATTTTGTTTTGAAATACAAATTGTTTCAGGTTGGCTTGCAGTATAAGATTTTCTGATTATAAGAAGTTTTTAGAAGATAAGGTATCATGAGCTCGGAAGGGGAAGATTTCAACCTTTCAGGTCCATCACACCTAACTACCATTGACTGGTAAGTCCTGTCCCAGCAACGTAATTGATTCATCATTGGTTCGGCAAAAACAGACCAGCTTCCAGACATTAGTTACTATGTGATATTTGAGATGCACCACATCCAAAAAATAATTGTATAAAGAAAAGGACAAATAAGAGACTATAATACATAACCTAGTCTAGATGCTCATGTATCCATCCATAGGTTATAAATTGCAACAATCTTTTTTAGTTAATAGGTAAAATATACATCCAAATTGGAATTACATCTTCTTCTGTGATATTTTCATACACAATTGCTAAATGTTTACTTCATTTTTCGCTATAGGTTGCTTTATTTTTCATTTCATGATTAACAGATGCAACACGATAAAAGAAAAGTGATGTCTTATGCAGGAAGAATGTGGAGCACCGAAGATCTGTTGCTTCTTGTTTGGTTCAAGGTGTATATATTTTAGAGCAGGATCGTCATGAAAAACGAAAAGGTTTGCAAGCTCTTGCACCTCCCTGGTGGGAATTTTTTAATTTTAAATTATACAATCGGCTCTTTGATGGCGCCGATGCATCTGTTTTTGGAGCCATATTTGAACAAATCCTCCCAGCACCAGAAAGCAGCCTCTCAATGAGTGAAATGCCATATTATGTGGTCGCTTTCCGTGGAACCATTACAAAAGGAGATGCTTTTTCACGCGATCTTCAACTTGACCTTGACTTGATCCGAAATGGACTCCACCGATCATCTCGCTTTGAAACAGCTATTCAAGCTGTTCGAGACTTGGTTGCTGCAGTAGGAAATTCAACTATATGGTTAACCGGCCATTCTCTGGGCTCAGCTATGGCAATGCTTGCAGGGAAAAATATGGCTAAGGGGGGCACCTTTCTTGAAACTTTTCTTTTCAACCCACCATTTTTTTCTGCACCCATCGAAAGGATTCAGGATCAGAAGGTGAAACATGGGATACGATTTGCAAGCAGCTTGATAACTGCAGGACTTGCTTTTAGGGCAAAGGCTAGCCAACAGAAAAGTCAGTCAGAAGATTTTTTTGTTGCTTTATCTGCGTGGGTGCCAAATTTATTTGTAAATCCTGCCGATCACATCTGCTCAGAATATATTGGATATTTCGAGCACAGGAAAAGGATGGAAGAGATTGGAGCAGGAGTTATTGAGAGGTTGGCAACTCAGCATTCACTCATGGGTTTAGTTATGAATGCAATGGGGAAGGAGTCAGAAGAGCCACTACACCTAATTCCTTCTGCCAATGTAATAGTTAATTTGGCTTCTTCGGCAGACTTTATACAAGCTCATGGAATTCAACAGTGGTGGAAATCTGACCTGAATTTACAGACAACACACTATAGGTTCACATAATTTTCGTTTCATTGTATTAAAAATTTGTCTATTTACCTGATTCTTTTGATTCAATTAGAACCGGACAAAATGGGGGTGGGGTGGGGTGGGGGGGGGGGTGTTTGGTTTGTGAGTATTGTTTGTAGACTTTAAGTTAATGCTTGTAGCATGTGTATATATGACATTCTTCATGTATAGACTATTCATAATAAATATTCGGAAATCCATTTTCACAGGGAATGAACTTCTTGAATCAAGTTCAATTTTAGCTATTACCAGCATTCTCAATAGCATTGCATATAGCGGTAACGTGTTGATTTCTGTATTTACATACTACATAAATTTAGGGAGGAGTGGGAAGAGCGAGTGAGTGATTTCTGTATTGTTTCTTGGTGATTAAATTCCTTATAGAATCAATTTAAAGTTGTTTTTTCAACATCTATGTTTGGTCTTTCTAGATCAAATACATCATTTAGCTTCTAGGTGATGCATGAATATGCAAAGCATTCTCACTTGTCCAATTTAAAGTTGTTGTTTCCACAACTGTGTTTCGTCTTTCTAGATCAAATACATCATTTAGCTTCCAGGTGACGCATGAATATGCAGAGCATTCTCACTTGACCGTCATCTCCGAACTCAATTATTGATTAACATAACAAAAAAGCATGGAGATGTACAAACAAAACCTTCCAATCACATGGCTCACCAACTTAATCTTCCACGAGAACCGTATATCTAAACATGCCTGAAAAACAGGTAAAGTTTCGCAAATGTAACTTATCGGAAAGAAAAGGACTGGGAAATGCGGCATATCTCCATTGTCTGCCTGACCCCGACCTCACTCGGCCCGTCCTGCGCCTGACCAACTCCACCACCAGGCAATTTGGAGAAGACTGAACGGAAGACGTGGCTGTCATGTACTGCGGGTATGTCCGGCCTCAAGATCTTGCCAGCAAAAACAAACATGAATCCAATTTGAGTGCCGAAGTAGAGTAGTTGCAGTCTGCAATCGTAATGGAGAACACTCCCTTTTCAGGGTTGTCGACAGAGACATACTGGGAGAATGTGAAGCTGGTGACAGTGTTGTTATTAGTGATGGAGGATGACAGGAGGTGGATGGCGTTAACGGTGTGTTTGAGGCTGTTGGTTCGAGTATGGTGAAGAAGACAACAGCATATGCATGATGCAGCAAAGTTTGTGGGCAGATGGTGGTCTCTGTGTTTTGCCCGTCACTCAAATCTAGTAGTTTAGAGAGAGAGAGAGAGAATAATATAAGATGAACTGCGAAAGTGAAACGGAAAGTGAGAACTACGAGAGAATTTGTAGACAAATGTTTGAAAAGGAAGACTTTTGCTTTAATTACTCATATTGTTACTTGCTGGTTTGGTGTAATTTTTGGTCTTAATCATGTTTGATTTAGTCCTTTTCCTTTTTCATTTTGAAGTCTTACTTCCTTTGTGGTGTTTATATAGAGCTAAATTTGTTAGAAAAGCATGTTCACAGTTTTGAAATGGATTGTAAGATGGCATCTGATAACCACCAAAGCAATATCTATATAGTGGTGATGAGTTTGTACAAACAGTATTCGAATTTTCTCGAGTGTAATCCTGTTAACGAAATGGAGCTGTACTGCAGTAGTCTGTATTTATGAAGCTAAAAAACCTGTCGAAAACACATAACGTATAGGCACTAATATGTACAAATTACAATTAAGTTGCCTGAGCTCCTGTACAACAGCATAAGTTCAATTCCTTTGATCCCAAAAATATAATCAAAAGAAATTCTTTATTCATGATTTTAACTTCGGCTCAGCCCAAAACAGTGGAAGCTAAGAGTCACAAGGAAATAAGAGAATAAAAGGATTTATGCCCGATGACGAGAAAAGAAGTCATTCAGCTTTGACACCACCCTCAGTCCATCTAACTGGTGGTATTTATAATTCACTCTATACATAAATAAGTACGACATATTCACTTTATGAGGCCATCAAGTCGGGTGTCCATGATTTGTGAGATCGTTGTAATAAATGTAGCTTCAGACATGCCAGGGAGTATGGATTCTTCGGTTTCATGGATAATCTCCTCCAGCACAGACTCTTTATTCAAGGTTTCTCTGCACATGATGCTTCCAATGGCAAAAGGGGTGAGTCCTCTCTCAGCCCCTTTCTTCAAAAGCATGGTGGAGATGAGGAGGGTCCGGGCACACTCTGGGGATAGGTCCCATCCGTAGAACTTCAGCAGTGCAATGTCTTTTTCCGCATCTAGTGACTTTATGTATTCAATGGTCTCCGGAGAATAAGGCTGTTTGGCTTGTGGCCAGTAAAGCCAATCAAAGGTGCAATCTTCGAACTGCACAGAAACTGAAAATGTGAGGTTCATAGTCTGAAATCCATGAATAGGCTGGTCTCATAAAATAAAGCCAAGAAAGTTCAAGGGAGGGGATTGGACAACATGGTACACCACATGACAAAAAAAAATTCTGGTGGGAATCAAGCCAGTTAAATACGAATGCTCACAAAATCTTAAGAACAGAACCACCTCTCCTCTTCAAAAATTATCTTCTTATGTAAGTTTGGATTATTAATACGTATATTACAGATTGTAGATAAAATCAGGTTTATATTAACTCTCGAATGCTCATAAGATTGTACATATTGCAACCAATAATGATCACTGGTCTGTTAAACATGCTCAGGAAATGTATTGCACTCGGATTAGCCATTTACTCGACACGAAACAAACTCATATATCACTGCATGAAAACTGCATACAAACAACAACCCAAGGCTCCTCTCTTCTCTGCAAATTACCTCTTACATGGATATTCTGGAACCAATATTGTCTGAAATAAACAAATGCATGTTTATACATCAAATCCAACAAACTTCTTTTTCCACTCTCTTTATCCTCTACGAACAGAATCTTTCAGCAGTCCCATTATCAAGCAAATTTATTATGTCAAATTGAAGGTTTGAAATAAAATATGCTCTAGTATTAAACGCCACTAATCAAGGTCCGGTAGTACATGGACCCAGATCATGTACTTTTTGCAGAATTAACATTGCATGAAATGTGATGTAATCAATTAAGAAGGAAAAGAAAGAGAAATTCTTACGTTCTCTGGCAAGCAATAACCATGATCAATTGGAATAAGCACAATCCGACGATCTTCACCTTCTCTGCCTATTAGAATGTTCCCAGCATGCCTATCTGTATTTGCTGTTCTTATATCAAATACACTAATCTTATGCACCTCTTCAACAGGAAAATCCCGAGGACCCATGTCTTCACAACTTCCAAAGTTCCTCATGAACATTTGCAATGACCCCACTTTAACGTTCTTTGGTGTACCCTCATAGCCCTCGGGATGGTTAAATGCTTGGTGTAAGCATTGAACCATTACAGTAGGGGGTACACCAGCAAAACCCATCTCCCCATTATTCTTGCAATGCCCATTTCTTGGATGATCCAGTATGTATGCTGCAACCTCCCTCAATGCACCTTCTCCAACTTTGGTTCCTCGCTTTAATCCTTCACCATCTGATGATAAAGGCAGGCCCTGAGGGTTGTTCACAGCCATTGGTTCCTCATCAATGGGCTTGAAGACAGCAACATTTTTCTTGCCTGATGCAGCTTGCATAAAATAAGTACCTCCAGTACCCTCAGAAGATCTGATGGGGCACTTTCCTCTCACCAGTCCATCCAATGTAGAGTTAATCATATCCCAAACGACTGAAGGCCACTCAACCTTTGGATTAACAGTAACTGGTTCTAGCGAGAATTCCTTATCTGGTGGCTTTCTTGATCTCTCCTTTGTTTTGTTCACTCCTTCAACATCCCCATCGTTCCAATTTGATGCCACAACAGAGAGCTCAATATCTCTCTCAACCAGGTTGGCCTGAACTTTTGCAGCTTTCTGGACAACCAAGTGAATCACTGCATAATTATCCTTTGGAATATCATCGATGAGACACTGGTCATCAAGTTTCTCACCATTATACAAAAGTTCAACCTCCTCAAGGTCAACAAAACCTTCCCCTTTCTCAGCTATCCGTTGCTTGAGGTATGCAACATTTCGATGATGATCAACTTGAAACTCATATTCTTTCCCACAGGTTGTCCTAACTGTGACAACAAGGAGATCAGAAAGCCTAAGGATCAAATGAAGAACATTACCGGTGGCGACACCGTAATCCTTAACAAGGGAATTATTCCTGGCCAGCTCTCTGCCTCCAAAAACTAGTTTCTGCCTCTTCACTACATACCCTTTACATGTTTGGATCCTAAGTTTCACTGACGCAATCGAATCGGACTCCAAGACACGCATGGGAATCACAGAACCGGCGACAGTGAGGTAAATTATAATAGATTCACTCGAGCTAAGATCCGACCAGCTATGGATGCAGTAACCAGCAGATCTTACACAATCTTCGTGAATCTGACTCAATGCAACATCAGCAACAGACATCTTATGCTCTTAATCTCCCCCAAGAAAAGACTTTTTTCTTTTTCTTTTTTTCCTTATTGTTTCCCTAATTCAATTCAGAATACATACACTTAGACACCCAACCAAATATCAATATCTGGACAACGTTTCTACACCAAACGGAGGCCTTTCTATCCTCCAAATGATTGATACTAAGCAATATATGTACATACAAATACTGTGAAACAAAATAAAATAAATTAATACATCAATCTAAATTCCCAGAAGGAAGAAAGAGCAAACCCTAAAGATTGGGAAATGCCCTTAAAGGGATGACTCCAAATTCTTCAATAAATTCAAAGCTTGAAGCTTTGATGGACACAGGAGAACCCAAAAATGAGGGTCATGGAACTGTAATCTGCTGCAAAATAGAAAAAGGTTCAAAATTTTATTCCAAATTCAACCCCCCAATCAAAAGGTGTGCATAACGAAGAATCGAGGAGAGTAGATTTGGGACACAGGAGCAATTTCATGTGATTATTGGGGGCGAAACCTTTTTCAAGAGTTTCGGATTCTTACCAACGTTAAGAATCGAAGAGAAATGTGATGTAGGTGAGCTTATATTGATTGACAAGATTATTTCAGCAATGCCCGATTAACTGATCGGCGATTTTACCACTCATTTTCTAAAAAAAGCATAAATTTTCTACTTCTTAGATATGGGTGAGTCTTGGAACTAGACCGAAGCTTTCGCCGGTTCTTTATGTCGATGATATGGAAGATTATGGAGTGGGGAGAGAGCGGAATTATAGCCGTTGGCTTTGTGTTGTGTTTTTTGACCGCTAACGACGTTAACCGTCTCTTAACTTCCACTTCACGGGAGTTAAAGTATTACTATATTTTAAGACATGAATGCCCCTAGTGTTTTGGCCAATTTACAATATTTTTTATTTAAGAAGACTGCAACCGAAGCAGGGAGAGAAGGATATTTTTGTAACTTCATATTAAGAAATTTGTTGATGAGAAACGTTAACGATTCTCTGTTTAACAGTGAACTTTTTTAAGCTTTTTTTTTTATATTTAAATTTCAAACTTTTTAAGCTCTAGCATGGGCTCCCCTATCGTTTCTTTTTCTTGAAAATGCTACTAAAATGGAGGAACCTATAACTAGAAATCTGGAATACAATTATATATCAATTATTCGCCAAAAAGAAAAGAAGAAGTTAATAGTCTTATCCAAAACCAAATGTGAGATTTGTCTAAAATTTTACGGTCAAAACTTACATCTCATTATGTAGGAAAATTATTTAGAGCTTCTAATATATATATATGTGTGTAACTCTAATAAATTTTGTTAACTTTTTTATGTGTAATATACTCTCTCTCCATCTTTAGGAGAATAATACGGTTAGTCTTTTACATATGTTTTTATTGTAGTTTAGTACGTGTTAGAAATATTAATAAATTTAATAAAAATTATAAAATAAAAATATAATAGATGAAGATTAATATTATAAAAAAATTAAAAATATCTAATATATATTAAATTTACATAAAATTATATATTGTTACATTGTCTATGTTATGAGAGAGAGGTAATATGTTAAGAGTCTGTGTATCATATTAGCATGCTCATACAACTCAAAACTTTTAATCGGAAGAAAATATTGTCCGACAAGATTTAAAGTGCATGTCCATAACTTTCCTAGGCAAGAGAGATATAAACTTATCAAAGGTAAATTGGTTAATATCACAATTTCATCCTGTGCACAAAATAATACTACAGTTGATAGCAATTTTGAGTTGATAAACTTCTAATTTAATATTTTCTCAAGTAATTTATAACATTTATGTTATTATTAGATAATAAAGTAATAAACCATTTCAAACTTAACCTTATTTTGTAGAATGAAGTGGAGTAATTAATATTTTTGGGGAAATAAAAAGACAAGGAAAGAAAACTTGAGAAAACAGTGAAAAGGAAAAGAGGATGAAATTGAACAATCTAATGAAACTTGATGCTAGATAAAATTTGAAGTATATCAACAATAAATTAATCTTTAAAAGAATTCGTAATTAATTCTTTTATACTTTATTATGTTTTCTTCTTTTCTTTTTTTTCTTCATCCATGTGTGTTCCAAATTTAAAATTCAAGGAATCAATTCATCATCATGAGATGAATCACTACTAAAGCATGCACCTCCAAATACATTGAACCACTGATTTTATTTTTTCTGTAGCATTAAGCTTCACCCAGTCGACAAAAGCAAATCCATAAAATTGAGCTCTCTCTCTCTCTCTCTCATGAGTCATTTTGGATAAACAGAAGAAATTAACATAATGTAGACAATGAAGTGGCTTAAATTTGATTAATCGATCAACAAAAAAATAGTAAAATTGTACTTTAGTCAATCACTGATGCATGTGCCATGAGCCAGTTCTGTTCCCTCCTTTCATTTAAATTAAGGTAATTGTATAAGAAATGATGTACACGTGTAAATAGCTTACACATTGCGAGATGAAAGAATCGTGAATACATCCACATTGTCTTGTTGTTTATAATATTCCGATTCAATATTTGTTTCGATTTAAATTTTAAAAATTATAAATTTTGACAGTATAATTTATATTATAATAATATATAATTTTTAAAATTAAAATTAACGGTGTCTTTATATAGTCAGATCAGGTTCCACGCAATATAGTTAGTGAGAAACACTAACTAAACCGTGAATTAATTAAGATGCAACTATTCTGTTGTATTAGTAGTAAAATTCGAAATTAGCATTCAGAGTAATTAATCATATACTCAGAAAGTATATTATATACTAGTGTCGTATATATGGTGTTGAGATTAAGTTTAAAACATGTAACCATGAAGTGTTAGTGCTATAAAATGTGACAATTTACTGGGTTAATACAATTTTATTGTGTGTGATGATGGCCGTTGGTTAATATCTGTACTTACTATAATTTCATGGTCGGCAAAGCTGTCGGAGAAATTTGTGTTTCTCAAATAAATAAATCTTTTCCCATGACATGTGAACTTCATCCCTGTTGATAACATATTTTTTGTTCGTGGAGTTGGTCCACGTACTAAGACACGAGAGAAGTTCGAAATTTCAAGTCACTGAGGAATTTGATTTTGTGCTGTTTTAACTAGATTTTAAAAATTTTAGGTTTTAAGAATATAATTTATATTTTTAAAATTTAAACTGAAAGAAATAAATTTACTTTTTTTTTAATAATATTAAAAATCTAGCATCTATTACGATGGATAGGGTAGGAGTATCTAAACCTTAATTAATCTATTATCAAACAAAAAGATGAACTTTACCATTAGCGCTAGTGCTAAGCTCAACTCACATCTACTGAGTTTGACAATAAGATCAAAAACTTCAATTACTACATAAGTCTTTCTCGACATGGAGTTATAACCAATGTTATTAAAATCAGATTGATCAGTCAGTTTAACCGCAAATCGGTCATAGGTTCAGTTGATTTTATCAAAATTAGCAGTTCAAGAAAAAATCGATAAAAAATTGGTCGAACCGGGTTTTCTTCTTTTTTTATTTTTTGCTAAGTGAGTTTTCTTATTTTGTTGCTTAAAACTACGTCTTTTGTCATTTTGTGAACTGTTTTAATGAATTTTTAAAATATTTGATGTGGTTATTTTGATTTATAAAAATGTAAATATATTGTCAATTCACTATGAATTTCTACATAAGAATATTTATATTTTATAAGAATATTACCAATTTACTATGAATTTTTAGAATATTTGATGAATTTATAAAAATATTTATGATTTATATAATATTTTTCCTAAAAAATACTAATCCAATTAAACCGGTTGAACCATGAACCAAAGTTTCACCGGTTTGATGTCCGGTCCGATTATGATAACATTTGTTATAATTTGAAATTTGAAAACAAACGTATGAAATGCATCGAGATCTATTACATTGACTTTTTTTTTTGTAAATATAAATTTTATATTCTTATAATATTTGTCTTCCTGTCAAATGTTAATATTGTCAAGATTGTTTGTTGTTTTGAAATTAGTTTGTGTGTCCGTGCATAGTACAGATATTTTTATTATTTTAGGTAATATTAAGAAAATTATAATTTTTTAGATATTTTTATTTCTAATATTTTTATATATGTAATTATATGTATAAGACAATTTTTTTAACTATTAACCTGTTCAAAGTCAAAATAAATAGTATTTAGATTTGAATCAATTAAAATTATTTTAAAGAACATTAGGAAAATGAAAATATAATTAAATTGACTGAGTCAATAATTGATTTCGTAAAGTCGACTCTATCATTGTAATATGATTTGTCAATTAATATATAGTAATGGATAATAAATAATAAATAGATAGATGTAACATGAAATAAATCAAATACTTATTTGGAGTAAATTCATTGAATTTTATAATTAATAGAATGTATATGTTTCTCCCAAAATCATAACCACGTTACAATTTTTGAACCCTTAAAACTTTCTATACACACCCGAACCAGTGAAACGGTTCATTGGGCCAAGGCTTGTGAGTTGTTAGTACACATTAGCCTAGAATACTAACTGGGCCGGGTTCTTACAACCCATCAATTTTATTCGGATGCTTCGGAATTCGAGTCCGTATCTAGTGAATCGTTTGGCAACCTTGTATTTATTGCTCTGCCTTATACGGTTTATCTAAGTACCCAACCAAACGCGTCTTGTGATCATATCATGCGAGGTAATCATTTTTTCTCTTCGCTCCTGTTTGCTTCGTGCCTAAACCCTAAATTATGATCATAATTACGATTTTCTGAACTGAAATCACAATCGAAAAGAGCCTCTAACCTTCGGGAGTGGATTATTGTAAATTTTGACATATTAAATCCTAAACATCTTCTCCGGAACGAGTACTAATTTGCTAATCTCTCTCGTGTAATGTGATTGATTTACTTTCAGGTAAGTACGAAATCGATATGGAAGTGGATTTCATCTCAGACAACCTGCTCGAAGAAGAAAGCTTTGGAGTTGATGACTGCAATAATGTAATATTATGCAATTGTTTTTTTGTTAATGTGATGCTGGCTGTTAATTTGAATTCAATCAAAATGTCGTCCAAAATCTTGTGGGTTAAATCGTTTGTCAAGAAATTTTGTGAATCGGTTTGGGACTTAATTTCGTTCCTTGATTATGAAATAATGAAGATAAATTATTATTCAAAAGTGAAAAAAGATTTTATTGGCTGATGAATTAAAAAAATGATTAACCGTGTATATAAGACCATAAATTAACAGCGAAGGCAATTACAAAGTTTTTTTTTCTTTTCCTCCGGTGTAGAGTGTAAAAACATGTATGGAAACTTGTTAAGTAAAATATATAGTAGCACTGGGCATTTGGCTAGTTAAAATGAAATTTGTTGAGTGAAAATATATAGTAGCATTGGTCTTTCTTTCTTTCTTTTTTTAATTGTTGTTACTGTTATTTATTATTTATTTATTTAATGTTCTTAATAACTGTTGCATGCCTGTAAATGAAGGTCTAAATTTACTTTGCGCAGGGTACTTCAAATTTTGAGGGGGAAAGATGTGGGATATGCATGGATATTGTCATTGACAGAGGAGTTCTTGATTGCTGTCAACATTGGTATACAACTCATTTTCTATATTTCATTTCTATAATTTAGTGTGGGTTTAGTCAATGGCCACGGTGTAGTTCCTTTGTTCTTAGTTTCATCCTTGTCTTGCTCCTATGCACTCTAGGTAGGTCATTTTTGTCAAAGACATAACTCAAATCTCTTTCTATTGATCTCACTCAGCACCTAGGTATGAGATTTGATGAGTGGGAAACTGTGTTAAACAAATGCCGACCTGCTTTGGGGTTGCACATATGAATTCTATTCTTTTGGGGTTGATAGGTCCTTATAGTCCTTGTAGTCCTCCGTTCACAATCCATGTAGCAGAACCACTTAAGAACAGAATGTGATGGTTTATTTTCAGATGATATTCTGTATCCAGTATTGCTTTCATTTTTCATTTTTTTTTTTTTTTTTTTGCCATAACTGGTAACTGCTTCTCTTTAAATTCATTTGTTGGCAAACTTATATTTTAGGATCTTTGTAAGATTTAAAGAATTAAAGGTAATAAGTATAGTTATGTAACTCTTATTATATATCTGGACAAATGCTCTCCACACATTGAGGCACATATATACCCTAATTTACATGCTAGATAAAAATAAATACATTCGTGAGTCGTGATATTTTCCATGGTCTCTATGAACAATTATTGTTGTTTGTAGATTAAAAGGAATCATGCTTTCAGAGTGAAGTCCGGCTCTCTGTTTTACCTTTTGAGATTGTAATATAAATTATCTAAAAGTTAGGATAAGGTCTTTTATCTGCTTTTTTCTACTGATTCAACTTTTGTCCTTAGGTACTTATATTTCATGAATCGATCATTATGTAGTATATGGGCTATATGCAACAAAAAATTGTGTTTACGCTTGCAATGCATCTTAGAATTTCCAAGTTATTCCTTAGCTGAGACATTATTTTGAACATGCCCTCAGCTTATTTTCCGAATTTCAGGTTTTGTTTTACATGTGTTGATAACTGGGGTAGCATTACAAATCTATGCCCTCTTTGCCAGAATGAATTTCAATTGATCACATGTGTTCCTGTAAGTTATGAAGCTTTTGTAACTTGCTTCTTTCTTGTCTTACAAGTGTTTATTCATTTGGTCACATGATTTTGACCATCTGTTCATTTCTGTTGACCTCTTGCATTTGTGCTTTTTTATATATATATATGTTTTTTAATCCTTGACTTTGATTAGAATTATTATGTAAGATCCCTCCAGGGACATGGCTAACCTTACTCGATCCTTTTGTGTGATCATGAAGGTGTATGATACCATTGGAAGTAATAATGCTGATGATGACATGCAGTCCAGGTAGTTTTTTGTTGTTTTTTCTCCTCGACCAATACGTCCAACAGTAATTCTCTAATCAATTCTTTGTTCTAAAAAAGGTTTAGGTGTCAAGCTGACATGTATCCAAGATGCCTATATGACCACCTCTTCTGAAATGGTGAAGAGGTTGGGAGTTTAAGCCTTGCTGACTACAGTTGTTATGACTGTGTGCGTGGATGTGTGAGTTCTAAGTTGTGGCCTCCTTTGTAACAAACAAAAAAAGGTTTAGATGGATTTGCTACCTATTTTTACATCAATGTGTCGGCATTCACCTACTTCTCACAGTGATTGTGTGCGTTTAAGATGAAAGAGTTTTTGAGTCTGTAAAATGTTCAAAAAATATCATAAGCCACTGAGATTAAAGTTGTTCTTCATGATGGTTAAGAAATTCCCATTTGTCAATTTTTTTTAAGTTAAGCAAATTGTATGTAATGTATATTTCTTGTCTTTCATATACTTTTGCTTGCCAAATTAAAAATGTTGATATTATTTTTTCCTTGTTATATCTGCTTACTATCTAGTTTATCTTGATGGCCATATAGTGTGTGATGGATGCCTAACTAAAGAGCCACGCTGAAAGAGGGAATGCTTATATTTGATAATTTGAGAATATGTAGTCTGATGTCTTAGGCATGATCAGTGACAAATATGGAGCATGATTTTTTTTCGTGACTGTAATTTATGGGATTGCAAGAGAGTATAGTTGACTGCAAGCCAGTGATTTCCACAGCATTTACATAATATTTGTTTCCTGTTGTGATTTGGCTTAGATATTACTTTAGGAGGACCAGAAAATATTCTTAACATCTTGATGTTGTACTCTAATTTTCTGCTCACCTGTCATGAACAGTGATTTTGGGATCAGTGAGATCTCTCTGAATTCATGTATTTATTTTCATTAAGGAGTAGGTAATACATGATCATGCCATAATGAAGTAACAATATTAAGAATTGTGACAGCTGGATCATTATATTATTGGGCTTGGATATTTTGAGATTTTTGGGTTAATAGTTTAGTATGAGATTATTTTATTCTATTAGCAAATTCTTACCACATATAGGTATTGACAGTTTGTTTTGGACACCCTTGTCATATCTTATGTGCAGAGATGATGATTGGTGCATTGAAGGGAAAAATAACACTCTCTCTTTCCCATCATATTATATTGATGAAAATGTAAGTAATTTTTGGTCTGAGCGTAAGTTACTCTGTATTCCAAATATTTATGGTCTTGTCTTTTGTCAAAGCCCTCCTAGTCACTTCGAATTGGAAACTGTCAAGGGGTCAACATTGTTCTCTGAGTATACTGCGGTCCTCAAGCAGGGTTTGGGTTATTTGTCTTGATATTTCGTGTATCTTTTATCAAGGGTTCTGCCTTTGATTTACACAATGCCTTTTGGTCACTTTCCCAGCTTTGTTTCTTCTTTGAGGAGCAAAATGTAAGATGTGTGTGTGGGGGGTGGGGCTTGGGGAGATGGCATAGACCTTGAGAAATAACTTCCAGGTTGATGATTTCATTCTTAAGATTTTGGGCCAAAATCATGTATGGAAAGAATAAATAATTTCAAAACCTTGTAGCACTGAAGGCAATTCTTTTTCACCAGGTTAGAAATGATAGAATTATTGGATTTGAACCTGAGTGATGTGCAATGTATCTCAAAAATCAGGGAATCAGGACTTTGCTATTCTTTCTTTAGATATCCTAGCTAACTAATTTATTTTGTTCTCAAGTTCTTCACAAGCTGTATCATCTTGTAGGCAGTGGTCTGTTTGGATGGAGATGGCTGCAAAGTCCGAAGAATGCAAGGAACAATTGAAGAATACTCAAATTTTGAGACATCAATCGCATGTGATTCATGTGATATGTGGTAAGTTTGTATAGCTGGTATATATTCCGCTTCTTTTTATGGTGGTGGTGTAATAGCTTGTCAAATTTGGTTGGGCAGTTATGGCTGCTGGAAAGCCAGGTACTTTGTTAGGTGAACCTGATCACCACGGGGTGACAATTTGTAAGGGTTATCCGCTTTAAAATCAATCAACACTGCTCATTATGTTTTCACTATATATGAAATGACCTGTCTTTTGGTCAACCATTCCTGGATCTAATATTTGAGCCTAGCTACTGTAAAGAATGATGAGATCTCTGACTTGGAAATTTTTGTCAGGAATTTGATGGCATCTCATTATGTTACTCACATGTTCGTGCTTTGTTTTCAACTTTTTTATTTTCTTTATAAGACTATCATCTACTTCTATTATCATCTTAAGAAACCCATATTTACTTCCTCCAATATCTTTACTGTCATGAACTTTTTTCAGGAATTTAATGGCATCCCATTATGTTACTGACATATTCATGCCTTGTTTTTAAGTTTTTATTTTCTTTATAAGAGTAGCATCTGCTTATCGTATCATAAGAAACAATTTACTTCCTCCATTACCTCTAGTGTATTCTGTTATCATGTCATATTTTCCTTCAACTTTTGTTTCTTGCTTGATAATATCAATTAATCGATTAAATCTTGTCCATATAATTGTTTCTGGACTTATATGGGCTCAGGTATCACGCTTTCTGTGTGGGTTTTGATCCTGAAGGCACTTGTGAGAATTCATGGTTTTGCCCAAGGTAAATCAATAGGATGATTTCAGCTGATTCAGTCTTTATGATCCAAATTTATATGAGATCGGCATGCATGTCAACAACCAGATAAGTATATAATATTGTTGTGTTGCTGCCTTCCGGGCATCTCTTAAATGTAGTTCCTCAAAAATGGTAATGAATTGAACATGATATTATATTCGTTGTTGGGAGAGTTTTAGATTGTATTTAACACAATAATTTCTTGGCTATATAGTGAATTCCAAGTAATTGAGGATCTAGTTATTTATTCAGTCAGATGATTTCTATATTTTCAACTCAGCTAAATTAGACTACATGCTGAGTTGTGCATGAAATCACCTTTTGAATAAGCTGGCATCTCTCACATGAAGTGGCCACTACGGGTTATAAATTAAAAGCTGATGGGTGTCGAAACCACCAAAATATTTTCTACTCAAAACTATTTGTAAATATCGATAAGTAAGGTCGAACTCACAGAGATTGGTCAAGATTTAGTTCTAAACAATCAATATAAATAAATAGGGGAAATTTTGTTTATTAATCCTAATAAAACAATGAAAGCAAATAATGAAGAGTAATGAAGAATATAAAATAATCTAGTCGAAGGGAATTTAAGTTTTGATTTTTCACAAATCGATCATTGACACAAAAGACACTTCACATTTACAAGTAAATTGATTCTAGTTAACAAACTCTAACAACCAATTTTTCCTTACTTTTTCGATAATCAAAATAAGCTCTTTGACTACTTCTCTTATCAACTAAACAACCCCAAACAAGCTATTGAGATTTAATTAAGTGATAGCCTTAAATTCCAAAAAAATCCAATTCTAATTAACAAACTCAAAAGCTTGGTTCATTTAAATTAGATTAAATATTCCCATAACAACAATCGAAAACTTGTCCATAATCAACGTTGTTAATTGCTACTAATTTTAGAATTAATCAAAGAATTACGGATTTGATATTCTAATTAGCACTATGTTATTTTGACAATTAAATAATATGCATCTTATTCAGTTAATCAAAATAATAATAACAAGAGAGCATGGAGAATAGATAAATACTCATGAAAAGTTGAAGAGAATAAGAACAAAGAAGTCTCACAATTCGATTTAGTCAAAACCTTGAAAAACTTTGGCTAGACGTTAATGGAGTTAGCCACTCATAATTGTAGAAGCTAAACCCTAGAAAAGAAAAATACGTAATATCTGATATATCCTAATGAGAGTCTCCCGATATATATATATATATATATACTCCCTTCCTATTTCTAATAGGAAGGAAACTCCTAAATAAATTTTTTCTAAAAAGAAAGATAAAATAAAACAAGAATCCTATTAGAAATCAACTTCCTTACAATTTTCCTACCAATTCCCGCACAACTGGGCGTGCCCACTCTTTATAGAACAAAGTCTTCTGTTCATTCGTGTCTTTTAATTTTCTGCACAGTGTATAAGACGTGCCCACGCTTTATGGAACAAAGTCTTCTAGTATCTTGTATCCTTTCTTTGGAATTCCTTAAGCTTTCCACTTTGAAGGTTTGAACTTTTAAGGCGCAAATCTCCACTTTAAAGCTCCATTTGTCTTCGACCTTCAATTAACCACCAAAGATACAAAATATTATTAGAATCCACCAATTATGCGCAAATCATAGGAAAAAGATAGGAAAATTAACACAAATAATAGTAAATAATGTGCATTATCAAAGGCATAGATATTAGCTCATTTTTTCTGGTTGAGCATTGGGAGAATGCCTTGCCAATATAGTACATGGTAGAGAATTGAGGGTCTGCTTATTTGAGTGTTGAATGGGGTGGCTAATGTCTCACTAAAGCTGTTAGCATACTTGAGATAAAGAGTAAAAGCATAATTTATAATTACAATCCTCTAGCTAGAGCAGTTTAATATGTATGGATAGATCCCGCATTCAAATTATACCCTCCAGCTTACAACACCACATCCATTGCAAATTTAGCTGCTAGTATTTTTTTTCATACTGTTGTTATATCTTGATCCTCTTGCAATGCAGGTGTACAGTCAATTTAATGCCACAGAAGTCAGATGAAATTCCAGTGCTAAGGACAAGTACACAACTTGGTCCAGAGAATTCTACTAGTCAATGCTCTGTTGAAGCTGCTTTATCCAGGAAAGTGATGGTTTCTGTTGCTGATGCTGGAGAAACAGCGGTGGTTGTCTCACTGCTTGAGGGGAATAAAGGGACTGGAGAACAAAGAGAGAAAATTTCATCAAACTTAGAAGTATGTAAGGACCCAAAAGTTGATACTGTAGAGTTGCCTATAATTACAGGAAAGGAAGGGCCTGAGCTACCTAACGTGGATGCAACATATCATGTATCAGAGCCTGTTGCTGTTGCTAAAGACATGGCTGCTCTTGAAGTCAATGAAGAGACTGAAGAAGGAAAGAGAAATTTCTCCTCAAGCTATAATGTATCTAAGGACATGAAAATAGATACATCTCCATTTCATTCTTTTGCCAGTAATCACAAGTTGGAATCACCATCAGGTTAGAGGATTAGCATGCTACCTAATTCAGTAAGAGAAAACTAGAACTATCTCTAGAACCGGGATCATCAACCATTTCACCTTCGAATTCCTTTTTTTGCAGAATCCAAGTTCGTAGTTGATCATGCAATGTGCACGGAAAGTGTATCTAGTGAATCTGGTTTGGATCTCCGTCTTGATTCATCCCTGAGCCCTTCTTCGTCGGGTAAATGATACAGTTACAGCACTTACAGTATTTCCTACTTTTCTTTACCATTATTTGTTTTTATCAACATCTCATCTTTCATTATAGTTAACGAATCTAAAAACAAACTAACTGAAGATCAAGAGGCTGCAGATGTGCAGCCGAAAATTAATTCGAAAGAGTATGCATCCGCAGGTATCTTCTTGACCTTTCTTGACCAAAGGAATACCCAAATTGGAAAAAAATCAATATATACACATTGGCGTTGGCATGCTTTACATATTGCCCACTGAAGTTAATATTCTTATTTTGACCCACTGAAGTTGAAAGAAATTTTCCATGGACCCTTTAGAAAAATGGATGGACATCAAGTATTCCGTAGGTGCACCAGGGAAAAAAGAGCTCGTATTGTACAAGGAGTGATGAAGGGATAACTGGAACTCCACCATCTCCAACACCTGAACTCGTATTGTCCAAGGAGCATTGTGACCATGGTCGATGTTGACGATGACAAAGGTCTCCTTGTAGGTCCGCTATCTTAGCGGGTGTGGGGAGAAGCTCTAGGGAGGAGATGGTGGATCGGCAGCACGATAAGCATGACACATAATTGATTGGAGATCCTGGTGCTTACAAGAGAAGAGATGAAGGTGGATTAGGGATTTAGAAGAAGGAATAACAATGGTTTGAGATGGTGCAAAGGTTGCAGATGAACATATCTGTAATATGTTGCAAGTAACATAGTTTTATTTAGTAACACCTCTTTTTTAAAACCCTTATTCCCTAAGAAAAATATGAATTCTAATCTAAAGTTTATAAACAAAGGTTACATAGCCTAAGTAATGTCATTATACAAAACAAAATAATTACATATAAGATAAAATAATTAATCATCATCTTCCTACAAGGATTAAAAACTAAGAACCCCCAATTTTTCCAAAATGTTCAGCTTCCTCAAAATAGTTGGTTAAAGTTACAAACTCATATATGTGTACATTACTTTCATACGCAGCGTGTACACGTACATATATATCCAACTCTCTTCTTTTTCTAATACTAGCACTATCGTATTTTGGGAAAATCATAGCGGTTGTGATTGATTAAAGAAGAGTTGATAAGCACTGAAACAGAAACATTTTAATTTTAATGGCATCAGTATTTGACAAAAGAAATTGAAGGAGCTGAATGAAGAAAGGAATGGAGTGAAGTTATCACCCAATCAATGGAAAATCCTTGTAGACCACTGTTGTGTTGCAAACCCTGATTCACATGTAAAACTAAGATTCAGTTTAGATTCTAGATGAAATTTTATGTCGTTCAGTATTTTGTTTCTTAAAATTAGAAGGAGAAATAATGATGTTACAACTGGTCAGAGTTGTCAGTTTTTCTGGTATTAGTTTTGCTGAATCAGGCCTATATGTTGCTGAAGGAAAAAGATATGACCTTGTAATTTAATCTTTGTAATCCAAAAGAATATGATTCTTGCCCACTTAATTTCCATTTCATTTCTTTTTCTCTTTTTAATTGTTGCCACTCAGGAAAATAGAGAAAAAGACACCATCCCTCCCAAATTTTTAACAGAATGTGTGAATTTGATTTTTTTTGTTAGCTTCAGTGAGTTAAAATGTGTGTGTGTAATATATATCATGTATATTATGTATATATAATTAAAATAGGGTGATCTGTAAAACATGTCAACGTCAGTTAGGTAATTATTAGTTTAGGACCAGAAATAATTAGTATCATGAAGTACTTCATATTTGTTCATTTGTGCTTATTGTGTTTTTGTTGAAATGCTCTCAGCTCATGAGACTGTACTTAATAGGAAGAAGAATGTTGATGGAATTTGTGGTACAAAGAGAAAGCATAGGGATTGGAGGTAATTTCAATACAACCTTTCACTCGTTCGCTTATGATATAAGCTGAATTAGTGGTTGTTCTAAGTTGCCTAGTATATTTTCCTGGTATAGTTTTTGGCAGTTGGTTTATTTTTCCAATGCCATTATGCATCATCTCAATTCATTGAAGCAATACAGATGTACACAATTCAACTCAGATATGTCAGGGCCATCAAGACTTGATCTTACATTGTTTTCCTGTGAATCAACCAACACGATTTGCAAATTATCTAAATTTAACGTTTTATTGTTTGTGTATTCATAATGGTCTTGATAGGTTTCTTGATATGATTCGTTTGTTGATGTTACCTCAATTTTGTCTCAAAAATCTAAATTTACTAAATGGCATAAAGGCATCATGTTCACACTAGAAACTAACTTTACCTCTTTGCATATTAGACCGTTCTGGCTCCTAGACAAATCTTAATATGTTGTGCGATTATGCATACACAGGCACACAGTAAGGGCCTTAGAAATAGGGTTTTAGGGGGCTGATGTTAGTGATCCAAAGGCCACAAATGAAAAGATAAATGGATGATGCAATACATAGGGTCCATGAGTTCTTGATCCAATGGTAAAGAAGTGGACATCATATGCTGGTGTTAAAAAAAAACATCAGCATCCCAGAGCCCTTAGAAATATGCGAAGATTTTCCAGATCTTATGTCCTAAGATTCAGATTTTAGGATTTGGGTTCAGATCGTACTGGCGATGTGGAAGTTCAACAGATCTCAGTATATGGAAATACTGAATTTTGCACATGTTTACATTTTGAGATCTTTTACATGCATGTAAATGTGTGTGTGTGTATTAAATTACCCTAGGTATTTATTGACGATAATATGGGAATATAATCAAGCACAACTGAGTAATATTTGGCTCTTATGGCACATGTAATCCAACACTTTTATTATTGTTTTCATCTTTTTTAAAACAACTTTGGTTTTTCTTCACCTCCTATTGTTTTTATAATTCCTATGTGTGGCTGTCTGCATAGAGTTGCTGAGGATGGAGAAACTAAAGCTAAAATTGTCGGTAGAGTTTTGGGGAAAAAGGTTGACGTGGAGGGGACCAATCAGCTTGTTTGTTCAAAAGGCCAAGCTGGTGAACGTGCTTCACTTGACACTAAAAGATCTCCTAGCCTTTCTACTGGTTCCAAAGATAGAAAATCGGGTGGTATGTCTGACAAGAAAAATGACGGTGCCAATATTTTGGACATAGTCCACGGGACAGAGCATAGACATAAGCAACTTGGACAAGCCAACCCTTCAGAGATGTCCTCAGGAAAGAGGAAAAGTAAAGCTGGCTTACGGGTAAAAAAGATAATGAGGAGACCAACTGAGGACAAGGAGTCATCCACGCTTGTTCAAGAGCTAAGAAAAGAAATCAGAGATGCTGTCCGAAATAAAACATCCGAAGAGCTTGGTGAGAACCTATTTGATCCAAAACTTCTAGCTGCCTTTAGGGAAGCTGTGACAGGACAAGTAGCTGATTCTAAAAGGTCACAACCTGTGGATCTGAAGGCAAAAAAGTCACTTTTGCAAAAGGGGAAAATACGTGAAAGTCTAACCAAAAAAATATATGGGATTGGTGGACGAAGGCGAAGAGCTTGGAACCGGGACTGTGAAATTGAATTTTGGAAGTACCGTTGCTCAAAAATTTCAAAGCCTGAAAAAATTGATACACTGAAATCTGTTCTCGACTTGCTAAGAAAGGGTTCTGAGAGCAAAGAGATGAATCAAAGACATGAAAAGGACGCCCCAAGTTCCATTCTTTCACGATTATATTTAGCTGACTCATCTGTTTTTCCACGAAAAAATGACATCAAGCCTCTCTCAACCTTAAAAGCTGCTGGTATTCCTGGAGAAAATAACGAGCAAACTTTGACAGAGAAAACTCGTATGCCGTCTTTGGGGAACTACTCGTCTAAAACTCGATGCACAAATGTAATTCCATCAGAGACAAAAATTCCTTCATTTAGTAGTGAAGGGACTAAGCATACTGTTCCGTTGGTGAAAGTTGAAGCTTCCTTGAGTAAATTGCATTCAAATAGATGCTCAGAACCGCAGTCTACTTCTACATCAGGTGGATCCAAGTCCAACCTTCAGAAAGAATCAACTGGTAGAGCTGGTGATATAAAGACTGACAGAAGAAAATGGGCGCAACAGTTTCTTGCACGGAAAGCTGCGGTTACAGGAAAGGATGCGGCACAAGAACAAGAAGACACTGCTGTGCTTAAAGGACACCATCCGTTTTTAGTACGTCATAATATTGTAACTCTTGCGTTATCTTCTATCATTTATCTGACTAATCTAATGTTTTAATTATTATTTGATCAGGCTCAACTACCAATAGATTTGCGGCCAGTTTTGGCAATCAGTCGTCATAATAAAATTCCGACTTCAGTTAGGCAGGTAAGCAGTTATATCTCCATGTAACTTCCAGGCCAGGCTATTTATGCCGCCTAAACACTATGTTCATTTGTCCGATTTCTGTACCTTCTTTAAATGATTATTAGGAGATGAAATGATGTCTTAAATTTCATTTTGAGAGCACCACGATAAAGTTGTCCAATCATATGAAAGAGTATGTGATCCAGATCTAAATTTGGAAAATCAAGTGTTAGGATTCCTTCAGAAGATTAAATTCATTACATCTAAAATAAGTTGTATGCCTCTTGGCTACAATGTCCATTGGAACATTGACTTGTTTGTGAGAATTACATGTAAGCCTGCATATATTTCCTATGCTTTTTAAAAATCGTCGCGTTCCTCATTTAGCCATTTCCACCATTCTGCAACCTGCACTCTGAGCAATAGCATTTACTGGGTCAATGCTGCTTTTACTGCCACTTTATTTCTACAGTAACCCTTTGGTCCAGATTTCCACATTACTCATATATGCCTACCTAGTGGAGTACTAAGTTGATTTGACTATAAGATATATCTCCTTCATTTCACAGAAAGAGTCCCATTTCATCTTTTACCCACTGCATTATTCAAATTCTGAAATACAAGTTTGATCTAGACTTAATTTTGATTAATATGAACGGAAATATTGTAAACTGCGTAAAAAGTCTACTCAGTACAAATTTTGTTACTTCTTTAACCAGATTCGCATCGCTCTGATTTTTAGGATTTCTCACGCAGAGTATGGACGTATACAAATGGATCTCTTTATGTTGGAACTTGTGGATTATAATTGGAACATTCAACTGAATCCGTTCTTCTTAGTAATGACATCATGCTATGCCTTAAAATATCTATATAAAATGCTTCCGGTCTGCAATTTTGAAGTACAGTCCTTTTACCCACTGTTTACTCTAGCTTTCCGTCATCCAATCTGCTGTAGTTTTATTGTGAATCCATATGTTCTAGAGTTCGTCATTCTTGTCATATACACTATGCAAGTTTTACTGAACATCTGTTGCGCAGGCCCAACTTCATCGCCTTACAGAGCACTTTTTAAGAAAAACTAATATGCCGGTCAATCGCCGAAGTGCAGAAATAGAGTTGGCTGTCACTGATGCGGTTAATATAGAAAAGGAGGTTGCTGATAAGTCAAACAGTAAGCTGGTCTACATGAATCTATGTTCCCAGGAACTACAGCGTAGATCAGATACCACCTTGTCTGGTAGAGCCACAAGCTTAGACCCCAACTTAACTTCTGAAGCCCCTACTGATAGATCAGTAGAAGTAACCAGTAATCTTTCTTCTAGTTTGGAGGTTGACGAGGCATTAAGAAATGCAGGGCTTTTGTCTGATTCCCCTCCAAATAGTCCACAGCATGAAATGGAGGAAACTGCTGAAGTTGATACTTCAAAGAGGGTTGAGCAGGAAGGACCTGATAATGTATTTGAATTGGATTCTCAACCAGAACTTGATATATATGGTGATTTTGAGTACGAGTTGGAAGATGATGACTTCATTGGTGCTAGCGCATTAAAAATCTCTGAGCTACAGTCAGAAGAACCAAAACTGAAATTAGTTTTCTCCACCGTTGACTCTGGTAGACCAACTGATGGTCAAAGTTCTGAGGATAATGTAGGGCCAGCAGTAGTTGAGGTACTAAAAGGTTCTTCCAATTTGATTGAAAGTCTAACCAATACAAGTGTCAGAACAGTTGTGGATGGTAATACTGACGGGTATGATCCTCAAATATCTTCATTTGATGATGGAGGTGAGGAGTTTTCTCTTGCAGAGTGTGAAGAATTATATGGCCCCGACAAAGAACCATTTATTAAAAAATTCCCAGAAAGCGCATCTATTAAGCCATTTGAACTGATAATACCCAAAGACTTGGTCCCTGATGATAGTGGTGACAACAGATCCAATCAAGACAGAGATACCTGTGCAGAGAACTTGACATTCCCCGCTGTTGCTCACCACTCTTCTGGTGGAGAAAATGAACATAGCCAGTCTCAGAAAAATGTATCAGTGGTATCAGTGAAAGAGACACAAAAGATGGATATTAGAAAGCAGACTGATAGTTGCAAGTATGTTCATAAAAAGGTACTCATACAGGTGACAATCATCATCAGTAGTTACATTGAAATGAATTTACAGTTTCTCGTAATGTCAAGTCTATTTATTGAACAAAAGTATTAGTTCCACTGCAAACTTAAGCGAATAGTGAATCATATTCACTTTCACCTGATTATAGCAGTTTGCATTAAGCCAAATAAATTGGTGTTATCTTATCATTTTCATGTTCAAATTCTGCTGTTGACTTGGTATGTAGGAGAAGCTTCACTTATACTGCTGTTTTGTTTGCTTTATTAAAAATTAAGAATGATCATATTTTGTGTTCTTGTTCAGCTCATTACTGTGTTCCACTTTAATGCAGGTGGAAGCTTACATAAAAGAACACATTAGACCACTATGCAAAAGCGGTGTGATTACAGTTGAACAGTATAAATGGGCCGTAGGAAAGACAACTGATAAAATAATGAAGTACCATTCCAAAGACAAAAATGCAAATTTCCTTATCAAGGAAGGCGAGAAAGTGAAGAAACTCGCCGAGCAATATGTTGAGGCTGCCCAGCAGACGGAATGAATCCTGTAAAGCAGTTTTACAAACCTTTCTTGCTCTTTAACATCATATTCTAGGTTTCATTATGTGCAAGTAAGCATGAAAAATTTGACCATTTACGGTAATACAGTGTCTACGTCAATGCTAAATGTCTATCTAAAGTATAAAAAGGTGAGGTTAAAAATGTAATCGACTATCACTATTCACTTGTTTATTTGAAGTTTTTGTTCCATAGGAAGAATCAAGAGCAGTGAATTTCAAAGGTCATTTAGCTCCACGTTCACACCTCGAAATGAATTTGATAGTTTAGAAAGGGTGGCGATATAACGGAATTTAGCTGAGTTGAGTAGTATATGTTCAAACTCGCTTAATGATCGAGTTGTTCGCGAATTCGGAAATATTTGGACATAAATATTCAATAAAAATTCGAACTCAACTATATCTGTATATTTTTGAGTTTGAGTTTTTATTGAATATTTATCGAGTATTGAATAATTAATGTAATTTTATATTAAAATCAAGTCGAGTATGTAACTATTAACTATTTTTTGGCTTCTAGCAAATAAAATTATTACATGTTAAAAAGTACATTGACTATCAAGTTGACCGAGTTAGGTACTATTCATATCAAGTAGAGTAATTTTTGTAATTGGTTTAAATCGATAAACTTAACGAGTAGTAAGAAACTTTCGAACTTGACTCCTTACTAACTATTAGTAAGTTATGTGAAGTCGAGCAACTAATGGGCCGAGTCAGGATCGAGCAGCTCGTTAAACAATCCTATGTAACAGATGATGCCAAGTCGATTTATGGATAAAAATAAAATGTACGATGGAAGAATTGAAGCAAATCTTCCGGAAAAAATTAGTACCTCATTTTTTAAATTATACATACATTTATGTTTTAAATTTGTAATATTTGCGAATGTTATAATTTCACCAATGATATGTACTTGTAAAAATATACAAGTATAAAAGTTTATATTTAAAAATAGTTTTCATATACATTATTATATTTCATTTCAAAATTATTTATAGTAAAATGTTTTACTTTGATGGTGAATTATAGGATTTTTGAAACACAAATATTCTCTAACTTGGGGATGAATAGAGTATTTTTAAAATGTTTTCTTAGTAGTTACTAGCCAACACATCGTGTGCATATCTTTTTAAGAACATGGATAAATTTGACTTAAAAGAGGAGTACCCAAGGGGCGTGGGTGTGGGGTTTCGACGAAAGAAGGATAGTCACAAAGAAGAAAAATAAATCAGGGAATTGAACTGCTAGCTGGAGTTGGCGTGGCGAAAATACAGATAAAAACCGTAATCAATGGAAGCTACCATGGGAGGGTGGTCATTGTTGAGGAAATGGGATCTTCATTGTGAAGGAAATCTATAAAAGAAAATAGGAAATGGAACTATATGAATTGGTGTGTTTAAAATTTTCATCACGCACTCGCTATAACAGGAGTAATCGAAAATAAAAAATAAAAGAGAGTAAATAATCGCCTAGAACTCACCTAATGCATAAGCGCGTGACAGATATTGGACCTTGTAGATTGTGCATTCTTAGACAAGATTAATGTTTGGAAGCATCTGTCAACTAAATGTACGGTCGTTGAGGGGACTACCAATTTCTAAAGGGGTTTTCAAAATGCCAATCTTGACGGGAGTTCTAATTATCTAATTCACTAATCAATTTGGATGTACTTCGTACAGAGTTCTGCTTCAATCCAACCCTTCTACTTGGGTGATGGGTCAAATACAAGGCAACTAGAATTCTCAACTTCAAGTAGGCAAAATAAAACGGACACTGAAAAAACTTAATTCCAATAGTAGAAATAAAGAACCTCAAGGATAAAGTAATGAGAGGTGTGACAATAAAAAGAAAAAAAATACTCCTCAAGGCTTTACACGTTCTCGTATGAATAGTTCCAGTTGAGATATTTCTCCAGTCGCACCAGAAGCTTCTGCAACAGCCACCTTGTTTCGGCAATGAGAAAATGCAAATGCTTCCCCAGGAATCCCAAGTGTGAACTCATTGGTAACATCAGCATCTGAGACTGCAGTTCTTGATGCTCGAAGTTTGTCACTGTATTGAAATTGGGCATTAAAAGAAACAAATTTATAACGTATTCGGAATTCATATACATCAAGGAAAATACATAACACATTGTAACAATAATTATTAAATTACATAACCATAGTCATTAGCAACTATATTCTACAAAGTTGACAAAATAATCCCACTCCAAGGTTTTCCTTAAGAATCGCCGCCAAAAACCAAAATAATGACATGGACATAAAAGTGGTTATTTAAGACACCAATATTCTAATATAGCTTCTATTTCCTTGCTTGTCTACAGAGAACGACTTATTGTAGAAGTCTCCTATCAAACGGTATATTCGAAAGTTTAAGAAAAAGTCTAAAATCCCCTTACTTCCTAAAGTTCTGTTCATTTAACAAATACTTGCATCCCAAGATTTTGCACACTCCAAAATCGGAAGAAACGGCAATCCCCAACTCAAAAACAAGAGGAATATTTATTCCCCATTATATGTTCCACCATAATTAATGAACAATCCCTCACCTCAACCTACATCCAAACTCACATTCACATTGTAAGAGGATTTGTTCAGACTCATGTTCACATGGTAGAAGCAATGACTGAAAGAAAACCTAATACGAAAATAGTGGCAACATCATCCTCTTAAAGCTAGCATAATGAAAAGGACTCACACTGGTTACAAAATGAAGAAATCTCTGTTTAAGATGTACAAGGAAACATACATTTCCTTTTCCAATTGTTTTCTGATGAACTCCTGGGTATGTGCTGTAACCTTATCCACCTTGTTGCATAGAATGAGAACCGGGATGTTTTTCTTGACTACGCTTGCCTTTGTCAGGATGTCATAGAGGTACCTATTGTAAAAGATGAAAAGTTATGAGAATAATAACTGTCCGTTTCATCCACAAAATGTATCTATATTCCATGCATACCGCATACATGAGATCAAACAAGATATCATAACACATACTCCGAAACAGCACGAGATTTGGGTAAAAATTCCACAGCATCCACGACGAAAACTACACCAGCTGCTTGAGGCAAAAAGTCGTCCAGTTTTGTTTGAAGACGAGAATGGCCAGGAACATCAACCAAGTGAACAGGCTTTATTTTGCCCTTCTATCAACAACAAAGAAAGACTGCAATTAAATACTTGTTGAACAGTGAAAAGAAGTAAACAGAAGGTGAAAGCAAACTAATAGTGATAGACAGCACAGCCATATATTAGTACTAGATACCCACAAGCATGCTGAGTAGAATGCTTCACATTCTTGTTATATGAATAATGTTAAGCCTAATTGAAGGAATGGAGATACCCATAATGGTAATTAATTAATATGCATGTTGTAAGTATAAAGGCCAGCATTACCTTGCTGATCTCTGAGTGTAGCACAAAAGTTCCCTCATTTGGTTCCATTGAGGTCACAGTCCCCTGATGAGAAGAGCCATCTCGAAGCTGGCACATGCAGCACAGAAATTCAGTTTTTATTAGCTAAATTTAATAAATACACATGATTCCTATGTATAACATACCGAGTACAAGATATAAATAGCACTATGGAAGCCATTGTAAGGGTTACCTGATAGAAAAGAACAGTTTTCCCACTTCCACTTAGCCCAGTAAGTACAATGGTATTAGATGTTTTACGCTTGAACAAACGGCCTGCACAGTAATTTAATAACAAAGTCATTCTCATGACCTTCCACAGTTCCACCCAAAAATGTCAAAGACAGTTTGTTCTCTCAAAAGCAAAACCCAAAATTAAAGTATTACTTGCAACTCCAGCCAACAATTGATGTAGGACAAGGATCGACATAGCAATTATTACTTGATTAAAAAACAGAAAATCAAGAAGAAAAAGATAAAATACAGTGATTCAACTGGATAAGAAGCACTATCCTAGAGTTTCCCAACCACTGGAGGGAGAAAGTACATTGATTGCAATCAGTAAAGGAGAAAATTCTCACTATCAATATTCCAAGTCTCAAGTCTAATATTCTAGGAGGCATCAGAAGATATTTATTAGGGACAAACCCTAATAATAAAACCCAAGGCCCATTAGGCCTAATAAAACAATAAAATGATAAACTACTTAATGTAGTACTATAAGTAAATATATAAATATTAATGATAATTAATTACATGAATATAAGAAAATCCTCTAACTATATTAAAAACAGTTTATTTGTTCTTCAGGCATGATCCCCATCAATAATCCCCCACCCACCCCCTAAAACACTAGGTTCATGTTATGATAGGGGATGATGAGCTGTTTAGCTCTGAATCACGCTGTAGCTATATTTTCTACTTTAAGGTTTTACGGATGGGAAACTAGTAATAGCTTCTTTTCACACACCAGTAAATGACATTCATTACTGATTATCAAGTATAATCATGTAAAAGTTAAAATGTTTCTTAACATAAGAACTACTCTTCTCAGTGCTTGTCGTTGGGGCCATCTGTGAGTACTAGGTCAATGGGTACAGTGTGAACCTGCTGGTTTAGAGGTGATGACTTCAAAACTGGACCTGACAGGGATATGGTGTAACTAAGAAACCGTTTGAGCTTAAGCTTGGTCTTTATATATGGTAAAAACCTGATATGGATCTGTTTGACCACCAGTCTAACAGGTAACCCAGTAAAGTTGGCAAAATCTAAACTATGAACCTTTTCTTTTTAAAACTTCCCAACATGTCCGTTAAACAAAATATAATCTTAAATATTAATTATTATTAAAAGATATAAGTTTTATATATTTATGATATCGCCATTGCAATTCCAGCTATCTGTTAATTTTTCCAGTTTGATAACTAGACCTATGCAAGGTTAGTGACAGCATTTCACCATACAAAAGATTCAAACATAACTAAATAAATAGATTTAGCACTCGCTGATCTAATCAAATGATATAAGATATAGATATAGAATTCTGCACATTGTAGTTAAATAATTCAAATATCTGAACAACCAACTAAACAATTTACAACCAAAATTAAAACACACGCATAGTATATGCTAAGAAATTCAAAAGGTGTGAGATTGCATAGCGAAAAAAAATAAAAATTACCTATAAACAAGAGAAAAATAGTGGCGAACACCACAGCAATAGCAATATATAGTTGAACTGGAGGTATCTGTTGCAACCATTCTTTTACGATTGGCATTTGTTGAAGCCATTGTTCTTTGATGGGCAACTGTTGAATCCATTCTTCTCCTTTCTTCAGCAACTGCTGCATTTCAGTCTTCAGTATCTCTAACTTATCGTCCATATCCATATACCTCAAGGACTGATCAGAGTAAACAAATTCAGCAATTACAAATCTTTACAAGCCCGAACTCCGATTCCAAAAATTCGCGCAACCAGTTTCACGAATTCGATGAATCTTAATACGAAACGAACAAGCCCTAATTCTATGGGGAAAAAATTATAAAAAAAAAAAAAGAGGAATCGAAAAGAATTACTCGGAAGGTTGGACGAAGTGCTTGACGATGTATAGCTGCTGAGATTTGGAAATTGGTGTCTGATTACACGCTCCGTTCCGTACAAATGGTTGTCTTCTTCTTCAAGCTTCTCGTGGTGGAACGCGAGAACAGCTGGTCCGGCACAGCTTCTGCTGCACTGTCACTGCTCTTACTATAGTAATATACTTTACTTTTATAAAAAGGCAAACAGAGCCCTAGATAAGACAATTAAACCGATAACAATTACTGTAAAATAAGAAAAGGTAAATTTATAAGAAAAGGTAAATAAGAAAAGAGAATTCTAATATAAGATCTTATTAGTTATTTAAATCTATTCTCTTTAGTTAGTAGACCTTTTAAGCAATCAGTTAAAGAACATAATTATTAAAATTCATATTTGTTTTTATTGCGCTGTCACTGCTCTTATTAGTTAGTAGATCTCCTCTTCCATATCTTTACTTTGCTTTTCTTTATTTTGTTGTTATTTTATCTATTAGGTTTACCGATTTCCTTTTTGTTAATATATTAATTCAATCATTATCTCTTATTGAATTTTATTTTTTTTTGTTAATTTTTAGTCAATGGTAATCAGGCTACTACAGCCTCAAAATAAGCATAGCTGCATCCGCTGGTCAAGTAAGTGCGGCCACAACCGCAGTCAACCATACTACAATACTCTTACTGTGGCACCACAAGTGGACCTGGCAAAACACGGTCCAGGTTCGGTCCGACCAGAAATTAAGGATCTTGCACTTGAGAATCCTAGTTTAAATAACATAAGACCTTTTTGGTCCGGCTCACCTGCTTATTTTTTTTTAACTTTTTATTTTACTATTTTGTATATCTGACTCATTGTTACTTATATACACTAACATTTATAACTAACTTAACACACTAATAATAATATTTTATTTACTTATATACTATTATGTTATTTTCATTGAAATAACATTGTATACATAAATACATATATATTAACATACACTATATAAAGATTAATTTAATATATATTATGCATTTTAAGATATGAGATTGCGTTAAAAAATAATTGTAGACATTTTAATTTGATATATTGTATTTTTTTAATTGTAAACAAAATAAATATATTAAAAATAGAAAAAGCCCACAAACTTCTATTTTATAGCCATATCAGCTTAAGATCATCTCTGAGCCTGCTCGTTTGTTGCCTGGTCCGCACAGCCTGCGGGTAGAGCCAGTCCAGCCCATCCATTTGCCAGGTCTAACCACAAGTAACCTCACATGTTACATTGGTAGTTGACTCAAAATGCTTAAGCAATCCACATATGCGAACGCACACGAATTCATCTGCCTACATTAAATAATTAACCAACGTCAAACGCTCAAACGTGTGATGACACTAAAATTACAATGGGACACGTGTCACTAATTGATTGGATGCAATTCAAATAACAAAGCTACAAAATGTATGATCAAATATACTTTAATGTTAAACTTACACTTCTTTACTCTCAATCTAGTTCCTCAACATTTTTCCCCTAAAAAATTGTTCACTTTTACGTTGGATGCGTCTTCAAGGAGCCCCATTCCAACTACTGTTGAAAGCGTTTGTGCATGTTATTTACAACGTAGCAAAGTTGTCGATGAGGCGCAAAAATTTTTAAAGTATCAACTATAAAATTGAAAATAAAAATTTCATATTATATTATACAAATACATAATACTATTATATTATATAAGCACGTAATGTTATACTCATTTCGTTCAAGAAAAATAACAATAATGTAATATTTTAGGATATTAATAGTATATATTTGATTAACAATCACATATTTAAATAATAAATTTTAAAAAAATAATTATTATAATATTCTACTAATGACAAGATAAAATGATTGTAACGATAAATTCAGAATATTTATATAAATATAACTTTCTTTTTTAAAATATATATATTTCAAATGTTACATAGTAACCAGTACAATTCGATACCAAACTAATTCCATACAATATTTTTCTAAAAATTATCGGTGAGTATGACGTTTTAAAAAAATATTATCACGTAGTTTGAATTATTTTGGAACAATTTATGTTATTATATTACTATTTGATACTTTTATGTTAATATTAACGTTGTAATTTTATTAAATAAATAATAACATTGCACATAATAATATGATAATATAAATTTAATGAAAAAAATCGAAAAATAATTATAATACACACTAATTATTTTAGTAACACAAACAGCGGGGAATTCTCCCCATTTTCTTACCAATACCCGCCCTACGATTTGTTGCGAGTCACAAATAGCACCAAGTCCACCAACTTCTTTCGAGACTCCGACCCGCAAAACTTTCCCGTTTCTGGATAAACCTCCTCCATCGTCTCCGCCCCAAGACTCCTGATAATGCCAATTTCCATTTCAATGTAAAACCTTTAAAATCCTAATTGATGAATACTGCTGGTTAATATCCAATGTACACCTCAACAGTTAGCTCAGCTCATATATATCTATCTGCTGGTCGGCCCTTTCATTCTCAGTTTCCTGCTAAATCATCACCCTTCATTAAAATCCCAGTTCATAAGCTTTCAAAGGGTTTTTGTTTCAGTTGTACCACCCGATGTAAACCATTTATCTTTCATCCAAGATATGCATCACCAAATAGAAGCACATACGCGATTCGGGCAAAATCGGGGTCATCGGAATCTTCTCCGGCTCAATCTAATGAAGGGTCAAATTCGACGGAAGACGATTTTGTTACTAGAGTTCTGAAAGAAAATCCTTGTCAGGTGGAACCCAAGTATTTGATTGGTAATAGATTGTACACATTTAAAGAAAGACAAGATTTTGTCCGCCGGAGTTCTGATGCTGGGGTGTTTGGGAAATTATGGAAGAGGTTGAATTTGAAGGAGTTATCGGAAGAAACGAAAGGGGACAAGGGAAGAAATGAGAGTGACGTTGAGTCGAAAGATGTGTATTTGAAGGACTTATTGAGAGAGTATAAAGGGAAACTTTATGTTCCGGAACAAGTATTCGGAGAAAACGTTTCAGAAGAAGAAGAATTTTATCAGAATGTAAGTGTTTTTCCTAGGATGAGCTTGGAAGTTTTTTCAAAAGCCATGGAGAGTGACAAAATCAAAATGTTAAGTTTCGTTGAGGGTAATGGTGGACCCTGGAATGGGGTTTTTGTTGTGGAATTGAAAGAAATTCCAGGAGATAAGAGCTTGCAGAGAACTAAGTGGTGAATGTCATGAACTTGCCCATGTGTTTCTTCTTTTCATATAATGAACCTTGAGTATTTGCACGTGTTTGCCTGATTCGTTTATCTATTTACGTTTTATGAATTTTTTCAGGACAATGATACTGTCCAAGGATGAGGCCAAATCTGTTTTGGAGGAGTACACCGGTCCTCGATATGAAATAGAAAAGAAGCAGATAGTGGTATTTAATTTGCGTGTTGATTTTCCTGGAAAAGTTCCATCCTTTTATATAATTGCATTACATGACTCTCTTAATGAGCTTTCCATGACTCTGAGTGATGGTAGTAATGTGCTGCAGGATGAATCAGTATTGCAGCTATTGCTCATATCTGTTAATCTTCGATTGTCTGATGGGGATAACTAATACTATGGCGTAGTTAAGTCATTGTTATTGGTTTTCGTTAGGTATCTATTTTTAGAGGGAGTCGGGGAGAGAGATAGATATGAGAGAAAATTGCATCGTAGGGATGATATAATAAACATCATTATTTATTGCTAGGCTTAAGCAAGGGCATAGGTTTCTAACCTACATTCTGTTCTGACTAATGGTGGAGCTGGTTCTATCGGTAATTAACTACATCTAACCTGAATTACTTCCTGATCCTGTCACAGTGACTATCATGTAGTGGATCAATGCCCAATGATATGACTGTTAAATCCAGCCAAATTTAATCTAACAGAAAACTTGAGTAACCATTAGGAGAGATCCTTAGTTTTACTGTTATTCTTTCTAACCTAGAGAACCTAGGTTAGTGAAAGGGATTGATTACATGAAATGGCGTCTGTTATCTGATAGTGCAAGTTTCAATTAAGTAACATATATGGACATAACTGCAATATGCATAACATGCAAAGGAGCTATATACAATTTTTGTGCTGTCAAACTCATAATACATTTGGTTCTGTTCCAAGCATACGTACATACTTTTTAAAATTGATATTGTGGTGCAGTCGTGGGTGGGAAAACTGCCAGAGTATCCTCATCCAGTGGCGTTGTCAATATCTAGCAGAATAATGGTTGAACTTGCAATGCTGACAGCCGTAATGGCTGCAGCCGCAGCTCTTGTTGGGGGATTTCTAGCTTCAGCAGTCTTTGCTGTTACAACTTTTGTGTTTGCAACAAGTGTATATGTAATATGGCCTATTGCAAAACCATTTCTTAAGCTTTTCTCTGGTCTCTTTCTTAGTATTTTAGAGAGAGTGGGGGATTATTATGTTGATTTTACCAGTGATGGTGGTATTACCTCCTTGTTTTATGAAATCTATACTCTTGGTGGTGTGTCCTCCACTCTTCGTCTTCTAATACCTATAGTCGTGGTATTCTTGACAATGGCTCTTCTTCTGCGGTTTACACTTTCGAGAAGACCTAAGAATTTCAGGAAATGGGTGAGCTTATATTCTAGAAGTTGCTCTATTGAGGCATTGATTATTTCTATGTGAAGTATTGTTTGTACCCAATCAATTTAATGCATAGTCTACATCTAACAGGACATATGGCAAGGAATAGAATTTTCCCAATCAAAGGCACAAGCTCGGGTTGATGTGAGTTCTGATGTTTTTTATTGTCCTTCAACTCAATTTCTTTCTATTAGAGGTGAATTCTCAAGCTTCTTTTTTTACTTTTGTATGTCAGTATTATTTATAATTTTGTTTTCTCAGGGTTCAACTGGAGTTACATTCAATGACGTGGCAGGGATTGAGGAAGCGGTAGAAGAGCTGCAAGAGGTTAGAATTTGTATGGTAGTAGATACTTATTTGCAATGCTGTATGTTGGACTAGTACAGAACAGGCAGTATATTTTTGGGTGCCTATTTATCTGTTTGTTTTTATTATATTTATTATGATTTCTGTAAGTAGTTTCAGTAAATGAATGCTTGTTTTCATTAAAATCTTGTTGAAATGCGTTAATGTTTCGTTCCATTCCGAATCCTTTCCTACGATGAAGGATTCAAGCTGTTGCATTTTTCAGAAATTTCTTTGTTGTCCCATGAAAAGTGTAGTTTTTGAAAGCTAAAGTAACGGTTCTGTTATAGTGATTATATTAAAAAAAAAAAAAACAGAAAAAAAAACTGCTGGGCCAAATGTCTATTGTACTAGAATTCATCCTTAGGCTCTAAATGGTAAATTTTTCAATAGAGAACTGCTACCAATAGAAGCTAATTTATGTGAGAAGACGTTTCGATTTGAGTACTTCAAACTGAACTTCAAGTCCCACCATTTTTAACAAGTTGTATCAGCAATTAACTGTGCATTACAGGTACTAGGCTTTCTCAAAGATTGCGACTTTTTACTTGTAACTTTTTAGCTTATACTATCCCACATTTTGTTTTTCATGGTGACATGATGATGTCGTCACTACAATCACCGTGTTGTGTGTGTTGTATGTCAATTTCATGGAATGAGATCAGTCTTAAAGCATTTAGCTGTCATATATTTGTTCAAATCTGATTGCTTCATTTATATACTTCTTCTTATTAGTTGGTGAGGTATTTGAAGAATCCAGAACTATTTGAAAAAATGGGTATAAAGGCTCCACATGGAGTTCTTCTAGAGGGTCCTCCAGGTTGTGGCAAGGTTTGTCTTCCCACTTGGTACCGCAAAGTATCGGTATTATCCATTAGGTGAAATATTCACTAATTCCTTTTCAGACCCTGGTTGCCAAGGCCATAGCTGGTGAGGCCGGTGTTCCATTTTACCAGATGGCCGGCTCTGAATTTGTTGAAGTGTTAGTTGGTGTTGGTTCTGCTCGTATCAGAGACTTGTTTAAGCGAGCCAAGGTAATAATACATATTCTGGTATCACTTTATAAACAAGAACTCAGGCTACAAACTTTCACTATGTTTCTCCTAAAGCACTATTCTATATTAGTTTTCTTGACAAAGTCGTCATATTATGTTGTAATTATTTACAATCGTAGGTTTTGTACAGTAGTGATTTTCCTGAGTTTATGTAGTGTATATATGCATGTAGTCTCTTGATTTAAATATCTTTTCTCAGTGTCGGAGAATATATATTCAGGTTGAAAGAAGGAAAAACAACTCTCTTGCTATCTTCTTGGGTAAATGAGAATTTAATTAAAAGAGGGTACTTCGGAGTTGCGGCCAAGTACAACACATTTTTTACTGCTTAAAAACTAATATTTGATTGGTAGAACTAAGCAAGTTCCGTTTTTCTTTTGCTAAATTAAGGAAGGCTGCATTCTTCTCTTGTCATTTGGACAAAACTTGTTTCTTCATGAGTATGGAAAGAGAAATATGTAATCTTGCACTGCTCATCTAGATTTGTTCCAAGAACTCTCTATTTTGAAGTTTATACTTGTATGGTACTTATAATGATTTTGTTTTGCATGTCTTCATTGTGGTGCTCCATATAGAACCCTTAGTCCTATGCACCAAAAGCAAACCACTAGGTGCATCCCTTATTTCTCAAATCACGCACACCGGGTAATCCCCTGGTAATCTGCTTAGATCCCACTGTAATGGACCCTCGACATGTGATGTACCGATGTCCTATTGGCAAATGCCATTATTATTTGCCTCCTTTTCTGTTAATTTTATGTAGATTGCTCCTCTGATAGTGCTTGAAGGATGATGTTTTCACTTATATACTAGATTTGTTAACCAGTCTAGGTGTCACATGTTATTTGAATTCTTAAATTTTGGTGTAAGGCGTGTAAGAAGATATATTTGTAGGAATATGCTTGCCAGTATTGAAAGATATAGGATGTTAGGCAGGAGTGAAGACTCTGTTTAGTCCCCTTTTGTGGCCTTCTCTAATTCATTCTTGTTTGTTATCCAAGTCAAGCCTCCATTGAGGCTTGACAAAGTATCTGTAGCAACATTACTAATGCTAGTATGAGGGATCTCAGACTTCAGGTTGAATATAAGCTTCAAGCACTGTTCATTGGATTAAACTTCTTAAAAGTTGCTCCTATTAGTTCTTCCTAGTTTGAAGTGTAAGGAGTAAGAAAGCTGGGAAAACATTGTCAAGCACGTTTTCCTTTGAAATTATTCTTTTGAGAAAATATTAAGGTATCTTTAGTACAGAGCTTGTGATGTGAGGTTTCGTATTTTGCTCCCTTGCAATGACACCAGTGGTTACTTCCTGAGATTGCTCTTAGTATGGTGGTGGTACTTTGATAAGACATTTTCAAGTCAGTTCTTTAAGCTTTGTGGTAATTGATAGTATCACATCTTTGATTCATATGATGGTTGGTATTGCATTTATCTGGAAGATAATTGAAAGTGGCTCTTTACTGTGCAGGTGAACAAACCTTCAGTTATTTTTATTGATGAAATTGATGCACTTGCAACAAGGTACACATTTTTCTACGAGTTTTGTTTTATTGTTGACTGAGGAACAACTTACTCTACTGTATTTCTCATTCCATCATTATATTGCTACAAGAAAAGTTCATTAATTGAAATATAATGCACATTTTTGTAAACTATACTTTAGTATGTCTATCTGCTTAGTTTAGAGACTCCCCCAGTACTATAAGCTAAATTATTGTTGGACTGGGCTAGGCACCCAGCAATGTATATAATTTTAATCTATTCGTATGGTAGGAAAGTCTCAGAAATGTGTGTCATGCTTCAAATATAGTCTTATGTGCTATTAGGCTTTAAGTTTTAGTGTGGAAGCAAGTTTGAATTGCAAAGGTAGTCTAACTTAAGTTTAAGCTTTGTTTGTCAAATATTTCTAAATCACTTTCCTTGAAGGAGTTCACATTATCCTATGTGCATAGCCTTGAACTAACTAAACGTCTTTCTTTTGTTAAGTAGAAAATGTACAAGACCTATAAATATTATATCCTACTTGGACATATATTTAGTTCCCTGTTATATTGATTCACCATAATAAACATATAAATATAGCCACCTCTTGCTGTTTTTTAGTTCTATACAAGAATATCTTCCTTTGTTATCATTATATGAGAGCTTCAAACTTACACTTCCAACTTTATTACCTTGACTCCATATTGCAAGTATATGTTTATTCTGGTGAAATTAATTATTTTGTATCAGTTTTCCGTAATCATAATCTTTGAACTAAAGATGGTTTTTGCGAAATTCCTTGGTTTTTAAGTTTTGGCCTGATGCGCAGGCCTGTTTTACTGGTTATATGAATATTGTTTGAGTTTGTAGTTACGAACTTTTTGTGGGTAATATTTTCATCATAATGAAGTTTAACTATTAGCACTTTGCACTATCTTCTCTTCCTTACATTAAAGTTGATTTTGTACGAAAAATATATAAACAACAAGGATATTGTTTACTCAATGATTTGCAAAGTAATTGTTCAGCTATGATTGCACCAGGGGATCTGTTGGATATTATCACTAGTGGATAACTTCTCAAGTTAGTTAATATTCTCAATTTTCTTATAAACTTGAATGACTTTGTTTTCATCTTGTTACATATAGGCGTCAAGGAATATTCACTGAATCCAAGGATCATTTATACAATGCAGCGACTCAGGAAAGAGAAACTACACTGAACCAGCTACTGATAGAGCTAGATGGGTTTGATACAGGGAAAGGTGTCATATTCTTGGGTGCTACAAATCGTAAAGATCTGCTAGACCCTGCACTTCTTCGACCTGGCCGTTTTGATCGCAAGGTTTGCATCTGATAATACATATTTTACAGTAGTAGTTACAACAAATTATTATTTCTTTCTTTCAGTTGACTATTTCTATAAGATTTTTTTAAATTTCTCAGGCATATAGCTTATCCACTTTATCTCTACGTACACTATGTTCAATTGCGTACTTTAAAACAATTTCGGGTAGTTCCGTTGCTTGATTTAGTTCCAAGTGGAGGATGATGATGCCAACTATATTGATTTAGAACAAACTCTTCATTTTCTCTTTCAAATTAATCAACCGTTTTAGTCAGCTTAGACAACCTTTCCCATAACCTACTTGCTTAAGTTGGATTAACACGTACCTTTAACCTTGTAGATAAAAATTTCCGCTCCAAATGCGAAAGGAAGATATGACATATTGAAAGTTCATGCTCGAAAAGTGAAATTATCTGATTCTGTGGATTTGTCTACTTATGCCCAGAACTTACCTGGTACGCGATGTTCTTTGATCTTTAACCTGGTATGCAATATTCTTTGAATATGTTGAACGGACACTCGGTGACATTTTGGTTGGGACTAAAAACATTCGATGTTTGGTGGCTCTTTATAAGCACTTTCTACGAGTAGAGAGTTGGGCATCATAGCACTTCTTGTGAATTAGAAACTTGTGTTTTAGCTCTGTTGTGCCAAAATTTTGTACAAATTTGTTCTTCAATTTGAGAAAGAGAACCACCCATATTACAACACAGTTGCATGACTTTGTCCTCAACTTTTTCAGAAAAACCCCTGTTTACAATTGAGCCCCCCAAAACACTAATCCCAAATATGCTTCTGGGTCACATCTCACCTCTTTTGTTAAATGGGAAATGAATCAAGTGCTTTGAAATCATATTTTGTCAATGTAGCATCTGATATATATATATATATGGTTATTTTGTTTACAATTTAAGCTGGTGACGCTTCTGGTTACTAACATGGCACTAAATAATTAGTTCAGTGATTCTCGGATTAATTCTCCTTATGTGCTCCTCAAAGTTGTTGTACAATATTATAACTAATTTGAGGTATGCTCTAATTTATGTACATTGACTTTGTATCCATGAAAGATTGGTTTGATGAAAAAGATACACGTTTTTTTTGGTTACAAGTTTAAATTCATATAATAATGTGTATTCCCGTGCATCTGGGGGAGGGTTTCACAAATTCCCTTTCCCGAACTACGCAACTGGCGCCGCCACCTGGAATGATTTGCTTCATGGGATATAGTATATGAATTATTTTATTTTTTATTGTTGGGAGGGTGGGGGGGGGGGGGGGGGGGGGGGGGGAAGGGGGGGCTTTGATTGATTGTTAAACTTCCATTAGTCACTCAATGTGATCCAGTTTTGATGTAAAATTGATAATAGAAGTTTATCAAATGATACGTAGTAAATTCCTTGTAGAGGGACATTAAATTTGGTCAACACTGGAGCATTAGCAGAAGTTGAAAGCTATTAAACATACTTTTGATAAAACATAAAATGCATAAAAATCATTCCTGCATGCAGAGTGAGCAAAAATGATGAATATCCCAAAGATTTTTTCAGAAAGGTAACCCGGCTGAGATACAAAATGTGTTTTTGATTAGCTATACCCATATATATACATCTTGTTGATCACCATCAAGTGTCAAATGTTGCTAGTAATTCTGATATATTGATATTAGAATTTTAGTCTGGAGTTTCATTAATTCTATGAGTTGTACCCTAATTGTTTATTACATTTGCTGATACATTAGTTTCATTGATAAGGATGGACGGGAGCAAGGTTAGCTCAGCTGCTCCAAGAGGCTGCTCTTGTGGCAGTTAGGAAATCTCACACTGCAATTCTTCAGTCAGACCTTGATGAAGCAGTTGACAGGCTTACTGTAGGACCAAAACGTGTTGGGATTGAGTTGGGTCATCAAGGACAATGTCGTCGGGCTACAACTGAAGTGGGAACTGCAATTACTTCTCATCTGCTACGGCAATTTGAAAATGCCAAAGTGGAATCCTGTGACCGTATATCAATCAACCCTCGTGGCCAGGTCCTCTTTCCTATCTTCATTATATTTCGTTCCTTCTGTCAACAGTCAAAAGTCTACTTGGATTCTTCCCACCTCATATGATCTTTTGCACCTCACCTATTTCCTACTTAATAGAGCCAAAAATATAGGTTGCTTATGGTATGCGAGCTGCTTGTTACCTACCACATGATGTAGCTCTTCATGGGTAGATTGTGGAGCCACCAGCACTACACTTGACTGAGGATATATGTATTATGTGTAATAATGTGTGTGCGCGTGTGTATGAGATGATTTTCTTATTCAGTTGGTTTAGTGATGAGAATTTATGTTGCAGACATTGTCTCAAGTTGTATTCAATCGACTTGATGACGAGTCATACATGTTTGAGCGGCGCCCGGAATTACTTCATCGCCTTCAGGTATGAACTTAGTTGTTGGCTGTTTACCGGTCGTTTAGACTCATTTCTAATTGCAAAATGATGTGGTCACTTAAAATTATAACTGTCCACTAGTACTGTATGTGTGTGATTAACTCGTCTTTTGACCAACAAAAGGAGTGCATTGAGTGCAATTAACTTCATTACTGTTAAAAGGTATTTCTTGGAGGGAGAGCTGCTGAAGAGGTAATTTTTGGCCGTGATACCTCAAAGGCATCAGTTAACTACCTTGCTGATGCATCTTGGCTTGCTCGGAAAATGATCACCATGTAGGCATTTCATTTGCTGTGCCTCTTATCATGTTTCCCAGCTCTGTATTGTGGATTTGATAATTTTTTGTTTCTTTCATCAGATGGAATTTGGAGAATCCATTGGTAATACATGGAGAACCACCCCCTTGGAGAAAAAGAACTAAATTTGTTGGGCCTCGACTGGACTTTGAAGGATCACTTTATGATGACTATGACCTGATTGAGCCACCAATCAACTTCAACATGGATGATGAAGTTGCACAAAGAACAGAACAATTGATGCGTGACATGTATGATAAGACTGTTGCTTTATTAAGGCAACACCATGCTGCTTTATTGAAAACTGTAAAGGTATGTAGTGGATATGCATGTTAAATATGTCTTTGCCTCTTCCCTCCTAGTTCAACTCCTCCCGTTCGTCTCATTGACTTCATAGATATTCAAGGGGCTAAAATTTTTAGACCTTCATTATGTTTGGTCGGTTGGAATAGAATAAAATATATATTGTACTATTTGTTTGATCTTATGTATTGATATTCATTGTGATATCCTATTCTGCAAAATTGTGTAGTTTCAATTCTAGCCACCTACATACGTTAGCGCATTCCCACACAACTAAGATTATATATGACTCCATTTTTTCATTCCCAAACTGCTTATTTTTCTCATCATTCTCTTCCACCTCAATTTTTTGTCCCATCCATTCATTGCATTTTGTTCCATATCTTTCTGATTTGTTCACAAGAGCCTTGTTTACAGCCTAATTGAAATATATCTTTATTGACATTTGAGATTTAGTTTCTGATGGAGGTTTATTTGCATTTGCAGGTTCTGCTCAATCAAAAGGAGATTAGTGGGGAAGAGATTGACTTTATTATAAACAATTACCCTCCACAGACGCCTACAAGCCTTATACTGGAGGAAGGAGACCCAGGGAGTCTCCCATCATTCAAACAAAGCCAAGAACAGGGTAATGAGTTGGAGTACAGCTTGTTGACTAAATGAATTCATGAAATGATCTGATGAAAATATGTGGAGCCATTGAAAGCATATACCTAAGTACAAGGAATGACGGAGCATAGAGAATCCACTCGCACGCCATTTTGAGACGTGCTGGTAAGGTGAATATAAATGTGAGCAGCATCTGCAGCGGAATTGTGGTGGGGTGACGTATCTGAGATCTGCAATTTTGTAAATTTTTTGGGAGAGAAAGAGGTCTAGTTATAGGGATCGTGACCGTATGAATTGGAACAAATTTGAGAAACATCTTTGTTCATTATAAACCCTGTACAAGTACAAATACGTGATGATGATTAGATATCTTCTGTAGGTGATTCTATATATGTGTGTTTCGACTGCAGAATTGAAATTAAATATCGGAAAAGCGCAAGTGATTGAGCTCAAACATGATTAAAAGTTCAAGACTTGCTGTACATGATACTCCATCATCCGTGTGCTCGTAGAATTTAGTAGTTTAATTATTATCCGGTGCCCTTCATTGAGTTTATTTTGTCATGTGATGAAGTATGGAGTGTTGTTATTTACTTACGAAATAATGTCTACATGAGAAAATTTGTTCTTTTTCTCCCCCTTTGTCTTCTTACATTTCTGTTCTTTTTGATCCCATGTTTGGTTTGACTTTCTCCCCTAAAGCATCAATATGTATCGAGGACGAACAAACATGTTAAATTATTAAAATAAGGATCAAATCGAACAACTATTGTCAAGGACCGGTAATAAATAAGTTCACAATATGTATCGACTAATGCTATTAATCTAACAAGTGGTAGTGCTACCTAAAAACAGTTCAAATCTTTTGGATTTATTTAAGTCCATACCTTTTTTTTTAATACTCCTAAAGTAATAGTTATTTTAGTGGAATCTGTGGATATTAAAGAGTACAATAATTAAATATAATTCTAAATTATAATTTTATCCAAATAATAATTAATTAAAATTTTATCTTTTTCAATTAGTTTGTATATTCCACAAACAATTTAACACCTTACTTGTGAATTTTAAATATGTGGGAAAAAAAAAGAATTGATAAGAAAACTTAAGTTTTCTATCCAATTCTCATGCTTGTGAGTTTTATCATTAAAAGAAAAGAAAAGATTTGATAGGAAAACTTTACCACCTTTCCTTCCAAAAATTTTCATCCAAAAATAGCCTAATTTAGATGGAAAACTAAATTTAATATGTCTAATCTTTTGAAATACTTAGAGTGTCCCTAATCACAAATACAACAAAATCAAATAAAAGAATAAAATAGTAAAATACATTTAAAGTTAAATTTTCTTTTCTTTTCTTTTAAAAACTCACAAGCAACTCAAAAAAAACTTATTTAGAATTCCATTCTTTTCTTTTCTTTTAAAATTAAATTTTCTATTCTTTTCTTTTCCATTAAAAACTTACAAGCAAAGTAAGTGTGCACTACATTAGAAATAATTAGAAGAATTAATTATATGTGTAAGAAATTAAACTTATCGTTAATAAATAAGGGTTACATAGTAAATTTTCTCATCAAATTAACTAAATTATCACATAATGTCATTTAAAATAAAGTTATAATAAAATTTTAAAACGACACTTATAGTAAATCGGAAGGAGTAATTGACATGTCTTGTGAGTTTACTTTATTAATTAAATGAAATTGACATGATAATTTTAGAGGAATACATAAAATTAATAAAGTAATTTTAGAGGAATACATAAAATTTTAGATGTTAAGTGATCATCTACGAGAGATATCTACACTATACCTAGGTTTGAATTTTTATAATTTATATTTTCAGGAAATTTAATTAGTAATTCACATTATTTAACCCAAAAAAAGGTTGGGAAATAGTATTATTATTGATATAAGACAAGAAAGGAATAGCAGAGGAAGTAAAACTTACTGAAGTAAATAAAATAAGCAAAGAATAGTATCCCATAAAACCCCAAAATTCTGGAAGCAACGAACACCAAGCATTGGCTTAAATTGAAAGAGAAAAGCAATGTCTCCGAATGACCAGGCCACTCTGTTGCTCCGTAATAATAGTATGTATGTGTTACACTACTCTATTTCGATTGATTGGTATTGATGATGGTGATGAAACAATGAGTCGTCGCCGCAAAATTTAATTAACGATGACAGAGAAGAGAGATGAAGAAGAAAACCCACAATAGCAATAATGATTATTCCGTAATTATCAAATCTCGAAGAAAAGGGGCTGCTAAGAAACTCGCCAACATCAACAACAATGATGGAAAGAGCTTATTTGAGCTCTCCTTGCCTTTGATGATCTCTTTTTGGCTCCTTCTTTTGTTGTTCTATTCTAAATTTGGCGTCACCCACGGCAATGGAGGTAATAATTACATTTATTTTTTTGTTTCCTTCCATACCCATTTCCTTAATTTTTGTTTTTAATGTTTTTCATCACTTTCTTTCTTGTATATGTTGAAAATTATGACGCCCCTTATAAAATTTCTAAGTGATTCTGATTCTATTCTTTAATTTTGCCCTGGTCATTTACTTACGTATAGTTTGCACCTTTTTGTCTTTAGTTTCCTGAATTGGAAACAAGAATGTCTCCACTTTAGGTTAATCCCTTTGTTTGAAGAAATTTGTTATGTTTATTGTTTCGGACTTTCGGTAGCTTGATTTGTTATCAAATCCCTCATTAACTAATATATCAGATTGGAGGGACATACAATTAACTTAATCAATAATGCGTCTGGTTAAGTTGATTATGTGATGAGACTGGAGCTTTTGCATCTTATGCACATGCATGTTGGATCAGTTTTTTTGTGTATTAATAGTTGCTACCATTTGAGAACTGGTTCAATATCTTTGGCCGTTTATCATGTAATATTTTATTGGGCTCGAATGGATTTATTCTGCGCAGGAAATACCCATGCCTCTAATTGGACTATGAGTAACTCGAGTGTCACTAGTGACAAGTTTTCTGAAAGTGGTTATGCATTTATAGAAAATGAAGATAAAAATCACACAAATGGGTTAGTTTTAGAGTTTAACATGTCTATGAATTTCAATGATTCCACTGCCAATCATCATGAGTACTCACTTCCGGGAACAAGTTCATTGGAGGAGGTAGTCTGGAGTATTTTAGGTTACAATGACTTGGTATGTAAAATGGAACTTCAAGAAGAATATAAAGGGAAACCAGAACAGTTGCAGAATGGGAGATCGTATCAGGCTTATCTCAATTTGGAGGAGTTCAGAAACATATCAAAGCAAGAAAAAGACTCTTCACCTAATCGGCTTGTTAATATCACCCATAGGCTTGAGGCAGATGGGACAGAGTACAACTATGCTGCAGAATCTAAGGGTGCAAAGGTGGTGGCTCACAACAAGGAAGCAAAAGGTGCAAGCAACATATTGGGGAAGGATCACGATAAATATCTGAGAAACCCATGTTCTGTTGGAGGAAAATTTGTTGTAATTGAGCTCGCAGAGGAAACTCTGGTGGATGCTGTCAAAATGGCCAATTTTGAACACTACTCTTCAAATTTTAAGCAATTTGAGTTGTCTGGGAGTTTGATTTATCCAACTGAGACATGGTACCCTCTGGGAGATTTTGTAGCTGCAAATGTCAAGCATGCTCAAAGCTTTAAGCTGCCTGAGCCAAAATGGGTTAGATATTTGAAGCTCAATTTGCTTAGTCATTATGGATCTGAATTTTATTGCACACTGAGTCTTGTTGAGGTGTACGGTGATGATGCAATTGAACGAATGCTTGAAGATCTCATTGTGACATCTGAAGAATCGGCTAGCACTAAAGTTCCCAAACCTAATTCAACTCCAGCACCATCTCTAACATCAGAACCAAGTGTCAGTGATGGAAAAGCTGATAGTGAAGTTAGAGGTGTAGCTGAAGCTGCCAATAAAGGGCTAGAAGCTGTTGATGATGGGCAAAAACATAACAGTGATGCACCAAAACTTCAAGTGACTGTCAGCAACATTCCTGATCCGATAGTAAAAGTTAGGCAACAGCCAAGTGGCAGGATACACGGTGATGCTGTGTTAAAGATCTTAATGCAGAAGGTACGATCACTTGAGTTGAACTTATCTGTACTGGAGGAGTACATCAAAGAACTGAACAAAAGACAAGCGGATGTTCTGCCTGAGCTTGATAAGGAGCTTTCGAAATATTCGAAGCTTTTGGACAAAAGCAGAGCTGAAATCAAGGATCTTTTGGAATGGAAGGAGATAATGGTATGTGAACCATCCTAATGTTTTTATCAGGATGTCCATACCTAATGAATTTTAATTAAACGTGTAATTTTTCCTCAGGAAAAAGGAATTGCTGACATTGAGTCATGGAAGATTGGAGTGTCATCCCGGTTGGATTTACTGGTCAGAGAAAATATTATGTTGAGGTTTGTCATGTGTGTCCTATAACCCACAATACATCTCTATATGTTAATTTCAAATGGTTGTAGCTCATAATTCTTTAGTAAGAGAAGGCTCTTCTTACTTCTATAGAAGGAATTGTGTCTATATATGTTACGGTCCAAGCTTCTGTAGTGAGGATACGATATTTAACTTGTAGGTTTGATGAATCTACGTATGACTCATACCAAGTCTCACATATTTACTACTTGTATATATTATGGAAAGAAGCTATGTTTTTGTATTACTGAGGGGTAAATCTGCAAGTAATCAACTGTATTTAATGGGAACCCTTAAAATAAGGTCTACGTAAGTATGTAACCATTATAACTAGACTTATCATGAAAAACTGAGAAGTTAACTGTAGTTCACTTGATTGTTTATAACTGGTTTCGGGAAGTCCAATAATCCCATATGGGATAGTTAAAATTGGTTATCATGCAATATAAGGTTTGTCACAAAGTAGAGACTCGGTATAGACACTAGACTGAGTTTATGGTGTGCAAATCTGTGAAACACTGCACCCATTAAAGCCTTTATTGCAAGCTAGTTGTGATAGGCCAAATCTATTATCTATCGAGGGTGAGGGTTGGGGGAAGAAAAGAAAAATGAATATACATTGATTTGGATTCTTATGCTCTCATAGAACAGAAACTCTGAAGCTAGAGTTAAAGCCTTTATCCCTTTCCGTTTATTCAGTTGATTTGAGGTATCTTAGGCCCTGAAATTCTGATGTGATACTTCAACTACCAAAAGATTTTGACTATTTTGATGAGTTTATGTCAAACTAGAGTTTCCGTGGATTTCAATTGGTTTTGATGGCAGCTTGTTCCACGGAAAGAGCTAGCATGGGACCCCTCAACTTTCCATAGTGTATTCTTATACTTTTAATTTTATAATATTTTGGCTTGAGCCTCTCTAGTGTTAATATAATTTGCACAAATATCCAATGTTCGTTTTTTCTTTTACTTCACATTTCGGTTAATGTCTTCCTACAAGATATCGACTGATGTTTCTTTTGTCTTTTAGAAATCTGTTGTAAGAGTTTTATTTTATTTCTTGGCCTCCATAAAAACTTATGGTCTCATCCCTGGCTTATTCAGCTCCTCTAGAGGGGGATGTTGTGCTTTTCCAGTTTTATTGATATGCTCACCCAGTTCAATTAATACAGTGTATCTAATGTTTTGGTTTTTATTGTTTACCTTGTTGGTTTGATACTTCCTTTGCAGATTAGATATTGAAAAAGTTGCTAGAGAGCAAGCATATATGGAAAAGAAGGAGATCACGATGTTAGCGATTGGCTTTGCAGTTGCATGCGTTGCCATTCTCAAGTTAGTTTCAGATCGAGTGTTGATGTTTTCAGGAACCTCTCTGTCGAATTTGGTTTGCCGGACACAGAGAGGTTGCGAAATGATAATTTTTAGTTGCGGTATTGCGGTATTCATCGGCCTAGTTATTTCTTAGTCTTCCTAACTGAAGCTCTGCGAAATCAGAAGCTTTCTAATCCCCATTGTAGATGTTACCTTTATACTATATATATATATATATATATATATATATATATATATATATATATATTTATTTATTTATTTATTTATTTTATTTTTTTGGTGCAAAGGTTGCCTAGACAGGCTTTAGATTAAAACTTCAGAATTTAAAATTACATGCCGGAGGAAATCAGGAGGTTCATCCAACAATTCAATACAAATATTGTTCAAATTATGACCTAGTTTAGCAATAAATTCTGCTTTGAAATTCCACTCTCTTGGCGCGTGGTTGAGGTTTGCTGTCCAAGGTTTCTTGATCAACCTTTATAGTAATGAGGTTTCATGTTACCGTTATACTAAAGGAATGCATGCAGCTTCCTTAGTATACACGACTAACTCACGGTTTTGTGTAGTTTTACTTTCCCACTAGTTGAATGAGAATATGAGATTATTTACCACTTGACTATTACTAATATGATGAGAACTTTTTGTTCGAAAGTGTTGTAGCAAATGATTTACATAATATCAACACAGTACGAACCAATTCCACTGTGGCAAAAATGCGCAACCTTTATGATTTGAAGATAGATATTGATATTGTGGGAGTGAAAAAGTTGCTTACAGAGTAATTGGACATTTAGTAACACTTTAGTTATAAAATTATAAAAATTATTTTTAGTGACACTGATTCTTCATGATTTGACATGTACGGAATGAAATTTTCATTTTCGATCTTACGATAATTTGTATGAAAACCTTTCATTTAACAGTAACTTTTTTTTTTTGCTCCGATAATATTAGTACTCGTTCGTTATTGTAGATGATAATTTTGTGCTCGTTTGTTTCTTTTTTTCTGTTTAGTGTTGGCCAATATCCCTTTATGTCTTTCTCTGCTTTTCACTTTACGCCGAATCCACATTAAATGCGCTCAAACTCTTGAATTGACATTGCGAAAAAATATATGGATTTACTATGTTTTGATGCACCAAGATATTTTATTCTTTTACTTGGAAAAAAGTTTGAAAATATTTTCCGACCACTCATCAATCTTTCTGTACCATTACAGTATACGGAGTATATTATTACAAATTCATCTGATCAGGACAAGGGCTGTATAGCCTACTAGTAAAGATATCTTTCTTTGATATTAAAGAAAAAGAAAAATAACGTAAGTTATCTTTCTCCTACTACTTGTAATATATTAGAAAACATTAAAAATGGAAAGTAGAAAAAGCCGAATCCCTCCGATCAGTCCCATGAAGTCGTGGAACTAATAAAGTATAATATTCTTTTTCTTTTCATATGAAACACAAGCACTTGCAACACTTTTTCTAAACTAAGTCATGTTATTTAGAGAATCTTAACGAAAAATAAAAAAAATTTAAGTTACACAAGTATTCTTATTTTAAAATTAGTTTGATGATTGTGAACACTAAATTTTTAAATTTATAGTATCACTATTCATATTCATTAAAACTATATTATTGTTTTATCATTTTTATACTATTCTATTATTTTACATTACTACATATATCAATGTATATACACACACACACAAAAAAAATATTTATATTAATATATTATATATTAATTTAATATAAAAAGTAATATTTAAATCAAATATATTATTTAAATAAAATATTTTACCATATATTATAGTGATTAATTAGTACAAAATATTAGTATATATACTACTGTAATTTTTATTATATTATATAAAAATTATATTGTATTATAATTATTATATATAAATGTGATATATATATATATATATATATCACATTTATATATAATAATTATAAACATTTATATATAATAATTATAATACAATATAATATATTAATATACTATATATAGTATATTAATATATTATATATGATATATTATAATATATATATATATATATCACATTTATATATAATAATTATAATACAATATAATATATTAATATACT
>CM025785.1:12978737-13349604 GCA_014636745.2 Centella asiatica
TATATTAATATACTATATATAGTGCTAATATATAATATATTAATATTACATTAATATTTTTTTAATATTATATGTTATAATATATTAAAATATGATTTATAATATGCATTAATATATTATATATATGCATTAATATTTTAATATTATATTATAATTATTTTATATATAAATGTGATATATATTATAATATATAATAACATATTAATTAAAGAATTAACAAATATAAATGATAGAAATTTAAATATTATTATTTTTATTATGGTGTACCATATATTAGATAATTTGGTATAGATGAGATAAATAGAGAATCTGTATATATATAAAAAGTTGTATTTGATTATGTAAAATAGAGAATATGTTAAGAGAAACCGGTGTGAATAGTCTAATATGAACAATTTTGAAGTCTAATTTTTGGCGTTTTGAACGATTTTGTTTTCATCTCTATCATTTTATAATTCAATTTTGTTTGCAATCTGCTAAAAGACTAGTTTGTCATTGTCCCGAGCAAGTTACTACGTACCTGAAGTGAGTGTTCCAATGTTTGCGTACTAACTTAGCTGCTATGATAGTGACTCTTGGAGTATGGATTCCCTAACCTGATCGTGAGCTTCTGAGCTTATGGGTAAGATGGCACTGTGAGCTATACTATTCCATGTCTAGTAGTAATCTACCTTTCTCTTTCCATCTATGGATCCTTTACTTATATTCATTCAATTGTAAGCATTGATGCAATTTTAAAATTCTGTTTCGCAATTTCATATTTCATAATTCAATTTTTCAACTTTTAAGTGACCTTTGGATACAAATTTATGTCATAATTCAGCTTTGTTTATAATTGAAATTATTTTTATCAAACTTTTAATAATAAAACGGGATAAACGAGTGTTTGGCAACAACTTTCAACTCTTGTACTATAACAGATTAACATTTCTTAATTTAAAAAGTAATTTTTCAAAAAATTAGTAAAAATTTACTTTATATTTTTAACGAGTTAAGAGTGTTTGACAACTAAATTAACTTTTGAATAAACTCCTTTCTAGGGACTCCCAATTCCCAAACACTCTCCTAAGTAAGTTCTCATGTCAGGCAAAATAATTTGTAATCTAAAAAAGAAAAAGAGTAAAATGATTTTTTATTTTTATTTTGGTTACAAAAGAGTAAGTGAATAATTGTCATTTGGAAATTGCGAATAATTGGTTTGTATTTAATTATATATACCTATAATAATAGGATAAGAAATAGTCACACCAGACATCAGTCGCTAGAGAGGGCGAGGGCTCAAGAAAATAATTGGGCAAACAGTTCTTTTTATCCATAAGAACTGCGACGTGGAAACGGAGGTGGGGTGGGGGGTGGGTGGGTTGGGGGGGGTGTTTTAAGGTGTGAATCGGAAGTTTTGCAGCAATTACATTATTACAACTAATTCTTCTCTTAATTTACGTGTGTCTCGGATTTTTTTATGATAGTAACGCTTTCGAGATCATCGTCCCTCACTCTCTCTCTCTCTACACATTTTTCGGTTCAAATTGACAGCCCCATCTTTCCTTTCTGTGTCAGTCTCCAGCTTTTTCTGCAAATGCACCACCATTTTCGCAAGCATCTGATCCAAAAATTAGGGTTTTAAATTGATATATCAGGGGTTTTACTAGTTCTATGTTTCACGCCGGACTACCATTTCGATTAGATTCTTTATGCGCCGAGTTTTCATGTCTTGTGAATGGATAAGATTGTTTCTACTTTCTCATCAGGTGAATTCTTGGCTCTATTTCTCCTTTCTGCCCTAATTTTATGCTTCCTCGCCCCTTTTGCTCTCCGATCACCTTCTTTCCAAAAGTTCAAACTCAATCCGAATTCATCTAAGCTAGAAAACTGCTATTGCCCTTGTTCGTGTAATCTGATGGCTGCAACAGCCAAGGTGACTGCACCCTATATCAACGGCGGAGATCGTAGCAGTTCCGGAGGAGCAGGGGGTGGTGGTGGTGGGGAGTTGCTGGAGAGAGCCCCTGCATCAATTGTGGTGGCAGCTGAACGTCAAACGGGTGTTTCTATGATGGAACAGTTGGTACCTGAAATTACTACTCATGCCTTGAGTTACTTGGATTATCCAAGTCTATGTCGGCTTTCCATGACCAATTCGTCAATGCGGAAGGCAGCTAATGATGATAATGCTTGGAAAGCTCTTTATCATAAGGTCTGACCTTTTCTACTTTCCACTTTGAAACCTACTTTTGTTTGACCTGTTAAATGCTTTATATCTTACTTATGGGAACTGTGAACTCAAGTACCGTATATAGGACTGCCATTTTCACTTACCTGTAGTTTAGCATTTAGATAATATAATTTGACACAGAAAGGCCCAGAAGTTTGATCTTGGACAGTCGGACTTGTTGATAATCTATGCAAGTTATGTTCCATGCAAAGCATTAAAAAAAGAGAGAAGGAATTTGCAGTAATTATTCTGAAGGGATAGGATTTGGAGGTGCAGAAGTTGGGATTTATAAAAGATACGTAGTTGGGTAATTGGATTGCCTTTTGTATTCAGCCTAGAAGTAAGAAGTGGTCTGCCACGCTAAATGATGTTAGCAAACGCCTTGCAGGTACCGGATGCTGAATGATAAACTCATAAATTCATGGATATAGGTCTAACAATAGCTCCTGGACGAATAACTACATCATAAGAAGTTGTGTCCAATTTAATGAGGGGCTCAAAGGGTTAAGATGGCTTAATTTATAGTTTTATACATAATTAGTTCCCTTGATTTTTGATAGTGGCTTTACAACATTCTGTAACTTAAAGGGAGATTTTAGACAGTTTCTTTAGAAAGCATTGAAGTAAATGAAAATGGAGGACGTTCTTGTATGAAAGATGGAGTTAACACAGTAAGATGATTTGTGATGTGTTTGTTTTTATTAGAGAAGTTGTTAATAGGATGAATTATGAAATGTTATGGTCGAAATACATATAGGTCTGTTCCAATTCTTCTCCCTGAGCATTCATTCTCTTGTTTTGCTAAAGCCTAAAAGTTATTCCAGTTTCTCATGTGTCTTGGGCTGATGCTATATTAAGTTATGTCGATTGTTTCATTTACGTACCTGTATTTCCAGGATTTCACATCGGAACAGGATACTATTACGCCTGCTAATGGATGGAAAGCTTACTATGCGGCTACTAGGGCCATTGTAAATATTAATGCCGAGTTTTTTAACATCATTAGAGAGAGACAACTTCCAGCCATGGGTCTACTTTGGTTTAATTCAGATTATGTGAAATGTATTCATGCCTCGGGGGAACTCTTTTCAGGGTATGATGCTCAAGTGTGTTGGAACTTCATATGTACATGCCTACATACATTATATGTGTGTGCGCGCGCGCGCACGTAATACTCCATCCGGTTAATAATAAGACTCTTTAGAAGGTGTTTGAAATTTATGTTATTAGTTTTTTTTACATTTCAAGATAGATGTTTTAAATTTGTTCCAAAGTTAACCTTAATCTCTCTCATCTCTCCAAGAAATTCTACCAATGATATTAATCTTTTGATTTAGTGATGTGGAGAAAGTATCTTACATTGTAAACTGCTGAGCTACACAATATAATGTGCTAGTCTCATATTTTGAACTTTAGGAGTGATGCAGGGCAACCTCCTTCAGGTTCCTTTAAAGAGTTAAAAATAAAAGAAATACGCTTGCAGTTAGTTCCTTGAGTAACTAAGGTTCCGTTAGTTGTGAACTTGTCAATGGGTTAATCACTAGAAACATTGAAAATTGATGGAAGAAGATATTCTACTGGATGAACTATTATAGATAGTAGTTGAAAGTGTTGGGTTATCTCTTTATATAGATAATTACTGCTTCAATATGTCTTTAGCTCAGGGAGGGGGGCTGATTAATATGTATGCTTGACAAACTTTTGGTGTTGTAAATATCTGAATGTAGTTATAAATTTAATCATAAGAGCAGGTAATCTTGACAGTCACAATGGGCATGAATGTAGGAAAGGAGAAATTTTGTTAAATTAGGATTTATTTATCTATTGTTTTGTTTTGTGAATAGAGCTACAATTTTTAGTATTCTAGTGTATGTTCAACTTATCTGCCCATTTTTTATTTAAAGGTCTTATCTCATTTTGTATGTTGTCTCTAGATTTTCATTGTTTTAAGTGACTTAGGCACGTAGCTTTAGCTCTTGTATTTGGGCATCTATATACTTGTTGCGTTTTTCTTTTTTCTGTGTGAATTGCTATTTGATTTTCTCATAAACTGGTTTTTTAAAAATTTAAATTATCTATATTAGGCTCGTTGTATTTATTGGCACCGACCATTTTACTAGAATGACATAAGCTACGCAATCTGGAGATGTAGTGTGTTAGGGTAGTTTCATATCTACACTCATATTTATGATTTCTATTAGGATTGAGATGCATATAAAGCTAAAATTCAAAATATTTGTACTTGCATGAACAAGGTAAGAGTTTTTGGTGACTTGATGCTGGCAAAGTTAATCTCTTTACTTTTCAAACAGATATTATAGATTTATAGTTGACAGGTTGACCCTACTGGGAGCATTTGTAACTTAACGGTTAAATAGACTTGTAATTGCCTTTTTCAATCAGATAGGCTTATAATTTGTGTTCTTGGATTTCCTTTTGTACAGTTATAATGCAGTTATAGAAAGCTGGCAGCTTGCTTTTACTTGGGAGCCAAGTGTTGATTTTCAGATCCGGGATGTGAGGGTTCGGGTTCTTACAGATATGGCTTGGGTCACAATGCAAGCTTATGTTGACATGGATAACGGGCATTTCAATGTGACTAACACTTTTGAGTTTCACAATGGGCGGTGGCACATGGTGCATCATCACAGCTCAGCGATGCTAATCCATGGAGTTGCAGAGCACATGATATTAGGTTAAGTAGCAGCAAGAGGAAATGAGGATGAATGAATTTGGCAACTACAGATTCGTAGTATTTGGCTGTTTTTATTCGGAAACATTGATAAATTGAACATTGTTTTGTTGGGAACTGTTAATCATGTTTGTCTACCCTAAATTTTGGTTCTTTTCGTGGTGTAAAGACCGCATCATTCTGCTTTCTCCTGCATTTCGTAGCTCCCTTGTTCTACTTTCCTATCTAGTATTCTTCAGGTACATGAATACATGTTAAAAGACCATTGTTTGTTTGAGCCACATTCTGATAAACTGCCAGAGCCTTTTTACATTGGGATATGACTAAAGATGAACGATGCCATGTTCCTTAATTGAGAAATGTAAATGGGAACAATGACAGACTGCTTGGTTTATATTTCAGCTACCAAAACTTGTTTCAAGTGTCATATTCACTTTTTTGAGGAAACATAGCGAGCAGCTTCATACGGAGGCCTTGGTATTCATACGAGTCTCGAGTTGGAGACCAAATATAAACAATTGAAGTCATTCCTTTTGTTTGTTTCGCATAAAAGAAATTATACTCAAAACAACTTTGTTACTACATTTTCAAAGTCCTAGATCTAAATTCAATGTTGATGAAATTTATTCTAATCTTGCAATAATTAATATTTTAACTACTACTCTATTTTATTTGTTAGTTGTCGTTTGACTTTGACATACGTAATTTTAGGTCAATTTATACACATGTTAAAAATAAATTCTTTGTTATTTTATAATTATGATAAATGACATTGTAATTTAAATAAGTTCTTATACTTATTTGAACTTCCTTTAAGTGTTTTTTTTTGCTTTCTTTATTATTATTTTTATAATCACCCCTTAAAATGACTTATGAGTATCGGAGAGCTCGAATTTCTAATTCAAAAATGAAGGTTGTTGAGTACTCCTGACTTTTAATTTAAAAACTGCTTTCCATTTAAAAGTTACAGGTCGTTCCCAAACAGCCCCTTAAATTCATAATATCCGGACAGGGTTATTAATCGGTCCCGCAGTTGCGGTAGTGGCAGACTGGCAGTAGAAATAGAATAGGTTTTTGCGGAATTGAGCGAGCGAGAGAGAGAGAGATATATATATCATTCAGTCAAGCGTAAATCAAAATTCCAACAAAATGGACGAACAAGAGAAAATTGAAGAAACTGTAACAGAGATATTGAAAAACTCAAACATGGACGAAACTACCGAGTTTAAGGTCCGCAAGTTGGCTTCGGAAAAGCTAGGGCTCGATCTCTCCCGCTCCGATCGCAAGAAATTCGTCCGCCAAGTTGTCGAATCTTACCTCTCCGACCAGCAAGCCAAAGCCCAACAGACGGCAACAGCTCAAGATGATAATGATGAAGAAGAGCAAGATGAAGACGACGACGAGCAACAGGGAAAGCGAAAGAGAGACGGCGCTAAAGAGTACGACGACGAGGGTGGTCTCATCGTTTGTCGTGTGAGTCTTCATTTTCACTTTGAACCCTAATTTTGTTAAAATGTTAATCAAACACCTATAAAATTTGCACTTGTTTTATATTCTGTATGCAAATTCTGCGGCAATTTTATTTTTCAGTTTCAGTCATTGTATAGTATATCGCCAGCTATTGTTTTTCTATGGCCATGAATTGTTCATTTGCTTTTTGTGTAGTTAAACGCTAAGAGGAGGGTAACCATTACAGATTTTAGAGGGAAAACTTTAGTGTCAATAAGGGAGTACTACAAAAAAGATGGCAAAGAGCTTCCTTCAAATAAAGGTACCATTCTTTTGATCTATTCCTTACCGTCATTTTTAGTATTTGCGGTGTTCTTTCTTATTCCTTTTGTCTCTAGCACAACAGATAGACTTGTCACTTGTTTATTGAAGTGTATAACTTTCATGTTCGTTCATGGAGTTGGATGATAATGAAAGGATGCTACAACGTTTTTGTTTAGCTTTTTGGACGTTGGGTTTGTTACAATCGGTATCATATTTTGCAATGTGAATTCTTATCAAGAGTTTTCTGCGGAATGGCCTTCCAGATCAGTGTTCATATCTTCCATCTTTATTTTCCTGAATGATGTTCTGATGCTGGTGAAGGAATTTCGTGATGTATGTATATAGTCTTCTTGATAAACATATTTGCAGTTGAGAGAATTATTATCCAATTGTATTGATTGGCCTAGCTTTTGTAACTTAGATTTAGGGTCAGTAGTGTTGCAAGAACCAGCCTTATATGCTTGTTTCTGCACTTCCGCTGCAGGGTTTGTAGTGTTATTAGGTTTAGGTTTATCCTTATAGGTTTCATGAAATTTATTTGTTAATTTTTTCAATTTTCATCTATATGTCCTTGGATGGACGTATTTTTCTCCAAATTCATACGAGATTCTTCTTATAGCATCAATAGCTGTTTAGAAAATCTTGGGTTGCCTTGTGTTACAAATCACCAACGTAGTTAGTTGGATCACATAACATGAACTTTGCTTCCAAGAATGGTTCTGGGCAGAGTGAGATGGCCCAACACACTCTGTGACGGGAAAAAAAAAGAAGAAGATAATAATGAGTACTATATCTACTCATTTGTAATGATATAATATTACTTATATTTTTCATATCACTGCTGTGAGCAGCTGATGATTTACGGGGATTTGGCCTTTTGTCTTTGGAGGGAGATCACTTAAACTCAGTATCCATGTTTTTAAAATTTATCTAGTCCTTGATACATATTTATCCAAAATGTAAATGCACTAATTTGATTGTTGCATAACGTAATTAAGTATAGAATTTTTGCTTGTTGTGTGTTAATTCGATGACTTTATTGCCTGCCCAAGGTCAAATCATTCTATCCTATGTATGTTATTTCTTATGATCTCCGCTTTTTGCATGCCCCTTCACCCTCTCCATGTATTTACCTGTTTCTCTTAAGTAGTCTTTGATGATTTTTGGTTTGCATGGACTGTGTGAAACTGCATATGTGATTGTGAATGTTGTCTTTTCCACTGTAATTTTTGGTTGGACGTTTTCTTCATTATTGTCATTTTAAGGTCATGATATGAAACAAGATATATTGTTAGTCTTTCTCCATGACTTCGACCAAGTAAGGTAATGATTGAGCAGTTGAGGCAATATTGCTGATCTTTATAGCTTGAACTTGATGCTTTTCATTTTTATTTTTTTTATGATGCATCTGCAAATTTACTATTTTTTTTTCTCTCCAGGGATAAGCTTAACAGCTGAACAGTGGGCATCCTTTAGGAAGAATGTACCTGCAATAGAAAAGGCAATTAAGAAAATGGATTCAAGGTGAACTGAATGACAGTTCTGCTTGTCTTTTGACGCCTGCAGATGTGAAATGATGGTCAAAGCCCTAGGACATTTTGTGTAGTAACGTTGCTGGGCGTTTCTGTTCTTTTCTGAGGCCAAGGGGTATCTAGTTTTTTTAATGTGTTGAAGATGGAAAGGAAGATGTTGGAAGGTTGTTGCATTATTGGAATACTTTTTAGCGTAAGACCATCTTTTTGTTATATATGATTTATCAATGATATTACTTTGTGGCTTTTATGTCTTTTCCCACTAATTTGCGTGTAATTTGATTTCCTATTGTTGAGATGGAGTTTTGTGGTGTATATTTTTGGTAACCGATGGACCATTTAGAATGCCATTTAATATTGGACATTTAAACATTTTAGCTGTGTGGTTAAAGAAAATAGGATAGTAGTCCAAGAATGAGTGAGTTTCTAGTTTTCGTTTATTATTGCGATTATTTTGACTAAAAGATTAAATAAGGAAAAACAAAAAGAAATTATGTGAATGTACAGTTCTGCAATGCAGTTCCCTTGAAGTTTGTTTTGTTAATATTGTGGTCTCTCATTTTTTAAAACAAGCGTCGACGAGTAACAGCAAGAAATTTATCAACTGAGCGGAGGCGAAATCTCCCCTTTTTTCTACTGTGGTTTGGAAAGGGTAGAAGAGGAGACTAATAACAGCATGAAATTTATCGAATGATGGTTCATTAGTGCATTGAGTGGAACCAGTTATTACAAACTCAAACTTGTATTTGCTTTGCTTTACAAAAGGAGTGTTAATTGAGTAAAAACACACAGCTCATTTGTAAATTCATCTCCCTTTCAAAGTTTAGATTTCCTCCCCGAGATATGGATTAATGGGGCTTAAATTTATTTAGATAGTCTTTTGGTTCACCAAGTTGCCACGCTTCCTTATAATTGAGGCCCAAAATCTTGCTCGCCATTCATCTACAGATAACCAAAATAGGGAGATGCTGAGATGTCCAGTTGGCTAACACAGCACCACAAGTCACACCCCCAAATAGAAACAAAATCATTCGAAAGACTCCAAGATAAGCCTCCCTAGCCAAAACTAACACCACTCATTAATTGCTTGCAACTCTCAGTCCAGCGTACACCCCATGAGCCAAAATTCTCCACAACTTCCGCCATACCACTTCTAGTCTTTTACTACTAAAACATACTGCTGCTAAAACTAACCCCCAAAAGAAAAAACCTGAATAGCAGAATAACCAAATGGGTTGTGTATCATCCAAAAGAATTGAAGCCAGCGTAGCCACTGACGTATACCGACCGGCAGCCTTCGATATCAGCACCATCCAGGAACCGTGGCTAACGGGGGATGGCGAAGGCGATGCTCAGGAGGACCAATATCTTGAAAACGAGAAGCCCTCACAGGCGCAATTACCCCCAGTAGCTCTGGAGAAGCTAAACAACTCCCTTGAAGCTGAAGAAACTCCCCCTCGTACTTGGGAAGAAGTCAGCAAGGACTTGGAATTCATCAAGCCCAGCTTACGCACTAACTCCCTTCCCCCTCAGCCTCCCACTTCAACCCCGGTCACTCCTCCGCCACAGGCGAGTGTGATGCCTTTGAAGAAGGTCAAGCGGAGGAGTTTTTCTTTTCACACGCTGGAAGAACTAGAGAACAAGGTCTCCTCCAAACGAGAACCTGAGTTGAGAAAAACCGAGTCCGTGGACGACCTTGCCAAGCTCAACTCAGTCAAGTCCGGGTTGAGGAAGATTAGCTCCGTCAAGGGATCAGCCGAGTCGAGAGTAGTTTCATCTCAGCAGGCATCTAGGGTGGAGACAGAAGGGTCCAGGCCAGTGACAGAGAATATATTTTTGCTCAAAGATAGGATGGAGAGACAGAGAGAAGGGAAGGAATCGGGTTTTTTAAAGCGCGACCCGCTGAGTGACTACCCGGAGCTGTGTCCACCAGGTGGATCTAATTCGGTAGTTGTCTACACGACGTCATTGGGTGGTGTACGCCGGACATATGAGGACTGCTACAAAGTGAGGTCCATTCTGGAGTTACACAGGGTGGTGTTTGACGAGCGAGACGTTTCGTTGCACGGTGGATTCTTGAACGAGTTGAAGGAACTAGTAGGGGAAGGAGTGGGAGTGCCGAGGATGTTTGTGAAGGGAAGGTACATAGGAGGAGTGGAGGAGGTGATGAGATTGAACGAGACGGGGCGGCTGAGGAGGATATGGAACTGGATAGGGGTGGAGAGAGGAAGTGGGAGGCAAGGGTGTGAAGGGTGTGGTGGAGCTAGGTTTGTGCCGTGTTTGGATTGCGGCGGGAGTTGTAAACTAGTGGTGGTGGTGGAGGGGAAAGCTCAGAAGGAGAGGTGTCGTGAGTGTAACGAGAATGGACTAGTTTATTGCCCCGCTTGTTCGTGATATATTTAATGTAAGTCGGTCGGTCTGTGTGCATGTATGGTAGTCTACCATTTGAAATAATTATCATACATATATAATTTTGAAATTCAAAATTTTGAATTTAGCAATCAAATTGTTAATCAAACTGCTCAATCTCCTGCTAACATCTCAGCTGTGCTGAGACCCTTCTTCCTCAGAATTCTCCTTCGTCTTCACCTAGTATATAATTTCTTCCTCCTACAGTAGCTTTCTGTACTGTATCATCTTTCTCATTCCTTTAATTCTTCATATCTAAACATATATGTATGTATATACATGCTAGTGAATTAATTCATTCTGTGTGTATTGCCAGCAAGCATTCATATGCGCGCTGTTTGTTTAAAGCTGAGGTCTTATGCGATATACACTGAGCAATTGCCTTAGACGCATAGTTTAATGATATCATTAAAGACGAAGAGAAATCATATATATATATATATGCTTGGCCGTCCCAAACACATCTAATATATAAGCAGTACGCTGGAAAAGAAAAAAAAAACACGAAAAGTACTACTACGATTGATCAAAATATGTACTAGTAGTCTTGAAAAATAATATGAAAATTTTCTAGTGAAAAAAAATACAGGATATAATTGAATATGTTACGAATCGATCATGAGGGAATTATGCGACTATTTCTTGTCAAAGAGCTTTTGGTATAGCTGCTGTGTACTGTAGGAAGGTTGATGTATCATGGGCTATGTACCGGATAGAAGGAAAATAAAATCATTGAGAGAGAGAGAGAGAGAGTTTAAAGAAGTAGAACATATTTATGCATACAAACAAATTTATGATAAAAATTTATAAATTAATACAAGTTTGACTTATGGACAATTTTTTTTTTTCGTAATTAATGAGGTCAATTAATTTTTTTTGTTTTTATGCACATTTGTAAGTTTCTCTTGTTAAATTGTTTGTGTACAAATATTTATTCAAAAAAGTAAGCCTAATAAAACTTGACTATCATATTTTTATACTACATAAGTTTTAAAATTAGAGTTATATTTATCTTTTAATATAGTATTATTTGTACATTGATTTCATTTATCATAAATATTTGTAAAAATATAAATGTGTAAAAATTTATATTTAAGAGTATTCGTTGTGTATTTCGTAGTATTTCACCTCAAATTTATTAAAAGTGAAAAAACAATTCTTCAATTTTGAACTATAAGATTTTGCAAACATAATTTGTGTGAACTAAAATGTATCCTTAATTTTAGAACATATAGAGTATTTTATTTTATTAAAGGTTATGAATTTTTACTTTCTTTCTTTTTTTTTTTTAGTATTTTTCACCTAAATTTTGATATTTTTTTTTGTGATTAAAGAAAATGATCTATAACTCATTCTTATTTTGAGGTAGACTAATCAAAACTACGTCATCTTGATTAAAATTTTTAAAACAAAAACAAAAAACAACCAAAACGACGTAATTTTAATTAGCGTAACTCACAAATAAGTATGAGTTATAACTCAATTATCTTATTTCCTTCATTTTACTTGTATTTGTAACAGAAAACACTCGTGTTAAGAAGAAATACTTATTTTTTTTTTTGTGGGGATTATGGCGGCAGAAATTATAGTTTCAGGTAGCAAGTACCCAGAAGAGTATGTATAGGAGTGCAGGCGAATATTTTCAAAAGTTACTGGTCTGTCATTGCCCTTACGCCATTATGGGCTTACTTTACATACATAGCTTTCTTAGCCGGCCTTTTAGACTTGGCCCACGACATTTCTTCTCGATACTTTGCAAAACCAACATCTATTCTACCCAATTGTTTAAGCACGTTCTGTTTTATTATTATAAAACATTTTTTGCCGTTATTTTTGGCCTGGAAATCTTTATATTGCGTTAATATAACCTAGCTTAATTAATCAGTTGTAACATTTTACATCGATAATATTTGAGTTAGTGAATATATTTATAAGATCTCAAAAAAGTGTATTTGCATTTGATGACCGTATTTAGGTCAGTAGTATTGAACCTTATAAATACATTCACCTCGTTTAGTCATTTGAAAAGTAATATTAAAACTTATAAATACATTCACTAACTCAAATCTCATTGATGTGGAATATGATGTTACATTATCCGCTTAATCAAAATAATAAATTTTAAAAAAAAATACGTCTATATTGTCATTAGTTTAATTTGTTTTTATCCAATGTTAAAAAGACAGATGCCAAGTATTTTCGTCATCTGGTTCGTCATTCTCTACTTATAAGCTAGTGATTAATAAAGAAAAATGTTTGTTTCATTAGCTTCTAATTAATATTATATAAACACACTGACACGGTTAGAGAATTGAAATCCAATCAGCAGTAGGTTAGCTAGTGCAGCTGTGTAAACAAATATTAGTAGTACTAATAAAAGTAGTTTGGCATTGCCCACCCTTTGCAACTTGCTAATTAAATTGTTAGGAAACTTTGTTATTGACAAAATATGCATTAACGGATTAGAATTATTGAAACGAATTCGGGTGATTATAATTAAGTTGGCTACCTACTTAATTAATTATATTATAATTACCTATAGGGATTCTATTAATAGATGGTGCTAATTAACACTAGATTACATGTATGTAGATTATTAGAAAACAAATCCAACTTTTTAAACGGGCAGACATTAGTTAGTTTTAGTGAACCCACTAACATAACTAAGTGGCTTTCTCCTGTAGTTAGCTCTAGTAGCTTAAAATGATGATTAAGGCCAAGCACATCACATGGCTAACTAACTTAATTTGGTCTTCACTTCAATTTGGAGTTTATTACTTTTAAGTAGGTTTCCATCGAAATCTTCTTTTCATTTATTCGTTGATATAAAAACAGTTTGTTCATCATACATACGGAGCATAATATAATTTTATTGAGGAAAAATGAAAACAGACCGTAGTCTATTTCTTTTGATGTAAAAATTTTATTATTTTTTGCAGTATTTTTGAAAAATCTAACCTTATCTAAATAAGAGCAGAAAATTCTCAATTTGCATGCTTATATAAGCTACGTGCACTTCATAAAAACTTTTTTTTTATAAATGTGCACTCTTTTATTTCTTAACATTGTTTTCAACCATATAATTTTATGTTTCATAAACATTACAAAATATAAATACTCTCTAAATTCAGAATCAAGGTATGTCACTGACATTTTTGAAAGTTTAAGATAATAGTTACAGAATATTCATAAAAAAAGACTAACAAAATTTTAACTCTTGACATAATAAAATCAACTTATGTTTCATAATCAGTTCTATCAAATTAGGTCGTCACAAACTCCTAAGTTATTGTTTGGACAAAAAACTGACCAAATCGGCATAAGCATTACAAATCAGTAAATTAAATTCTTGTGGATAGGGTTGTCTTTTTCTTTGTTTTTGTTTGCAGTATATATAGTTGTTTAGGCGGCAAGCATTACGCTAATATATATAGCATAGATTAATGAAACAACACTCGATCTCCATCAGGTCCGGAAATCAATCCGTAGTCCTGCCTTGCCTTGTGAAAAGAATACTACGAATCTGTTGATTTCGATCTACTCTTACCGAAATACATGCGTAACACAATAATATACACTATCAAGGGGAGTATTTTCCATTTAAGAATATCAATTTCCAATCAATAAAATTCACTTTGTTTATGGTCTCAACTATATCTAATCGAATGTTTAGAATTTTTACGTGAAGTTTAAAGTGAAAATTCATATTAAAAATGTTAATGCCCCCCAATTCTCCATGTAATCTGCCTATCCAACATAAAAGACCCTTTTTTTTTTTGCTAAATAAATAGAAGACGTTAAACATGTGATGATATTATTTATCATACATTAATTAAAAGTCGGGATACAATAAGTGCTTATAACCAAAGATTTATCTTTTTGAAATGAAAAAATAAAATCATAAAACTGTCTATTTAATCTCTTATGATTAGATTCACTTAAGGTATTGTCCTCTCTAAATAGTTCGAATTCAAAAACTTAAAACTCTCATAGTCCCTTTCACTTGAAAAGCGACGCCTCTTTGAGAATAGTATGGTCAATTTGTTTGTTGTGTTTAAATTAGGAGTCGCAACAATTATATATGCCCCCGGTGAGACATGAGCCCATACCGGAAAACAGGTAGAATTCCTTGTGGAGGATTAATCCTCTCTAATAATAAATTTATATATATCCAAATCTTGGTTAAGAATATATGTTTGAGTCAGCAGAATAAATAGGTTTGTTCTACCATTGACTCTCCTCCTCCCCTGTACAGTTGGTGCGGGGAGGATATTGAACAAATAGAAGTGAATCTAAGTGATATCTCAATGGACTAAAAGCAATCAGACAAATTAAGCTACATGAGATCTGATCTGCCACAATACTTTTCTTGTATCAGATTTTGCACCACCCCTGTTCCAATTAAGTGACGAGTGAGTAAGTGGATGAAATAGCTTTTATTGTCTGGCTGGGTTTCACATCAATGGCATCATATATATGTATTTCCTATACACTACATTTTTTGTTCTCTTCTTCTTCCAAACTTGTCAGAAAAATAATTAAAAAATATAATGGTGCTGCTTTACAATAGCCATAGGCAAACATGCATGTCTTAATTGTTAGTAGTATAGATATATGCCATGGTTGAGAAACCCTCAGGCTAGCCCAAAAATTAACCTCTTCTTCACAATCTTTGGAGTGGGGCACAGACCAAAATTCCTCTCTCTCTCTCTCTCTCTCTCTCTCTGTCTCTCATATTTGCATTTATCAAATTCTTGATATTATATCATCAAGAATTTGATAATGATAATATGAGAGATGGATGATATTGTTGATTTATAAAATGCACAGGCTAAAAGGTGAGCAATTGCTCATCTCTCATATTTGTATTTTCAATTGTATATAATATATAAAAGCAAATTGAAGTTTTTCAGTTGTGTCCACTCACAACTTAGAATTTCCTTTTTGGCCATGATTGTCTTCACATGGATTTCAACCAAAAATATTGTTTTTATCTAATGGCTTTCCTTCTATTTTCATGGAAATCACCTAAAGTGAAATAATTAAGCTTATTAATTTAAGAGGGGGAGGAGAGAAAATGTATTTTTCACTTGATTGAACTGTTGGTTTAAGGTAGCCAAGGAACACCAAGTAAGATGGTCTCCACATGGGGTTGGGCATCAAAAATCATAAGCCAAAGCTTAGTTTAATTAACTTAATAAATAAAGTACTAGCATTGTTTCAATTTGCTTTAGAGGTAATAAAGTTAAAAACCAAAGGAAAAAGGAAAAAGAGATGGGTAAACAAATAATACACATTTTCACATTCTAAACAAATAATGAAGCAATGTTTTCTGGGCTAAAAGAGTAAAAAGCTTCCCCTGTTTTTGGGGTTTGGTAGGGAACCTGCATTATTACTAGTAGCTTTGTTCCTTTTTAAGATGTAGAGTGGATCAAAAGGGTTCATGTCCCTTGACAAGAGGATGGGGTGAAACCTTGAAAAATTCTAAACTAACATAAATTTTGGATTATGATGTAAATTTATGTTCCAAACACATTTGCTTAAGTTAATATTCAGGTTGCTGTTGAGTTAGATGTTCTTAACATTTTTCATAATCAATTTCTGTTTATCAGATTCGAAAGTTAAAGATTTGAGGATATAGGATACTACTTAATATAGTTAAACTCAAACCAGATTTAATTTTTCAATTACAATAGCTAAGAACAATAATAAATCATAACAGAGAACACAGTGCAGTAAACAACTCGAACTATTTGTTCGGTTTATCTATGCTTAAGCACATCTATATTGTAAACATGTTTTTTATATTCAAATTTAGATTCGGTTCGACTCAATTTATTTTATTTAAATTATTATCAAAACTCGTTAACACTCAAGTAAACACAAATTAAGCTCGACACAGTTAATAAATAAATAATATAACTGTTGGTCATAACAAGGTTCAGCTCATAGATTAATTATTTCACAAATATAACTTGGAACGCTCCACAAAACTCAGCTCTTTTAACATCCAACAGCGATGACCTAAATATAAAGTTCATTATTAAACGAATCAATTGGCAGGTGTCAATCGGCACAGTTATGTTCAAGCTTATTGCCTACTTATGCGCTGCCACACACGAACATTCACATAACCCAAATTTGATTGGTTTGTCTTCATTGTAGTCCATGTTCTCTATTTTTTAATTTAATTTATTATATATCGTTTTTAAGAAAATAAAGCTAAAAAGGTTATAAACTACTGGTAAGGACACTTATCCGCACCATTATTCGTAATTATTAAGGAAAAGAATTTTTTTTTTTAAAAAAAAGATAACAAATAATAATTGCTGACATGGATCTAAACAAACTGATAATACAGTATCTTTGAGTTTTATTCCAACGAAGACATAACCTATAGTAACTCCAAAACAAACAATCACCCGTTAGATTGGCAAAATTCAATGACGGCATGTTTGGAAAATCTTTAAAGAGTACTCCATATGATTTACAACAAGTGACGTTTGATTTTTTTATACGTAATTTTAGGTAAATATTTTATTTAATTTTAAAAAAATTATTAATAAAAAAATATTTTATATAAGAATTAATATGCATAAAAAATTTAACTAAAATAAAATATTTAACATATAAAAACTCGCTTAAATTTATGTACAAAAAAATCAAGTGTTAATTATTGAAAATGAGGAGGATGAGTATTTTGTAATGAATCTTAATTGATCTTTTAATATATTTTTTTAAGCTCGTTTTAATCAACTGCGTTTCCACAGGTCAAAGGAAATTGCCTCGATCAAAAGCTAGTCTCCAACTTGAGTTTCATAATGATTACATTGCGAACGACTGCCCAAACATAATATGTTTTTACAATTTCTTTTCTTATTATTATATTGGAAACTTTTATATATTGTAGGTATATTATTTTTACATAATTAGCAAAATTTAAAATTTCAATCTCTTCATATTAAAGTATTCGTGACAAAACAAACACATAACAGATTTATAAAATATAAAAGCAACAAACAAAATATACTTCTTTTTTAAGGTAAACAAAATACAATATGAAATAGTGAAAATAATTTCATGTGGAAGGAATCTTGAAAAGATGAATACTAAGCGAGGTTATGGGTCTGGTAGGTATCTTTACAATATCCTAATAGGAGACAGGGTAGCTTAGTGTGTTAAAAGATGCAAAGTTAGATTATAATTAAACTAATCCATTGTCCTTTTATTTGTTCCTTCCAAGGGAAATGACATCTTAATCCCTAGAAAGAAAGATACTTGATTCTTTATTTATTTTATTTTTATTTATTTGGCTAAATTATACTTGACTCGTTTGTTAATTCGTTGGTAGTCCACCCGTGCAAGTTTTTAGTCCTAATCACCTACAACTGTACAAAGACTAATTGTTTGATGGGCTGTTAGGAAGCCAGAAGCCATAACATGTAACAAAAGATGTTTTACCTTGTATTTTTTGTAACACTTTGGTAGTTTGGTGGGATGGGAGTCTTTGTAGAAAACAAAAGGGGTAAAATTACTAATTTTGATCTTTCTATCAAAAGTATATCCATGTGTATTGTATTAAACATTAATATCCAATTTTTTATTTTTGTTTTTGATAATTTTGAAACATATATGTTGCTGAGTGACCTAACTATGTAGAGACAAGAGCAGTGTTGAACTGCATTGGAATAGAGGATAACGGCCATCCCTCATTTTTTTAAATTTATATTATTACTCCTAAAATTTTATAAAATATTACTTAATATGTATCATATATTATTTTTTATATTTCATCTCATCTGATCATATTTTTTTCTCTCGCTTCTCGCGATATATCATCATGATTCAGTCCTGGACAAGAGAGAAAGAGACTCAATTATATTTAAATTTATTTTATTGTGATACAAGTCAATGGCTTGGGTTGAATAGCGTGTATTTTTTTTTAATTTTTTTTTTTTTGGGGCCAGAGAATTAGCATGTAGTTTCATTACAGGGTTGATGGGTTTTGTCTATATCTGTGATGGGGTTGAAAGGACTTGGTGGAAGGGTGGTAGGAAGCACAAAATTTTGCTGATGTTAATGATGAGTCCTCTACTATAATTTTTTTATGCACCACTTTGTCCCGTAATGAAAGAAACAGTCAAAATATTTTCTCTTAAATTATTATAATTGTAATTTCTCCAAAATCCAATTAAGAAAAGACAACTTGTTCTACTTCCATGTTTCCTTCCTTTCTACTTTAGCTAGCTTATGATCAAGCCTTTAGAGGAAATGTGACATTCAAACTCCCTAGCTCTAGTAGCATCACTACCGAATTTGAAAACAACATCGTATAATAAAACATACTTTGGTTGATAGTATAAATAGTTGGCTACAATTGAAAAGTGTTCATATAAATTGTTCCTTTTATTAATTAAATTCTAAATCACTTCTTGATATCAAGAATTCTTTTTATTTTTTTTTAAGAATAATACCAAAGCTCGACACTTGAATAAAAACATTTTATTGGATGAGAGACAAGATCCCTCATTAAACGACACTTGATTAAATATGGAGACAAAATTTTACAAAAACAAAGAGAAACTCTATCAGATTAAGATTAAAGGAATAATTTTTCGTTTGGAGAAAACTAATCTAAATTACTATAAATGAAATCGCACAATAGAAGGTGAAGTTCTAAAACAATTTTTTTAATTTACTAAGATAATTAAAAGAATAAGATTAATTTAAGAGAGAGTACTTCTGAAATAATGGAAACTAAAGTTACAACATGATAATAACATACAACACGTTATGTTATGACACAATAGAGATTGTTGATCAAGAAAATAAGCTACATCATCGAGGGTTACAATTGACATCACAACAAACCTTTTACACCTCATAGCCCAACAGATATTGCAGGGTAATAATACATCTATTATGGGACAACTTAGTCTTAAAGAGTAGAATACTATGTAGTATTATTAAAATATATATTAAATGTTGTATTTGCCTATTAACATATTTTAATGTTCTTCCTTTGAGGGCAAGCCATTCCCTAAAGCTAATTAATTATGAATTGGAATATTTACACTAATTCTATAGTAGGTACTATAAGCATAGATAGATACATAGGGACCGTCCAATAAGTCCTAGACAAACCATGGCAGCGACATATTGGAGCCTATGGGTCCTGTCAAATTTTTTTATACAAAAAAATACGTGTAGGAAAATGAAATTCTAAATTTTATTATTTGTAAAATTGACAACATCGATAAAAAATTGAACTACTGCTTCCTCTTAAAGAACCAACTTCACCACTGAATGTGACAAATTTAATTTCACTATTTTTTTTAAAAATATATATCACTTTCCACTCCGAAAATACATACAAAAATTTGGGGGAGTAGAATAGAACTGATAAATTGGGGAATATACCCCGTATATTCTGCTCTGTACTTTGGCTTAATGACATGAACCATTTGCGTTGGCCATCGCTCTTTGTAAAAGAGAAGAAACTAAGTTAAAATTAAAAGTTTTATACATATTTTTTCAATTGACGCTAGACAAATTTAGACGGGAAAAATAATTGATTTAACATTGACAGATTAATCGACACAAGGTCGAGATTATTCAAACAAACGCAGAATGGCAAATGATAAAAAAGATAATTAATCGAATCATACATAAATATATTTGTTAGTAAATCTAAAAACATAAAATTAAGAATTCAACTGGAAGTTAGTTGGAGGCAGGATTCGGTTAAAGGAGTTAAAAAGCTGGTTGGATATTATAACTTAAATTGAACCCTTATTAATATGTATGTGAGATATTTTCGAATTTAGACTTTGCTAAAAGAAGTAGAATCATACCTTAAGAGTACGATTAAAAATTCTTATCTTATGATTTGTGAGGGAACAAGTTCGAGACTTTATGTTAGTCTTGATCAGATCAAGAAAAAGAAGAAGAATGTAAAAGTTGAAAGAATAATGTGAGTGTTACAATTTCTTATTTGGACTAATTTGTTTGTAGATTACCCATTTTTGTAGCACACTTATGCATATAAATAAATTTATAATTTAATAAAAATTTGATATGTGAACAGTTTTATTATTCTATTTCTTCATTTAATTAATAGAATCCATCAACTTCTTTTGTCTTTATACACATTTGTGATTTTCTCTAGAGAATTTGTTTGTGCGCAAAAATGTATTCATTTGTTTGTATGAAAAAATTTATTATTTTCGAACTTATCTATTATACAAATAAACTCACAAATTAATTAAAATTTGACATGTAAAAATTTTATTATTCTCTTTTTTCTTTAATCAATGAGATCAATTTGTTATTTATTTATTTATGTACTTTTATAAAATAATTTGTGTGCAAATATTTATTCATGTAAAAAAGGTCTTTACAGGTTGCAATTGAATTCGTAAGTGGAGGGTAATTAATTAGATCATTTTTAGATAGTATTGGATAATAACTTAATGTACCATTATTAGGAGGCGATATATTCGGGTCGATGAAAAAGAAAGAAAAATAAGAATTTACTGGGTCCTTTATTTCATTCGATTCATAAAATCCGAAAACAAACGGACGAGAGTCTCAAGTGTTTAGTGGTATCGTCAGAGTGTTGTCAGCAAGCATAATGCAGAATGGCAGTGGCTGTAGCAGTAGAGGTGTAAATAAAAATAAAAATTGTAGTGTGGAGAGGGTAACGTAGTTTGTTAACCGTGGCTAATACTGGTTTTAGCGACGGAACGAGCGACCGTTACAAAAGGAAAGCCTTTCCTACTAAAGAAAAAACACACAAGAGTACACTGACTGCAGCACCGTGAGTAGTAGTAGAAAGCGCAACCCGACAAGTTATACCAGTGGCAAGTGGTAATATTATTATTATTATTATTATTATTAATCTATTAAACTAATGCCAGTAGTCGGGTAAAGGAGGAAGTCCTCTGGAGAGAGAGAGAGAGAGAGAGAATTGAAGTCCGGCTTTTGTACGTATATTTAACCTCTCTTCGGCTTTTCTTTAACGGCGTTTTCTCATTATTTCCCGGATTCTAAATCTGAGAGAGAGAGAGACTTGGAGCTTCAGGAGGCGGTTTTGGGAGTCTTGCAGAGCGGTTTTCCGGTGGAATTCGAAACGTCGAGAATTAAAAGCAGTGTAATTAGTGAGCAGCTGACGGTTCTACTTGTACACAAAACCACACCCCTCTTTCGTATTCAATCATCATTATTATGATTGTAAGTGGTGGTGGGTATTACCCAAATATTGCATCGCTTGTAAAGCGGTGAAGAGGTTTAAATATCAACGCCTGCTTCCCTAATTAATTCCGTTCCTGATTTTTTTTCCAAGTTAGAAACCCATTACTAGTCTATTCTACTAGGAGTGCATCTTTTGCATAACGTGTGGCTGTAGTTTGTAATATTAATGGCGATTCGAGCTGGGTCGTTTCCGCATTCCGGTCTTTCAGGTTAAGATTCCCCATTAATTTTAAATGACTCTTTTCCCTAAACCCCAAGACTGTTGAAGTAATTGTGAGTTTTGATGTGTGTTTTCTTTTGTTTGCAGGCGGTACTAATGGTGGTGGAAGGGAAGATCTGTACACGGAGCTATGGAAGGCATGTGCGGGTCCATTGGTGGATGTTCCAAGAACTGGAGAGAGAGTTTTCTATTTTCCACAGGGACACATGGAACAAGTATGTTCTCTTTCCCATCCCTAAGTACCTTAATTACCACTACTTTCTTATTTTGTGAGCAAAAGAAAAGGAATAAACCTATACTAGACTGGATTGGTTTCTTTGTTTTGGGTAATTTTGCTTGTTTAATCCTGGGGTGTGAAAGTTTTTCTATTTTGGGGTTCTGAGTTTATTTTTGCCTTTTTGTTTGATTTGGTGCCCGTTGACTGTTATTAGTTGGAGGCTTCAACAAATCAGGAACTGAACCAGAGAATTCCACTCTTCAATCTTCAACCAAAGATCCTTTGTAGAGTTGTTCACATTCAGTTGCTGGTATGATCCTCTTCATTTCTTTTATAGTGGTGTTAGAGTATTTTATGTATGGGCTAATATGTTCAAAAGTTTCAAATATTGCTCGTAGTGTGCCAGAGCTCTTGAAATGAAGCTATTTCTCCTTAATAATATTTCTATAATCACCACCTTAATTTTTTGGAGTGGTTGATGAGGCAAAAATGCTTTACTCTGTATAGGCCGAACAAGACACGGATGAGGTTTATGCACAAATTACTTTACTGCCCGACTCTGATGTAAGACTTAAACATACCCTTTCTTTATCTTGAAGCTGGTCTTACTTGTTGAAGGTTCTTTGTTGTAATTGTTTGTGTTAAATAAAATTTTGACCTTTAGTTTTATGAAACTGTTTATAGCAACCTGAGCCAACAAGTCCCGATTCATGCCATCCGGAGTCTCCTAGGCCAACTGTGCACTCTTTCTGCAAGGTTCTGACTGCCTCAGATACAAGCACACATGGCGGGTTTTCAGTTCTTCGTAAACATGCAAATGAATGTCTCCCTCCTCTGGTAACATTGATTGTTGTGTTCTTGATATTCCTATTGTTCGTCAATTCTTTTGTCTTGGTTGTTTTTTAATTTTATTTTCAGATTTGCTTAAATTCTATTTTTTGTCCTACATTATTATTTGTTCAGGACATGACTCAGCCTACTCCCACCCAGGAATTGGTTGCCAAGGATCTTCATGGTACCGAATGGAAATTCAAACACATATTTAGAGGTGATAAATCTTTATGTTTCACTTTTCTCAGTGTCGGTGGATGTAGTCATTTTACTAGTTGACTTAGAGAGGAACCTGCATAACATGTTGGCTAATTTAATTCAAATCGAGTTCTCCTTTCATTATGGAGTTGTTTTTAACCTCTGCCATATATAAGCAGGCCAACCACGAAGGCATTTGCTGACAACTGGATGGAGTACATTTGTTACTTCTAAGAGATTAGTTGCTGGGGATTCTTTTGTATTTCTTAGGTCTCTCTCTCTCTCTCTCCTCCAATTTTCCAAAATAACTATATTCGTGTGCCTTTTACAAATACAATCGAGTTACATACTTGAATATATAACTAATTGGTACATACTTAAATATATAACTAATTCATAGGGGAGAGAACAATGAATTACGTGTTGGTGTCCGACGTCTTGCTCGTCAACAGAACTCCATGCCTTCATCAGTGATTTCAAGCCAGAGTATGCACCTTGGACTGCTTGCTACTGCGTCTCATGCTGTTGCAACAGAAACTCTCTTTGTTGTGTATTACAAACCAAGGTATGACATAAAACATCCTTCTGCTGAACTTACCACATAATTATGAGTAACTTCGATTCAGTACATGAACCTGTTCTTGTAATAAACTTTCTTAAATACATTCTTTCAGGACAAGTCAGTTCATCATAGGCTTGAACAAATATCTAGAGGCCGTTAACAACGGTTTTACAGTTGGTATGAGATTTAAGATGCGGTTTGAAGGGGAGGATTCTCCTGAGAGGAGGTAATAGCTTTTTTCTGCAAGTGATTGCGTATAACTTTTAGTACCAATAAGTGAGAAGTTTCCTTGATCAAATAGGTTTACAGGCACAATAGTTGGGGTTGAAGATATATCCTCCCAATGGGAATGTTCTAAATGGAGATCATTGAAGGTTTATAGATTTGACACTTTATGTTCTGTACATATCCAACTCCTGAAAGGAAAAGTGACAGAAATGAGAATTAACATCTTTTACCTATTTGTTCCAGGTTCAATGGGATGAACCTGCATCCATTACAAGACCAGAAAGGGTTTCTCCATGGGAGATAGAGCCTTTTGTGGCTTCTGTGCCTACTAGTCTGGGTCAACCTGGCGTAGTAAAGAATAAACGGCCTCGGCCACCAATCGAAATTCCTGGTCTGGGTGAGAAGAATTTTTCCTGTCATATGCTTGCTCTACTAGTTGTTATTATGGTAAATTACTTAATTTTTCAGTTTGAAATAACTAGTCCTCTTGTTCATCATGTAGAATCTGCTTCTTCGGCAGTTTCAGCCGTCTGGAATCCTTCCCACGATTCAAGCCAATTAAGCAGTACTCCTGAAGGCCAGAGGATTGATTATGTCTACAAGCACTCGGTTCAAACGGAACATTGTTCCCTTACCAAAAATAACAGCAGTAATAATGTTTCAAGGACTATGGCTGAGGGAGGTTGGCTATCCTCATCCCATGTAAGGGCGTCTCGGCATAAGATCTATGATGACATGGAAGATAATAAAAATGCCTCAGCTTGGTCTGTGCCACCAAGCTATCTTAATGAGAACTCGACACAACATCGCAATGATCCCCTGGCGCTTCATATTGATGAGAGGAAATCTGACACTGTTGCAAGTTGCCGATTGTTTGGTTTTGATTTGAAAAGTCCCTCAACAGGTGCAGCACTCACTGAAATACCACCTTTGAGACAAGTCAATGTACCACGTGCCACTTCTGAAGTGGATATACCAAGTGCACAGTCAGTCGGTGATTCAGGAGAAAAATCAGACATTTCAAAGGATTCCAAGGAAAAGCAGCAAGGGCAGTTGCACGTTTCACCAAAAGAAGTACAAAGCAAACAGATTAGCTCTACCAGAAGTCGTACCAAGGTATATAATGAATGGATGGCTTATGCAAAAAGTGCCGTTTAGGTTATGGATTGTTGAAGTTTATGAAATTTCATTTTCTGAAGTAGTAATAAATATTTGCATTGTCTTGCAAAGGTTCAAATGCAAGGGATTGCAGTGGGTCGTGCTGTGGACTTAACTGCGCTGAATGGGTATGATGAGCTTATAAGTGAACTAGAAGAGATGTTTGATATCAAGGGACAGCTTCATCCTCGGAGTCAATGGGAGATAGTGTTTACAGATGATGAAGGGGATATGATGCTCATGGGTGATGATCCATGGAAGTAAGTATTTTTTTTACTTCTTTTCATATACACACACAATATGTTTTCTTAAGAAAAAAAATTGGAATTTACAATTTAACATTGTCTTCTAGGGAATTTTGTGACATGGTTAAAAGAATCTTTATTTGCTCAAGCCAAGATGTGAAGAAAATGAGTGCTGGGAGAAAGTTTCCTATATCCTCCATAGAACATGAAGGATCTGCTTTTAGCTTGGACAATGAAGTATGACCATCATTTTTTCTCTCCCTAGTTTTGCTGTTTTCAGAAAAAAAAAAAATCCTTTGTTTATTTTCTCTTGAGGGTGGTTCTTTCTTCTTGTTCTACTTTCCTCCCCATTTTTTGGGAGCGGAAACGTTTATTGGATTTCGTAGTGGGTTGGTATGCTTGAAGATGTATTAATGGAGGGTAGAAGTCAGAGGCTAATATGCAGTTCATAGTTAAGGCACTTGAAAGATTGTTGAGGTCTTGCTAAAGAAGGGTCTGAAGGGACTAAATTCCAGCATGTTTGCAGTTCATACTAGCGATCAAAAGATTAACCAGAAGATTTAATAAATGAGAAGAGTTTAATGTATTAGGAAAGTTTTGTGAAGGAAGGGTTGCAGGCTGTGTATATTGAAGTCGGGTTAATGGTAAATGTGGATGAGTAGTGTGGTTCCTCCGCCTGTATATAAGTTGATATATATAATAGCGTATGTATTTTGGTTTTTAGCACAATAGCAAGCTACTTGCTGTATCCAGCTTGTGGAAATTGCAAGCTTTGTCGAGACTTCTGTACGCAATATCTTCAATGCAGTAGTGAACTGCTGTCCCTTTGTTTCTTGCTTTTCACTGTGTGTGAATACATAGAAAGCTATGTTACATGGATTCTTCATTTTGCATTGAAGAATATATGTCCGACACTTGACACTGAAACAAGGGTGTGGACGTGGGACATTCTATCTTAGTATAAAAATGTGTTAAAATTGAGATGTACCTATGTCAGATTTTGTATACCGGACACTCCATCTAAGTTTATGTAACTTAGCTAGAAAGAAATGACTCGACTTGCTGCTTATAAGCGTAGGTTTATTCTTAACTTCTTATAAGCATAAATTTATCTCTCAATTTGAACCCCGAATGTTACGGTGTGCCTTGGTAGGAAGAGATTCAATGGCTCCGAATTACGTAACCAGCTGATGACCGACAAATAAAATCAGGGCCATCGGGTTTTCACTTGGCAAAGTTCTTGTGCTTGGCCATTTTATGTTTTCTAGGGTTCGAAATGTATTAGGTTATGAGGGTTATCAAATACTAATACATTCAACTTCCGTACAACATAGATTATTGTAAAATTTTATAATTCAAAATTAAAATTAAATTTTTTACTTTTTATAATTCAAAATGAGGAATAAGTTAAAATATATAATTATTACTCTTGAATACAAATATCCATCCTTTTATATTTTTCTTAATTTATATTACAAATGAAATTATAGAATTTTGACATTGTACTACATTAAAAGAAAAATGTATTTTTAGTTTTGGAAATTATGGAGTATTACGAAAGGAGTTCAAAATTTTGACACATTATATATCTTTCTTTCTTTTCCCTTGGATTAAGTGATTAAGATCGGTAATTAAATTCCTATATGGCATTTAGAGGATGAATTATTATTTGTTATGTTTAAACTTTCAAGTCCAGTCCAACATTTTGAGTTTGATATACATACCGATATACCATTGTTCATATTTCTTTCGTTTTCCCGATTCCCAGTAGATTGATATTTTGGTTCAAATCAAGTGTCGGTTGACTGAACAATATATAAAATCAAGTTACCTGCGGCACGGCCAAATATACTTCATTTGTTTAAAAAAGAAGAAGTTACTTCTCAAAATATTATCAGAAACTTTCTCCGTACCCAAAAATATGATCTAATTCACCTTTTTTTACGTATTTTTAGATGTGATTTAGTACATATTAGATACGTTATTTAATTTATTAGAAATTAACAAATGAAAATATAAGAGTTGAAAATTTATATTATGAAAAAATTTAAGTTATTTTAAAAATCTAACACATACTAAATTTCACATTAAACTACGTGCCGTTACAGTAACTCAACCATGTATATATTTGACTTTGATTATAAAATGATTATTACTAGAAATCAAGTAAAATTTTCAAAAAAAATAATGACTTTGGTTATATAAAAATTTTATTGAAATCAAGACATAATTTATATTTTAAGATTTCATAAATTAGTTGAAACAAAATAAACATAAGTTTTTTTTTTCTGTGCAATAGGAGGAGTATTACTAAAATGACTATTATATGTTCAAAATAATTATATGATGTGCGTGACTGTATGAAATCCAGACAGTTGCTAAGACTTGTAATAAGAAAAAGAAAAAGAAAACGACTTCAATCTCCACAGTTTGCAAACTGCAGTATTTTTCTACTAATCTGTAAAATAAAATAAAAATAAACGACTTCGATGTTCCCAATTTCCAAACTGCAGTACAAATCTGTATGATGAGAGATTGTTTTTCGTATCTATATATATATATTTTTAGAGAGAATTCCAGGCCAGTCATAGATTGAAATTCCCAAATAGTGATGTCATTTTTTATTCTTCCCTAGAACTATTTTCTCCTCCTTTTTCTCTCGTTTTCTGCTTTTCCTTTCACTATCTTCATTTGTCACGACTGCAATCTCCAATCTTCTGCTATCTCTGTTCATAAGGAATATTTCAAATCTAAACCTGTATATTTCAGATCGAACTTTGCAAACTATAAATCTGAAATCTACCATTGTCCGACCTCCTCGTTGTCAAAGCATCTCTCATGTTGCATGCCTCCTATGGTTCATCTTTATCTCTAACTTCAAAGATTTCTTCGCATTCTCTATCTTTCATTAGCGACATTGTTCATTTGCACATCCTCTTTTGTTCCCGACCTCCATCATCTTCTTCAGATTTATTTTTCTTTTTACTTGAGTTTTGTTTCCTCTTTTAAGTTATCTTTTTAGATATTTCGATATGTTTGTTCGGATAATTACATCAAGCGAGAAATAGTAACATTAAGTGAGGAATAGAATCATCAAGTATTTATGTTACCATTACAATTAACTTCATTATGAATGTTACTATTTTTATCATTTTACATGTGAAAACAAATAGTAACAAGATTGTTATTTCTATCTTAATATTGATATGAACAACAATGTTACCGTTAAAATAATTCTTCTACGATTATTTTCTGTTTCTTTATTTTAAAGTTACAATATAATTAACTAGTCATGTCAGAAATCAATTTTCAAACAGTAACATGAGTATTATCATCTTATAAAACAATGATGTTACTATTACTTTTTATTATTTGATGTTACTTTTTTGATTTCACATTTATTTTTTATTTGAAATATATCTGAATTTGAATAATTGTTTATTGTTTGGATTTGTTAAAGGTCAAATAGATGTATTTTTTTTGTGTCAATAACATTTAATAAAAATAGTAACATTAGCGCTACACAATAACATGAAATTCAAAAGTAAAACTCGTTAATGACGAGATCTGAAAACAAAAGACGTTATTTATAATCTGAAAAAATTACATAATTACATGAGAAGATGAAGTTATAATAGCGTTAAGAGAAAAATTAGAGCTTATGGTACTTACGGTAATTTATGTGAAAATATCACTGTTACTGAAGAAGTTTTAAGCAGCATTAATGGAAAATTTTGAAGTTACGAACAGAGCGGCCTGAAAGTGCTCCCTTTTTTAACCCGCATATCTATATTTCGTTAATGGAAGAAAATAAAGAAAAATGACAATTAGTTGTAGGCTTGTAGCCAAGAGCCTAAAAACTTTTAAGTTGTAGGTCTGGGCCTTCACCATATTGAGTCTGGCGATATAATCTCGAAGCTCCTATATCTCGAAGGTCCAGACTGAGCTCAATTACTGAACCACTCTCTGCGTTGTCTTTTACGTATCGTTTTATAGATTAACGTATTTATTAAAAAATGTATTAATTTTATGTTAAATTAATTAAAATATACATAAAAGTTCAATATTATCCCTTAAAAGTTTATTGAAAACAAAGAAAAATAAATTAATTAATATTAAATATAAGAGTAATATAAAAAATTAAGTAATTAATGATTCATTAAAACTTCAAAATAACATGTAAAAAAGAACATAATTTCTCTTTAGAAATACATGTAAATATGAATGGAAGAAGTATAAACATTTAAAGGAAAAATATCACATAAGTTTACGTACAAAATGTCAAATCGATAGTTATTATGAACCGTTATTAAAAATCTAAATGTTGTGTGAAATGGGGAGAAAGTATATGGTAGTTGTAGCTAGGGGTACATAACTATCTGTTTATAACCAAATCAAACGCTTCGGTTTTGAATTTAACAAAACTCAAATCAACTATTTCTATTGGATTTTTTGGTTTTATATAGTAATAAGTCGATTTTTAGATCGGTTTTTTTCTTACAAATTAACAAATTTATAAAAATTATAATTCTAATATTAGTAGTATAAAACTCCTATAATTATATTTCCGTTAATACTTAAAAATTTTGAAATTTTTGTTATATCTAGTATGAATTTATTATTCACATAAACAAATAAGTAGTGATGATAAAAAAAATATATGCTATTATAATTTTTCAAACTTAAATTAGTAATGATATTATACAAAATAACTATAAAATTGTAATGCATGTATATATAAATAATTTTACATTTATTAAATTTAAAATGGTCGGTTTCGATTTTTTTAAACTTAAAACCAAAACTGACCAATGCTACATCGATTTTTTAAAATTACAAACCATTAGTCTTCGGATTTTTTCGACTCGATTTCATTTAGTTTGGTCAATTTCTTCAATTTTTTTGGTTTCGTGCGTACCCCTAATTATAGCTTTTGGTACACTTTATTACTAAAAATTTTTGGTACCGCATTTTTAGACAATATATACTCCCTCCCTCTATTTCTATTTAACTGACAACTATTGAATATTTTATAGTTAACTTAATTAAGTTTTGACTTAAAATATTTATTTTTTAAAAAAATAATTAATTTTTATAATTTTTTAGTTATAAATATGTATGTGTAATTTTTTGATCAAAATATACTTAAATTAACTAAAATAATTTTTTAAGCGACAATTATTCAAGAAAGGAACGGATGGAGAATTAATTTTGTTGACCATGTTACAACATATTCACCGTCGTGCATGATATCATTCTCCAATACTGTTATGGACGTAATAGATATATGCTTCCTTGGTTTTTAAATAAGTGTCATTTGATTTTTATATAAATTAATTAAAAATTTTAAAATAAATATTTTAGATAATAATTAATATCAATAAAATATTTAACTAAAATAAATTAAGATATAAAAAAAATTATTTAAATTTACGTATAAAAATGTCAAACAATATTTATTTAAAATCAGAAGGAGTGTATATATATATATATATATATATATATATATATATAGGGTTAATTTATGACTAACATTAGCTATAAAGACTTTCGTAGCTAATACATTTATAATCGTTGATTGAATCATCCAAATGTGAAAATCAAACAATCAAATAAATAAATAAGTTCATTTCTGCCAGTGCAATTAGCGGAACGAACATCTTCATGTAACACAAGTTTACTACTTAATATGAAAAACAGGAAATAGGTTGCAACCTACCTTTTAAAAATATGTTGTAATAGTTTTTTCTTATATTTTGTAATATTTTTATGAAATCCAACCGTAAAATGGATATTTAAAGTATTCAAAAACATGAAAATGTTCAAATTTTTCATAAATTTTGGTAATGTGTATAGTAACTTTTATAACTAGATAAAATTTTGTTTACGAAAAGTTGTTAAAGCATCATTAAAAAACTATGATGCATATTATATAAACTTATTAAATTTTGTATACTTTGTTACTTCTTAAGATTGTTTTAATCATATGATTAGATTTTCAAAAAATATAAGAAAATAAATAAAAAATTACTACAACCTATAATTGAAAAATAGTTACGGCCTATTTCTCGTAATCATATATATATTATTTGTGTCATATAAAAATTACAGCACTTTTTTTTTTTGGGATGTTCCAAATTATTTGTAACATTTATTGTTTTAGTAATAGTGAAATGTAAAAATACCAAATTAGTTTTTCTCTCTTATTTTTATCTTATGACTTTTTTTATTTTATCATTCAAAACTTTTCCTTATTAAACTATTTTAAATTAAATAAGGACAGATTAAATAATTACAACAAAATCAAATACTTTTCTTAATAATTATATAAAATCAAATTGTTGCAATAAATATGAGGTATGGTTCAAAATATCGGCCGACCCAGAGATATATCGACAGAAAATATTGGTATCAGCCGTACCGGTACCGATTTTCACGGCGATACAAGTATACACCGCTATTAATTTGCATGGACGATGTATGTCCTTGTATTGGCGACTCGTATTGGGAATCGGAGATACGAATTAGAGAACGGCGATAAATTGACGAGATGTGCTAGAACTCCGTCGAGAACATGCTCTCCCTGTTTTTTTTTCAGAAAAAAAAGGCCATGCTTGATGCTTTCAATTGTCTTCCTTTTTTTTTTTTTTTTTTTTTTTAATTTGGTCTTTGGGTTATTCATTAGTTGCTTTTTGGATGTGGGCATAGTCTACGGATTGGTATTAATGTTACTTGGTATTAATATTAAATTTACTTAGTGACTTAGTAAATTTAGTTGTTTTTTCCCCTTTTTTTTTATTTGAGTTACTTATTTTAATTAGATTAAATTAATGTTATTTTATTTAAATATTATAGCCTTGTAATTTAAACCGAATCTAAAATAATTTAAAATAACTATAAATTTTTTATTTATAACTAGTATATTTAGCCTTTTAATTTAGAGTTTATCTGAAAAATAAGTTAACTTTTAAAGATTATGATAAATTGGTAATGACAGTGATAATTTTTTTAATCTTAAACTACAACGTGTATTTAGTTTACAATAATTTTTTGTATAAAAAATTTATAAAGTCAAGTTTAAAATTTTCAAATGACTTAATCCTTTTATTTATTTATTTTGTAGCATGGCTCCAAAAGTAAAGTCAATAGATATTGGTTGGGGCCATTGTCAAGAGGTGAATACTGACAAAAAGAAGGTGTTTTGAAACTATTGTGGTTATTTTTTTGTTTATCTTATCTTTATAATTTTTAAATAATTTTTTTATAATTTTTATGTAAGATATGGTCTTTTTATACGTATGACCCAATATCGCGATAAAAAAAAGGTCTGATACCGCAACTTTAAATTATGTACTGAATGAAAGAAGTATGTCTGTATGCGTGTTTGGTACGTAAAAGAGTATTCCAAAAATAAGAATATCAGCCAACAATAATTAATTAAAATATTCGATCTTCCATCATATGGAGAAGCCTTCTAATCTTCTTCTCCATAAAAGGTGGCTATGCGTCGGACTTGGTTTAACCGTATATTTGAAGTTATTTACCTATTTGCCATTGTAACTCTTTTTTACGTCATTTCGTTATTATTAATAACTCCGGCAACTACTACTACTACTACTACCGTGTTAATGCTGGTTCTTTAGTTTTGTTTTGTATTTAAGATAACTTTTTAGGTATTTCGATGTGCTTGTTCGGGTAATTACATCAAGGGAGAGATAGCAACATTAAGTGTGGAATAAAAACATCAAGTATTGATGTTACTATTATAATTAATTTCATTATGAATGTTATTATCTTTATTATTTTACATGTGAAGACAAATAGTAACATGACTATTATTTTTATCTTAATATTGATATGAATAATAATATTATTGTTAAGATGATTCTTCTATAATTATTTTCTATTTCTTTATTTGAAGTTGCAATATAATTAATCATGTCATAAATCAATTTTTAAACAGTAACAAATGAAATAAACAATAACATGAGTATTATCATATTATAAAACAATAATGTTACTGTTACTTTTTATTATTTAATGTTACTTTTTTGATTTTACATTTATTTTTTATTTGAAAAATCGTTTATTTGTTGGATTTGTTAAAGGTCAAATAGATTTTTTTCCCATCAATAATATTTAATAAAAATAGTAACATGAAAACAGAACATGAAAATAGTAACAAAAAAATAGTAACGTAAAAATAGTAACATTAGCTATACACAATAAAATAAAATTTTGAAGTAAAAAACATTAATAGCAAGATATGAAAGCAAGAAACATTAGTTGTAAGCTGGAAAAATTACAATTACATAATTACAGGAGAAGATGAAGTTATAGTGACGTTGATCGTCAATAGAAAAATACACACACACACACACACACACACATATATATATATACTGTTGGAAAATTTTGAACTTACTAACAGATCGACCTGAAGGTGTCTGGCGATATAATCTTGAAGGTCAAGACTGAGCTCAATTACTTAACTACTCCATCCCTCCTCTTTACATGTGGTTTTAAAGATTAACACGCTTATTAATAAATATATTAATTTTATATCTAATTAATTAAAATATATATAAAAATTAAATATTATCTTTTAAAAATATATTGAAAATAATAAAAATCAAATAAATTAATATTAAATACAAGGATAATATAAAAAATTAACGTTTCATTGAAACTTAAAAATAACATGCAATTAAGTGTCGTTTGACTTTTATATATGTTAATTAAATTTTTTTTAAAATAAATATTTTAGATAAGAATTAATATGAATGGAAATTTTAACTATAATAAAACTAACATGTAAAAAAAATATCTAAATTTACATACAAAAAAGTCAAACAATACTTATTTAAAATCGGAAGGAGTATTATATATTTATATATTAAAAACATGAAATAAGTTGCACCCTACTTTTTAAAAATAGGTTGTCATAGTTTTTTCTTATATTTTGTAATGTTTTTTACGAAATCCAACCGTATATATGGATATATAAAGCATTCAAAAAAATGAAGATGTATAATTTTTTCATGAATTTTGATAATGTGTAGAGTAACTTTTATAACTGGATAAAATTTTACTTACGAAAAATTGTTGAGTCATCATTAAAAAAAATTATGATGCACATTATATGAACTTTTTAAATTTTGTATAGTATATTATTTCTTAAAGTTGTTTTAATCATGCAATTAGTTTTTCTAAAAATATAAGAAAATATTAAAAAAAATATTACAACCCATAATTAAAAAATAGGTTGCTAGCTATTTCTCATGTATATATACACACACTGTGCTCTCATTCTGACCAAGAAGTCTCCCTCAACTTAAAAATTATGTAACCGAAAAAAAAAACTGTAATACTATGTATACTTATGCTATATATCTGATCAACAGCATATATTTATATTGCGCATATTCATCATTTTATTGATATCCTTTCCTGATTTGAGTTGTTATATATATATGCTTAGGTATACGACTAAATTTTATTCAACATCGATGAATGATAATTCCTTAGAGATACGTTTTTAAAATAATGATTTTTAAAAATAATTTTTATATTTTAAATATATATGTATTATCTTATTGTTTAATAATAATGAGAGTTATGGTAAAAACCACAAAATAGTTGATATAATAGAATTAATTAAAATTGTGAAATTGTGGAATGATATTTAAAGAATTTCATTACTTTTTATAGTCTAAAAATATAAATGCATCTCTAATTTTGAAACGGAGAGTATATGTCATTCTCCTATAAATTAAAAAAAAATATATATATATATATATAGAGAGAGAGAGAGATGAAGTTCTATAAATATTGCAAAAGTCCATAATACAGCAAATCTAATAAAAAGTTTATGACAACTTAAATTAATATTACTATATCTATGATAGCTACTAGTTTATCAGGTACACTAAAATAGGTATTTAAAGACTCAAAAGATTTGCATGCGATATTTTGAGACTTGTTAATTAAAACTGTGTAGGACCATTTATCGGTATGTTCATTAATTATTCAGTTGTGTAAAATTAAAAGTCCTTCACAATAATCATTTAAAATAAGATATCAGTAGAGATTAATGATTGGCACATAAAGAAATAGTGTCAATTTTAATACGTAGTAGTACTCTATACATAATTTCTTCGATTCAAGTTCCCTATATATATATATATATTACTTACGTCCTATAATAATCGTAATACTTTTATTTGGAACGTTCTAAATTATTTGTAACATTTTTTATTTTAGTAATAATTGAAATATAAAAAAGTTAAATTAATTTTTCTCTCTCTTATTTTTATCTTATAGATCCACATATCATTATTATAAATTTTATTTTATCTTTTTTATTTTATCACTCAAAACTTTTTTTCTTAAACTATTTAAAATTAAATAAGGACAAATTAAACTATTACAACAAAATCAAATACTTTCTATAATAATTGTGTCAAGTTAAATTGTTGTAATAAATATGGGGTCAAAGCATCGGCCGATCTGGAGATATATCGGCTGGAAATATTGGTATTGGCGGTGACCGGTACCAATTTTCACGGTGATACAAGTCTACACCGCTATTAATTGGCATCGGGGTATATGTCGTTGTATCGGCAACTCGTATTGGGAATCGGCGATACGAATTAGAGAACGGCGATATATTGGAGAGATGTGGTAGAACTCCGTCGAGAACATGCTTTCGCTGTGTTTTTTGGGGAAAAAAGACCATGCTTGATGCTTTCAATTAGAAAGAGAGGAGAAGCAGATTAAGGCGGTAATATTATTGAAAAAAGCAGCAACTGCCTGAGGAACCCCAGCAAATCCGGTCAACGGCAGACGGTTGACGGCTCATCTTCCCCAGCCTCTTCTCACATTCTGCTGCTCTCCCCCCTTTATGTGTGATAGATCACAATTCGTGGAAGGCACCAGCTATTTTTATTTTATTATTTAATTTAAATATTTTATTAATAATTAAAATTTCATATTTTATATATTTAAAATTAATATAAAGTATATTTAATTGTTGTTTAATATTAAATTTGTATGAATTAACTTAATTTTGATTGTACGATACAAATTTTTTTAGTACACATATCAAGCATTATTAATTTTATGATTTCACCAAGTCAAACTGACTTTATAAATTCAAATTTGATCTCATGTATTTTTATTCATATTTAATATATATCTTTATATACTTTATTATCAATATAATGTTAACATATTTATTAATAATTTCGTCACATAGAACTTATAATATTAATAAAAGATGAATTTGAAATTTTGATAATAGAATATAAAAGAAAAAATATATATAATATAGTACTTAAAAATTGCAATGAATATGGTGTCTAACGTTATATTTTAAATTATTCATTAATATTTTTTAAGTTGTGTCAAAAATTTTATTTAAATTAAAGTGAAGTCAACATAATTCATAATTCAAATTCTAATTAAAATATATTATCTTACACTCACTCATATATATTATAAATATTATATTAATTATAAATTTGAAAACGTATTACAGATATTCAGATATAAAGTTAGAGAGATCATACAAAAATAAAATATAAAAAATATTTGAAAAATTTATATCATTATAGAATATGTTTTTAAATCATATTAAAAACTACAAACTATTTAAAAAAATAAAATTGAAATATATGAAAAATCTTAACATTTATTAACTAAAAAAAAATATAACAAATATATATAACATAATCCACCAGAAAATTGTTAAGTTAATAGACCTAATTAAGCAAATCACAATTTAATCAATTATAATTGGAGAAGTTACTTAAAATAATTATAACGAAATAATGATGATAAATGTTAGTAAACCCAAAAATATAATAATTATACAAAAATAGCTCAACGACTAAAATAAATAATACTTTGATTCAAATGATAGAATTTTAATTGAAACATTGATTTTATTTGTATAATTTATAATGTGTTTATATATATAATTCAAAATAAATAATTATGATAATATATACTTCAAAGTTACTTATCGTACACGTAAGAATTGTTGTACTTATTTTATGAAATTAATTTTAAAATGTATGATAATTATGTTAATTAAACTATCAAATATTACATTTAATTTTTTTTAATCATAATTCCATTAGACATGCATTTAAAATTATATATTATATTATATTCATATATTTTATTTTAAAATTCTATAATTATAGATTTCAGAACTCCTAATATACATATAAAACATATATGTACTTTTAAATATACAATAGATACGACGAGGATCGAAGAATAGATGCTTAACTAATTACAGTTATATTATTAAGAGAAAAGGGGAGGTGCGGACTTTGTTGTGTAAAGATCCCAATTTTATAATACAATAATTTCAAATTACTTTACTAATCTTATACATACAAAGTCGTTCGTGCTCGTATAACCCTATTATTAACTTGTCTTCCCTTTTTTTTTTTTAATTTGGTCTTTGGGTTATTTATTAGTTGCTTTTTGGGGTTATGAATATGGGCATAGCCTACGGATTGGTATTAGTGTTACTTGGTATTAATATTAAATTTACTTAGTGACTTGGTAAATTTAGTTGTTGTTTTTTCCAGTTATTTTATTTAAATATTAGAGCCTTGTAATTTAAACCGAATCTAAAACAATTTAAAATGACTATAAATTTTTTTATTTATAATTAGTATATTTAGCCTTTTAATTTAAAGTTTATCTGAAAAAGAAGTTAACTTTTAAAGATTATGATAAATTGGTAATGACAGTGATAATTTTTTTAAGTTTAAACTAAAACGTGCATTTAGTTAATAATAATTTTCTGTATAAAAAAATTGTAAAGTCAAGTTTACAAATTTAAAATGACTTAATCCTTTTATTTATTTATTTATTTTTAGCATGGCTCCGAAAGTATAGTCAATAGATATTGGTTGGGGCCATGGTCAAGGTGAATACTGACAAAAAGATGGTGTTTACCAATTATTGTGGTTATTTTTTTTGTTTTTCTTATCTTTATAATTTTTAAGTAATATACGGTCTTTTTATGCTATCGACACCGGTATCCGATATATTCCAAAAAAAATTCGATACTGATAGAATATGTACGTGTGTGGTATATATATATTCCAAAAGTAAGAAGAAGATCTAGAGATTGCTATATACTATTATACCAACCAAGAACTAATTAACTAAATCTCGATCTTCCATCAAATGGAGAAGCCTTCTAATCTTCTTCTGCATACGAGGGTGGCTATGCGTCGAACTTGGTTTAACCGTATATTTGCAGTTATTTACCTATTTGCTATTCTAGCTCTTTTTTTCCGTCATTTCGTTATTATTAACAACTCCGGCAACTACTACTACTACTACCACGTGTTAATGCTGGTGGCAGATGCTGTACTGGCCTTCATGTGGGCCACTCGTCAGGCTTTTCGCATGACGCCGATTCGCCGGAGTGTTTTCCCGGAGAATCTACCAAAGTTGATTGCGGAAAGCAAAGAAGAATATCCCGCTCTGGACATCTTCGTATGCACGGCGGATCCCTACAAGGAGCCACCCATGGGGGTGGTTAACACCGCCTTGTCGTTGATGGCGTTTGATTATCCGCCGGAGAAGCTGTCGGTTTATGTTTCCGACGACGGAGGGTCCCAGTTCACACTCTTTGCTTTCGTGGAAGCTGCTGCGTTTGCTAAACATTGGCTCCAATTCTGCAGGACCAATAACTTAACGGACAGAAGCCCCCACGCTTATTTTACATCTGACCGTCTCGACTTTCCCGCCGGTGGAGATGAAATTAAGGTAAATATATTTCTTATTAAACTCGTTTCAATTCCATAATTAGAGACTAAGGTTCCTTTGTTTAATTAGCTCTTAATATTATTATTTGAGCGTATTTAGATATTATATATATATATATATATATATATATATATATATCGTTTAAACAATTTTTTTAATTTATCGCTTATCTCTTAATAGACTTGCTTTTATTTGAATTCAGTAAATCATAAAAGTAAAATTGAATGAATTAATACCCGATAAAATAATAAAATAGATTAATTCATGTATTTAAGAAAAAATATTAAGTAAATAATTAAATTTATATTCAGATTCAGATATAAATATTTAATTAATTCAATAAATTTAGATCTGATAATTTTATTTAAATTTAAACACTTAATAAAACATACACTTCCTAAACTATTTTAGACGAATCTACTATTTTTATTTTTTTCGAAGAAAGGAACTGACATGTTTTCAAAAAAAACCTATATTTTTGTGCGTTTAGTGTGTAGGAGTATGATATAAATAGTCAATGACACAAGTACAGATCTTGCAAAACTTGTTGCATACAAATTCGAATCGCCTATATCGTGTCAAGTGTCTGCCGTAAAGTGCTACTGTGCTACACAAGTGCCAACAAATGTTCCCGGCAAGTAAACCATGTCAAACATACTGTATTTAGTAAAACGTGTTAAACATGCTCTCTTTTTAAGTATAATTTAATATATATAAGATATGTTATTTAACTTAACAAAAACTATGAAATAAAATTATAATTTATAAATATTAATATTATGAAAAAATTAAAATTATTTAAATAAATATTACATACAAAATCTCGTATAAAAATACATGTCGCAGTAATAACCGACAGACGGCCGGAAACAGTAGTTAGCGGGGAAAAGAAAAGGACTCGTTGAAACATATCTAATTTTTCAACTACTACATCCACATCACAGCTTTCAAGGTGCAATAATGAGTCCATCTACTCCACAACTAATTTTTCTTTAGCTAATTAATTATTCGTTGCACCATGCATGTCATGGGCATAACTTTTAATACTTATATAATAGTGCTTAACTGATATGCATGTCAAACTGTAGTAATTTCTTAATCAAAATTACGCCTCTCCTTTTTTAAGTGCATAATTTAGCAATTTGTTTCTTTTTTAGATGCGGTTCTCACTTTTTAAGAAGAATTTTATATCTTCCTTTTCATACTACGTACCTTTTCCCAATTTTACCTGTATAGTTTTCAAATACCATTAACAAGGACAATTATATTGACAATTTTGGAATGTCATTTTGAAAGTTGATAATTTAATTATTAATTTCTTTGGTCTGTTTGCCAATACCTTAAACACAATGTGTTTGAAAAGGGAGGGAGCATCAAACTGTATCTTAGGGTTGGAAAAATCATTCACATTTTAATATATATATATATATATTTCTAATGGGGTAATATATCGAAAAATATTAAAAATCGCAATTAATATCATTTGTACATATGTAGTCCATTTGTTCCATAAACAAAATATTTACATTTAAAAATTAAATTTATTTCACAAAATAAATATTTACATTTTTATCATTCTACAATATTTAAAATTTAATATTACAATTTTTTAATGAATAACTTGTACATACATTAGTAACAACTTTCATGAAAAGAGTTTATGATTCATAGATATAAATTTCCATCAATATGCAAATGTAACATTTTTTGTGCAATATAAATAAATTTGAACACATATTATATATATATATACACACACACACATACATATATATATATATACACATACATATATATATATATACCTACATACATATATATACATACATACATACATACATACATATACATATACATATGTATATATATACTTCGCACAGGTGATGTACGAAAGCATGAAAATGAGAGTGGAAGACGTTGTGGAAAGAGGAAGTATCGATAGATACGTCGCGGATGATGAACAACTCCTCAAATGTTTCAGCAAATGGACTACTGCGGCTGATGGTTTCACAAAACATCATCATCCTACCATTATCCAGGTTTAATTAATTATCCATCTACTTAATTTTTATTCTTTCATTTATTTACTGATCTTGTTTTATTATTACTGGTGTGGTGTGGGTGTGTGTGTGTGTGTGTGTATCTAGTTTTAATTGTCCATTTTTTAAAAATCTATATATGGAGTAATTCTAATTAACAACCTACAAAATAATAAGTTTTATTTTTCAAATTTAGACTTTTTTAGATACAATACTATTTACGATCTTGTAATTTACTTCTGATACAAATTTATAAAGATTTAATGATATGAAAATACATACTCAAAACTAATCTATTTTTATATATTACTTTCAAATTGCACACATAAATATATAATTTGAATTATGATGCTGGTGTATTTAAAAATACTTAAAAACATAAAAGAAATATAATTTAATCTGTGAGATAATCTAGTTTAATTAATAGTATGTGAAATAAATGATTTAATGCAGGTATTGTTGGAGAGTGGCAGAGAACGGGATGTATCAGGTCATCACGTGCCAAATCTTGTCTATATCTCCAGAGAAAAAAACAAGTCTACACCCCATCATTATAAGGCTGGTGCTCTTAATGTTTTGGTAACACATTGCTCCTCATTTCATATTTACTTATATATCATTTGACTTCTTAATACGTAAATTTTAATATATTTGATTCAAATAATCACTTATAATTTAATTGTTTGTCATAATTTGTACATGTATACACGTACGTACGTATCTTGAATAATACGCGAAGCTTCGAGTATCAGCAATAATGAGCAACGCCCCCATAGTATTAATGCAAGACTGCGACATGTTCTCGAATGATCCAGAAACTCCACTTCGTGCGCTCTGTTACTTCAAGGATCCTTCGATGGATCGACGGTTGGCGTTGGTTCAATTTCCTCAAGTTTTTCATGGGATTGACAAGGATGATATATATTGTGGTCAACTCAGAGAAGTTTTTACTTGTAATAATTTTGGAATGGATGGTCTTATGGGGCCTCCTTATATGGGCTCGGGGGCCTTTTTTCGCAGACGTGCCTTTTTCGGAGCTCCGAATTCATTTATTTCTCCAGGGGTTCCTGAGATTAGTCCAGACCATGTTGTTAGTAAGCCCATACGGTCTGAAGAAGTAATGGCACTGGCACACCATGTGGCTGCCTGTAATTATGAGTCCCACACCGAGTGGGGCTCCGAGGTAAATTCTACTCTACATTCTTCATGTTCAAATTTATTTTGTTTTAATATCATATAAATTGTAGCTGCGATTTCATCAAAATTCGAAGATGGTTATTGTCAGAAATTTTATGTAATTTTTAGTTTTAATTATTTTACAACTAAATTTATATCAAATTTGAATCATGAATTTTGTAAAATTAGTAGTTGTTCTAAAAAATAGTTATATTTGAAATTTTGAATTTGAAAATTACATGTTTAAATAATAAGTTTTTTGTGAAATTTTTATATATGTTCAGTTAATGATATTATAAGAAAATTGTATTGATAAATTTTAAAAAATATAGCATTATGATAATAAAAAAATATATATATGTAACTATTTTTGGAAAACAGATGAATTAACTTTTGGAGATGTAACTTTATTTTTAGAATTAAATGTGAAATTTCTCTGAATTTTGTCCGGTCTGTTGGTTGTATCCACTTATTGTGTTACAAATTACAAGAAGAAATATAATTGAATAAAAACAATAGGTGAATTTTTAGTTTAATTTTGTTTGTTTGTCAGATGGGCATTAGGTACGGATCATTGGTGGAGGACTATAACACGGGGTATAGGCTACAATGCCAAGGTTGGAGGTCTGTTTACTGCAATCCCAAGAGAGCCGCGTTTTTAGGGAGCTCACCTTCAACACTCTACGATGTGCTCAATCAAACCAAACGCTGGTCTATGGGTCTTCTTGATGTCCTCTTTTCCAAATATAATCCATTACTTTTCGGCCTCAAATCCATGGATATTCCTTTACAAGCACTGTGTTTCGGACACTATGCATGCTGGGCCATTTGGTCCATTCCCATGATCTTCTACTCCTTCCTACCACAGTTTGCTCTCATCTATTCATTCCCCATTTTCCCAAAGGTATATATATACATAAATTTATATCTACAAATTTATACATTAAGACATAAAAAAAACTGTACTAAAAATTAATAATATTTGAAAATTGTACGCTTAATCTGATTAGTCTCGGTTTAGGCGCTAGCACTAGGTGATTCTCAATCGCCTAACACTACTTAGCGCCTAAGTTGATCCACTGATCATCGCCTAATTTCGACTAATCTCGTATAATAATTTCTAAGCGCTAAAACTTCTTTTACCGAGAGTGACTAGTCTGTTCCAATATATGTCTATCATCTACCTCATTCGTTTTTCAATTGATAATTGTCATATTTTTTAATTTTTCAATTGACAGAGCATATATCGGAGTAGATTAGCCCATTCATCCTTTGCCGCCTAAATCCTTTTGATATCTTACATTTTTAACATATTATTACGATTACTTGTGCATTTTTATGTTCAGGTCTCAGATCCTTGGATTCTCTTATACGTTTTTCTTGTCGTCGGAGCTTACGGGCAAGACACTTTCGAGTTTGTATCGTCTGGAGGAACGGTTAAAGAGTATTGGAACAACCAGAGAATATGGATGATTAGATCACTCACGAGCTTTCCAGTTTCAATAATGGAATACATACTTGAATATTTTGGAATGTCCACATTTGGATTCAATGTCACGAGCAAGGTGGTCGGCGACGAACTCGACAAACGCAAGGCTAAAGGGATGTTTGAATTTGGAATCTCATCGCCCCTGTTTGTTCCCATATCAGTCGCAGCTGTTATTAATCTGGTCGCGCTTTTGCAAGGGATTGTAAAACTAATTATGAGCAGCAATGGAGTAATTAGCAGATTTGATGAGATGTTTATACAAATGGTGTTGGCTGGTTTTGGGGTGATCAATTGTTGGCCCATATATGAAGCCATGGTATTGAGGATGGATAAAGGGAAGATGCCTTTGAAGATTACTTTCATATCGGTGTTTCTTGTGTGGCTTCTCAATTTGGCATTCTCTATGGTTTTCTGAAATGTGTGTATGCACACACACGCAATCTATGCTTGATGTTGCGTAATTAGTGTTCGGAACTTTGTTGCTTGTTTTGTTCTATTAATCCGTTCATTTAAAAAGGTTAATTTTATTTTTAAATAAGACATGTTAGTTCGTTTGATTTAACATTTTAATTGGCATTGTATTAGCACTATATAATAATTGAGTTCCTACTTCAAAAAAATAAAAATAAAATAGAATTGGTTGTGTATTATTCATAAAATGATCGGTTTTAAATTTCAAGAATAAATAATCTCAAGAAAGATCTAGACAAATACAAAGAATTGTCGAATATTCTAAAAAATGACTCTTATCATTTTAAAATTAGAAACCATTGTTCATTTGCTAAAAAAGATGACATAAAACAGTGTCTAACAAGTAAAATTGTGTTATTTTTCAGCTCTCACTACTTCTAGAAGTCTCAAAAATGAATTAAAAATCATAAATCAAAGTAGTCCCTAACATATATATGAGACCCTTACTAGTGCCATGTCACCGTCATCTAGCTGGATTTGAAGGCTTTAGTTTGTGTACAAGATTATCAGTTTCAACAATTCAACAAATGAACGATGCTTTCGATAAAAAAAAATGAATTGAATAATTCATATAAACCCAAGATACAAGTTAAATCTATAAACAAATAAAAATCATGTTCTATAACCCAAAATAAAGAAATAAATAACATGTTCGAAGTTTTTCATATAATATGTATATGTATTATATTTCAGTATGGTGTAAACTCAACACACACACACGACATATACTCCCTCAGTTTTAAAAGGAGTTTGACTTAATAAGTTGTTTCTAAAATTATGTTTAAAAATACACTATTTCATAATTTTCTTTTAACTTTGATCGATGAACTTTGTGTTCTGTTTAATTTTGAACTACAAAAATCACATTAAATCAAAAGGAGACATATACTAATTCTCCACTCTTTAATTTACATGTTTAGAAAGAAGAGATAGATGCACTTAATTTTTTTTATTATTTAATTTATGTGTTGGGGTGTTGTTCAACGCAACTCAACGATTGAGGGAGTATATATTTTGCCCTTCGAAGGAAACTCGACATATAAAAAAATTTAAGGAAATTAGGGATAGCGGTAAAGTGCATGACCAAATAAAGCCCAATTGCTACAAACTGGAGTACAGATTATTTATTTCGGCTTAGGAATTAGGTATTTAAATGCCGGAAGAAGGTTTGGGTTGACAGCGGGGAAAAGATTTTCACCGACGGAGAGATAAGGCGCCGCCGCTTCGCTCTGCCGCCACTTATCTTCTCTGCTCTTTTTCTTCTTTGGATCATCTATCTATCTATAAATTGAAGAGGTAAGATTTATTCTGATTTACTTTTTTGCGAAAATCTTTAGGACAGTAAATATCTTTATAAAATTGGTTCATCGGCGACTGACATCTGCGATACCGAGATCTCTGGGACATTGCTGATACCTCGAACTATGCCCATATGAGTACCTCCGTCATCGGGTCAGCTCGACCGAGCTACAGTTGATCCGGCCTATACTTTGAACCATGGGTAAGACCTTGCAGTCAGTGAGACCTGTAGTACAGAGATGTTCATCGTCTAGTGTGCAATCAACTCCAGAAATCGAACGGAAGTATGTTCATCGTGTTTATGATGCAATTGCTCCACATTTCAGTTCGACCCGCTTCGCCAAGTGGCCAAAGGTTGCCACTTTTTTGAACTCATTGCCTACAGGGTCACTTGTATTGGATGCAGGATGTGGTAATGGCAAGTACCTGGGCTTTAATCCGCATAATTTCTTTATTGGTTGTGACATTAGTGCACCCCTCGTTGGTATATGTGCACAGAAAGGGCATGAAGTTGTGGTAGCAGATGCTGTAAATCTTCCTTACCGAACTGGTTATGGAGATGCAGCAATCTCTATTGCCGTTTTACATCACCTAAGTACAGAGGATAGGAGGAAGAAAGCAATAGATGAATTAGTGCGTGTTGTCAAAAAGGGTGGTCTTGTTTTGATCACAGTTTGGGCTGTGGAGCAAGAGGATAAGTCATTGCTTAACAAATGGACGCCACTTACTGATAAGTATCTTGATGAATGGATAGGACCAAGCAGTCCTCGAACTCGCACCCCTACATCCTTCGCACTTGAAAGCATCCCAGAAGCTGAGGAAAATGGCTCAAAGGAGAATTTAAACAATACAAAGGATCTTGCTTCGGATGTGAAGCTCCCAGATACTCTCCAAGTAGCTTCCGAAAGCCAAGATCAGTCCATGACATTTGAAGACGGAGAAAGTAATGAAAACCAGCAGGAATATTTTGTTCCTTGGCATTTACCTTATCATCGTGCTGAAGTGAATGGAGCTTCTGCTGGTGCAGTTGCAAATGGCCTGGCTAAGAAAGATGATAAGAAGGGTGCTATAGTGTACAACAGATATTACCATGTTTTTAGTCAAGGCGAGCTCGAAAGGTAACACGTGACTTTTTCTTTAACGGTAATTTGCTGCTTTTTACAAATAATCATCGTTACATACTAGATAGACACACTAAATTTTAATTACATGATGATACCAAGTTTCAAATACATTGACGATAAAGTTTTTTTTTCTCTGTGCTTGATATATCTTTCGTTGGTATTTGTTCTAAAATTCTACTGCTTATTTAAAATTTAATAGGTTTGTGATAAGGTGAGACCTTTATTATACCATCTGACCACAGTGCTGATTTTACAATTAGAAGAAGCAGTATCAGTCTATTTATTAGGGCAATGATTTTAGAATTTTAAATGTAGTTCTTCTGCACATTTTGGACAGTGAATCCCGTTAACCATACTTGAAATTTTCAAGTAATGGATGTTTAGATTATAAACAACTTGAAACTGCAACGCTGAGATGCTTTTGATGAATGGATGAAATAAGTAACAAGTGATGTAAGAAAGGTGGACGATCATGTACAAATACCACTAAAAGCAATTATTAATTTATTATGCCCCTACTGGAGGGTAACGGGGTTGAACTGGTGGCTGCTCAATGCAGGCACAGTGATCAAGCTGTCCATGAATGCTCAAGTAATTTGGTTTTACCGGTTGTTGCCTCTGTAAATAAACAAATGACTAAGTTTGAGATGTGTGTGGGACCTAAGAGTAAATAAATAAATATTATTATTGCCTGCAGCCCTGCACATATCCTTTAGTGCCTTTACGATATCACAAAATGTTATAAAGAGAGACTTTATATGAGGCATACGATCAAATCATAGTCTTGTTGAGAAAAGAGAGAAGTAAGATTGGGGAAGAAGAAAGATGAATCTAGTTAATCTATACAGGCTTCTCTACAATCCTTTTGCCAGGGAAGTAATGTTCTAATATTGGTTCTTATTGCTGCAATAAACAACAAAAAGATAAAATGAAAATATGAATTACCCCCCTTAACTTTATTTCGATAGAAAGGTCAAGGTTTGAGGAGTATAACCAGTTTTATTTGGTTCCCTGTCTTTATCATTTAAGCCATCATGGATAACTTTACAATCAATAGGAAGAGCTACCCTGGTGTGCTTAAAGTTCCAAAATGATGGCATAGATCTCCTTGAAGGGCCAAACGCCCTTGATTGGTTCCCGTTATAATGATATATTGATCAGAAAGAGATTTTCGGATTATACTTGCTCATTTTGTAGCTCACCCTGTACTAAGATTAGGGTACTCACAGATCCCGTACCGATATGTCAGTTTCACATTTAGTCCCCAACCTATGTTGCATTTGGTCCATGAACTCTTGTAAAGTTGCCAACCTAATCAGTTAAACCAAATAGTTGTGGAGAAAGCATATAGTAAAGAGATAGATCAAACACTTGAAACTATTTCCATTTTAGGGACTAAACAGGTAATAGACTTGTATTCAACTAGATCAGTAAGGCAGTTGTCCATATAATGTTGTTTGATCTTAATTGTTTAATGAGAACAAATCAATTTGGTGCTAAGTGTTAATGGCCTGACATTGAGTATCTGGAAATGCATCTGGGAGTTTGCAGTTTAAAATAAATTAGGTTTTTTTCTTCCTCTTTATTTAAACATTGTAGTTGAGAGATGATATGTCAAAAGAAGTCTGTTTTCTTTATCACTTTCCTTTAGCCTCGAAAATTTCCTTTTTCCATTCTTTTCTCCCGTCAACTCGTTTTTATATATATTATCTTTGATTGGTAACATTATTGTTACGATCTGCCTCGACATATACGAGTGTTTTGTATTTATTATTTTTTCCATATATACTGAACTTTATTTTTCTTTTAATGTGTTTATCTCTTATATTCACGGCTGCAGAATCACTTATTTTTGCAGGTTAGTTTTGGGTATGGAAAATGCAGTTGTTGTCGATCGTTTTTATGACAAATCAAACTGGTGTATTATCCTAGAACGAACGGTGTGAGAAATCAGTCCTGCTGTTGCATTGCATTTTGAGGGAATTCTAATACAATTTGGTGGAGAACCGCCTATAAACGTTTTAAGTTGGAAGACTTGTGAAGGATATTTCATGTAGAAAACAAGGACGGTTACTCAAATCTGCCCTCTGCTTCAGACAATCATGTACCATTTCTTTGCACTTCTTTGTATTCCTGGAGCCCTTTTTTATGCTTTTCTTTGTAACTAATCCTTTCGTGGTCTGCTGGGTATCAATTTTGCAGAAAGTCACTGTGACCCTTTATTTTCTCTGTTTACTTTAAGCTTTTTGTCTTTTTGAATTATGAACTCATTTACAGGGATTCTTCTGCTCTTATAATCTATTCTGTTTATTTGTTTTTTGTGGAACATCAAGCGAAAAAGACATATAGCACATGTTAGTTTTGGAGATTATAAGTTCTTGCCGAATAAATTACACAATCAAAATCAAGTCATAGTCGGACTCCTTTCTCCTTATCCTTCCAGTTTTCCTTGGCTAGTTCCAAAGAGTGTTATAGTAGTATTTTTGTTTTACCTTTTGGCTTTTCTAGTCTGCTCAATATTTTCTTATTCCCAAACTGCTAGTAATTGCAATTACTATAGGAGCCATATTGGTTAAAAGATGCTCTGTGTTTCAGTTTACTATTATTTCGAAATTATCTTTTTAATGTAATATTCGTGATTATATGATTGTATTTGTAATATAAATTTATACTTAATTCTGGTAAAAGTTTGTTCAGGGTCACTGAGCAGACTACAACTAAAGGGTGAACCGTCTGCAAAGTTTCACAATAGGTTAGCAGCCACGCAGACTAACATTGGACTCAAAGAATCAACTCTCATATATTAAATTAGCACATCGTGCTTATTCCAATAGCGAAAAGTTTTGTTTATGCTTAAAATTTAGAAATTTTAGATTGTATAAATTACACTCTCAAAATATAAAATTTCTAAAATTTAAGTTGAAATTAGCATGACCGGTAGTATTTTTGAAAGTGAAAAATCAGCTAACAATGACCGAATACAAGCTGTTAGTACCAGAAAAGACGATCTTAATTCATTCAGGAGAAATGCCAATTTGAAGTACAACTAAAAATCATCTTAATCACTTTTAGTTAATTTTTAGTTGCAGTTCAGATTAATCACCTGCAAATAGCCAAAAAAAACTAAACGTTTGGCTATTTCCTGGTGAAAGAACTATATATATAGTACGGAGTAGTACAGTTTTTCAATTTTTAATTATGTAGTACGAGTACTACTATATTATTATCAAATTATGATGGTGTTTGGTAGTCAAACTTATCTACAAGTGCTTTATCAAGTTTTGGGCGTGGGGGAGATATTTATAAGCAAACAAATAAGTTAAAAAGAAGAATCAAATATTGCTTATTTCTTTTCATTTTATAAGCAAAAAAGAGGTGGTCATCCAAATGTTATTACTTATATACTCTTCTTCTTTTTAAAAATATTATCTTAATACTATTATATTTTTGTTGATAAATTTAACATTTAAATGTAACTTTTAAGCAATACTAGCTTAAAAGTTAAAATTGACTCTAAACAGTTTACTTATGATTAAGAATTTAAAATTACTTGTTTTTTACTTAAAAAAAAAAGTTGTTTCCCGACGAACTCAATTGTTATGAACCATAAAAAGGATGACATCACCCTGTTTATAAAAACCAGATTAATTGCACCAGTAATTAATTAAAATTAACAGCACAAAATTTTGGATTTAATCAAGATGGTTAGTTTTTATCATTGAGTATTTTTTAGTATTTTTATTTTCGGAAAAAAGAAATGGTGATTGAGATGCTTCGTCTTCTCCTCCTTTTGCCCTTCAATTGTGGCTTCGGTGATGTCACGACTGGCCAAAGTCAACAACCATCCAATTTCTTAAACAACCGATTTCAAATAGATTTATGTTGCGATTTTTTTATATTTGTAATGTCCTATTATAGATTGTTTTTGATATTGTCAAGCACTATCTTTATTAGTGATCATCCTTTTTGTATCAACTTTCCAATGATGCAAGCTTTTCCTTATTTAATTCTATACATCATATACTCATCTTAGAACAAAGATCAAATAAAATGATTTGTAAGGCGAGTTATTTGCATAAATTTAGATCTATGATCTATATTTTCAGACATAACATAATTTTTTTTCTCGACAAACTACCTTGTTAGCTCATTTCTAGCTTGCACGAGCTAATTTGATATTTATAATTGGTACTTGGTACCATAAAACCTTTATTATATAACTTATATGGATATATTATTATAGGTATAATTAATCTATAAAATGTATTTAAAAGTTTATTATTTTATTTAATATTTTTATATTATGTGTGTGTGTATTTTATTGATACAAAAAAAATTAGTAATTACAATTACGTTGACTTATCTAGTATTTTCTGTTGATTCTATAATCGTCTAGAATAATATTGATTTAATAAAATTAACAATTTTCTACTTGTTATAATATACATTTGAATATGTTAGTGTTCTTTTTAATTTTTATCTGACCCCTAATTGTAACATTTGCCCGCGAGATCCCATAATTCCGTTTATAGTGAAGGATTCTGAGGTAGGATTTTTTTTGTATTTTTCGTTTGACATCTGAGTTATCTCTACTAATTCAAATCGTACTTCGATCAGACTTTTTCAAGAGCAATGCTCTCAACTGTACATTTTATATTCTCATTGCTTAAAACTGAAATTTCTAATTAAGTATAAGATTTATTCAAAATGGTAAGTAATGATGCACATAAACTTATAAAATGGTCTTTTATAATTATGGAAAGTTTATAAATTACCTAAAACACTTCTAATGACGACGAAATGTAAAAGCTTTATGAAAAATTATTGATCAATTTCAAAATTATACCATAATCATTTGAAATTTTGTATAAGCAACGAGAGTAAATTACTCCGTATTTTATCAATAATATAATATAGCTGCAATAAATACTTCAGAGCGTGGTTGCAACTGAAAGCTGATAAATGATTGGTCCATTGTTATCCACGTGGCCACGTAGCATGCACCGGGATTGCAATATCCTACTCCCACATAATCGCATACTAATATTACTGTATCTCCGCATCTCGAGCACCTTTGCTCGAGTCTAATTTATTAATCTGCGAGTATCTCTTATAAATTTAGTTGCGTGTATAAATATATTTATTAGCTAGTTACTTATACAGTAACTTTTTTCAACTGATAATCACATTTTTTTACGATAACATTAGAATATATTATTATATAAATTTAATACAGTAAAATTAGAATATTAGTAATCAATTTAATGGAAAAAATTAAAACGGACGCATGTACGCCGGCATTACCGTAGACATCATTTACCAAAAATTACCCCACTTAAAAGTTGTCATTGTGATATGAATACAGGAAGATTAAATAAATTGAGAATTGAGGACTTACGGATTGGACTTGGATGGATAATTGCATTGAAACGCAAATAATTCATATATTTTAATGCATTTACTTTATGACTTTATGTAAATATAATTGGGGCGTTATGCAACCGAAAGTAAGATACTTTAAATTAATGATCATTTAATAATATATACGGAGTATATTAATTGTGTGAAGATTACTATTTTATTAGTTTCAAAATTAAGAATACATTTCTCTTTTAATATAGTATTGTTAGTAAATTTTAATATTTATTTTTTGTAATATGAGTTTACAAAAATATTAAAATATAAAAGTTTGTATATAAAAGTATTATTCATATATTTTATGATATTTTATTTCAAACAAAATAAATAATTACATTTTAATATTGGATTATAGAATTTCACAAATCTATTTTGCTTGAACTTAAAAATTTATTACTAATTTTAGATTTGTGCTTTCGTCATCGGTTGTCTGACTTTTAAATTCGTTATAAATTCATACGAGTGAGAATAATTTTGAATTTAAGATGTTAAGTAAAACTGGTTAACACTAGTCGAAAAATATAGAGACGTAAGTATTTGATCGCAAGAGAATTTTGCACACAGAGGGAAGTTTTAAAAAAAAATACCATTACAAAGAATTACATATCATTGATCTCAATTAATAAGTATAATATCACAGTATTTTATAACATATTCTACGCTAAATGGAGAAGAAAGTTTGACTCTAATAATGAAAAAAAACACCTTTTCGATAATTCCTAAATTATATCAGTTTTAAATTTTTTTGGTAATTTATTTGATACACAAATTTTTTAAAATATGCATAATTAAAAAATTTCATCAATTATTAGTTAAATTTGATAGAAAATACACATGTAAATCACATATGTAATTTTTAAAGAATAAAATGATCGATTTATATCATATGTAAACTTTTTTTCAACTTTTTTCGAGTTATATTAACGAGATATTGACGAAATTTATTAACTGCATATATTTTAAAAAGCTTATGAGCCAAAAAAGTTACAAAAAAAATTTGAGAACCAAATACGCAAAATTAATACAGTTCGAAGACGGTGGAATAAATTTCCCCAAAAATATATTTAACTACCTAACCAAGATCTCACGGACACACACATGCATAAATTGATCAAACTAAATGGTAACTTTCAGAATAGTTTTTTTTTTTCCATCTGAATTTAGGACGACTTAAATAATCTAAACCAAATAATTGTAGATAAGAAATGAGATTTGTGTACCAGCAGAAAAATGAGCTGAGATATAGCTGAATAGCTGCTCTGTTTTTCCCCTACTGTGCTTTCTTTTGTTTTCTTCTGGTGAAGGGTTAACATGATAGAAAGCTTGTTAACAGCTTGAAGAGAGTGCCACTTGCAAGTTGCAACGCAAAATCAATTTGGCCTCATTCTTAATAAATTAATAGCAATAATAATAATATATTCTGCAACCAGCACACTAGCGATTCCATTGGAATCACGTCCTGCTATTTTATTATCCTTCTCTCTCTCTCTCTCTCTCTCTCTCTACGACTCCAATATCAAAAATCTGTTTTCTTCCTCTTCTTCTGATTTGTCGAGATAATCGACGACCATGAAAATGTCGGAATCCGCAGCGGAAGATGAAGAAAACCCAAAACCTTTCTCCAATTCGAATTCAGACCTGCTTAATTCTTCTTATTCTTCTGCTCCTGTGGGGGTTAATGGTACTATTCCAATTGCTTTGTTCGATAGAGATTCCGCCGCCGCAGCAATTATGACCATGGATCTCGACCTGGATCTCGATCTCGATGCTTCATCCTCTTGGCCCTTCGATCAAATCTTCAATTCGTCTTCCGACCCCTTTCTTCTCTCCGAACTCCCTTGTTCTCCTCTTTGGGCTTTCTCAGACGTTAAAGATGCTGCTGGAAATGCCATGTCAACTCCCGCAGCAAGTGTCAAACTTCTCCCTTGTGAGTTACTCCATCCGTTTATAAATAACTCTAATTTGATTGATATGAATACTTTAATCTCGATTATAAGATGATAGATTTATAAAATTCCACGAACTTCCCAACAAAGTAAAATGTTTTTCTAAGTTCTCATTTCGGAATCTTTTTAAATCCAAATAAAATGTTTATGCTTCAGCATAATAATTTACTCCATATGGTATTGGCACTCCAAAATTATTCCCCTTTGTTTAAGATGAGTGATTTGATGCTCTATACTGTGAGTTGGTAGGAGCTATTTTTTTTTTCTTTTTGGTACTGTTAATATCAACAGTGGATATTCTATATAGTACCTCAAGGAATTTTGCTTTGTATCGTATGTTTGTCACGAAATCAACAAGTACTGTTTACATGAATGTTTTGACCTTGTTACCAAAAGTCAATATTCCTTTGACCTTGTTTCGAAATTCAGTATTCTTGTCCAAATTATTATGTATTTCGAAGTTAAAAATCTTGTTCATTTGGTACTTTTTCCCCTAGTGATTAATGATGGTCGTGTTTTCTCTATGTTATTTTTCTTGGCAGATGCATTTTGCATCAGATAATAGTGTAGCTCACTGACTGCTACACATTTATTTGTTTTAAATCTGAAAATTTTGAATATGTATAGGTGATCCAGATTCAGTGATAGAGAGTCGATCTAGGAGTGATGAAAAAAGGAAGATACCTGCCCCAGCTTTTGGCTTTGTGCCATTAGACTTTTCAGATGGGTCTTGTATAATTAAAGAGAGGATGACACAAGCGCTTCGATACTTCAAAGAATCAACTGAGCTACATGTTCTAGCTCAGGTCTGGGCACCTGTGAAGAATGGAAATGGGCATGTGCTCACAACTTCAGGGCAACCCTTTGTTCTTGACCCGAATAGTAATGGGCTTCATCAATACAGAATGGCATCGGTCATGTACGTATTTTCTGTAGATGGGGAAAGTAATGGAGGCCTTGGACTGCCTGGCCGAGTTTTCCAGCAAAAACTTCCAGAATGGACTCCAAATGTGCAGTATTACTCAAGCAAAGAGTATCCACGGCTTAATTATGCCTTGCATTACAATGTTCGGGGAACCTTGGCTTTGCCAGTATTTGAACCTTCTGGGGAGTCCTGTGTTGGTGTGATTGAGCTAATAATGACTTCAGAGAAGATTAATTATGCACCTGAGGTTGATAAAGTCTGCAAAGCACTTGAGGTAGGTAGCCGAATCTCACCTAGATATTTTGATTCAGTCTCATGTTATGTTAAACTCCTTCCGTCTCACAAAAGAGTCCCCATGTTCTATCACTTTCTAGTTTCTACCTAGGTGATTTATGAAATCCTAATACAAATTATAATGTCAGCTCATTAAATTTTAGTCAACGTCAACATCAAAATAGGCCTTTATCCCAAACTAATTGGGGTCAAGATAGCCGAAATCTGGGGATTGGATTTTGAATTCTGCATGCTGTCATATGCGAATTACTGCTCATATCATGGTCACTGTTTATCTTCTCTCAGTTTCTCTTCATGTCATTATTCTCTGTCCATCCCATCATCTATCAAATTTAAACTCCACAGAGAAACCATCACAGCCTAGCACATTTATCATCTCAAATCTCCATCAGTCAGATACTCAGACTGAACAAATCCAGAATTTCTACACCAATCACCAGAATTCATCCTCCACCATTTAAAAAATCATCATCATCGGTTACCATTAGTGTGCAAGCGACAAACAGAGAGGAACCAACCAAATTGTCACTACATTTGCAACAATTTAGATACAGTGGACGAGATTGACAAAAATCAGATTGGAAAGCTGCATCATTAGATTTAGAAGAGACAAATGGAAAAAAGAAAAGAATAGAGAAAATGGGGGAAGGAGTGGCTGTATAATTGCTAACATTTGCTGCCATTTGTTCCGCTGCCAATTGTGGGCCCACAGCCTGTGCCTTGATACCCTATTGCAACCCATTGCCATCATGTACTCGTCACAATCCACACAAACCTAATAATAATCAGCCATTTTCTGGCAGACAGACACAAACTACCATTATTGAAAGTTGACCCAGATGTCCATTAGCAGGTCCGACTTCTGTTACTCATGATGGGCTTCTGTTTGATTCATTGGATGTAAAATTACGAAGTCACTTGGCTGTTAGCATTGGTGTAGTAAAATGAGTTTTAGTTACCAAATTGAAAAGGAGTCCTTAATACAGTGACCAAAAGTTCATTTAACTCTTAAAGCTATACATGTTTTCTGTGATAATTTCTTTCTCCAAGACCTCAATGCATATAAATTGGCACTATTATATTGGCAATTGTCTTCAGGAGAGTATTAGAATTGTTAGCAGCCAAAAGGTTTTCTACCACACCAATAGTCTGTTACCAGCCTTCAATGCATTACGGCCAATATCATCTGATCTTTAGGTTCACGAAAAGATTATTTGTCTCTGGGCAAAGGGCTTGGTTTTAACTTTTAAGCTTGGAGAGGTTATTCTGATTGAACCGTTTAGCTATTTGGAGTTTTTTGTGGAAGGTTTATTTGAAGCCACAAGAGAGGATTGAGTTTGAGTCTATGATTACTATAGGAGAAGTTGACACTTGACAGATATGTTCCGTTTGTTGTTGCCTGTGCTCATTGATCGTCGAACCCAACTTCTCTGGGATAAAGGCGCTGGTGTTGATGTTGCTTTTGTTCACATATTTTTCGATTAAATAGGGACCCTTGATTATGATTTCAAATAAATTTTAAGTAATCCTGAAAAAATATTAAAAATATTAAAGAGAGATGACATTCTGTATGCAAAATGCTGAAAGTAGTTTTCAATGCGAGATTAAAAATATATTTAAGTGCTCTATGCTTAGGGTACTTCTCATTTTTTGTTTTTTTCCAAATGTGTTGACATTAGCTTGAACACGGTAACAAATAAGATTACAGATAAATTACAAAACAAAAGAGTAAGGGAAAATATTAACTACGCACAGTCACACACACATATTACAAAGCTCTGTGCATTTTCTATCTTAGGTATGGGATTCTGATATGGGTGTATATGAAAATTCATATACAGAAAAATAACGCGTCTACTGCACACACATCTTTAACAAAAAAATTTGATTTTGAGATTTATTGTGTTTACTCTAGTGGTGAATAAGAGACATATTACATTTTCATTTGTCATGGTTAATTTTGACTGCCATCATTAAGTTTGTCATGTTTACTACCTTTTGCGATGACTTTATTTACCCAACCCTTTTGGAATGACTGCTTCATCATTTTTTTAAACCTTTTTATTGGAATTTTAAAACCTGTAAGACTTCAATAGAAAATATGTTGTGTTATCGATATTATGTTTTAATTCATTTTTATCGCAAATGCTTAAATCAGGATAATATTTTATCATAAATTAAAAACTTCTGCCCATAATTCTGCAGGGACAAAGCCCGATTATTTTTTTGCTCTTTTTGGGTGGCCTGAACTTGATATGATGGGATACAAAAATGTGCTTTCTTAAAAAGGAAAATTTTAAACAAGTTATTTACTGAGAGATGTATACACACACAAAAAAAATTATATATATATATACGAGGGAAAAGGGAATTGAGCTATAACTCATTTGTATAATCTTACCCACTCGTGCTATAGTTCGGTTTCCAGGAAATATGAGAAAAATCTAATCGTATGGATTAAAAGAGTATGTAAAAATAAACTATATGTAATTTTTTGGGATTTTTTTGAACTCTTTTACAAAATTCTTATAATCATACAAAAATCAATATATTTTAGCCATTGAAAATATACAAATTTCATATAATTATAAAAACCATGGTATACACTATGAAATGATTTAAAAATTTGTGTATTATTATGTCTTTTCATACTCTTTCAATACATACGGTTGAGTTTTTTAGATAAATTATGAATTCATAGATATAAAATTAGTGGGTAGGATTTGAAATATGAGCTATAGCTCAATTACCTTATCCCCTGTTTACATCATATAACAAAAAGATAGTTTACGATTTATGTTATTTTGTAGAGAAGACCTTTTTTTTCACAGTTGATTCAAAAGAGAACTTTCTACGATTTTTCTTCTAGCACTGACAATTATTGGGATATGACAGTTTCAGAATTTAGAATTAATATTTGATAAATTAGTTTTAATCTAAAAAAATTTTCACAAATATTTAGTGGATATTGGATAAAATGAAAAATTAAAAACTCTGAGATGTCCCAGGCCACAACATGGCTCTGCCCCTGTAATTCTGTGTAACTTTAATGGACAACATTACTTCATGTGTTACTTAGCATCTGCTGACTACTAGAAATAGTAAAAGTTAAGCAGTTAGAGCCTATTCTGAAAGGTGCAGATTAAATTCTGAGCAAAATGATGTCTGATGTATCTTAGTCTAACTGGGTTATGTTTGTACTACCTGTCCACCAAACTCTTGCGAGATTCTCAGTTTCATCATTTTTGTTTCCTTACAGGCAGTAAACTTGAAGAGTTCAGAGATCTTGGATCACACAACTACTCAGGCAAGCAAGTTTAATATCATTATCTACTATCAGTCTGTCATTTACTTGCAAAATATATATTAGAACATACTGTTAACATTTATTTGAGTTAGGAAACGTACTTATTTGGCTATGATTGAAGCCAGATTTGCAATGGTGGTCGCCAAAATGCATTGGCTGAAATCCTGGAGATATTGACATTGGTATGTGAAACCCATAAGTTACCTTTTGCTCAGACTTGGGTACCTTGTATGCATCGCAGAGTTCTAACATATGGTGGTGGCTTGAAGAAGAGCTGCAGTAGCTTTGATGGAAGCTGCATGGGGCAAGTATGCATGTCCACAACTGATGTAGCATTCTATGTTGTAGATGCTCACATGTGGGGTTTTCATGAGGCCTGTGCTGAACATCACTTGCTGAAGGGGCAAGGGGTTGCTGGGAGGGCATTTGCTTCCCAGAGTTCATGCTTCTGTGAAGATATTACCCAGTTTTCCAAAATTGAGTACCCTTTAGTGCATTATGCTCGAATGTTTGGGTTAACTAGCTCTTTTGCTATATGCTTACAAAGCAGCCATACAGGAAGTGATAATTACATTTTGGAGTTTTTTATGCCTCCTAGCATGGAGTTTAGTGACCAAAAGGCCGTGTTAGACTCATTGCTAGGAACAGTGAAGCAGCATTTCCAAAGTCTCAAGGTCGCCTCTGGGAAAAAACTTGATGAAGAGTTGAGATCTGTGGAAATTATTAAGGCATCCACAGATGGGAATCCTGATACAAGTCTTGAATCTGTCGAAATTTCCCAACCTAATATATTTCCCCCTAAATCTGACACCTTACCCAGCAACAGGGAACTAGCATATCTCGATATATTAGAAAAGAAGATGACAAAAGGCCTGGATGCAGTAAATGATGTAGCTAAAAGTACTGGATCTGGGAGACTGAATGACACTTCTCCGCCGGATAATAAAGATGCAGTAAATGGTGTGGCGAAAATTGCTGCCCCTGGGAGAGAAAATGGTGTTTCCCCTGCAGAGAATAAAGATGTAAAAAAGAAATGCGAGAGAAAACGTGGAAAAGCTGAGAAATTTATCAGCTTAGAGGTCCTGCAGGAATACTTTGCTGGGAGTCTTAAAGATGCTGCAAAAAATCTTGGCGGTATGGTTGTACTCTTTACTGTTGATTGTCATTATGCTCATTGCACTTTCGCGGTGATACTGTTATACACAAAACTTAATCTTTTGCACTGGCACCAGAAGTAGATTCTAATTGAGATTCTTACTTTTGCAGTTTGCCCCACTACAATGAAGCGTATATGTAGGCAGCATGGAATTTCTAGGTGGCCTTCTCGCAAGATCAATAAAGTTACCCGTTCTCTATCTAAGCTGAAGCGTGTAATGGAATCTGTGGAAGGTGCTGAAGGAGCATTTACTTTAACTTCTTTGGCAACAAGTGCACCACTTGCTGGTGTTGGTTCTATCTCCTGGCCTGCCAGTTTGAATGGATCTAATCAACTGAATTCACCAGGCTCTATTCCATCTGGACTCCCAGAGGAAAACAATGAATTCCATGCTGAAATAGTAAAACGAGATCCTGAAAGAGGTTTATTAGGCGAGGAGGAAGACATTCAACTGCAAAATGATGATATCCTGGACTCAGGTGATGGTTCGAACCAATCTAGAACAGCTAGTGGCTCAAGAGAACAGAGCAGCGGAAGTCCTACTTCCCATACTTCGTGCCAAGGTAGCCCATTCCCTGCAATTGATGATCAGGTTGTTTTTCGTTTGGGAGAGCATGGGGTAAAAGTAGGGGCCTCATTTGAATTGTCTTGTCAACCAATTCAAGAACCAAATATACTCACTGCAGCCTTTGTTCCTGATGTATTACTTGCTGCTGAAACTGAAGAACTATTAGGAGGAATGCTTATTGAGGATGCAGGAAGCTCTCATGATTTGAGAACTCTCTGTCCAGGGGAAGGATCTCTTCCCAATGAAATGATTAAAGAGTGCAATTGGGTAAATCAACCGCCTTGTGGTGTGGCTCCCAAGGATCCAAAGATTACTCCCATGGAAAATCCACACTTTTCAGCCAGGCCAGAACTTAAGACGACAACGATCAAGGCAACATACAGAGATGATATCATTAGGTTTAGATTGCCACTAGATTCTGGAATCATCAAGCTCAAGGAGGAAGTGGCTAAGAGGGTAAAGTTGGAGGTGGGTACATTCGATGTCAAGTACCTAGATGATGATCATGAGTGGGTTTTAATTGCCTGCGACGCAGACTTACAGGAATGTGTGGATGTATCAAGATCATCTGGTCGCAACATAATCAGATTGTTAGTTCAGGACATAATGGCCAATCTAGGGAGCTCGTGTGAGAGTTCAGGGTGACCAGGAGGAGGATTAGGGTTGTACATAAAGTGGATGTTACCACGCACCATTCTTGCAGTGATGTGGATTTTGGTCATGATAATTCAGGTTGTTGACTTAGAAAATTCAGTATTCAATAGTATTAAGTATTCTTAAAAGCAAACCAAGTTGCAAATGTCTTTGTAATAGGCCTAAGGTTCAAGTGAAATTGGGAGGTTTCTTTGGATTGATAAGTGTACTAATAGACCTTGACACTTTCGATGATGTTGATAGTCTCAGGTGTAAAAGAAATTTTTGGGAAATTATATGGGCTCGGAATCTGAAAAGATCTACATGTAATGAAAATCAAAGCGTTCATAGTGGTTATTGTGCCCCTTGTATCTAGTGGGTTGATGTTACATTACTGTTTATAAGGGAAAACATGAATGATATCAAACATGATTAGGATTATCAGAATTAACTTTTGCCGTCTTGTTATCAGCATCTTCTGGTTTTCCAGGAGTGTAAATCTCAGCCAAACCCATCTCCACTTTGCTGCTGCTTTGTCTTTCAGCAATCTGCCGCTTTGTGGATTTGTAAAAAGTGGCATACAATATCAATTGGGCCACTCCGAGCAGCAAGCCGAGACCATTAGGTGCCTGAAACAGTATCCAGGCCACATTAAGGGTGCACACAAAACCAAAAAAACCGAAGAAATAGACCAAATAGAATGAAACCAAGCCCAAAAAAACTGAAACTGAAGAAACCCAACATTAATTGTTTGTAGTTAAAAGAAGACCGATATAGGATTGACCTCTTTTGGTTTCAAGTTTCTGAAAACCGAAACCGACTAAATCGACCATTTTAAATTTAATAAATGTAAGATTATACACACACAGTATTATAATTTTATATTTATTTTATGTAATATCATTAATAATTTAAGTTTATAAAATTATAATAATATTTTTTTACTATCACTACTTATTCTTTTATATAAATAATAAACACATACTACTAGATGTAAAAAAAATTACAAAGTTTTAAGTGTTAACAAAAAAATATAGTTATATAAGTTTTATACTACTAATATTAGAATTATAATCTTTATAAATTTGTTAATAGTAAGAAATACTGATCTTTAAACTGACTTAATATTATATAAAATTGAAAATCAAAAAAATTGAATAGAAATGATAGGTTTCAATTTTGTTAGTTTCAAAATCGAAACATTCAGTTGGTTAATTTTATTTTTTTTAAAAAGGAACCAAACCAACCACCATTGTTCACCCCTAGGCCATATACCCCCACAAGTTAATTCTGTTTATCAGCAAAATACAAGTGTATTCTGCTCTACCTATCTTTGAGGTTACAAAAAGACCACTTTCCCCACCCTTTTTTTTTGGGTCAGAATATCGTTTCGCTTCTGGTTTCAGGCCAGCTAAATAATTTTACACTCACTGTAATAATTAATAATATACTCTATATGCTTGAATTGTTCGGTTATTAAAATTCATTTAACGGAATTCAATCGCTCATTTTATATAAATAGTATTATAACATTGTCAAAAGTGTGTCCAGCTATTTAGACTTTAGTGTCCTTTTTTAAGGACAAAAACATATTTACACCGTACATACCATTAACTACCTTTAGAGGAATAAAGAGTAAGGGAATCGGTGGAATTCTAGTGTTCTCCTCCACTGATACAATAACCAGCAGTTGCTACTCGTGCACTCTAAAGAAAGAAAAGTGTTGTTTGGTATATAAAAAAAGAAGAAGAAGAACTCTATAATATTGTAATTATATTACGCACACATTGCATGTCCTAGCCAGAGGATTTTCTTTTTCTTTTTCTTTTTTTTCTTTCTTTTTTTTTTTTTTGGGATTCGTCCTAGCTAGAGGATTAGTAAGATAAAATAGGTAGGGTTTTTAAGTAGCTGTCCCTCAACTTCTATAGTACTAGAAGAACCAATAGGAAAATGAGATTATCGCTTACATTTTTTGTGAGTGAGATCGACCTATCAAATTTAAATCATATATTTATTTTTGGGATCTGTAATACTAGATTTTTTTAATTTCAATGGAAAATAAAATGAGAATTACCGTTAAAATGCACATATCCTCCGGCAGAATAAATATATACAAATCATCAGTACAGGGAATAGCAAGACTCAAATAAATAAACACTCAAGTATGGGGAGTTGGAAATTTCCAACTGTGGTCACTTTGTTAACTTTCTTCGTCTAAACTTTTTGTTATAAAAATAAAGTAAAATATATGTATATATATATATACTCTGAAACAATTTATATATATACGGAATTAGATTCTTCAATTTCCCAAGTTAATGTATGTATCCATTCGCCTTTTCTTTTTCTTCTCTTTCTATAATCTTAGTATTTAGTAAAAATAAATAAATGGCGGAGGAGGGAGAGAGAGAGATACAGCAATGTAGGGGTCAATCCGTATGAGAGCATAAGCGGTCCAGCAAACCCCGTTCAGAAAAGAAAAAAGTGAGAGGAAAAATGGCATATACTCCACACTTTTTGTTCTTATCACCATTTTCTGCAAACAAAAATTTTATATATAAATTTCGTCGTCGTCATCATTAATAATATCCAAACAACTCATTTACAGACCTGGTAGCAATATCTACACACGACTAATTAATTACACCAAACTACCACTAACCAATTACTAGTATATTGGACTACTTTCTATATATACCATGATCGTATATTACTCATATACTCCATATATAAATTAATTATAAGCCATTGAGAAGAATAAAAATATTGTTTTCCTTCCTGACACTTCAAAAAAAAATTAGACATACATATATTTGTCCGATCCTACCATATATGTCATATCAATTTAAAATCTAAAGACCGAGTATGAAATTTTTTGGATGATTAACTTTCACGCACATTGCTAAGATTAAATAAACTTGAACGAATTAGTCATTAATTGGAATTTCACAAATGAATAATTTCGAACAAAGTTACACATATTTCAAATTTTGAATAAAAATAGTAATAACAAAGTTGAACGCTTGAAGTAAACTTTATTATTACATCTTTTTCAAAAAGAGGGTTAAATTTTTAAGAAAAAATTGTTCCAAAAAATAGTTGTATTTGAAATTTTTCTTTGTTATTTTGTTATAATTTAAAAACTTTTAATTACAAACTTATAAATCTCATCATAACTTAAAGAATCATAACAAATTTAATCAGAAAAAAATTATTATTAGTACATTTAATTCTTAATTAAAAAAAAAAATTAATTGTTGTCAAAAGTATAAAAGTTGCTTCTTTTTTTTTTTTTTTTTTTTTTTTTTGTGAAAGGGGATATAAGTAATGAAGTTTAAGAAATACGTAAAAAGGAAACAGTTCTACGAATCTTTTATTAAATAATTAGAGCAGTTATATTTTTCCTAATAATCTTGTGATGCCAAATAGTTGTATTTCTCAATAACTGTTTGTATTCGCATGTACACGATAAAAATATAGTTTAATAGAATATATAATAGGCGGTACAGTAGCATATTAAATTACCATGACGGATAAGGGGGAAGCATACATAAGAAAGCAACCCAACATGCAGATGCTGCCGATGATGGTGGTCCTCAGCTTCATTTGGCGGACGAACGACCAAACCAAAACCCCAACGAGGGCGATGACGGCAAACTCGGCGAGCATGATGAGCAGAATCTGGATCCTCTGATTCCTCCTCCGGCGGGTGTCGCCGCCGCGGCAGTAGAAGAGGAAAAGCATCAGATACAGTAGCTCGATCACGAAGCCCGATCCGTTAATAGTGAGCACCAGAAGACTGTTTGGGTGAAACATGGGCAGCCCGTACAGAATCCACATCCCACAGTTGAATATTGTTGCTAGATATGGTATTGGTGAAAATTCCTCCACTGATCCTTTTTTCCATATCGCTATAAATGTTGGCCTTCCATACATACACACACACATATATATATATATATATTATAGTCATCAATATCGTTATTATTCGAGTCAGTTGGTGCACTTGAGCCAGTAATTTCGACTCAGATTATTTCGTATACATAATATTGATAGGAAGGAACGACGAGCCAGTTTCCACTATCAATCAATATATTTATCTAATGAAATTTTAAAACATCATTATCATATTTTAATAAATTTGGATATAGTCGTCAAACTAATTAATATTGTTATTGAATTTGAACGTAGAGCTATCTAAAGATATGTCACTTCCTTTATAGTAAAGTATTTGAGGAATTGTTTATGTTGCTGTGATTTAGAAGCCCTTTTTATAAAAGTGAAGGAAGTTTAATTAAACCACTATATATCCAACGGTAATTACTTACACCGGTGACAAGAACAAGATGAGTGAAATGGCGTTCCCTGAAATTAAATTCAATACAAATACATGAGCTGTATATTTTCTCCTCGATATATATACATATTCAAAGATCATAAAAAATATATAAAAGCATGCATATATATTACACACACACACATATATATATATAACAATTTTACCTATAATACCAACTATTGTACGAGCAACTTCTGCAGAAACCATGGCTGCTGGAGCTTATAAGAAGATTAAATTAAGGAGAATTAAAGTTATATAGCTCTACTTAAATAAGTTAAAAGGCAACTGTATATATATATAGAGCTGAGGAAGTTACTTTGTAAGTAAAGCTAAATTTGCACGTGAAGTAATTAGCAAGCATTTAAATATGGAAATGGGGAAAAATATAATACATTTATTATTATTATAATATTATTATGTGTTTATTACAAAGACACTGCCACACACATACAGACCCCATATATAGTAGGTAGAAGGTGGGACCAGAAGCAGGGGATAAGTAAAGTGAAGTGGAGTTTGTATTTAATTTGACCTTATCTTTTTTTTTTTTTTTTCTTATTACCAAAAAATTACTGTTCTGCCACTACTACCTGCCCGCAACATATCCGCTTTTGAGACGTGGACTGACACGTGGAACAATTTTCAGTAGTAGAGGGAGAGACTTGTTCGGTGGCACTGTCCTTAGCACTTGCTAGTTAGCTGCTCAAAACATTTACTTTATCCCGATTCAATGCCTAATTTATCTCTGATCCCATCTCAATTCTCATTTCTCCTCGTTACAATTTTCAGAATTATTTTTAATTTTTTAAAATGTGATATTGTCATAATCTTACAATATATATATATATATATATATATATATATATATATATATAACTGTATCACTGAAACAGGACTTCACATATACATACATACATACGGAGGATACATCTGTGTGATTAGAGTGAGAAGTAAATTTATATGTAATTTATTTACTTTGTAGTTTTCACATTTTGACATTCGATTTGAGTACGTCAAGTTTGCCTTTATTTGTTCATTGAATTGATACGAAGTTGAGTTGAACTTGGAGTCAAGTTTCTTAATCTCTCCTTTTTCTTTTTGTTATAAGAAAATTTATGCTGCGGAGAGGTTTTTTAATTCAGGTCAGATACGTCGAATTATCTACCATCCACCAAGAATGACAATTAATAAAATTAAAATTTTGAATTTAATAATAGTGTTTATTGAATTTTATCCGTTCATAAATTAACCTTCATTGACGAACTTAGAATAAATTTAATTTGATTATAATGTACCCTTATCTGTTGGACGTACATACTTACAAATTAGTTTGTTACGATATTAAATTTGCATTCATCTGGTGCGTTAGCCAGCTAAAAATCCAAAAGAAGAGAAGAAGAAAAAAAAGAAATCAAATAGCAACATATATAAACAAAATTTTGTTGAGCATAAAACGGAGATAGAATTACTGATTCCGTCAATACATATATGATACTTGTAAATTTACGATTTTGTGAACAAAGGACCATATATTACCTTTTATGGAAATATAAATTTACTCTTCAGAAGAATATTTTTATTGACTGTAAGTATGAAAGCTATCCATGAAGTAATGAAGATCATGGCTATGAAGGCTCGGCCATTTCGAGTTTCTTATACGAATTATGTGAAAATCGGACGTAACTTAAGCTGTATTATTTCTTTATAAATTTTAAAATAGATCGTAGAAAAATGAAAGTACAAAAAATGAAATATCAGCTGAGGATATATTGGGAATTCCATATTATATATTAAGCGGTTCTATGTTTTTGCTAATTATAAAATATATCATTTCTTCAATTATTCCTTGGTGACATAATTTGATTTTGAGAATAAGCTAATAATGACCTGTTGCGAATATACAGGCAACACGTTAAACGATTGATCACGCTACAAAGTTACAGGAATATCTTGTAATATCATTGAATTTGGATAAGAATATTACATACGGATTGGTTATATTTCGTCCGTTTCCAAATTATGTAAACTTCAAAATTTCAAAGAGGTGTTTTGGCTTGATTCAAAATTGTAAAAAGAACAAAATCTGCAAATATTTTGTTTATAACTTAATAATCTTTAATGATGATCACTTGACTAATTAGAATACGTTACAATGACATGATAAATATATCCTAGTAAATGACAAAAGTACGTATGGAGGGGCGGAACCAGTATTATATTTCGAGCGGGAGATATTAAAAAATTTATATACTAAAATTAATAAATTAAGAGATATACATGAAAAAATTTTAAAATTCTAAAGATGATAAAATATTTTTTGAAAAATTGAGACTAGCAGTCAATTACTCTGCCCCTAATTAGTTCCGCCCACGTACGTATGATACATATGTTTTTGAAAAATTGAAACTAATACGAAGAAATATATTCTTTTTTTAAATGTTCAATCATGAGCTATGGTCGGAACCAGCTGGCAAGCAAAGCAAATGGATAAATTGGTTCATGGCCTTCAATTTGATAACTGCAGGCAACAATTTCAAAGCTGCGGAAATTAACTGCTTCTAATAAGTGCATGCGAATGTTAAGCGACTACGTACCAGCTACTCTAAAATTGGAACATCAAATACTGATAATACTGCATGTACTACGTATAACCCATTATACCACTTCGTACATTGTCAGGAATTCATTGCTTTTGTTAATTTTTCTTTCTTGAAATACATATTAATTACTTATTATAAATACATCCTCTATTTCATAAAAAAAATTATATTTAAAACATAAATTATATTCCTCAAAGAAATTGCATTTGCAGAATATTAGCTCTTCTGATGATCAAATCTGATAAATCAAATTGACTGTTATTTTGAATCGAAAAGAGTATGTTGTCAACAGGAGTCGCCTAAACTTATTAATTATAATATTATATTTTTCAAAAATTTATCGATACAATCTTTTTATTATATCATTAATTAAACATTTATGATATACTTCATTTATGATATATATTATTCAAATATGATAATTCAATTGGATATGCAATGTCAATATATGTTAAAAATCTGATGTAACTCTTTTCTTAGAATGAATGGGGTAATAATATTGGTGTTTTAATTAGTTTGGCACACGCATGATAAATTCATCTGTTCCACAAAAATAGCAACATTTAAAAGTTTGACGATTATTAATTTTACATTTTTGACTAAAAATTAAAAGTACAAATAATAAGTTTTTCTCATGAAATTTGTTATGAAACTTTTAGTTATAACAAAATTTATAAGTTTTTTAATTTATAGTAAAATAACAAAGAAAAATTCCAAATGTAACTTTTTTTAGAACAATTTTTTTTCCAAATATAACTATTTTTTTAGAACAGATGAACTATCATTTATATTATGTAGTTAGCTTTTATTTTGAGAGTAACAACAAATCATCCCGAACATTATTGTAATCCTTTGGACTAGTCGTTAGACAGTCCTTTATCGTTTATGTTTTATTCTTTTTATCTTCGATTAATTTCAATTCATTTTGATTAATCTCTCGTTTAAACACTAAACAGTGTCTTAGTGCTTGAGTCCACCTAACATTTTTTACAATATTAATCTTGAATTAACGGAGTAGGGCAAAATTATGCTTGAATCTTTGAATAGACATTGCCTATTATGAAAAATGCCTAAAAGACTAGCTGGCTACTTCTTGTTGAAATTAATTAAAGAGGAATCAAACTAACGATGCGTATTTAACAAGAATATTAGGATCGAGAGAACTAATAGATGGAACAATGTACGTGGGATATATACGTGCGAATATCAGATTCACTATTTTTACGGATTCCATAATCTCATTACCATTTTGTACGGCAAAGCTACAATGCATGGTTGCATGTTACAAAATGGATATTTCGAAGCTTATAAATCCATTTATTAATAATTATAAATATAATTATTAAATTTTTATGAATTCATAATATTTAGTGACAGACGCATTAAATTGTGAAAAATCCATCTGAAGCTTGGTTTGTATTGTCTTTGAGGTTGACCACTAGCTGGGCACCTAATTATTTGGTATTTTTAGGTTTTAATGTATGACCACGTTAATTATTTTTTGACTTTACACTAGTATAATTATAAAAATTAAATTTTGAAATAGGTACAAATTAGAGTGTAACTCACAAGTTTTTAATTTGTAGCATAATAACAATCACAAATAGGATATTATTTTGATATAAACAATTTACTATTTGAATTTGTCACAATATCTCAAAGTTCCAGTGGTGGATGTAATTATATATAATTGCGCTAAATATATATTTATAAAAGATAAAATTTTAAATTAAAAAGCTATTGACTTGGACAAAAGAAAAATCTAAAAATATCAATTAAATAGAAAGTAAGTATTAAATTTTACTACAAATTTGATAGTAAAATTAAAGTTGAAGGGAAGTACATGTGGCTAGGGGCAAAAAGATGATCAATCCCGTGGTGCCGTGCTGTCGGTTCTTTAGGTTAGGGCGGGCGTTCTTGTCTCATGAGTCATGCCAAGGAAGTCCTGCGGCCTCTCGACACGTAGCAAAAACATTGATTAGTGGGAATTAGGATTTTTTCTCCCACATAATTAAATTATTATTATTATTATTATTGTAAAATCAACTTTTAATAATTACCCAACGTACTAATAAAACCACAAATAATTAACCAACTGTTAACCCAACTAAAACCAACCAAGAAACAACTGTTAACCAACTAACAACAATTATATTAAGCCATATATATCCGAGATGCTTTAGTGGGAGTGCCTGTGCTGTGTAGGAACTACCATATAAGTCTCACACACTCGATGTTCCTAAGAATCTAATTCTGATAAAGATAGTACTAATCTCATATATCAATTACTCGTCTTTCCGTCGAACATATAAATTTATAGTTTTTTATATTTATAAATTAATCAGATTTTGACACAAATAATTTTAGCACTCTCTTTTTCTTTTTGTTATAGGATCCATCTATTTCTCTTATCTTTATATTTATTTATAATTTTTTTTATGAATTAATTTGTGTGCATCAATTTATTGCAACTACGCTCATATGATTGTGATCATTCATCATGTATATACCTTATTGATGATATTAACAAGGCTTCCGTCGACTCCTTCTCGAAACGAAAAGATTGTTGAGTTAATGAAATTGATCGAATATATGACCCATAGAATGTCACCACTCTCTTTAATTCCAACCTTTTGTGTTAAAACACACACACACACACAGATATGTGTGTGTGTGTGTGTGTTATGCAAAGGTGTGCACACCATGCTTTGCTTTTTAATCATCCACATAGGGATAACAAAGCTCTAGCCTCTACTCCTGTTCAACGCACATTATTCTTATTTAAACTAAATGACAAATTTTTAATGTACTATATCTTCATATATTAATTGCACTGGCTAATTAAGTTCTCAATACCATATTATCAGTTGCACCACCTTTTTTTGTACATATATATGTATATACACACATACACACACGCTTATTATCGGTGACTATTATATATCATCATAGTGGTAGAGTATGTAATATATGGCAAATTATATTGCTCGTCAAATTTATAATGTACGGACTATTCAGTAACTATTAATATTTCAAGCAATATTAATTATTTTGACAATATCATTTATCGTATTAAGCCTCTAGTCTAATGGTCGAGATCATGGCTCTATGAGATAATGACCTAGCACCAAAAGTTCAATCAAGTTTAAATGGGTTTACACACACATATATATGCATGTATGTATAATCTTTCTGGATTCTTCTTCCAATATTAATCAATGGTCAATTACGTCTGACTAATTTAAATTTAAGTTTTGATCAAATTGAACTTGTAAAAAGTTCTCTTTAATATTACTATTATCTTAGTGAAAAATTCAAACTTTAGATTTTACTTTAAGATTCTTTGTATACACTCATCCAAATCATCCCTCAGATCGATCGTTATAAATTAAGTTGTATAGATAAATTGGTCGGCCACTGTCAAACATTAATTCAACCAGATCATCAATCGGTCATTTTATCTACTTGTAGATATATCCACCTCTATATTATACACACAATCATCTTATAAGTTAATTATCTCTATCACTTCACCAAAATGAGAAAATGCCTTGTCAGCAAATTAATACAGTGAAACTAAGAATTGAATAAATTACACTCGAATTGTCGACTTTGGCTAACTATCAATTTTAACCACTAAGATTGTAAAATCTCTTGATATATAATTATATATATTCATGTCCTCAAAGACTCCACACACACATACACACATATATATGTCTAATTAATTTTGGGAAATTTTAAGTATGCGACAAAACTTAATATTCTTCATAAGCACAAGGGTCACTTACTGCCAAAACCTAGCTACGTACTAGACCGGATGAACTGGTAATGAAATATTGCTGCCTAACCAAGTGACCCCTCCCTAACATGCGAAAATATCATGATATTCTTCATTCGTGAAAATTAAAACACGTACACTACTAAAATGGAAAAAGGAGAACACAATTTGTTACAGAAAGAACAAGTAACCAAATTTCGACGCAAGAGCTAAAGAGCTACTACTATTTCATGCCAAATAGCCTCTCTCTCTCTCTCTCTCTAAATTGATACACGTACACATACTATTATTCTTCGGTTGCATAAATGGACAAATATACGACATATATATGTCACAGCTCACGCATTCCTTTCAACTTTAGTGAATATATACCGAAATCCAACCAAAATTTTGGACGTAAATTGTTAAATGGAAAGAAAATTGTATTCAAACTCAATTTGTTTAAAAATTTGAGCCGAGTCGAGTCGAATTTTAAGTAAGTCGAGTTGAGGCGAATAAACGAATAATTCGATTTATTTACAACTCTACTATCGTCCCTTGCACAAGAATAAAATTAAATCGATAATTAGACGTGATTCAACTAATTCGCGAAAGGTAAATAAATAAGCTTCGTCTTAAGCTTTTAATATTATTTTAAAGTTAAATTGTCATGATCAACATGGAAGAAATTTGGAATTAATCCAGATTCAAGGTATTTATGTAGAGGTAATGAATTATATATAGGCTAATTTGGGTGGAATTGCTTTTTTATCTTTCTATAATTTTCTAATAGTACTTGGTTCTTCTGTTTCTACTAATTGCATCTTTTCTCGTCAACCTAGCATATAATTCCAAATTATAAAAGTAGGCACTCTTTCCACCTTAAATAAAGTGACCAAATCACCGGGGAAAAAGGAGAATCAAATCACGTTACCAGTCTTTTCTAGTATGCAAGTCCTTAGATTTGACATCTTTTTAATTTGCTGGCGTGCTTAAAAACTATGCTACTTTTTTCTAGTCTCTTGAATATTTTTTCCCCGTGTAGACCTTATGCGTAGATATAAATATATATGCACATTTGTATGCACTCACACACAATTTTGGAGTACATATGTATCATTTTCTTTTAATTTTTATTTTGTGTAAAAAAATATTCAACGGTACAAATTAGAAGATTGACAAAAGAAATATGATTCCATATGAATCTTTTCATGATTTTTCGTGATGTCTAAAATATATACCAAAAAATTAAGGAAACAAAATTAAGTATTCTGTCATTTGATTTATTTTTTTAAAAAAAATTTGATTTACAGATCTTCCATTAGTTCCTGCATTATTGTCAGCGGTTATGATTAATTCCATTGAGTTACATATCAAAGCATCAGCATGGCCTTCTGGAGTTGGGATCGATAAGGTTTTCAAGTGACTTTGTTTTCTTGTCGCGAGACCTCTCTGCTTCTTTCAGGAGCTCACCTAGCCTTTTCTTCTCGGTTGTCGTCAAAATTGGTATTGGCTGTTCCAAATTTCTCTCTTAATTTTGGAACATGCTTTAGAACATATATATCGATGGCATCTTCAACTCTGTACATTTTAGATTAGATACAAGTCCAGTCGCACAAGGTAAATGTACTATTTGTTTTAACTTACAATTTTAGAGTTTATAAATTTTTGTAATATAAATTATACCGTCGTTATATAGAATTTTTAAAATTTAAACTGAAACAAATGAGATCATAATTTGATATCAATTAACCTTCGTTTTCACATTATAGCTACATATTCTTTCTGGAAGACGAATTTGGAAGTGGGATTGTATATGGTATAATTTGAAAATAGACCACCACAATAGGAAACTTTTAACTGAACATATATGAGACTTTTGGGAAAAGGGATGTAACTCGGGAAAGAAATATATTCCAATTCCAAAAAATTAGTAAGATCTACCATACTCGTACAATTGTTTAGTCCCTTTGAAGAATTAGGAAGGAGAGTAAAAAGACTGAGAAACTGCAAAACTGTTGTTCCATGGTGTTAGAAAATGAGAACTTTACAATATATATAAAATAGGTTTTTAATGATATTTTTATAGAAATATAATATATGTAACAGTTCATGGATTTAAAATATTTTTCTAGTGAAATTCATAGATAAATGGGTAAAATATTACTTTATGTAAAGCGGTGAAATATAAATTACAGTGTGTTTATCCACTAATGAAATTATCTATCGAGATGATCTTCAAAAAATATAATTAACTACTGATATAGTCATTCACTGAGGGTATTAACTGATGTAATGATTAGTCTTTGATGGAATTATTCATCGATGACAGTTAGTCATCAAAAATTTATTTGTCCATAGGAGACTATAGTCGTCAATGATTATTTTATCCATTGGAGATTACAGTCGTCAGTGGTTAATTTGCCTATCGGAGACCATGGTCATAAGCATATAATATGCTCATCAAAGAATATTTGTTCATCAGTAGATAAAATACCTCGTCATGAGATAATTTATGTCTGATGATATGAATCTTTTGTGAAAGTTTATTTTAAAGAAACAACATGATTCGAATTAATATTATGTGTTGTTATTAGATTCATATAATAACTAATTACTTTAATTTGTTTCTAATAGTTTTTTACCCAATATGTAATTGTTCGTTAATGATAAATTGTAGGCAGATGTTACATGAAGTGTTTTAAGGGAATATTACAAAAATTGTTGGCTTGGGAGGTGTTATTAAAATATTTGAAAATCTTGTATGTTGAATTACACTGATATGAACAATCTCATAACATACAAGTGGTTTCACAACTCACAAATTCTTAATCTGTACTTGTTAGATTTTCTGGTAAACTGAGGTAATAGTTGTACATAAACTTGGATTGCAACATTTATGTGTTGTTACTGTTTTATCTTGTAACGAGATTCACAACAGCTCGTTACAACGTGAATGATGTGAATATTTTTTCAAAAACAGTAAATATTTTGTGAAATGATTGACAACTCAATTGTTTTTAGTTTTGATAAGTTCTTTCTCTCTTTCTGTATTTTTATTAATTGTACTAATTTCACTGTCTTTCTTCCAATTATTGTTTGTTTAATTTTAATAATTAATACTCTATTCTTAAATTCATATCAATTTTGTTATTGCTATTAGTAAATTTCCAACAAATGGTGCTAAAAAATTCTAAATAATAATTAATTTAGATATGTCTGATGCGGTTATATGCAAAGATACATCATGAAACAGATAATGCAGCTGACAGCATAAGGTAATAATTTTATGAACATACTTCTAAACCACAATGTGGCAGATGAATTTCTTGAACAAACCAACATGAATCAAGACCTGAGAGAAAACAAAAGAAATTAGCTTAAGATTGAAACCTGTTACCTACATATGGCAACTTGAGTTATGTGAGTAATTTTTGTAAGTTTTGAAAAACGAATATAAGATAACTGAACAGAGAGATTATCAGTTCAATTCCTTAAAATAAAATTTTGAACGCAATTGATGTTGTTCTTAAAGATTTTTATCATAAAGATTATAATAATATTGTCAACTAAATTATCATTAATTTAATATTTAAGATGCCATCGTTTGACTTAAAAAATTAAAACATACTTCTAAATTTGAAACAAAAGATAATAAATAATATTTTCCCAAATTTCAAAAAAAGGATGGTTGGTAGCAGGTGGTACCTTAAAAATAAATATACACACTCGAAAATAAAGTTTTTATTGCGTAAGAAAAAAAATTCTAGACCCACCCTCAAATTCAATTTAAAAATCTTAACCTAATATCTTATTTGATATTTACCTGTTTCACAAAAATAACAATTTTTTAAAATTTTAACATGTATTAATATTATATTTTTAATTTATTATTACATGTTCAAATAATATATTATCATAATAAAATATTTATACAAATATTATTCTATTTTCAAATAATATGATCTCATATTCAAAAATTAACATTTTCGTTTTGTGTGGAACAAATAAAATATTTATTATTACCTTAATCCCTTATTATTATTTTCGCAAAAATATATTAAGACGGTGGAGTATAATTTTGGATCATATATATAAAACTAGAAGTCTAGAACCGTTATACACCGGGTATGTGTTATCAGACGGCCCGTAATCTGCGAAGTACAAAATTGCACAAACTGTTTGGTCAGGATTTGGGAACTTCGGTTTGGTGCAAGGAAGTTGCGCCCTATGTGTTGAGTGTTGAGCAGTGTTGATACGCGGGCATCTTCAATTTACCTCCATCGCCGACGAAATCGAGAAGGAACAAGGGTAAGAAGAAGAAGAAGATGACTGAAGTTGCTAGCTCAGTTGTGCACGATGTACTGGGCCGGCGTATTCAAGAAGTGGATCAACCAATCGTCGACTACATAATCAATGTTCTTGCCGACGAAGATTTTGATTTCGGAGAGGAAGGCGAAGGCGCTTTTGATGCCTTAGGAGAGCTTCTTGTCGATTCCGGCTGCGTTACTGATAGCACAGAATGTCGTAAGGTATGTGCCCTTTTTCTCTTCATTCACTTGTTCAGTTCACTTTTTAATACGATTGGCAATTCGTTGTAGAAAACTTAGGGTTTTAGAAGCAATCTTTTCGTTTGCAGTATTGTTCTATTGATTTGCCAACAATTTATCATCCAATTTCCTTTGCTGTACTCTTCCATCTTTCAGTAGCTACACTTTAACTGTTCTCCATTATATTTTTTGTTCTTTCCCTGCCATATTCAATCGATGAATCTAGCCGAGTAAGAATTTTATAGCTAGTTATGCCCAGGAAAAGAAAAAAGAAAAGAAAAACAAGAGCCTCTCCTTTTGAACTGGTCATCAGTTGTCTGGCATTTTATTGTAGGTATGTACAAAACTGTGTGATAGATTTGGGAAGCATGGATTAGTTAAAGCTACACCAGCGGTGAGAAGTCTTGCTATGCCATTGAGAATGTATGATGGGATGGATGAAGAGGAGGCTCCAAAGAAGAAGACTGAGGTGATAGATGGTCCTTTGCTGTCTGAACGTGACAAATTAAAACTTGAAAGAAGAAAGAGAAAGGAGGAGCGCCAAAGAGAGGTACATTAAACGATAAATTATAAGCATAGGTTGTGAGAATGCATAATTGTAATTCTAAATTGAAATCTGTAAAATCAATTATTGGTTGACGTGATTTGGTAAAAAATTAACCCATTCTTTCAGATGTTCTATTTTAGGACCTCCATCATTATTTAGTGGTACTGTTCGAGTGTTCATGTTCTGAAAATAATACATGTAACATATGTACAGATGCAATATCAAATGCATTTGGCTGAAATGGAAGCAGCCAAAGCTGGGATGCCAGTTGTATCTGTCAATCATGATAATAGTGTTGAAGGGCCAGCTGTCAGGGATATTCATATGGAAAATTTTAATGTATCTGTTGGTGGTCGTGATCTCATAGTTGACGGTACCGTCACACTTTCTTATGGGCGGCACTATGGTGAGACTAACTTCCACTCTTGTCTTCTTTACCTATTTTTAAGCTGGATAAAATAAATTTAGATGTCTCTTAGGAGTAAATATCTTAATTCATTGTACTTGGTGTATATATCCTAAATTTACTAACTCATGTATTATATGTGTACATGGAGGATTGCCTTTCCAGAACTCATAACTGGTACTAGTTGACATATCAATAAAACTTTAGTTGCTGGAGAAGTATTTCATATTCTCTCAGTTTCTCTCTGGCTTGTTACACTTTCAGTTATCTATAACTTATTCTGGACAGTACCGTATTTGTTTTCCTATGAATGTTATTATCATTCCTCGGACGTTAAGGGAGATACATGATTCAGATCCTATATCTTAATTGTGGAAGTTAAATGATGCAGTTGTCACGTGACAACTGGCAGAAATTTGTGGCGTCAGGTTTCACGTATAGGCTGATGTTTCAGAATCAATATTTATTAATTAAAACGCACTAGGATGCGAATATCACGCAAGTCAAATATAGTAGTTTTTGTTGCAGGTTTCAGCAGATGCCAATGGGGAAACATAACTTATGATTTGAACTTTAGGTTTCTACATTGTTCTTTTACCTATTGATGTCATCATCGTCATTATCATCATCGTCATCATTTCTTCTTCTTTTTTTTAATTACTTGATAATGATTTATGGTACAATTGCTTTTGAATTCATAATATAGTGTCATTTCTGTTTTTCAGGCCTGGTTGGAAGAAATGGTACAGGAAAGACAACTTTCCTTAGGCATATGGCTATGCATGCCATTGACGGTATTCCTAAGAACTGCCAGATTTTACATGTAGAACAAGAAGTTGTTGGCGATGATACAACAGCTCTGCAATGTGTCCTTAATGCTGATGTTGAAAGAACCCAACTTTTGGAAGAAGAAGCTAATGTACTTGCTCTACAGGTTGTTGACAATAGGAGCTTTTGTTGATGCACTGCCTCCGTCTTTATCTCTCTCTCTCTCTCTCTCTCTCTCTCTCTCTATATATATATATATATATATATTTATTTATTTATAGATTTAAAGAGAATGTACATGCATATTGATTTTTAGTTTTATCTTTTCAATTGGATCTCATGTCAAAATTGTGATTGTTTTGTAGAGAGAATTGGAGATCAAAGCAGCTGGAAGTAATAAAGAGGATTCAAATGGAGAGGCTGACAATAATAACATCGCACAAAAGCTTGAAGGAATATACAAAAGGCTTGAATTCATTGATGCATATTCTGCAGAGTCACGTGCAGCTTCCATCCTTGCGGTCAGTTGCGAACTTGCATGTTAAGTTAACTTTAGCATCACTGGAACTTAATCTTGAAACTAATTTAGGGGTTAGTTATTAGTTTTGCATGAGCTGCATCCAGTTCTATTACTAGACATTAGAAACAGGTGCAAGTCAAAAGTGTTCAATTAATTAGATTGCCAGGTCACAATGGTATAGAAAAGGTCTTCGAGGTGCAATAAATACGACAGTCTTATGCTGCTTAATTAAAGTTTCTGATAACTATTTCTGCATGAAACATAATTTTACATCTGCTGACTGGAAACTTTTTTAGGGTCTCAGTTTCACTCCAGATATGCAGAAGAAGGCAACAAGAACTTTTTCTGGAGGTTGGAGAATGCGAATAGCTCTTGCACGTGCATTGTTTGTTGAGCCTGATCTTTTGTTACTTGATGAACCTACGGTATGATTTTTCTTTTTCTTTTGTTTTCTCTTCAAGGACAATGAAATGCAAAACTACATGTGGAATTATAGAAAGACTTAAGAGTGATGGTAGCAAAATTGATTGCAAGAATGTGCATTTTATCCATTTTTATGGCAGAACCATCTTGATCTTCACGCTGTGTTGTGGCTGGAAACGTACCTGGTGAAATGGCCAAAAACATTTATTGTTGTCTCTCATGCTAGAGAATTCTTGAACACGGTAATATTTTCCTCTTTGTAGACATTCTTTTTATGTTTGTGTTATATATGTGTATGTGTATTATTTATTTATGCACTTTATTTCTGATGGCTTTTATATTCCAACTTAACTTTCCTTCAGGTTGTCACAGATATTCTCTATCTGCAAGGGCAAAAATTGAATGCCTATAAAGGAGATTACGATACATTTGAGAGGACTCGAGCAGAACAAATGAAAAATCAACAGAAAGCATTTGAAGCAAATGAACGCTCAAGGGAGCATATGCAGGTTTTTTCCCTGCTGTCAATATGTAGCATCAAAGCCTTTTGCTTAATATCCACGATGAGAGAACATGTCTGTATTGGTTTTTCTCCACCGAGATTTAACTATATAAATAGCAAAGACTTTGGTCACGTGTACTCCGTAGTTACTGCCACACATTGAATGAAGATCTCTCTTTCAGTCTTCTAAATTAGTTGATATATGTTGCAATATGTACTTGTTAATCTTTCCCTTTTCATTTGGTAATTATGTTTCTTTATTTTATACTTTTATAGTATGAAAATCTTATCATTTCTGTAATTGATTATTTGTGCAACTGCATGTTAAATGTATTGCAATGAGAATTCCATTGCCAGATTTGACATCAGCATTTTGTTGCTGTGTTTGGCCTGTTGGCACAATTGCCAAATCTCTTTTTGCACTATTCACTTCGCCTTCAGTAAGGCTTAAGTTGCTGCATTGCTGTTAGAATTTCAGGATGAATCATGTATTGCTTTGTCGGCTTTTAGCACATAGTATTGAACCCGTTCTCTCTGAGTATAATGTTCTAACATATTTTAGTTTTGTGAGAGAAAGAAGAGCTGGAGTAGGTACTTTTCGTAAGGTTTATGAGTGAGATTTGTAACATTATTGGTTTCTACTAAAGATAATGGATATATATGAACTAGCATTGAAATTGCAACATCCTGTCATGGTCCATAAAAAAAAGCCTTACATTTCTATCTATAGTGAAAACATTGAGTGATTGTGTCAAAACATTATATGACATTGTTATTTAACAAATTTTTAAAGTTGCATTTCATTTTTTTCGGTTCTCTTATCTCTGGTTGGAATGTGTTCTCTTCTGATATTCAGGCATTTATCGACAAGTTCCGCTACAATGCAAAGCGTGCGTCTCTGGTTCAGTCAAGAATCAAGGTATTGTTACCATTAACATAATCGGCAATGCAGAATTTAATGGCAACTGCCTTTTCTTAGCTTGACCTAGTAGTAGAGTTCAAATTATATTAATTTATTCTTTTATTGGCTTTTGATGTTTCAGTATTACAAATACTTGTTCTTTACATCACCAATATATTTAGTCTCTCTATCATGTTTCTTACTCTTTTGCCTGGAGTTAACTATCTGAGCTTCTATCTTTTCCTTTGAATTTGTTAGGCGTTGGATCGGTTAGGTCATGTGGATGAAGTTGTAAACGACCCTGAGTATGATTTCTTCCTTCGATTTGTGTGTTTCATAAATTAAATTTTATTCATATATTTTCTAACGCAATACTTGTATTGCTCCTTATGGATTCTTAGTTGTATGTTTGTGTCTCACCTGTATGCAGCTACAAATTTGAATTTCCTACTCCGGACGACAAACCAGGAGCTCCAATTATAAGTTTCAGGTTTGTTTTTGTTGGATGTTAGAGTTGTTTAATGTGTCATATGATCCCATATTGCTAATTATGTAACTTGCCATGGGTCTCTTGCATCAAAGTTAGAAGCTTTTGTGTCTGCATATATGTTCTTAATAATTTCTAAGAACTGTTAATGTAGTTTCTCCTTATTACCTGAAAATTATTTCGTGCTTAGAGTCTTAATCATAATTATTATTGTTGTATGTGATTGATTGCAGTGACGCATCGTTTGGATATCCTGGGGGCCCCTTACTCTTTAAGAACTTGAATTTTGGAATAGATCTAGATAGCCGCATAGCAAGTAAGCATTTATTTTCTGCAATATTTTCTGTTTTCTGAATTGTTTTACTGCGTTATCTACTTATTTACGTATACTAGTGCTAAATATTTTATCTCTCCATACTTGTCACAAAAAATAAAACAGCAGCATTTAGTAGTAATAGTAACAGTAATACTAATAATAATTATTACTATTATTATTGTTGCAATCATCATTTAAGCACGGAACATGCTAAGTTTGTCCTGTCCTCACGGAATTGTCAAAATTGGATGACAATGAGCATACTGGTTTGATGACATTGAGCACAATGATTTATGCATAGGTTTCTGAAGCTAGTTGTACAATTCTCTTTGCAGTGGTAGGTCCCAATGGTATTGGAAAATCAACCATACTTAAGCTTATATCAGGGGATCTTCAGCCAAGCTCAGGAACAGTTTTCCGTTCGGCTAAGGTATATATTGCTTTTCCTTGTTGGAATTTGAGTTTGCTTAAATCTCAGGGGAACAGACCTTGCCTACATTTTTTTTTTCCTTCCTCCAAAGGTATTGCATTCTCTTGATTCATTCTAGACTGAATTCTCTCCCTACAGGTTCGCATAGCAGTTTTCAGTCAGCATCACGTTGATGGGCTTGACCTATCCTCAAATCCCCTTCTTTATATGATGCGTAGCTTCCCAGTGAGTTTTATTTTTTCCCCTGAAAGTTTACTTTCTTATTCACATTGTTCTTTTTTTAAATATTAAATATTTTCAACAAACTTCATTTATAAAATGTTGGGTTATCTCCCTAACTCATAATGGAATCTCTTTTCTAGGAAGTGATGCCTTAAGGTCTGAATTGCTCTTATTAATAATAGTTTCTAGGAATCAGGAACAATTGTAATCTTATCTTTTAGGACAAAGTTCTCTTTAAGCACACCATTTGTGATTTTTCTGTATATAATTTGTGGAGTAAATTTTAGTCATCTTCTTATCAAGTTTGTTAAATATTCGGTTAATTAAAATATTAAAACCAAACAATGTCTTTTTCATGTCAGACTTTGTATTAGAGTCCTTTTAGGATAAGATTTTATATACGATGACTACTGTTATTGGTAAATTTGACGCTTGATCTGCAGAATTTTATGGTAATATAAGGGGGTAGTTGACACGGTGAATATCATGTCCTACAAAATTTTTTTATGACTAGTGATAGCTTTTATCAGGTTTAGTTTGGTCCTTTCAAGTATAATGTCTTCCACTATGGGCATCTACCTAGTTTTCCTCGTATCTTTTTCATGGTTGCTTTGTGGTCTTTTGTTTTCTGCAGGGAGTCCCTGAACAAAAGCTTCGAAGTCACTTAGGCTCCTTTGGAGTGACCGGAAATCTTGCTCTTCAGCCCATGTACACCTTATCTGGTATTTTCCCTTTGTCAAACATTTTTGAACTATAGGGGATGAATATCATTTCTGTCAGTAACTTGTCTCGTTTACTTCATTGAACTAAATGGTTGCAAGAAAACGTTGTACTTCTGCAAAATCTGGCCCATTGTCCATTGGACTGATAACATAGTTGGGAAATTATCATCTGCTGCTGACAGCTTGTTTTTATAAGGCTTTTCACTAAATTTTATATATGAGTCTCAGGTGGTCAGAAAAGCAGGGTTGCATTTGCTAAGATAACCTTCAAAAAGCCTCATATTATACTACTTGATGAGCCATCAAATCATCTTGTAAGTTCTCATATTACTTTTGATAGACTGTTGCTATTTTGTTTGTGGTCATAGCTGGAGCCAGCAATATCCTGATGATTAAATTACAGACAATTAAATTATTTTTTGAGTTCTCGTAGTTCTTGGGATTTAGCGCTGCTACTTTGTGTGATGGTCATATCAAATACCCACATCATGATAGTTGGATAATTCACCATAGAGTAGCATTGGAATCTCCTTGAAGACATCAAGCATAAGAATGCCTTGGTGTAGTAGTTGCTTGATGAAAATTTTGGAGTATGTTGAATATTAGGATGTTTTATACTGTTTGGATGATTATGGGGCCGTTGAAATTTTCTGAGAATCACTCTCTCAAGTTTGTTTGTGTGTGTTTTCAGGGTGGTCTCACAATACTGAGCTATGATTTACTATATTTATTTGTTTTGTGTTTTAACTGCTTTCTACTAAAGTAGTCACAAGCACATGTACATCTCTCTCTCTCCCTCCCTCTCTCCCTCTCCCTCCCTTCTGCTATGGTGCATTTAGTTTGTGGTGGGAATAAGAATAGGCATGAATTTAAGGAAGAAAATTAACGGTGGTAGGGAAGGATGATGAAAAAATGAGAGTTTAGGAATGAGAAATATGATGCATGTGAGAACGGGCAATCCTTTGCCTCCTAGATTGGATAGCCCATTCCCATACTCAATCATGTTTTTCATTCTTAAACTCCCAAAATTTTCATCCTTTTTCCCATCAGCCACCAATTTTTCTTCCTTCCATCCATTCCCATTCCCACTGCTAACCAAACGCACTACCAGTGTTTCTGTTATGCTAATATTGACCCATATCTTCATTACAACTCTGATTTAAAATACAAGATTGATTACCTTTGTATGATACAAAGGGCACTGATCGTAATTCTTAGTAGTGAGCCATTAGTATGATGCAATATTGCTTACCATGTCTTATAAAAATATTTTCCTGGCTTATTAATGATAAATTTAATATTGAAATGTAGGATTTGGATGCTGTGGAAGCATTAATTCAGGGTCTCGTTCTTTTCCAAGGAGGCGTGCTGATGGTATTGCATCTGCCATCTACTTTATTTGCATCAAAATAATATATACTCCCTCCTTCCAAATCTAGATCAAAATTATTTTTGCAAATAGATGAAGGTGAAATTTAAGATTGTTGGAAGTTTTATCAATAATGTTCACCTAAACGTTTTCCTAATTAGATATAAAAGTATAAATTTCACAATTGATTTCTTTGCCAATATATATATGAAAATTAACATAGATACTGAATATGTTATGTAATAACTTATAATGATTTTTGACTGCCAAAGATTGAACTTCGTAGTATTTATAGTGTTATCAAATTGATGATCTATTTTGGATCACAGTAAGTATTATTTATAAATTATAATGTATGGAGTTGACTTTGCTAGCATCTTTTTTTCCTTGCAGGTAAGTCATGATGAACATCTAATTTCCGGAAGTGTTGATCAGCTATGGGCAGTATCTCAAGGCAGGGTGACACCTTTTGAAGGGACGTTCCAAGATTACAAGAAACTACTTCAGTCCTAGAAGCTTGCCGCCAAGGGTTCTAATTTCTGTGCGACTCAAATGATCTCACCACCGGCAGATGGTGCTCATTATTAGTAAAAAAAAAAAAGAGAATAAATAGTGTGGATTATAATAACTGCAATTTTGTGCCACAATTTACTCTTTCTACTACCTGAATGTCTGGGACTGAGAGGTGGTCAAGGAGGCTACTGCTTTCATATGTTGGTGATATTCAGTTGGGGAAGAGAAGTTATGAAATATTTATTAGGTCAAATTCGCATATCATTATTGGACAAAGCAAGTTAAAGAACTGAATAATTTACTGAACTTAAGTAGTAACCAATTCAACTCCGAACTCAAGGTAGAACGTGTAATCATGCTACTAAGAAATACAGATCTAGCTTACGGCATCAGTAATTACTAACATTGATCAATTTCAAATTTTCTGTAACCCCCGAAATGAAATATTTTTCTGCAATATTTTTATGTTACAATGTCGGTAATTACTTTGGTCGACTGATGAAGATTTATACGTCGAGTTAGAGCTACGAGAAAAAAACATTCGCCTGTCATATATCTTCCTATTCCATGGCAGTGAAGGACCCCACAAAAGGAAGTGTTTTAGGTAAAAGTATAATTTTAAAGGACTTCGAAAGATTTTTTTTTTCTTTTTTCATATATACTTCAGAATTCTATTTGATTAGAACGGACAAATGATTTGAATTCTCGTCAATGAGAATAAAGAATAAACGTTTAGGAACGGAGTTAATATTTAAGGTCTGAATTTTCAAATACATTAATTTCACGAGTCACACTTCTCCTAACCTCTGTTATCCATCACATTATTGATACTACTAAATCGCTAATGATGTTTTGACCTTTGATACCCGATACTAGATTAGGACTTTACTATCATCTCATACAGAGCACTACGTAATCATATGGGTAAATATTGCCTTACTTTAAATAATTTAAATTATATTTAAAAATACCGGTTTACTCTTTCGTAATTAGTTAATATTATTGTTGGAAAATTTTAATACTCCAGTTCTGAAGTCACGCGTAATAATGAAATTTTGACATGTAACGTAACTAACATCTTCTAAAGGACTATGTCAAAACAAACTACTTTTGATCTATGTAGATGTTTTTCACTTCGCAATGTGCATTTCTGGGACTAGTGAGTATATTAAACATAAATAGAACTATAGACTCTGCATTTCTGGGATTAGTATGTATTTAAGCATAAATAGAATTATACTCTAACCAGCAAGTAAATCATACATATAACTATAGTTTTACATTAATCAATAAATTAAAGAGATGAAAATGAAATACCCACACATATATACACATACACACACATACACATAAGGGGCCTAGGATCATGATCAAGAATGACAAGCCAGGTTGCTAATTAATTTCGCTCATCCCGAGGACGAAATGTGGATTAGTCTCCTCCATAATCCTTCCAACAAAGTAGCTTGTAGACACATTGGCGGATTATATAAAACCTTGCTCTCTGCCCCTTCAAAAACTTCACTTTTGGAACATGCTGCTGCACTTCTCTGCCCTTCTTTTGTTGTTGTAAGCTATCAGAGGCTTCCATGGACTTCAACTTCAATCTATTTGCCTTCCCCTCTCTCACTCTCTCTCTATCCATAATTCTTTCTCACTCTCTCGCTCTATATACACATAGATATGGACATGAGTTTTCTAGTTAGCTAGCTTAAGTTAGTAAAATTCTTTTGTGCTAATCTATTTATCCAAATACATAATATATAGTGGCAGAGCCACATTTAGTTATATATTTCATGAGGTTAGTAGGTGTAAACAGCAAGAATCTGTTTCATTTTGAATTTTGATCGATGGAATTTTGTCAGTTAGTGTTCGACAAGTAAGTAGTTAGCTGGAGGGCCTGTGACTAAAATTAGTGCCATTTTTCTGGCAGTTTATCAGGGTCTGTTTTTTTCTACCAGCTACTTTAACAGTGCCTTTTGTAATTTATTTACACTACTCACTTCCGTCTGCAGGAGCTTTCTCTGATTCCACTTATATTAATTACCAAAAGGACAATAACGGTTAATTTCAAGTTTTAACCAAAAAATAAAAAAAAATGTTATTTTTCTGAGTTCAGACCTGTTCTTCTACATTCCTCTCTAAATCTTAGCGTTGTACATGCAGTTCCCTTTCTCACGAGTTTCTCGTGTTATTAATCATCTTATTTTTCCAAAATCAATGTTAAAATTTGAATTTCTAAAGTTAAATTATTTTATTTTTAAAATTAAAATTGTTTTTGTTTATTTTAAATTTCTAACTATAATAAAATTTGCAATTACTAGTGTTTAGTTTGTAGAATATTTTTTGAAAATCTCATAATAATCATTGACTAAAATAAGTTGTTGTGTATATCAAATTTTCAATTAAAAAGAATATAGATTAACTTTAGGATATCAATATGCATCTATTACTAATTTCTAAACAGAAAATATTGTTGCAGTTTCAATCAGTTTCTAGTACACATGATGTAAACATGACATAATTCTTATTTCAAGAAAAGAAAAGAAAAAAAGAATGAAGATACACAATTTGTTCTTTTCATTCCCCCAGATAACAAATTTGAGTATTATCGTAACAATTTTGTTTTTTTTCTTTCTTTTGCTTTGATAATTTTATCGAACTCGTAAAAGACATTTTTGAAACACTCGTGTGCATTGCGTATATTGTGTACATGATTTTTGAAACTAATCACTAGGAAATATGAAGTACATTTAAGCAACTACTACATCCCATAATTTTATAAAGATAAAAAAGTTCACACTTAAGACTATGTTGCCTCGGTCCTAAATTATATGTAGAGATCTCGATGGTGCACATATTCTTGTTTCTTAATTTATCTCTTCTACTATAAAATACTTCATTCGTTCACAAATATCTATCATTTCATATATTATTAGGTGATATTTAATACAATATATATTTTTAAAAATTTAATTTTAATTTATATAAATATTAGATTAAAATATTTTTTATTTTTATTTATGAATAACATATCTAACATATATTAAATGTCAACTAAAAATACATGAAATAACAGATATTTTTGGTGAGAACTAGCATTACTTTTCAAATGAGGTCCTTGGATACACATATTCTTATTTGTTTTTGTTAAGTGGATACACATATTCGATAGAATGGAATTGATATTGGAGGTTCAAATACAAAGTTAGTATTACTTTTCAAATGAGAGCATGTTTGGATACATAGATTCCGTAGAATGGAATTGGTATTGGAGGTCCAAATATCAAATCCATCATTTGTGTATCAATTCTAATTACACTAAAATCTTTATAAATTAATATTTGATAAATTAATAAATTTTCTAAATTAATAATTTTATCTTGTTCCGACTTGGGTCAATTATAAAAATTATAAATTTCGTTAAGATAATAAGATAATAATTTTTCGGGAGATCTCTATATAAATATATGGTTCCAATAAAATTATAAATTAATAATTTTTTAAAATTACAAATATACATAAAACAATTTAGGGAATTATGATTCTAATATTCCTTGTTTTTTCTTAAAATTTATATCTAGTTGGAGTTTATCTTGAAATTTTCTTATTGCATCCAAAAATTCTGATATTGTTTTCTCGAATTCCATTAAAAAGTTGCTAAAAGTCCTGGATGCGATAAGTGTTTTTTTGTGCTTAGCTAGTTCCAAAGAGACTGTATCATCTTTAACATCATCATAGTTACTTTCAAGAATTGTTTCTACAATATTTTCTAAGTTTTGAATTTCGGAACATTCATTATTTTTACCGGAATAATCTAACAAGCTGTTAATATCTATTTTATTACAGTATCCGAGATCATTCATAAACAACCTTCTCCATGTCTAGAAATTTTACTGGTTTGTGTCACTTGATATACTTTCCTTTTTCTAAGTTAGCCGAAAGATAATCGATTGAACGTTTAAGTGTGTTTGATATTATACCTCGACTAACTTTCACTTGAAAGTATACTTCAAACCACAATTGCAAGTCTTTTTGAGAGCATGCAGAATGATCTCTTTTGTACTCATACAATGTCTTACGTATTTGATTCGTTATTATTGATTTTGTAACACTTTTTAGATGAGAAGCCATTGTTAGGTATGGTTTCAAAATTTTTTTTATCTTGTTTATATAACATATTTTCTCATCAATATACATTGAATGTTTTTTAATATAAGTACAATAAATAATATTTAATTATTAATAAATAATGAACGTAAATTTTGATTAATATTATGTACAATGAATTTATCAACAATAAATTTTTGATGTAACTTAAAATTCAACTTTATTATAGTAAAACTTCTATAAATTAATAAATATTAATTTATCGAATAATTAATACCTCTCTAAAATAATAAAATTCTTCGATCCCAATATTATTAATTTATAAAGATTTTACTATACGATATTCCTGTTGAATTAGAATTCTAATGTTGTGAATTCCTTAAAATCAATACCATCGCAAACTAAAAGATTTGTAAAACAAATCCTATATCGATTTCAGAACAAGATCACGCAACACCATCGAAAACACTCACCTCTCGCTCTCTCGTCCTCAGTTGCCATCGTTGTCTCTTTTCTCACCTCCGGTGCTCTCATCCCTCTTCGTCGCTACCATCGTCATCCACAAAATGATTTAAATTTTTAGAGTCCATAACACTAACTGGCACTAGCAGGGGGAGTTTGGTTCTTAATGGTTCATATGTTTACTATCTACAACTCTAACCTGGTGCACAGTAGCTTACAGCGGGAAAAAATGGATTTATTTTTTGGTTGAGGTATAAATAATGTGTACAGTGTGTAAGAATGAATTTACTTTGCCCTGGGCTCATTGTTTCTGATAAAGAAAAACTTCAATGTCTACAATGTGCATTTACCACTGAATTATTCATCTCTGTTACTTGTTTGATGCTTTCCATCTTTTTAGCCCACAATAAATCTTGATAAAAAACTAACTTACCCCTAAACTTACAGACAGACTTATTTAGATACATTAGCAGCAACTAAATGCGTCATCAAACTTCCTCGATAGATTTAACTTTTTTTTTCACTGTTTACTAGCTGGCTGACTGGTATTTTACATTGTTGAATTCTTTCGGTGATTGTCATCTAACAATTTTTTATTTAAATGTTACCTTTTGTACGTTTTGGTAACATTTAAATGAAATTTTGAATGTTAAAAACTTACAGCTAAACTCACAGACAGACTTATAAAGACAGACTTTTGTTTTGATTTCTGGTATTTTAAATGTTACCCTTTTGATTTAAATGTTACCGATTGATCCTTTGTTAGATGAAGTAGATGCGGAATTACGTTTGTAACAGCCCGAAGATCAAGATGAATTTGATGATGGAGAAAATGAAGAAAATAATGCTATACTCGTGACGAACAATAGAATTATAGTCGTAAGGGGAAGTGATGAGTGAACTCAAATGAGAGATATACTTGCTCAAGCAATGTTCGTAGATTATCAAATTAGAAAGGGTCATAAATGATGTAATTTAAATTCTATTTGTAAGAATCTTTATCAATCCATGAATCATTTTCTATGCTATGTTCTTGAGTATAGTTGCAACATTATTTATTATAAAAATTAATGTCTTAATAATTTGTATGAGATTTCAAACTCGAGCAAATATTTCATTCATGAGATTTAAAGTAAAAATATTTTAAACAAAATAATTGCATTTTAAATTATTAATTTTGAAAATAAAAAATAATTTGACGAAATTTGGTTTAATATGAAAATTTTGTTATTCAAACAATGGATTTGGTATTATAATGAAATAATGGAATTCGATGAAAAATTCAATCAAGCATCCAAACATTTGAATTATAATGATTTAGAATTAGAATTCATTGAATTATAATACTATTATTTTTAAATTTCAATTGAATTCCAAAACGAAGTATCTAAACACACTATTCCTTATAGTACTTTTTTTATTTTTATTTAAAAATATAAAATATCTAATATGTAATAAATGTTAACTAAAAATACATAAATCAACAAATAATTTTTGGACGGAGTTGGTATTACTTTTCAAATGAGACTATTTGGTATAATATGTAGTAGTCTATTTGTTTCATCTTAATTTCAAAATTTATTAATTTTAATAATATATTAGAAGAAGCATAATATTATCCAATATGACTCATATTATATATAATATAATTTATTAATTGATCTAAACTAACGCAACCATTTAAAATTATATTTAATCCCGTCATAAATCTTGCAAACAAACAAACTCGCCCTTAGTTTTTTGTGTCGTAAACGACTCTTCCCGATGTTGCCCGCTGCTGCTGCCTAGCAAGCTAATCGGTGGCGGAATTCTAGGACCGCAACGCGCCTTGTTTGGCTTCATTTTTTCGTTTTATCATCATCATCAATAACGAGACGGTCCAATGGCTCCTTCATCTTCTTCCGGTTATTCTCTAACTACCCTCTACTTTTATTTTCCTGTCATTTTTGTAGTAAGTCCATTTTAATATTTTGTTTGTTGTTCAAGTTTTATCATAGATTGGACCTATGATTGTCCTGAATTTATAACAATCCAATACCCCTTTCAAGCCTGATCAATTCAACATTATATTTTAAGCAAAAAAGTCAGCTTCTTTATCAAGAAGTTACATGATGATGGCTTCGGTATAAGGAATTAATGCATTTGTGGTAATTTTTAACTAGTAATTAATAAACTCTCATTCTTCTTTATAGTAGTAATTAGTTAATTTGTGATTAGGATCACTTAATATCTGTTAATTTGTTTTCCTGAATCCTTAATATTGGCAGATGTATGAGACAATGTTTAGTTTAGTGGTCAAACTGTTGAACCAAAAAAGGGTATATAGCAGTCCGCATTAAAGATGATTACAAATACATACAATCACATCATGAAAAGTCAAAAGGTCGAATCTACCTTTATATTAGATGGGTTCTGCTTATAGTATTCATCGAAATTCAACTTTTTCAACACTAGTGGATAATCCTATATTCTATTTTGCCGGCCTTTCCCCCTACTTACATGTGTATATTAGTGGGTACCATAAAGCTTCAACATGTCACTGGCGAATTGGTCCTGCAAATTTTATCCAAAAATGGATTTTTTACAACCCCAAATGCTAAAAGCAATTTTTCCTCTTATTGTTTCACTATTGATTACATTGGCTGCAGCTCAAGAAGTTGCTACTGTTGCTGCGCCTAAAGACCAGGCATGCTTGCCTAGGGACTTGGGCCCTGTAAAACCCACAATCCCATTAGTCAGTTTTCTGCAAAGGGTTCAAGAAACAGCACTCAGTTCATATGGGCACGAGGGTTTTGATCCAAAACTTTACGTGGACATGTCATTGAAGTTCAATCTTTCTGACACCAATGAAGCCTTCAACAAGCTCCCCAGGACCGAGAATGGTTCAGTTTCTGCGGAAATTTTGGATGGATTTCTCAAGGTTTATATGAATGCTGCCGGTGATGATTTGGTGTATGTCCAGCCCCTTGATTATGTGGCTGAGCCCGAGGGGTTTTTGCGCGGTGTGGAGAACCCGGAGGTGAGGGCTTGGGCATTGGAGGTACATTCACTTTGGAAGAATTTGAGCCGCAAAGTTTCGGATCAGGTTTTGGTGCAACCGAGTTTGCATACTCTTCTTCCTCTACCATACCCTGTCATTATTCCCGGTTCGCGGTTTCGAGAGGTTTATTATTGGGACTCTTATTGGGTAGTAAGGTTAGTTCTTATTTCTGTTATTGTTCTTGTTTTTCTTAATAAATCATATTGTATTAGTTTGGCCTTCTGATTGAAGGTGCAAAATTGAAGGTAAAAAAAACTTAAATAATTAGTGTTGTTAGGTTATTGGCCAGAATGACTCAGAGGGAGGATAGAAATTTGTTTATGAAATATAATTTTACTTTAGTATGTAGACAATATACTAAATTTGAGAATCTAAACTCTGCCTAATCTTTCTTTTCCCCTATAAATATCTGTAGTCAAGTAACTCGCGTACAGAAATAAGTTTATTTATGTTTATATTGCAGGGGCTTGTTGACAAGTAAAATGTATGAGACTGCTAAAGGGATTGTGGCTAATCTAATTACACTCATTAAAGAATTTGGATACGTTCTTAATGGTGCAAGGGCATATTACACTAACAGGAGGCAAGTTCTTTTCACTTTTTGTAATATCTGTAGAACTTGAGAGTGAGTAGCAAAGCCATTAGCCTTTATGAAGTATGGTTTTTAAATCATACTCACCAATCATGTCTAAGGTATACACAAATTCTTTTCCACTCGTCTTTATACAGTGACTGGTATCGCTAGTTCTGCCTTCTCACTTATTTCAGATTTGTGCTAGAAAGAATTTCATCCTGATTCTATCTTCAATTCATCACTAGCTAATTCTTGCAGCCAACCTCCGCTCCTGAGTGCTATGATTGTAGATATATATAATGTAACTGGCGATTTAGACTTCGTCAGAAAGTCCTTCCCAGCCCTGCTGACAGAACACAATTTTTGGACTTCAGGTATACAGAGATTTTATCTGCCTACAACTTCGTGAAAACTTATTTCTTTGAACTTACCATCTCTTTTGGCTAACTCTACCATTTTGTTGATAAATTTTGTTGCATCATTTCCTATTACTTGATGTGCAACTACTTGTGTGTTCTTTTAACAATGCTTATGTTGCTCAAGGAATACATAATATAAATATTGAAGATGATCGAGGAGATACTCATTCTTTGAGTCGGTATTATGCAATGTGGAATGAACCTAGGCCAGAGTCTTCAACTATCGTATGTCCTTTCTATTTTGACACCTACGGATAATGTTGTCTTAAACAAATTATGTTGATATTTAAGTAGAGTGACTGTAATTAACAGATACTTTTTTCTCTTAGGATAAGGAAACTGCTATCAAACTCTCAAATAATTGTGAGAAACAGCTTCTTTATCGCGAACTAGCTTCAACAGCTGAATCTGGCTGGGACTTCAGTACAAGATGGATGAGGTAATACAGGACAATAACAAGTTTACACTCATGATTTCTTGCTTACCTGATTCCTTGTCCATTTCGCTTCTGCCCACTTGTTTTAGCAACTTCTCTCCCTAAACCATCATGCTCTAACAAAGTTATTAAGTAAAAAGAATATTACAGAGACATCGTACAAACTCAAATTGAGAACATGAGAAAATTCATAGTTGCTGGCCTGAGTAGAAAGTTATAATATTGCATATTATGCTATGAGGGTATAAATAATTAAAGTGTTTCTTGCAGGAATGCATCTGATCTCACAACTTTGGCTGCAACATCAATTCTACCTGTAGATTTGAATGCATTCATACTCAAGGTATTGTTCAGACACCTGCCTCATAAGATATCATGGGTTTTATCAATAATCTGCATTCCTAATAAGGCGATAATAAAGGCTTCTTGTATCTTTTGATATAGATGGAACTTGACATAACTTTCTTGGCAAATGTTATTGGAGAAAATGTCACTGCTGAACGCTTTGCAAGAGCCTCCAAAGCAAGAGAAACAGCAATGAACTGTGTCTTTTGGAATGAAGAGATGGGACAGTGGCTTGATTACTGGATCAACACTAACCCTAGAAGCCAGGTAGGTAGTAACTATATTTCCCATTATTTATGAGATTATGGACAACAGTTCTTTCACCATATCATGTTCTTGTTATGCATGCAGGACGTTTACAAATGGGAGGCCTCAAACCAAAACCGAAACGTATTTGCCTCAAATTTCATCCCATTGTGGATCAATACATTTAACTCAGGTGTGTCACATCTGATTTCCTGCAAAAGTTGGGTTCTATGCATGCCTCCATTAGACTTTGAGTTGAGGTCATAATGATCTTTTTCTCTTTTTTAAATGACAATGAGCAATCTTTTATCAAGCTGGTTGTGTGCTAGTTAGGATTAGTTAAAGCTTCCCAAGTATGATTTGATTTTTGGACCTTTATTTTCTGATTACCTAATCCGGTCAATGGTTACCCTATTCTAATGTGCACCCTAAAGAACAATGCCAAGGACCCGCACAATACTTCTCAATTGAGGAGAAAACTGTGGTTGTATGAAATAAAAATATCTTTTGTTGACAAATCTTTCTTTCGCTGGTGCAACATGTGAGAAGATAACCTGGTGAGGAAAGTTTCCCAAAGTCTTCAATGTTCGGGCCTCATCCATGATGCTGGGATCGCTACTTCATTGACTAACTCAGGACAGCAATGGTAGGCAAGGTCACTTGATTCTTACATGACAAAATTTGACATGAAACTTTTCGTGTGTAGATGGTTAGAAGGTGTTGTGGTACTTGACTCTAACCAGTCAAAATTTGGCAGAGAACTTGATGTCTTCTTTTATATTTCCATCTTTTCATTTAAGTAAAATTTTTAAAACAGGGACTTTCCTAATGGTTGGGCTCCGGTGCAACACATGATTGTTGAAGGTCTTGTTAAGTCCGGATCCAAAGAAGCGAGGTTCTTGGCAGAAGATATTGCTATAAGATGGATCAAAACTAACTATGCTGCTTACAATAAAACAGGGGCCATGCACGAAAAATATGATGTCAAAACATGTGGAGCATTCGGAGGTGGTGGTGAATATGTACCCCAAGTAAGGGCTGGATCATGTTTTACATTTTGCAATACATTGCCATCTGTGGCTTAGTCGTTTACCTATAATCTCTAAAGCTAAATGCCGTTGCTCTCTTTTACCTTAAATCTGATAATTGTTCATGATATATTCTAACGCAGACGGGATTTGGTTGGTCTAATGGAGTTGTATTGGCATTCTTGGAGGAGTTCGGATGGCGTAAAGACCAGAAGATAGGTTGCTAGGAGGCAAAAAGATTGAGTCTTCAAATCTGTGCTGAAAGATGATTACTGAAAATGTAGATTTGAAGATTATAACAAGTGATCATAAGGAGTATCTCTCTTTCAGCGGCAATCATATTCCGACTTAAGGTGTTTTAATGCTGAATGTAAAGCGCACAATAACCATTTCTCTCAACAACCCCCACCCCACCAACACACACACACACACACACACAGAGAAAGATAAAAAAGAAAGTCTCTCATCTGTATCCGTGTATATGTTTTTCAAAGACAAGTGAGAATACAGATTACCTTTATTGCAGAATTAGAAAAATGAAATGATAATATGCTTATCTGCTTAGTTCTAGATGTCAAATGTGCACGGATAGAGTGTTCCTATTGGGATAATAATATTTTAAAGAATTCGAGATAATTACGATATATTTATCATATTTGTACTAAAATGAAATGAAGTGTCTTGCAAAGCATCCTAAAATATCAAGTATCCTCCATGAACGCATAAATTATTTGATAAATAAACTCTCATGGGAGATACAGAAGCACTCCAGTGGTTCAACACAGGTCATTTTGGACTCGGGAGGAAATTTACTCAACTTATAGCTCATTGTAATATTTAATTCAACTTTCCAATTCTCTTATGCTCTAATTGCTTTTTTCCCAATAATATTGTATTACGAGCGTAAATAATTTGCCAAACTGTAATTACTAAGCGCATGTCCGGCTTTGGTTTTATTTTATTTTTTAATTTTTTTTTGGGTTAAGGTCGACTTTGGTTTATTTTGGGTCAAAAGTAACTTTTAATACAAAAAAGATCATTTTAGTGCATGTTCGGGAGCAGGAGTAGATTATAAAAAACTTAAAATTCAAAAGTTATTTTTTAAACCTAACACTCTCAACTTTTAAACTAACTTATTATCCAAAAATAAAAAGCAACTTTAAATTACTTTTTGAAAAATTTACTTTTTAAATTAAAATCAGATTATAATTCAAAAAGTAAAAAGATTTCCTGAACAAGCTCTTAGTCTCCCTCCGGCCATGACTTATTTATTCGGTTTGGAATTCAAAACAAAAAAAGAAAGTAAGAATATATTGCTTCTTAAATAGTTAATATATAAGTGTAAGCTTAGAATAAGATGAAAGTCATTTAACTTATTATTTATATTATTAAAAAAAATTAATATTCATTCGATATTTGAATTATCTCAACTAATTTGAATCCCATTTGGATGAGACATCAAAATTGAAATTTGATCAGGCATCGGAACCGCACATCCGAATATATTACTCCAACAATATATTTTCTACTATCAGTGCTCAAAACCGAGATCTCAAATCTTTTTCACTTGAGGTTAAAATATCATATGCCGGTTATATTATTTAAATTTAATAGTCCATGCTGGAACGGGGTGAGCCTTGGAATAAGTTTGTTGTACGGAGGGCCTAATTGGCATTTCTACTACACTAGTGCTAGTCGATGGTCGAGTAGTGATCGCCTTTATCTTCTTCGTAACTGCCGCCTGCCGTCAGCTCTGTGCATGTATGTGTGTGTACGTATTTGAGCAGTGAAAACACCACCATTTCATTTCCATATATTCTCTAGTACAAGTGGAGGTACACAGTTAAACAGACCGTCTCCTAAGAACCCTTCACCTTCACCATTATCTATGGCCGCTTTCACCATGAATTTTTGTTCCTCAACCCTCAAGAAACATTTCCCCTTCTCTTTCTCCATCTCTACTCTTCCTTCTTCTGCTGCTAAATCCCTAATCCACCCCCATTTCTTCTCCAATAAACTCCACAAAACACCCCCTTCAATCAATTACTCATCAACCCCCCTCGTCAGATCCCCCAATCTCTCCCCCACTCCGACCCCATCACTCAAGACCCGCCTTAAAAATGGCGACACCCTCTACGGTCTCTTTCTCCTCAGCTTCTCCCCCACCCTCGCCGAGATCGCCGGCCTCTCCGGCTACGATTTCGTCGTCGTTGACATGGAACACGGCCACGGCGGCATCTCCGATGCCCTCCATTGTCTCCACGCCCTAGCCGCCACCCAAACCCCCGCCATCCTCCGCCTTCCGGAGTCTAACGCCACTTGGGCTAAAAAAGCCCTCGATCGGGGCCCACAGGGCATCATGTTCCCCATGATCGACACCCCCAAATTGGCAAAAAAGGCGGTGTCCTATTGCCGCTTCCCACCAAACGGAGTCCGTGGATCGGGCCACACGGTGGTAAGAGCATCGGATTACGGAATAGACGCCGGAGGGTACTTGAGCAATTACGAAGACGAGCTGCTGATAATGTGTCAGGTGGAATCAGAAGAAGCCGTGGAGAAAATCGAGGAGATAGCAGCAGTTGAAGGGGTGGATTGCATACAAATGGGACCGTTGGATCTGAGTGCCAGCATGGGCTATCTTTGGGATCCGGGACACAAGAAGGTGAGGGAGATGATGAGGAAGGCGGAGAAGGGGGTGAAGGAAGTTGGTAGTGGGGCTTACCTGGGGGGGTTTGCAATGCCACATGATAGTCCCGAGGAGTTGGCGAAGAGAGGGTATCGTATGGTGTCAGGTGCGGTTGATATTGGTATGTTCAGGTCCGCCGCCGTGGAAGATGTGAGAAAGTTCAAATCCAGCTTGGTGGCGATGAGCTCCGATGGTGCTGCTGCTGATGCTCATGGCAAGGATGCTGCTAAAGATGATGCTGAAGAGAAGTATTGGAGCGAATGAAATTCCTAATCTTAGCCAGCGGTTCTACTAATTTTGGCAGTGTGCTTTTATTTTCTTTTTTCTGGTGTAAAAATTCCTAATTTCAGTAATAAAACTCAAAAACGAAAATTTTAATGTAATGTTCATTATTCATTTATTTGCAAGAAAATTCAATCCGTCAACGCATGTTTAATTTTATCTTGGCCAACAGCAGTCCAGCTACTCCACCTGGTCTGTGTCTCAACTTCTGGAGAAATGGAGAGTATTGAAGAGTGAACAAAGTTGGGACACAAAGCAAATTTTGCATCTTCCCTAAACCCCGATATAAATATATCATTCTGAACAAAGATCCAATTTGATTTGAGGAGAAATAGGAAAGGATATATAATGTACGAGAAAGTTTGTATCATTCTCTCTCATTACCATCTTATGCGACGACCTATCACGTTTCTTTCTCTTTTTATCACATTTTATATGGAGTTTGGAGCCTTGTTTCATTTTTTGTTCTAACGCATATTTGATCTTCTTATGTAATGTATAACACCATTAGTAACCAAAATATCTGACACAAAATGAGAGACGAGAAGATTTCAAATCTCTTCTTTTATAATTACTCTCTATAATATTTATTTTTCTATCATGTCCCGACCATACTAATTTTATCATTGATTCTGATAAAATGTCGACTTATTTCATACTTAAGTTCGATTTTCTTCCTCTGCGTTCCCTTTTATTAACGATAGAATGATAGAATCGATCAAAGAACAATAATATAGTGCTGAAATCTTAAATATAAATTTTTATAATTTGATATTTTTATAAATTCATATCACAAATGAAACCTTAATATTTCAAAATAGTACTTAATTAAAAAATAAATTTATCTCTAATTTTGAAACAAAAAGAGTACATTAATTTTACAAATTAGTCTATTAATATTATTAGGTGACCAGTCAATATTACTAAATATTTATTTACATTGCAATAAAAACTTTTAAAAAGTGCATAACTTAAATATCATTTTTATATCATAATTTGACCGATATTAGCATTTTTCATATTTTTTTAACCAAAACCAACAGAAATGCAACTCAGTTGCATCCCAGTTATAGTGGACTACGTTGTCATGTTCTTTCTGCTAAACAAAGTCCGTTCTGTCAAATAAACAAGTTAATGATATATATAGTCCCAGCTAATCTACCAAAAATGGGGCACCAGTTGAATCGTTCATTTCAGCAAACAAACATGCAATACTATTTTACAACAAAATTGGGAAGCTGAAAAGATTTACAAATTGGTGTGCCAAATTGCTTCACCTCCTTCCCCACACCGCTGATGAACCTCCTCCATTCTGTCTACTGATTTGCAAATGCCGCTGCAGCTCCAATCAAATGATGCAGCACACGGGTTCCCTGCTTGGGCGTTCCATTCACATTCTACAAAACATTGAATCTATTTAATTTACATAATATGGAGGTGTGCTATAAAGCAGAATATTCTGAGGTTTTGACTAGGTCCATAATGATTTGGTCACTGTTTTTATAAATTTACAGAAGATAAACATGTAAATAGATATAAATTTACAATTGCTAATTTATTGGGCACTAGATAACTTACCATGAGGTGTCGCACAACAGAGGCTTCGATCATCGATATGCTCCACATCAAGACCAATAAACCAAGAACCCAGAGAAACATCTTCATTTGCATACCTGTGAAGCATATGCCTAGACAAAGAATGGTTATGCAAATGGACAGTTTAATATCATAAGTATGTGGTGATAATGTCAAGTAAAGTATTACCGGTTCACGGATATATAGGTTGCTAGATCTTTTGAGATAGCATATATCTGCCCAGTAGCATGCCTGAAATACTTGTTACCCTCTTCTCCGAATTTCCAGTATTCTGGTTCATGGTACTTCACTCCTCTGCAAGAATGGTATATCATGAACAAAATGTAGAATCGAGAATGAAACTTACTCTTTCCATTCTGAATTTAGAAATACATTTCTAAAAGTGTGACTTTGGAAGACAAACTTAATCTTCCAATCATATTTGAGCATCAAACAAAACAGAAGTAATAAAAACAATTTTCTCTAAATTTAAAATTGAATTAATAGGAACAGGTTTTTTATTATCTTAAAATGGAGGGCGTACTTCATAAAGTTCATGGTCTTACTTCTGTGCCAGGACAGGTCCAGACTTCATACAACCAATATAAACACGAGCTTTTGAGCGATGGCGGGACAAAGTAGAGGCAACCATACCTGTCAAGATGATCATAGGGACACAGATACCCAGTAAGCTTATGCCATTATACACTAACTAAAAACGGTGATTGAAATAAAGTTATACTTGGTCTTTCTACCATCCTCCCAAGAATGTCCATTTTACTGATTACATAATTAGTAGCTTACTACTAACAACCCCATTTTCTACACTTTAATAGTTTAGTTCAGCAATTATTCAACATAAAAGTTGAAGGATACTCCTTTTTGTCTTTGGATCTGCCAGTAAACTCAAAGTGGCTAAATTACTTCAGCTACAATAACCAAAATTTGACTTTACAAATGTGAAATTCTGCTATCAATTAGGTAAAAAGAAAATAAAATGCTTTAATAATAATCTTTAAGCAGTGCAGGGAGTTCTACCAAGATTGACATGCACATCGTCATCAACTTTAATGTAAAAGTCAGCATCCCACTTCGCCGCGGCTGCCGAAAAATAAATTTGTGTTTTGGAGGATAATTCATGATAGCCTTCAATATGGTTCTGCAACTCAATAAATACTTTCATTACATAAATGAATAAAGTATCAAGCTGAGTGATCGCCGAATGGCTATTTAGCATGATGAACACTAGTGCTAGCAGCCTACGATTGATAACAATTTTATTGGTTAATGAAGTTCCCTCAACAATGACCAGATACTGAAATCTTCAGCCAGGCACCTTCAATTTATGGTGCAATAGCAAAGTTTCAAAACCGAATCAATTCATAAATTGTCATACTCCAGTAGTAAGGATATCTATGAACGAGGAAGCAATTTATTTATTAATTGTATTTCTATGCCTCTCCAGGGTTTGGAGGTAGGAGGTTGCGGTGAGGGAAGGATTGGAGGGGTTGGCCATTAAATGAGCGGTGAAAACGATAAAAACTGTTCATTCCAACAAGACACCCAGATATACTAATCATGCAACTACTTTGGTGTAGCATGGAAATGTAACTTACCAGTCGAAGAAAATCTTTATGTTGCCCATCTTCTGCATCAATTGCACGATCCAGAACCCCACCTGGAGTTGAACTATAGAGCACATTAGTCAATATAGAAGAACCATGGTGCAAAAGGAACTGACCCAACAAAGGTAACCCCTGTTGATTTAAGAACTAACCTGTGTCCTATAACAAACCGTATTATAATTCCCTTCTCCTTCTCCAGCCTTTTCAAATATCCCCCTAAAATACAGTGGTAAAAGATGTTTGAAGTAAATATTTTGTTACTGACAATGAATGTTAAGATAATAGATAATATTTCCTGCATTCTAAAGATAAGCTCACTAGACACTATCAATCTTATATATTAGAACGGAGAGAGTAGAACGAAATCTGAACCCCGAGGCATCCAAGTTTCTCTGATGGAGTCCCTGCGCTTTCTGCTACTGAATGCAGTGATGATTCCCATAACAAAGAAAACCTTTTGGCGTTCATTGAAATGGTCATTTCCATGTTCTGTAACCACCGGAGATCCTTCCTCATTGACGGCTTTAGCAGACCTAGCTGATGCAAGCTGCATTTCAAGACCAGAGATGGTTTTGTCTAAATCCCTGAAAGGTTTTTCATCAGTAGCATAAAAGTATCAGAGCATATTTCAAAAACATTTCTATCTAGAGCTTCTGCAAAAAAGAAAAGAAAAAGGTCAATGGAAGATTTGGAACAAAAGTAAAAAGAGAACTCCTTTTGTCCAACTATAATGGTCAGTTGCCATCTTACATTGTCGGATTTCCAGAGCAACTAAACTACTTCTATTGTAAATGCACCATAAGTCCATAATACTTTGTTCTACAAATTTAGAAAATCGTACGGAACCTATCATCCTTCAGAAAATCAATATATGGTTAAAATTTGCTAGTTATTGGCAGCATTTACGGAATATCTATCACTTAATAATCTTCTTCCAAACTGCCTTTAGAAATATCCACAAACTGGGATGGAGGAGGTGAGATATTCTGATCAGAAGTACTGAAATTTTTAGCTGGGAAAAAGACTTGCATGATCACATCATGTGTTTGTGAGACTTGGGAAAGGATGGCTCCAGCTTCAACAGAAACGTCCTGCAGAAAAAGATAAAAGAAAAAGCTAAATACATATATTACTTGTCGAGACATGTTTATGCAGTTTATCTGACCTTAACAGAAGTAGTTTACTTGCCTTCTTCTCACACTTAACAATAGGCTGGAGTTCTCCTAATTTATGATTTCTCCCAATTAAATTGTTCTCATCATGTTTTACTGGGTCACGCAGACTCCAGAACCTATAAAAGGCATTGAATAGTTCAGTCTAGTAGCCATTTAATAGTTTGAACAATTCTATCGACTATGCGTTATACTCTTATCAGAATGTGCCACATACATGTACTCAAATCCCAGCAGTTGATCTGATTCCCAGAAACTTAAAGTGAAGGATATCATGACTACAAAATATAATTAAGGAGGTAGAAACATCATTCATCCACTCACATAGGTGGAGTGACACCAACAGTGTCATATGATCAAAATTCTGAGAAGAAAAAGAAGTTTTTAAGTTGAAACTACATACAAAGTGCCTCATCTGTCATGCTATATTCTATATGTGCCATCAAGATGGCATAGGAACTAAGCTATAAAGGAAAAACACATCTAAGACTGCATAATATATGGTGCACAAAGCTGTTTTAAAAGTATAAACAGAAGAAGTATAAGAATTCTACATAACAAGCTTTTATTGTGGCACAATCATAGGAAGCACACAGAATATGTTGGGGAGGCTGGGAACACAAACGAAGAATATCAATGTTGATCATAGGCCCACAATGACCCGAAAGCATAAGTTATTGGGTCGAAATCTCAAATTTGCATTCAAGTCTAAATTAACATTTTGCAACCAATAGAGTACTATCTAGACACAACTCATGCTTCCACAACAGAATAAACGATACTTATGTAACTCAACTTAAGGCTTCAGATATGGGCTTCTTATTGAGCTGCAGTTATGGGTCTTGATCCATGTGCACTCTCTTTGCTCCATGAGTGAATACTCTATACACTTAAATAAACCTCCTTGAAATGTATCAAACAAATCTTTGTTCATCAGATTCCTGACTTTTAAACTTAAGGAACTCATTTAAGGACTTCATTTCAATCCGTTATAAATACCATTCTACTCTCTACCAAGTCAAGAACAATTAACAACATTGAATTGTTAATTAGTACATCATTGAACATCCTTAATCAGACCTCAGAGTTGGCCAATTGTGATGCATTAGTGAACAAGTTCCAAAAATCCACAAAATTAAGAGTGTAAGACTACGACTAAAATGTACTACAGTATATGATATATACTCTTTAAAATCAAATATGAAATTCAATAATGATGCCCCATAATAGATAATTTTATTTTTACCAAATATATTCTCATCAACGGATAAGAATTCCGCAGTAATAACATGATAGCTGCCAATCTACAATACAAGTAAAGGGAATATACTGGGAAATCCAAGCTACCATATTGTCTAAAATGAAAAATGCACCTCTAATTTTCCAACCCCCATAAAAGGAAAATATAGAGACGTAGAACTGGAAATAAATTTAACATATCAAGCCGGTTACAAGTTACTTCAGACATCTATGAGCAGATCTTACATTTGGGGACAACAGGACTAAATAAGAACTTTTTTGAAAAAATCTAAAATAAAAAAGAAAGGGAGTGATTAAATGGAAATGCTGAGAGGGTTAGTAAGAAAAAGTACCTGTTAACAACAAAAACTCCAAAAGAGAAGCTAATGATGCAGAAAACGAAAACCCATCGGGTGGAGACACCACCACCGCCACCTGCAACCTTGTGCAATGGTCTGGTTGCTAACCTTAAACCCATCTAATTTTCCGATCGAAAAGCGTTTGGGAAATTACCCACCAGGCCACCGCTTACTTAACAGATCGGTTTTGCACTATAAGACAAGAGAAGAAAAGTAGAGCAACTCCATTGGCGATGACAGTGTAAAGAACCAAAAAGGAAGAAAACGTTCTGAAAGTGTATACCACCAGTACAGTGTAATAATACTACAGCACTAAAGATTTAAATTTTTTCAAAATAATAATAATAATAATATAATAGTCTCATATGTTTGGGAATTTAAATATTCCACACAGCCACACGGGTCATAATATTTATTACTCCAAGATTCCAAAAATAAAGGTTTTTTGATTTAGAATTCTTTATGTTTTCTATTATATATGTCATTTATTATAAGAAAGTTAATATATCTTTCCTAAAATATTCTTTAATTAACTGTTTAAAAATACTTCCAATTTACTTAGTAATAAATGTTATAAGGGATAATTAGGTCATTTTAAACTGTCATTAATCATTTAAAAAAATAATCATTTCCTATATTTTAGAATGGATGGAGTACTGTTTACTCGGCATTTGATAAAGTAGTTATATAAATTGTGGATGTGTTTATTTTTACGATTCTACTATTTTGTGCTCTTTAAAAGTCACAGTTATATATTGTTATTATATTAGTGACATTTTGAATATTTTTTTGAACAAGAAGTAATTAAAAAGAATCTTTCATAACAAATTAACACAAATTTAAAAAAAAAAAACCTTCGTAGTAAATATGGTAATTTAAGATATTATTTGAGACTTAATATTTTCACATAGTGTACGATTGTGTGTGAAATTCTTATACAGAATAATTGAAAATAGTTTTTTCATTATTTAGATTTAGACATCTAAATAGTATACTCCATTTGATTTTAAAAAAGGGAAATGGAAAAAAAGAGAGAGAAAAGGTCTTAAGTACGATTTTCATACCTCTCAACACAAAATAAATTAAAAAGTGGAATTGTCATTATAAAAAATTTGAACTTTAACATTAGATATTCATTATACAGTACTTCACTTAAAGGGGAGTGGGTTTTATTTTGAAAGGTAAATAGGTTTAAGTTATATATATATATATATATATATATATATATATTTTATTATAGTAATAATTACCATTTAAAAGATTATCGAGAAGGTATTATTAAAATTACAATTATCTTGAAAACTTACTTAGAGAATATATGTCTGATATATTTTTTTAAAATATATATACTTAATCAGATAAGTTATTCTAATTTGTACTTTATCACATGTTCTACTCTCTCTAGAATTATTACCGGTCCACTTAAGATTTAATTTTCTTAATAAAAAAATAAAGTAATAAAACACTTGTCAACTTCATAGAAAATAAGTAAGACATAAAACATAAATTAGAACAACTCAAGTACACAACAAATTTCCTTGAAAGAGTAGAGTTACATCCGAGGGAAGCCACACTAAAGAAATACATAAATAAATAATGAACATTTCCCCTCGACCGAGACGTAATGTAGTTGTTTCCTCTGGCTACGAGATAAATTAAGTGACAAAATTCATGAAATTAAAATAAGTAGTTAATATCTAAGTAATCAGTACGTAGGTAAATTACCCTTGCTTAGCTTCACCAGTCCAATAACTTTTGACAGCAACCAGAATTTTCTCTGGGTTAAATGGGCCACTTTCATGGTCTGTTATGTGGCTCTTCCACCTCATTCCCTTTGTTAAACTCTGTATCTTCACAAGAACTTCCACCACATCTCTGAATATAACGGTTCCTTCTGGTCTCAAGATTCTGTCCATCTCCAACAGAATATCCGTAATGTCACACCTTCACAAGTATATACAATTTAGTTAGAAAGAAGACGCTAATGTCGATCCCTGAAATTCAGGGATAAAGCCAGAAATTCAGGGGTGTCAATTGAATCCCTGGAATACACTTGGCTTCGTCAGTCACTAATTATATTAACATGGCAATCACGGAGTATAGTTTTTTTTTTTAACACAATGTTCATCGTCACAACAAATCTCATTTCAATTGATGAAAACATAATTTTATGATGGAGGTACCTATCTTGATACATGCTGAAAACACCGCCGGCATGGATGAGATCATATGTCCTTGGATATGTTGAGAATCCTTCACACCAATCTTGATACGTACCAATGAAGCCTCGTTCATATATCACACCTAAGGTGTTAGCTTCTGAATCTGGAGGGACTACGTTCATTACCCACACAGGATATTTTACCAAGGCTGCTGCAAACCCGCCTAGGTACGCACTCATGTCCATTATGTTTCGGCATTGCCCTTGGGTTAAGGAACTAACAATACGTTTGTAATGTGTCACACGGTCCTTCCACACCTGATTATCCTCATGAAATTTCTCGGGGGTGACGCCTGGCACCGAACCACTAGTAATTCTGGGCGGAACTGCAAATGCACGCTCCGGCCATTTTGCTAATGCACCGCCAGCAACGTCGTCTGAGCTTCTTACTTGTGGCAGCGGGGTGATGCAACCTTCCATATCTTTGTACCTTGTTTGCGTTAATTAACATATTAGCCAGCACATTGAATTGGATGTTACTAAATCATATTTAGACATATTAATTAATTGTAGATAAAAGTATAATTATGTCCTTAACATGACGTGGATAGTAGATGAATAGGTACATACCAAGCTGCATCAGGATTATTTTCTGAACTGCACATGTTTGGTTTGTGATGAATTTGCCTGCTACTGACGCATTCAATATGGTTGATAGGCTTTTGCCATATGGCAAGGTCATCCTTTTCGATCACTTTCTTCCAACACAGGCGCTTGGCGACTTCCTCAATTGCATCCTGCTCTTGTTTCAAGTCTTCTTGACTTCTCTCCCACCCTCTCCAGTACTTCTTCCAGTGTATTGGAGGACCAGAGAGTATCCAATAACCACCAGGCCTTAGAATTCGGTCCACTTCAATCAGATACAGTCCGTCTGTACGTACGTACGTACATACATGTAATTAAGCTCACAACTCTTAAATTTTTGTGAAACTGATTAATTATTTATAATACTCAAAACAAGCTATACGGGTTAACTTTAATTGATTACCATTCTCAAACCAGGGGATCAAGCAACGCGAACAGTGAGCCATGTCAAAAGCCCTTGATGGGTAAGGAAGCCTCTGTGAACCCATTACGCCGAGCATGGCAGGAACTCCCCGTTCTAATGCAAACCAAACTTGTGCTTCATGTGTATCTCTTGGAGCAAATGACATTGCTATGATGTCCCTCTTCAATAAGAAAGCGCCCCAGCTAGCAACCTATACGTATCAATCAACTAAAAACACTTATTACAGTATCATTTCTCTAAACTGATCTCATACTCGGATAAATTTCAAACTAATTAACTTACTCCACAGCCTGTATCAATTGCTGTTCTTATGGCTCCACTAGTAAGAGGAATGAGCTCATTAATATCATCGATATAAGCATCAGCTCCACGTGGAAACATAGTCCCACCACCAGGGAATCTGAAGCGATCGCCTTCAACCTGAATCCAGTTTTGAATGGCCTTTTCGACGCTGAGTTCTTTATGGGGGATGTTGTCATACCAGGCATAGTCTCTACTTTGAGGCCATTTGAAAGGGACTTTGTAGTTGGGCGGCGGCGGTATCAAACACCGCAACATCTCCTCCTTAGTTGGGCAATGTCGCTCTCTATATTTCAACATGTCTCGACTAAATTTCCTTCCCCTATTACGATCCTGACACGGAGTGTACTCGCTGTAGGACATATCACATGGAGGGAAGTTCTTGTGAGATTCATCAGATCTATTCACCACCAACTGATGATGGCTTTCGAAGTCGAGTGTTGCGGAGGACGAGGATGATTGCGCTTGATCAGCTCCGCCAATGGCGGCTTGTGGAGGAGATTCTACATCACAACCAACTCTGGCGTACACCTCGGATCGTCCGATTGGGACAGTTGTAGTCCGCCAAGCTCCTAAAACATAGGACAAAATGCAAAGGCCGCTTACAGCTAAGATCCAAGTGAGACGCCTCCTATTTGATTCCAAGTGGTGGTGTGGCTTTGGCGATCCATTGTACTCCTTCGCCATTAATGTTAAATTTTTGAGTGTCTAAAAAACTAATTAATACGAGTATCAGTAACTGCTTAATTATAGTTAGTGCATTGATGAATTAAAGCTTAATTGTATAATCATACGGACATGGAGCATCTCAATTTTGATTTGAAGAATTAATATCTCACGAGAAAAATACACAAAATTTTTTGTGTTGGACAACAAATATCAGGATTAAATAAAAATGTGTTATGGAGACACATATGTCTAGACACCAAAATCTTTATTGGCCTTAAAAATAAAATCTAATGACCGAATCAATTAGAAAAGTATTTTGAGGAATGAGTAATGTAACGCATGTATGTCACCTTAACTATTGCTTATTGCTGATCTCCTTGTCAATTTCCTTGCGACTGCATGTTGTAGACTAATTACTATCAACTTCCGTTGTCTTCTGTCCGAATTTGATTATATGATATTAATATTCTTTTTTCTCCTAAAAGAAGAAGAAGAAGAAAGAAACTGTGTTCTTTAGCGTAGCAGTAGTTTCAGCTTACAGAAGGGGAAATAGGGAAATACATACATACTATAATCAGTGTGTTATGTGTCTAATTCTTACCATCTCCTTTTTTACGGGGTAGGATTTTGTAAGAGTGATAAATTAACTAGAGAGTAGGATGATTAATTGTGAAGAATTTGATTTGGTCATGTCCACATCCATCAACTTCCGAAACAAAAGAGCAATTGGCCTAAAATTAAACACACAAATATGCGGCTAAAATTTGAGTAAACGAGTTAGAAAGTAAAGCCAAATACAATTACAAGAAAACATATAAACAGTGAGATAATAATATCATGCAAATATTTTATTTACTTTTTCTTGAATTATCAGAGAGGGACATGGGCAAACAACGGTAGACCAGCCTTGTACCACTCGTAACCCCAAACCACACTCCTCTCTTATTAGTCATTACCCAAAGATATCTAAATAAACAAATAAACTAAAACAAAAAAAATAAAATAAAATAATATATATATATATATATATATATATATATATATATATATATATATCTTCCTCCTCCATCCTTGACATATATGTGTAATTTAATCATATTCCATAATGCATTAAACATGCCCAACCTGCTTTCTCTGCCCTTTTTTTCTTTCTTTTTTTTTGGTAACCATAACCTTATCGGATCTTACCCTCTACTAGCTTTGTTTGGGTCAGTGATAACAAGATGGTGAACATTTGTTTGCTGCAATTCGATCTAATTCTTTTTTTCCCCATACATAGGGGTTGATGTTATTAAGACTTCTTCACTTAAATGGATAAGCAATGGTAGAATCGAAAGATTAGTGGTTTTTAGATAATAGATATTAGATGTGGATATCAAATTAACTAGACTAGTGCTCAAACATCAAGTTATACACAAATAGATGTCTACAAGTTTGATGTGATAGAAAGAATTAGTAATTTTAATTGGTCCACACTTAAAATTTTAATGATTAAATATTTGTCACATATATATATTTATATGTATTTATTTATATAAGCTATTGATATTTATAACATTTCTCATAAAAAACAAATACCGTATCTTATTATTTAACGGTCTTTTTATAGTCTCGTTATTTTCTTTGACTTTGTTATATTCCTTGCCATATTCTCCCATCACAGTTTCAACTTGTATATACTTTGTTATTTTTATTAATGGAATTGTTCAAATATACTTCTTGCATCTCGCCCTTTTTGTATATCTTTTGTATAACACTGAAGCGTGTATATATAATGTATAAAAAAATATATTCAAACAACTTAAGGACAGACACATGTGAATATATATTTATACCTATATATTAAAGGGGATAAAGTACAAAATGTATGGTATGTACATATGTAAAACCCTAAAAAGTAAAAATAAAAAATAGTAAATTCTCATATCCTAAAATAATTTCATAATAAAGACTCAAGAGAACTCTAATTTCATAATAGAATGAATAATAAATATAACTTTATCCTATAATAATTTTAACTAACTAATTTATTCAATTATTTATGCGTGATGTAATAAGATACACATATTTATAATCAAATTATATTTTGCTATGATATTTATATTCAACTTTAATAATTTAATTTCAAATTTTAATTAACTAAAAAAAATATAAACATATGCTTAATTAACATAATATCTTCCATCCTAAAATATATTATCTATATACTAAAAAATGTCAAAAAAAATTAATTTGTTAAAATATTCAAATTAATGTGTCTGTGTTGTGTACGGATTTCGTAACTTGATAATTACCCGATCCGATCATATTCATTATCATCATTCAATCACTACATTTAAAAACTTGATAGAAATTTAAATTGAAAAAATAGATAATAAAATATTTTGTTATATAACTAACTAAAATTCTTGTCAATAATTCTTAGTTATTTTCATTTTAAGAAAATATATAAATTAAAAATAAAAATAAAAATACTTATTAATACAATCTTCAAGTTTTATGAATAATTTCCCTATACGTAAAGCAAAGATAACAAGTGGCCATCAAATGACCGATCACGAGGGGAGCAAGACAATGCCTGATAGTGGGACTGTCAACGACTGAGGGCTCTTAATTTTATTTTTTTTCTCTTGATGTTTTTTTTCCATCAAAATGACATCGTCTTGATGCGGATTGGACAAAATAATGGAGTAATGATAAGAACACACTTGACACAAATGTCAACTCATCCGATGAGCTATTGTTGCGTATTAGCCTTTTAACTAAAAAAATGCTCCTTTGAGTTTTTTAGAGCCCTAATTTTTCAAGCATAACTCCGGAAACTATTTAAAGAAAAATCGATATTTATCATTTTTCTTCCTTTATAAATAGATACTCATTTTGTACATATTTGTAACAAGATTAAAAAATCTAAATTATCTCTCTGAAGAAACTGTAAAAACTATGATTGTCCCATTTCATACAGTTTCAAATTCTCTTTTCCTTCCGTTTCTCAGTAAATTCGAATTTTGACAATTAAAATGTATAATGTTAATAATGAGAAATATAAGATGCAATTGAAAATGGATTGAAAGAGAATTGATGGAAAATGTGTTTGAAGAGAGAGAGAAAGTTTGAGCTGGCAATGATGAAGGCCAGTCATCATTATTTAAAGAAAAAAAGTTAGTTTATAAATTAATTAAAGTGAAAAAGTTAGTTTATAAATTAATTAAAGTGAGATGGAGAAAAGAAAAAAAATTGATGTGATATCTTCCCACAGTAAAAATCGTAATTATTATGCATCTTCGCACAATATAACCGAATCAATTTTAAATATAAAATTAAATGTAATATTTCTTGGTAAAGAAAAACTAAATGTAATTATTATGTATTCCCTCCTTTTCTTTTAATTGTCTTTTGACTTTTTTTCATATAGTTTTAAGTAAGTTTTATTTGATTTTAACTTTTTATTCATAATAATTTTTATTTAAAACATTTTTTATTATTAATTTTTAAAAAATAAAATTTTTACTATGCGTAAAAGTTCACAAAATTATGTATGCAAAAGTTAAAGGACTAACTAAAAAATGAAAGAGTACGATTTAAACAAAAATATATGAGTTTAGTACGGCGGCAGAAGGAAAAGTAAATACGTTCTCGTTTTGGTTTTTTCGCGACCCCAACGCATATTCAGAATGGATTGGCATGAATGTTCCTACGTATTCATATCTCGTGAGCCCATAGCTCATAGGCTCATAGCTTAGTCCAAATTTTGGTGCCGCCTACCGAGTGGCCTACCAATGATTTCATGCCACTCTCTCGACTCAGGCACTTATAATTAATCTGTATATTCTTGCAGCATTATTAATATTTTTGACTAATTTCTTGTTCACGCTTTGTTCGTAACTTTTAGGCAAAAAAATTAATTCAATACAAAAAAGTAAAGAATAAAGTGGTCAATAAATTATCTTCTGAGTTGCTTCTGTTTCACAATAATAAAAGGAAGAAGAAAACTTCATTCTTACTTTCAAGTCTCTCAATACGAAGAACACACGTGTAATTCATCTCTCTAGAAACAATAGTGTCATTTTCAAACATATATAGAGGATATTTTGAATTAACATTTTTGTGTAGATAGAAATAACACCTCTAATAAAATTTCTAGCTTCTTTTTTACATGTTATTTTAAAGAAAAATATACTTATTAAACATTAATTTTATATTCAATTGATTAAGAAATATATTGCTAGGGTAAAAATCCATAACAAAAGCTGAAATACTTATGATCTTAGCCAATAGACGAGTTACCTATTGGGGTTTTAGGCATATAAACGCAGCAGAAATAATAAATTAAAATCCCAAAAATGATCCATGTGAAATAAGAAATACAAATTTGTTAGAAGTGTATCAGTTTAAACTGCAGATTTTAAACTTTGGTGGAGATAGTGATAAACCACAAGCTCAATCTTACTAAAACAATCATCTACAAGTATCCACACGAATATATAACTCAAACAAAGAAATTAATGATTTCTTTTATATGTTACTAGCTAAAAAAAAAATTAAAAAATAACTTTTTGATCTCTTTCTATTTGGTCTATTTTTTTCTTCTCTACTATTTGTCATACAAAGAGTAAGAAGTATTGAAGGTTGTGTACATCAGTATATCACACTATCTTTATATCTCTATGGAGATAAGAGAAAAAAAATATTTATAGGCAGCTAATTGCCTCTTCCACCACTCATTTTAACCAATAAACCATTATATATATCATATATATATTTAGATGTAATGAACTTGGACAGAGCAATATATATATCCACCGCCTCTATGCAAGTTGTAATATATATATATATATATATATATATATATGTATATATATATATATATGTATATATATATATATATATATATGTATGTATGTATGTCACCTCTTGCAAGTTGATATATGCAGCAGTTATTAACATTTAATGTTATTTAGCTATTATTATAATTGATTAAGTCAATTACTTGTATTAATTTTCAACTACAATTTTAAATAAGTCAATCATATTCACTTATTTAAAATCTAATATCCAAATTAATTCTTCTTTTAATTATGTTATTAGGTAAATATAATTATTATTACGTTGGTAATAATTATTACGTTAGCAATAATTTTATAATCATATTATAAAATTATAAACAGTAAGCGGCATCTAATAATACATCACCGTTACCCAAGTAATAAAATAATAAAAATATTGGTGATTCAACATAACCTTTCTTATGACAAATATTTCAATGTAATATAATTCATTTTGTCATTGATATCCAAGATTAAACTCAAGGCATGAAATGTGTCATCCTTTTTATAATTTAATCTTTGTTTTTCTGATCGATGGATAAATTATAAGAGACAAATCAGTATTTGAGTATGATCATGCATTTTATAGTTTTACTCAATCAAGAGTCCCAATAATATCAATCATAATATACATAGGATGGGCAAATCTCATCTAGATTATTCACATTTCTCACACGACTCATAATATAGCCAACAGTCACTTTTATGGTCCATCCGATTAAAAATAAATTTTGGTAATATCAAATTATATGAATACTCGTGTAGAAATGTAATGTCTTCGAGTCAAAGGATCATTACATCATTGTCACTATGAGAATATTTTATGACACTTCATTTACATGTATAATTCTCATGGTGGGTCTACATTGTTTTTCAACATATACCTATATTAACTTGATATCTCATATATCTATGGCCAATGAAATTTGGTCATCAGTAAAACTACATATTAATTTCAATGTATCATTGTTGTTCTACTAACAATAATACTTGACTAGGGATGTTTTAAGAATATTAATACATTTTGCAACTATATGATCTCATGTTCCAAGTCACATATTCAAACAAATATAGTATGTATTCATTATTTTAAGGACAATTATTATCTTAACAATTATATCACATAGTAAATTGAAGAATAATAAACTAAATATTATTTATCAAAACATAATTACAAGTACGTCATGACAATCATCAAATAATTGGCTCTTAAGACATACACTCTAACATTACCCCGATGCGTTTTCAGTGCAAGAGTAAGTACACTGATGGAGGGTTCTAGTGAGATGTATATCTTAGAGAAAGAGTGTCATTAGATTCTCAAGGTAAAGTGATTTGCTGTTTATTGAAGGGTCAATATGTATTTTGTATATACCCCTCATCATGAGGGGTTTCCAAGGAGGGTTGGTAGTAACTAGTATGTGTGGGATATGATAGGTTAGATGGTTTATCCTCAAATAGAGAAGTCATTTTTCTGTCTCTGACCAAGACGACTATGGCATGTGAAATGTTTCCTCACATGAATTGTCACATCATTGTCTTCTGGGATGTCGAATGTTCTTCAAATTTTGGAGGTCGGGTCACCAAGGTCGAGTCTGTGGTCATGAGTCTCATCATATATAAAAGTTTAATATTATTTTTTGAAAGTTTATTGAAAACATAAAAGACAAATAAATTAACATTAACTACAAATTTAATATAAAAAATTAAATAATTATTACTTCATTAGAACTTAAAAATAAGATGTAAAAGAGAAAAAAAATTTCTCCCTAAAAAAAATATAAATATAAATGAAAAAGTATAATCATCCTCGTCTATGCGCACAATTATGTCTTAAAAGTGAGCGGTAGTACTTTGGAGTTTGGGCTATGCATGCATAATTGTACAAAAAATAGGTGAAATTAGGTACCATTTAGTTTAAACGAAATGAAAATTAGTAGAATTTTGGTTGAGTATATATGTTGCATTGGATTAAACTATTTACAAAGGTATTACAAAAAGGTTTCGTGCACGCAATTCATATGAATACTCATTCCATCTATATATAAAATTTTAAAAATATTTTAAAAACGATAATTTTAAAAGACAATTTTTAAGTTACTTTTGATCTTTGTATTAAGAAATATTAACAATATAATGTCATATTGTGTGTCAACGATATGTTATATTAATTATCACTATTAGTGATAGTGCAAAGAATGACAAATGATATTTTAATTAAAACTTTGTATCATTTTATAATATCTCTGAATTTATTTAAAATAAATAACAAAGAAAAAAGAACTTTAATTTTCAAGCTAATTTGTAACAACTTGTTTCGACATTTTTTTGTCATTATCCATCGTAAATGTCATCATCATTGTGTATATGTCCGGTGCATGTAGTCATAGCTCCCCAATATTGACTTAGAAGAGTTGCTCCCTAAATTTAATCTTATTTCCTATGATAGAGAATTTAAATAAAAAATTTAAAAAAATGAGTTACACTAATATTTCTATTTTAAAATTAGTTTGATAATTGTGAATAGTATTTTTCTAAACTTATAGTATTACTATTCGCATTCATCAAAATTATATTATTATTTAATTATACATTATACTATTTTATAATCCAACATTACTAATATATATATATATATGCACATTTATATTATTTATATTAAAATATTTTATATTTACCTAATATAGAAATTAACATTTTATTTATATTTTTTAAATTCAATAATACCATATATTATAGTGATTAATTAATACATTAATAAAAAATATTAATGTATATACTATTAAAATTTTTATTATATTATATAAATATTATATTATAATATATAAAACTAATATATAATATATTAATATTATATTAATATTATTTATCTATAGTTATAATATATGTTATAATATATTAAAATATGAATATAATATACATTAATACATTATCTATATGTCTGATATTTTAAGATTTTTTATAATTATTTTATATAGGTGATATTATTATATATATATATATATAATAAATATTAATGTATAAAATGTGTTATTTATTAATTAAATAATTAACAAATGTAAATAGTAAAAGTTTAAAATAATATTATTTTATTATAATATGCTATATGTTAGAGAATATGGTGTAAATGAGATAAATAGACAAACGTGTGTGTGTGTATATATATATATATATATATATATATATAAAATTGCGATTGATTTTGTAAAATATATAATGCGTTGAGAGACCGTGAACCTCTGGAATAAGAAACACTATATAAATTACTCCAAAAGCTACCGCTGAAATATATATTGTCCCTCTTTTGCAGTATCTTACATATATATGCTACCGTTTATCAGTTGTTATTAATTATTCGAATGGTGATGAAGCTGAATCTTTTGCCGGAAGATTGTATTGCTCGTGTTCTTTCTCAAACCTCGCCTCGGGATGCGTGTCGTTCGTCACTGGTCTCGTCGGAGGTTCGGGAGGCAGCCGACTCAGATGTCTTATGGGGAAAATTCTTGCCAGCGGATTATGAAGATACTTTGTCAAGGTTAATGTTTCCTCTGTTCTATAAATCCAAAAAGGAGTTGTTTCTCAAGCTTACTGTTCCACTTCTCATTGATGGAGGTACCAAGGTATGTATTTATGTATATATTAAACTTAGGGATATATCACAGGTTCATACAAAATAAATTTAAAATTTTTTAAATTAAATTAAAATATTTCAATTTTAATAATTTTGAAATGAAATATAATAATATACATGTAAAATACTCCTAAATGTAAATTTATATTATAAATAATTTTTGTAAATAGTACTATATTAAAATTAATGTATATATTTTTAATTTCGAAACCAAGGAATTACCTAATATTTAACTTATACTCCCTTTAGTATACGATAACTGGCATTCTAAAATCTAAATTTTTTTCTACAACAACTGTCGTTTTATACATTTCTAAAAATTTAACTCTTATGTTTTCTAAATTACTTTTTAATAAATTACTCTCTCTCATTCTCTTTTTTTGTATCACACTATCATACAATACACACTCTTTTATTGGTATACTACTATATTAATTAATGATGGATTAAAATTGTCAAACTATCAAAATACAATTATAAATTTTAATTTTTTTAATATATATACAAATAACTAAAATACAAGGTATTATAATTTATTTATGCGGTTCTACATGTATTTGTGTCAGACATTCTGTATAGATAGAGCAAATGGCAAGAAATGCTACATTTTAAATGCAAGGGAGCTCCAAATTACTTGGTCAACAAATTCTCTTTATTGGAGTTGGAAGCCCTTCTATCAATCTAGGTACTTGTCTTCTTTCGAAAATAAGTTACATTAAAAAAATTATTTCATAAAGAAAATTTAAATTTAAAATTTTTTTTCTCGTACTCTCACTATAATCTTTAAAGTTTGTCAGTACGATTTTTATATCTTATCAACATTTATAATAAATTTTGATTTTTATTTTTATACGAATTATTAAAATATTGGCAATCAACGATTCGTTCAACCAAGCAGGTTTGCGGAAGTAACTGAGTTGGTAATGGTGAGTTGGCTAGAAATATGGGGCAGTATGAACACTCGAATGTTGTCGCCAAATACAACGTACGGCGCATATCTCATTCTGCAATTTACCAAAAGAACGTTCGGGTTTGACAAAATTGGATGTGTCGTTTCAGTTGAAGTTGGTAATTATCAATCGCAACGAACAATCCATTTGGTAGAAAATGAAGGCAAATGCAGTCGTGGGCGAGGTGATGGGTGGATGGAGATTGAGCTTGGTGAGTTTTATAACGATGCAAGTGCTGAACGACAAGTGAAAATGAGCTTAAAGGAAGTTAATGGTGAGCAATTAAAAGGAGGCCTTGTTGTTGAGGGAATTGAGCTCAGACCCAAGTAATTAAGAATTTTGTTTAGAGGAAAATATAATATATTACAATCTTATGCTACTTTTATCGTCACATAACTAAATATCGCCACAAATTTATCACAATAACTCCACATGGGCAAATTCTAAAATCTCCAATAAATCATCAAAAGGGATTACAATCTTAAATCTATATATCTTATCTCAAAAATAATATCCACCTAACATTGTACGTGCAAAATCCAAATACAAAAAAGAGTACAAATACGAAATTCAATACGTAAGAGACGAATGATTAATATAAACGAAAGAGTAAGGCTGAAAACAATCATGAAAACCGTACAAATACGAAATATAAGAGTGACGATGTATAATAAAAAATTCGTACAGATATAAAATAAAAAAAAACAGTAATTGATGAAAAAACACGAAATTCGTACCTTATTATCGCTTTGAAATAACTTTGTTTCGACATGTTAATTATACCAATCTCGTTTAACCCGATATGAACAGATAATTAATATATCATTAATTTAAATGCATCTAATTTACTAAAATATATGCTAAGCTGAACTTAATATTAACTTAATTTAATATATACCACGATTTGCTAATTAATATGCCACTACCGTGGGTGACTAACTGACGACTAATCCTATGGCCAGATATTATATTTAAAATTAATATTCAATCCTAATTTTCCAAATTCAATTGTGGAACGATCGCACGGGTAATTAAGTTTCTCAACCTTCAGAATGGCATAACTTAAATACGTTGACTTTTCACGTTTATTGATTTATACTATCTTAATGTATAGTTCAATCACCCTCATCTTTGAATCATTATAAATATGTACTTATATTCGTCACTTTATATAATAATCTAATAAGATATTTTTGTTATATTAAAATTATGAATTACCTTTGAACAGATTGCTTCTCCTCCGATTTATGATGCTCGCTGCGGCAATCCTTGTTCCTTTTATTTACCGTATCTTTTGATTAATAATTGTCTTTGTGTATTTATAATGTGAACTTTTAAACGATCCTTTTCCATTAAGAATTCTAATCTAATTCAAATTCTCATTTTCTCCATTTGATAATTCAGAAAACAATACAAAATTATTATTATTATTATTAGCCCATAAATTATTAATCTCACAAAAAAAAATCTCACACTAATTTAATATTAATTTGTCTTAATATTTAATTTACTAATTAATTATTTAAATTAAATTACGGGGTATTACAATATTATGGGTATAAAAAAAATTTACAAATAAAAGATTAAATGTGAAAATGCAGTATTACTATGTGCAGATATCATTTTCTATATATCAGTATATTTGATATTTGCAGTTAAGAGGTCATGTGACAATTTAGGTATAGAGAGAATATCCAATGACAAATAGTTATTGTGAAAATTATACCGTAACATCTAAAGCCATGAATGGTCTTGATGTCATGTTGTCTTGTCTTGTCTTGCTACCTGTAACATGAATAAGATATTTTGTCAGCTTACATACTTAGACCGCAAATTTAAATTATGCAACTTGGGCTTAGGTTGAGTTCAAACTCATTATAATGTATATCGATGCCTTAAAAATTCTCTATTTGGTCTCTCTACTTATTTCACACTCACTGAACTCCATTTCACTTGTATCCGTTTCTTCGATCTGTAAAAAATATAACAGATACAAGATTGCTCAACTTCAATCCGAACTCACAGCCTCTTTGGGAGTTTTAATTTGGGAAGAAAAGAAACGAATGAGAGAAATAGGGAAGAAATGAGTATTTTTGGGAGTTTTTTTAAGGAGAGAAAAGAAAAGAATAAGAGAGGAAAAAAGTCTCAACTTTTCTTTCCAAAGTTGGAAAGAAATGGGGAGAAACAAAGTTAAGCCTTTAGAAATAAAATTATAATACCAATTTTACCATTTAAATCTAATAATAAAATCTTTTTTATTTTATTTATATCCTACCAAGTTTCTTTTTATAAAGCAATTGGCTCTTGTTTACCCTTTTCTCTTGGTTCCTTCACCTCCACCTATTCATCAAAGGAAAAATGATATTTTTTGAGAAAATTATGCTGTCTGTCAATACATTTAATCACATTTTTTAGTACTCCATAATATTTATTGATCGGACAATAACGGTCAAACTATAGTTAAGCCTTATCTATATGTAATAATCTATATTTAAGAAATAAAACTTCTAATTAAATAAAACTCGATGGCTTATCGATGCAAATATGCAATGCAAGTTTGCTAAGATCAATCAATTTTCTTGACCTTCTTTTATTTTATTTTTTAATAAACATAAAGTTTAATGTAGAATTAAGACATGTAACATAACATAAGTGGTTAAATATTTACAAATGTCTTAACAGATTATTTATTAAAAGAATATAACAAATGAAACTTTAATTCTCAATTTAATAAAAATATTTTATTTAATTTTAACATCTTAATCAACTTTGGTAGTAGACGATGATAATCAATTTATTAGCTGGAATTAGTTATCAATTTATCATTGAACAAGTGGAATCTAAAACCATGGGAAGCTTAATAATAAATAATTTCAAGGTATGTATTCCTACGACCAGCCTAATCCGGGACGTGGATAGGTACGGTCCACCTTGTCCCTACCCTCCTGAATTCTTTTATATCTACTCCCCCATTGAACCGGACGGACATATTCGTACAACCCCCGTACTCCTTAATATTATTATTAACAATCTCAGTGTCTTCTTCTCTTCTCCCCAAATTACCCTTTCATTTGATTCGTTCCCTGTCGTCGAATCATGTGGTCAGATCAGTCATTTGGCTAAATAAGTCAACGTATCTACCCAGGTCTCCCTATTATGCAGTAGATCTGAATTATTGCTCTACTTTTCACTTTCATCTTCTCTTTCTATTCGCCGGGATTGCATGATCGCTATATTTTTGAACGGTGATGAATTTGATCGGAAAATCTCGTTTCTCCTCTCCTGCTTCACTCTTTTGTCGTTGACATTTCTTCCTTTTCCTGTTAGTCCCAACCTAAAATTTCCAATGTCATCCTCTGGCTCTACATTATCGCTTCTCACCGACGATTTAATCGCCATTATTCTCACCAAACTCTCTGGCGATGACTCAGATTGCAAATCGTTCCGAGCCGTCTGCAAGGCCCTCCATCGAGTCGAATTGCTTCACAGGACTACTCTCCGAGTTCTCCGCACCGAGTTTTTACTCGGTTTACTTCGGATTTACACGAACGTGGAGACTCTGGACTTGTCGGTGTGCCCGAGGTTCGACGATGAAGCCGTAACGGCAGCGCTGGGTGCAGCGAGTTCGGAGAATGAGTTGAGTTGGACTCGGAGGTTGAGGAGGCTAGTGCTGAGTCGGTCGGTCGGGTTGAGATCGGGTGGATTGGAGAAGCTGGTGAGATGGTGCACGCGGTTGGAGGCGATAGACGTGTCGTATAGTGGAGAGTTTGGGGATAGGGAGGCGGCAGCACTATCGTGCGCCGTGGGGTTGAGGGAACTAAGGATGGATAGGTGTTTGGGAGTGAGCGATGTTGGGCTGGCGAAAATAGCGATTGGTTGTGAGAAGCTGGAGATAGTGAGTTTGAAGTGGTGCTTTGAAATAAGTGATCTTGGGATTGATCTTCTGTGCAAAAAGTGTGTTAATTTGAAGCATCTTGACATTTCTTATATGAAGGTTTAATTTCTTTCAATTTGGTCACCTTTCCTTCTCACTTCCAATTTGACCTTAATAAATTTTCTACATAATCTCTTTCTCTGGTTGTGTTCAATCCTTCTCCATAATTAAATCATGTTCTACTTTTGTCATGCATACTCAGTTTTCTTTAGTTACTTTAGTTTGGTCCCTAGCCGAGATTTATAGAACGGTAAAAATGCTTGGTAGCTGAACCATTTCCAAAGGGTATTTGATATTTTCACACGTTGCTTATACGTAACCGATCATGTGGAAATATCAAATATCATTGAGGAAATATAATATCAATATTGATAGCGAATCATGAAATGTATAATTGTAAGCATGAGTTATATAAACTAGATTATTGAACTTTGTAAGCATCTATGGCCATTCCAAGATGCGACAATTTGAAGTTTCAATTTAAAAGAGTCATTCATAGAGAGTAATTGCGAAAAATGGGTATTTAGCTAGCAACCTAAGCAAAACTCATATGATTGTATGTAAAACTTACAAGGTTTTACTTGGCTGTAACAAACTTATACCCCTATAGTGGGATGTTGTATTCTATACCAAGGCGTCCAAGTAGTTGGATTGTATTGTATATTATTGATATATTCGTGTATCAACATTCTGAAATAGCTTAATGGATCTTGGTCTTGTTTGTCAGGTTACAAGCGAGTCAATTCAGTCAATAAGTACTGCGCAGAGGTTGGAGGTGCTGGTTATGGTGGGATGTGGACTAGTAGATGATGTTGGATTGCATTATCTTGAAACTGGGTGCCCTTCACTTCAGGTATTTTGGAATATAATCTTAATTCATGCAAGTGATCTTTGGTGTGGATGGTTGTAGATGCAAGTTATTAACACAACATTATTCAACTGATGTTCTGGGTACAGATTATGAAGTCAGAAGTCATATATATATTGGAGATAAGTTTAGTCATACATTAAGACTCCCTGATTTTCCAAAGTCAGCTATAAATGGTGGGATTTTTCATCCCTAGTGCCATCTTTGTAGTAATATAAATTGATGTAAATGAGTTGTAATATACATATATATATAACTCCATCCGTTCCACATAACAACATTTGAGTTTTTGATAAATATTAATATTGTATTTTTTATTGATAATTACATGTTTATTTTAATTAAAAAATATTCATGAATTTTGTTATAATTGTTCGATTAATGATAAAATAAAAAAATTATAATTGACAAATTTTAACAAATATATCATCGTTTTTGGGAACAAATCTCATTTTTAAATGTTACTTTTTTTTGTTGAACGGATGGAGTATAAAAAAACAAACTGAGGGTTTGAGGATGAAGGCAAGAGCAATATTTTTGGAAAAATTTATTTAAACCAATAATTTGAGTTAGCCAACTTTTGTTGAGCTGTTGAAGAGAGACCCAGCCTTTCCACCACTTTTAAGTCTGTTCGTTCCCCAATGTTCTCTCAAGCTAGTTATAGTCCTTCCAAGTGGTTTAATTGCCAAGGATTTGGATACTCCAGTTACAACTACCTACCCAAACAAGAAGTTACCATCATTCGACATATCTATTAAATTGTTTTAGTTATTTTTTTTAGGATTTGATTAGATTTTGATTTGAAAGATCTGATTGGTTTAGGAAATAGAATAGGGATTTTGTTTAATTTAGGAAATAAGAAGTATTATAAAAAGTATTATAAATACTATTGTAATCCTTTGTTTTCAGTAATTGAGAAATAAGTATAACTGATATCATTGAGTTCTTTGAGATTGAGATTTTGTGCGGGAGTACGTGAGATGAAAGGTAGAGGAGGAAGAGTTAGACATTACATTGTAACATGAAACGAATTTGGAAAGATGCAATCGTACAAGTTCTCGGATGAGTATCTGGTCATGTATGGGTGTTTTGAAGAATCTATCACGGGTTGCTTCAATTTTATCATATTCTTCCATTAAAATATAGTGATTGATATCAGAGCCCTTATCCAGATGTCGAGTGTCTTATATAGACATTTTGAAGAAAATTAAGAGTCTTTGCAACATAGCACTTTTATGGACTCAACAAAGAGAAAATTACTAAAGCTGAATCATCAAATTCCTCCAGGAATCTAATTTTTCATGTCTTCCAAATCTTCACATCGAACTTCATTCATGGATGTGTCAATACTTAAAAATCTCAATATTCTATTTTTTGGTTGATCTTGGCAGCCTCACATTCTCATCCTTCTCACCTTTGATCATACTTTTTAACCCCTTGCTACTCTTACGCTCTTGCATCTTTGAGGTTTTCTGGTTCCAAAGAGTTGCGAAATTTGCGTAAGCACCTTTGAAGATTACTTACTTTGCTATTTTCTTTTCTTACCAAATCCTATATATCTTTAAAACGTGCGTTACTGAAGTAAAAAAAATAACTTTTATTATTTTGATGAAGACGTTAGATTTGAGCACATAGCACTATGCCTTGGATTGACAAAACTTTTTGGACTGGTGAAACCATTGTGACAAGAATGATGCTATATTTAGTTCTATTTTATGATATAAGATAATTTTGTTTACTAGAAAACATTTTTAATGTAGTACATCTGGAAAAGGAAAAAACTGAGATAAAAGAGCATGCATTTATAAAGAACTGCAGGAGATTGTTACTCCCTCCGTTCCAAAAAAATAACATTTGATAATAAACTTTGTTTCAAAAAAATAACAATATTTGCATAATTTTTTTTATTATAATATCTTATTTTTTAAAATTTGTCATTACAATCTTCTTACATGATTTTTAATTGGACATTAATAACAAATTTAATGAGAAAAACTTATTATTACTGCATATAATTTTTAGTTAAATATGCAAAATTAAAAATCGTCAAAAGTTTAAATGTTACCCTTTTCGTGAAATGTAATTCTTAGTTAAATATGCAAAATTAAAAATCGTCAAAAGTTCAAATGTTACTCTTTTCGCGAAACAGAGGGAATAATTAATATTCTGTGCAGGCAATTGATGTATCGAGATGTGAAAATTTGAGTTCATCAGGCTTATTATCGGTCATCCGTGGACGAAGTAGTCTTCTACAGCTCAATGCAGGATACTACTGGTTTGTGAGTAGTTGTCCCAATAGAAGTTAGCGCTGTAACTTTCTTCTGATACTTTATCTCCATTCTTTGTTGATTCGCGGAATTTGGTATTCCAGGAGGTTTCTACTACAGTCTTGCAGTGGTTCAAAAACTTGAGTAATCTGAAAACACTTGCGCTTGATGGGGCTAGAGTTTCTGACTTTGTCTTACAGATGATTGGCATTAATTGCAAGTCGCTAATCGATATTGGATTTAGCAAATGCAAAGGAGTGACTGACACAGGCATTATGCAACTTGTAGCTGGATGTCACAATTTGAAGACATTTGATTTAACGTGCTGCACTGCCCTAACTGATGTGGCGATATCATCCATAGGAGACTCCTGCAGAAATCTTGTATGTTTGAAGTTAGAGTCTTGCAATTTGCTCACTGAGAAGAGCTTTGAATGTCTAGGATCCTACTGTTTCATACTTGAGGAGCTTGATCTTACAGATTGTTCCGGTGTAAATGACAAAGGTTGGACAAAAAAAACTTCAAATATTGTATGACTTCACCTTTGCTTCTCCTCTAACTCCATTTACCTGAAAGAAGAATACTGAATAATTGTTTTGATTGTTTATCCCTTCTTCATTTCCTACTTGTGTTTCTTGCAGTCTTCATTCTCTAGTTGATGATTTACAAACTTTAATCACGCTATCCACCATCTTCTCTTCCACAGGACTAAACTACATATCAACATGTTCAGAACTTGTATGCTTGAAATTAGGATTGTGTACCAATATTTCAGATAAGGGATTGTCTTACATAGCTTCAAACTGCTCAAAGATCCAAGAACTTGATCTATACCGGTAAATAATTTAGTTGAGTGAATCATCTTAATACTGAATCATCGAACTTAATTTTTTTTTTCATAAATTCTTTTTCCCTCGCAGGTGCACCAGAATTGGTGATGATGGATTAGCAGCTTTGGTCAGTGGGTGCAGAAAATTGAAGAAACTGAATTTGTCTTACTGCATTGACATTACTGATAAAGGGATGGAGTGTTTAGGCTGCCTAAAGGAACTCTCTGACTTGGAGATGCGAAGCCTTTTGAACATTACATGCAAGGGTTTGACAGCTCTAGCATCTGGCTGCAAAAAACTTGCTGAACTAGATATGAAAAATTGTGATAATATTGCCGATTCAGGATTTTGGTCTCTTGCCTACCACTCAAGGAATTTACTACAGGTTTGGTCTCTTTCTTTTTGGATCAAATATGTCTTTTAATTCCATTTTCAATCATGTAAATAATTGAATATGTCTTTAGACCAGTGAGATACTAACTCATGATTCTCGTAATCAGAAGAACCAGAATAAAAGAATGACAAAGCTAATATTAAATAGAAGAAATTATATCAAGATAGTATATTCATTTAATGGGTAGTCTTTCAACCTTGAATGATAATGATGGGACAAATCAAAATGGCACAGGTTGAGACTGTTGTGCTATAGTGCCTTCCAATATTGCTCGTGAAAAGGAGTTCTGTGCAAATCATAGCAAGCAAAAACTAAACATCCAAAGATATACGGAGTATGGAGTATATAATTCATAATCTAGTCTGTGATAAAATCCGAAGTATTTTAATTCTTGACAATTTTGTGTTTACCTAAATTGCAAATCGATAGGAAAATAAAGCTCTTGTATTATTATCTGGAGGTCACAAGGACAGGCCGGACAGCTATGGTAGAAAAATCAGAATATAATAAAAATGAATGAACAATTAGCATGATACCAGTTAAGCATAATGTCTTTGCCAGCTTCACATAATTAGGTTCCTGCGAAGTTTGGGGAATGGATATTTGGGACTTCAGCTTCCAGGAACCAATTCTATTTACCTAGTCTTGCAACATGTATCTATATGAGAGTAAAGATGATATTTAGAGAGAAAAAAAGAGCCCATAGAAATTCATATTTTTTTCGACAAAAAAGATAATGAAATTTAATTATATCTATGTTCTAGCTACTCATCATGGTGGCAGAAATGCTTATGTTGTTATAGATGTGCGTATTTACTTGAGTTCTTTAACATGTATGAGACTATTCGATTTATATGAATACGTATATACTGTAGTCGGCACAAATGTCTGCTAAATAAGTTTGCATTTGTGGAACTCTAAAACTCTGCATATATGTATTGAATTCTATAAATTAATTAAATTCACATACAGTACCTATGTTTATAAATGATCAAGTTTACATCTTTTTTTGAGATGATTGGGCTGGGATCATGGTAAGGGAATTCATTGAAGAGCTTGAAAAATAAACTAACGTTACATAATAAATCATCTCTATGTAAAGTATTTTGCCTGGAATCTGTTGGTAGATAGTTGGCACAAGAAAATCGTTCTTATGATTGTCATCACGAAAACAAGGAGACGATCATTTTGAAATCTAAACTGCGTCTGATATGGTTGTGTATATTCAAATCTAGCTTGTCACTAGATAAATTACTAGTTTCAGAAACATGGTACTACAGATGAAATCGCACTCCCTTTGTCCCCCAAAAAATAATTACATTCATAATTACATCCTATATTCCTCTTGCAGTGCACAATGTGCTCCGACTGAATACCCCAAAGCTCAGATGCAACCTGTGAGGTCTGAAATCGTCATACAGAGGAACATGTTTTCATACGAGAGAGAGAGAGAGAGATGCGCAGCAAATTAAATAAGCAGATCAACTTCTAATTCACCTATGAAATCATTATCTAATGATTCATTATATAGTGAAATCCTAACCCATGACCCAAAAACCCAAATTTCAGCCTCCAACTTCAAAATTCGCTGCTAAATACCACACTACAACCACCATTAGAAAATGGTTATTCCTTTCTCACTCTACCAGTATGGCCAAACTTGACCAAAATTTAGGAGACGTGTGTGGTAGCACTGAGCAGATGGGAAGATTAGTATATGTATCAGGGGTATAGCTGTAATCTTGAACTTCTGAAATGCAACTATATTTGTTGTTTTATTGTTTTAATTTGTTCTTTTTATTTTTTAGAAAGGAGAGAGTACCATCATCTAAAACATTTGACACGGCTTGATATACCTTATCTGCAGATTAACCTCAGCGGGTGCAAAATTTCAGACGTCGGTCTTTGCATATTAATGAGTAACTTGACACGCCTGCAAGACGCAAAACTGGTGAACCTGACCAATGTTTCCATCAAAGGATTTGAACTCTCGCTAAGGGCATGCTGGGTCCGTCTCAAAAAGGTTAAGATGCTTACTTCCATTAAGTTTCATCTTTCTGCAGAGTTACTTGTGGCCCTCCAGACCAGGGGTTGCAAGGTTAGATGGGATTAATTAGTTTCATACTACAAATTGTGTACAACGTGTTAAATTGTGCTCATCCTCTTAATGTCAAAAGGGGAATAATACTTGGTTCAGACAAAGCTTTGCCAGCTGGTAAAGATGAAGGGAATAACTTGGAAACCAAAAGGGAAAAAGGTGAAGGAGTACTTTTCATTGAACAACATGGGATTACATGAATATTGCGTCAAAACGGCAGAGAAATGTTCTATGATATACATACGGGGGATTTGATTTTGATATTGAAATATTTGTATTGTTTTAGGGGTTTGTATGAAATGATGAAATTAGATTTTGTACAATATGTAACCAACTTAGCAAATAATTTCCTTGAAATACTTGGTTCGGATAGACATCTAATTTTTGCTTCTGCCACAAAACAATAAAATTCAGTTCTGTTAGGGTAACTGCGTATTTTCAACCATTCTTGTGAACTCAGTATGTTTATTGGTAACGATTTTATGGACCAAGAATCCTAAATAATGCAAGAAAAAATGTTTTCTAATCTTGTTACTCGCTAGTCGCTGTATGAGTAAAGGTTCCATTTGCTTAAGATATTAATAACTGGACGGTCACAACATATATACGGTCAATATAAGAATTAGTATTTTTTTACACATTATAAATTTGACAAAATAGTAGCTGGCAACTGGCAAATACTATATATGTTCACCATGACTCCACGAGTTACAAGTTGCAACTTATAATTAAGTTCTACAAAAGCAAGTTCCGACCCTACTTGATTCCTTTTATAGGTTTTAGTTGGTCCAAGTAAAGAATCTGAAATCATCAGGTGAAAACTACAAACTACAATGAACAGTAGACTTCTTGAGGCTTGATTGGTTTCAGTATTTAATTAATGACAAAGGGACTACTTGAGGATTAAAACCGTCAAAAATCTAAGAATTAAGTTGTATCCAAAACGTTAATATCTAGCCTTAGCGTGGAAAGTCTCTGAAGAAGTAGACTACTTAACTCTCAAGGGAAAAATAAGGAAGAATTTTCTGGAGAATAACCTACAAGGAAGCATAACTTGAACTTTTTCACAAGAAAAAGCATATAATCTCCAAAAAAACATTTCTTTCTTTCATAGCAAACAATACCCTTCAAGTTCTTGCATAAACTTGTATATATTCATATGTATGCATCTCATTACATTGATATGAAACTCTCTTTTCCTTTTCATATTAAAGAAATGAAAATGAAACGTTCTTTTATTCTTCTAGTTATTCTTTTACCTGCCCTTGGAGTTCTTTCCCATGATCCTATTTCAGAAGAGCCGAATCAAACCATGCAAACCTTGATCACTCAAGCTTGTTGGAACATAACAAACCAAACTTCATGTCTGTCAAGTGTTCGTTCTTTGCTTCCATACCCTATACATCGAGACCCTAATTCCATCCTAAAAGCTGCCCTCAAGACCACGATTAACGAAGCACAAAAGGCCATTGATGTAATCACAAAATTCAACTCCTTATCAGCTAGTTCTCGTGAACAGATTGCTATCGAAGATTGTAAAGAACTTCTTGATTTTTCCGTCTCCGAATTAGCATGGTCGTTGCTAGAAATGAAGAACATCCGAGCCGGTTCGAACAACATACACTACGGAGGAAACCTCAAAGCATGGCTTAGTGCTGCCCTAAGTAACCAAGACACATGCCTAGAAGGTTTCGAGGGAACAGACCGACGTCTCGAGAGTTTTATTAAGGGAAGTTTAACACAAGTCACACAACTTATAAGTAATGTGCTAGGTTTGTATGTTCAATTACATGAATTACCATTTAAACCTCCTAGAGATGTGCAAGTACTCAATGTTAGCAAAGGTTTTCCGAAATGGATTACGGATGGTGATAAGCAGATTCTTCTTTCTGCTCCCAATGGGATGCGTGTTGATGCGGTGGTGGCTTTGGACGGGTCGGGGCGTTATCGTTCGATTGCCCAAGCAATTTATGAAGCTCCAAGTTATAGTAATAGAAGGTACATAATATATGTGAAAAGAGGGGTTTATCAGGAGAATATTGACATGAAGAAGAAAAAGACCAACATTATGCTTGTTGGGGATGGGATCGGAGCCACTATTGTGACTGGTAACAGGAATTTTATGCAAGGGTGGACTACCTTTCGGACTGCTACTGTCGGTAATTATTATACCATTAACCACTTCTCAAATAATTTTTGTTTTTGTTAAGTGTGTTTTCATTCAACATGTTTTACAATTTTTGAGGTTTTGAAGTTAAATATATCACATGCTTTATAATTTTTAGCCTGGCCCATAGATAAACAAATTTTAATCATAAAAATATACATTTGGTTTGTCATAAAATTATGACAACGTGAAACGTAAATAGCTTTCTTTGTTACATAATTAGATCTGACAATAAATAGTGTGGCAAGAAGAAATCCTAATTGTCCGACAAAAGATCTAGGTATAATTTTTTTCTTATGTCACTCGATCGTTTTGCAGCTGTTTCTGGGAAAGGATTCATAGCAAGGGACATGACATTTAGGAACACAGCAGGACCCCAAAATTTCCAAGCTGTCGCGCTCCGTGTCGACTCAGATCAGTCGGCATTCTTCCGGTGTAGCATGGAAGGCTACCAAGACACGCTCTACGCTCACTCTTTGCGCCAATTCTACCGCGAATGCAACATCTATGGCACCATAGACTTCATTTTTGGCAATGGTGCTGCTGTCCTACAAAACTGCAAAATATTCAGCAGAGAACCACTCCCACTGCAAAAGGTAACCATCACGGCCCAAGGCCGAAAGAGCCCGAACCAAAGCACCGGCTTCTCCATCCAAGACAGTTATGTTTATGCCACCCGGCCCACGTACTTGGGCCGGCCTTGGAAACAGTACTCTAGGACAGTGTTCATGACAACTTACATGACGGGGCAAGTCCAGCCCAGAGGGTGGCTGGAGTGGTATGGGGACTTTGCTTTGAATACCTTGTGGTATGGTGAGTATAGAAATTATGGCCCTGGTGCTTCTTTATCGGGTCGGGTCTCATGGCCCGGTTATCACAATACTATGGATCCATCAATGGCTAATTCTTTTACGGTTGGACATTTTATTGATGGAATGGCATGGTTGCCTTCTACTGGCGTCAAGTTCTCTGTTCGTTTAACTGGATAAATGAATGGTCCATGCCTGTGGGATATATTATTATATCATTATTTCTGTGTAATTTAATCATTCCTATATTTTAGGAGTAATTAGTTAAACTTGTTAGTATCATTTTATTATTTACTGTATATAGCCTAGTTAATGCTTGTTTAGCAGCAAACTCGTTATTTGATGCTTGATAGAACTGAATATATACATTTTTTAAGGTGTTTGGTACGGATATTTTTCAATGATATTCTCATTAATGATGTCGACTGATATAACATGACGAAATCATTACTTTCATGAATTTTGAATAATGTTACATGCGAATGTCATATTTGTAATATGATATAAATTTATAAATATAGAGCTCAATATAAATATAAATATATATATATATATGTAGAAATATAAGTAAAAAGAATTCATCTAATAACATTGATTTTTCTAAATGTAATTTTGTTGGATTCACTAGTATGTTATGTTATCAACATACCCGTTGATTGAAACTTGAAAGATTAAAAAAATCCTGTTTATAAGAATTTACTATTTTGAGGCAGTGGTTTATATATATATATATATATATATATACACACACACATATTGTCCTTGAAGTGGAAAAGGACGCAACCAAAAACATAATAATAATGAGTGTGTTTTAACGGACCTTTTTACTTTTTTGTAAATTGTATGTTTTAACAAGTATGATTAACCCTGTATTTGTTTATATCTTGGGTTGGAACAAATTACTCTAATTCGTCCCCGCCTACGGATTAGTCGGCATTTTTCACAAATTTTACGAAGCGGAAGCACGTTTACTTATGTTTTTTCATATGAACCTTTTGTCGAAGGTTATTGGGATTGGGTCATTCGCTCACTCCCTCCCACACCTACAGGGGAAAATACTCTTTATCTCTCTCCAAACCAAAAACAAGTCATTTATGGATACCTAATAAGGAAGTTGCTGTCGGATCTCCCGATGTTGGTATGGTATGACAAAACCCGGACTTAGCCGTGACATGAGGTGCCGCTTATGGATATGCTTAACATTAGTTGTATTTCCTTTTTTCTTAATGCGCAAGTGAAAACAAAACATTTTTTTTTTTTTTTTGCGTTATGTATGACGCAAAGTCATGTACCATTATTTTAAAACTCATTCTTAATAATATAGTAGAACATAAATATAGATATTTTTCTAACATTTTATACTTATAAAGTTATAAATTATTATTTGCGAAGTCTTTTCAATTTGTTTCAACTTATGAAGATAAATTAATGCGAGTCTTTCTACTCATAATAAACAAAAACTTAATATTATTTATTTTTACTTACTCCGTATAATCTAACTTATAAACAAACCTAAGTAATCTAATTTATAGACAAACCTAAAATAAGTCATTGTCGAGCAGAAGAGATTAGTCAAAAATATTATATAATACATTTTTTGATTTAATTTTATCAGAGTTGTTCCTTCCTAAATAAAATTTTATCTCTCATTTAAAAAAAAAATTAAGATTAAGACATTTATCACTGTTCAGATCAAAAGATGATTTATACAGCGTAATACGGAAGTTTATTCCCTGTCCAGTGGGCTCTCCGAAGGTGAATCTGTCCTAATAATGGGCCTGGTTTAGGGACTCGGTTTAGCCTTTCTAGTTTTCTTGTGCAAAGGGAAATCACAATCAGAAATATAGCTACCTCGTCATTCTTCTCCCTACTACGATCTCTCTCCCGAGCAAACTCATAATCGCAAATCACCGATTCAATCAACGATGAAGGTAAAACTTCCGGCCACAACTTCCTTGTAGTTCATTCCATAAATTTTCTTCACCGCTGTTGTGCCTTTTGCAGGTATTGGAATCCGCCCAAGCTAATAATAGCTTACTAAACCCTGAGGGATCTTTTGAAAGAACTCAGTATGTATTATTCTCTTAATCTCTATTTGATGCTGATCCATTTGTTTTTTTGTATATCTGGTTACTTTTTAGAGGTTCACTGACGGTATTAATTCTGATAATTGATTAAATTTGGAGAACGAGGAAGCTAGGGTTTTTAGTTATTCAATTTTAGAGAGAGAGAGAGTCATTGGGTTAGCTACGTTGAATCTCATATTACCTAGACATAAATTTTCATTCATGTATATGTTTCCGGGAATTTAAGGTTTATTATTGAGTAAGTTTGTTGTTTTTCTAATTAAAAAGAGGGAGCAAGGGAGCTTCATGGCTGCGTCTGTAATCAATATTAACAATCAGTAAAATGGTAGGATTTGGCGCCCGCCTTCCCCTCTTCCCCCCTCCATTTCCTCCAATTAATCGCATTGCGCTTGATCAGGTAGAGATCAACTAAATGTCGTTCTGTACTTCACTACAATTTTTTACTCCACCAACCTCCTACAGGACCTCTACATCCTCCTCACATGGTATTCCTTCCTCACAGCATTATGGACGCAAGATTATTGAACCCGGATCTTGAGGCAGATTTACAATTTATTTATGAAATGTTGAAATAGATATATCCATTATCATCGTTAACCCAGCATATGTATATGTACAGAGTACAATTTAAGAAGGAATTGCATAAAGATTCAGACCATCTTCAAATAACAAGGGGAAAAAAGGCGCATGCTGTATCCACTATAATAATCTAAATTATGAAGTGAGAGCAACGATAGAGAGAGGAAAGAGAATGTGATTAGTGCAGGAATGGATAAGTGAGACTGATGAAACAGTATATGGCCCTTAGTGTAGGGCTTACTTTATTTAAAAAGAAAACGTAATAAAAATAATAAAACACGGTACCATTTATAAACTCAGGCTTGTGTGGTTTTAAAGCTTTAGCAGTCAAGCACCTCCTGTTTCTACAAATGATAATTATAATAAATAAAGTCGTAAGATGCTTATCTGCAGCAAGTACATGTGGACGGGAAGAAGATATTATTTTTAATTTCAAGTATCTAGATAAATTGTTAGCAAGATTTTTATCCTTGTTGAAATTAAATTTAAACTCCTACATAAGGAGGTAGCCACTTTCATAATTGGAAGATTAAAACTATTTTAAAGCTGTGTGCTTTCTGGATTTTTTCCTTGGTTATTCTTCTTTTATAGTTTTATACCCTTTAAATCCTCCTTTCTAATGGTCCTATATCAGGTATCCTTACGTGACTGGTACATCTGTGGTCGCCATTAAATACAAGGATGGGATCCTCATGGCTTCTGATATGGGAGGTTAGATGTGCAACCCAATTAGTACTCAATTTATGTGATTAATGCAATATCAAGTATGCCTATACACTTACTTATGTATCAAGACTAAGTTTATTTTTTTTTTTTAATTTTAATTATTGACCTTATCTGAAATCATTTATGAAATAGTTGCAGTTAACATCACTTAGTAGTTGTAGCTCATACCAAAATATCAAATGTATTTGGTCTTAATGGATGGAAATTTTCTAGTTGTCAACAAAAGATTATATTCTGGAACTTTTGCAATATAATAATGTAGAATAATATTCCATCCTCAAAGAAACAAGAATAAGAATCTTGGGTCATGAGATTGCTTTCAGACCGCTATTGCATACATTTTGTATAGAGTTTTTATCTATTGTTGTATTAGTTTTGTCTAACTGTAATAAATTTTCAATGTTCTAGATTGTGCATCACTACTTTACACGTCAAAGTTGGTACACAATTTAAATGACATTTAATTATTTTCCCTCCCAATTTAACTAGTATTCTGATTTTTCTAAATCATAGTTGGTAAGGTTGAATTTAAGCAATTAAATATAAGTTTTGAAGTTTTTCCATTTGTTCATTTTGTTAAATTACAAATGTAGAATGGTATTTTGATGGATAATGTCTATACAAATGGTTGGTCTGTTGGAATCAAATTCTGTCAAATTGATGAATCCAATTATTGGCAGAAATCAAACTGATGCTATGTAGCATTATCATATCGTCTTTTCAATAGCGCTTCAGCATCATTTTCTTCTTATCTATTACAGGCTCCTACGGGTCTACCCTACGTTACAAGAGTGTAGAGCGAATGAAGGCAGTGGGGAAACATTCTCTTCTAGGTGCTAGTGGGGAAATTAGCGATTTCCAGGAAATTTTACGTTATCTCGATGAGCTTATGTAAGAATGTTCACTATATAATGCTAAGTTCAGATTATCCTGTATTGACAGTTATATTGGAATGATTTGCTCCTGATTGTGATGCTTCATTGTATTATTTGCAAGTTTCAACTGACTTCATGGTGGAGCTCTACTTGTGCAGCTTGCATGACAACATGTGGGATGATGGGAATTCATTGGGCCCTAAAGAGGTGCACAACTATCTGAATCGGCTAATGTACAACCGCCGTAACAAGTTCAACCCATTATGGAACTCACTTGTGCTTGGTGGAGTGAAGAATGGGCATAAGTATCTCGGAATGGTAATGTTGCACTGTTCATTATCTGGTGCTTAGTTGAACCTCCCTAGTATTTTGTGCTATACTGAATCTTTCCTAGTGCTTGTAAATTCATTCAGGTGAGTATGATTGGTGTACATTTCGAGGACAATCATGTTGCAACTGGATTTGGTAATCACCTGGCACGACCAATTCTTCGTGATGAATGGAAAGAAGACCTGAGTTTTGAAGAAGGTGTCAAGCTACTGGAGAAATGCATGCGTGTTCTTCTATACCGTGATAGGTCTGCAGTCAACAAGCTTCAGGTTTGTGAATTAACTTTTGCAAATATATTCTTGACATGCTGTGTCATATGAGTGCAGTTATTCACTTGGTCTGTGTGGATCTTTGTACTGTTCCATTTCTTGAGATTTCTAATATATTTGCAAATCATAATTTCGGTGAATGGCTTCAATTTTAATCCCTTAATTAATTTATTTCAATGCATTTATAACAAGGGAGTTAGTAGTATCTTAAGGTTAACTAGGTCTCCTCGAACTATCTTTAATTACAAAAGACATCAATTATAGTTCTCTTAGTAAGTGTCCAAAAATGTTATTAAAATGGGTTATAAGATGTATATAATCTCTTCTGCAGTTTATTCTAAATTTTCACTGCGAACTTGGTTGATTACCATTTTTATTATGCGTGTTTCAAACTGTGACAAATAATATGTGTATTAGGCAACTGAGGTTATTTCAATCCTCTCCTCAAACTGCCTGTGCTAGATGCAGTAGCGTTTATGCAAGTATTTCACCTCAAAATATTTGTCAAGGATATATATTTTAGATAGGCACTCATGCTGAGTGTACTTTTGTATGTTCTTTTTTTATTTAAAAAAAATTATTTATCATGTTTATGGTGTTTTATGTTAGATATTTAAATTCCAATTTGTGGAAATCCAGGTTATAGCCGTTTCACATTCCATTGCCAAATGCACCTTCTCTACATTGACATTTTGTGTTGAATTCTGAACTATTCTGTTTTAGAGAAGAACGCCGCGTGGTCTCTTTGGAGACTGATGGCTAACAGAGCTCTACGTTGTTTTTTTTTATTTTATTTTATTTTATTTTTACATTTGGTTTGTCTTTCTAATTTCCCTGCTCTCTTGTGCAAACTGGATATTTACTAAATAATAAGCTGCAAATGACAGATAGCAAAAATCACTGAAGAGGGTGTAACAATATCTCAACCATACTCTTTGAAGACCTTCTGGGGATTTAGCGCCTTTCAGAATCCAACAGTGGGGGCCGAGGGGTCGTGGTGAATGGTGGTGTACTAGGCTACTAGCTTCTTAGCACCTCCAGCCTCCAGAATCGGTTGTCTTAAATGGGTTTTGCTAATGTTATGAAACTCTTCATCTTTTCATCTTTATCCTACTGAGAGTAGTTGACTATCATTTTCGTTATCTGCAATCTGAAACAATTTATATCGACAGCTTCTTTATTAAAATTCTAAGTTTCAACAATTTGCTACATCGCTAGCCCGTTTCTCTTACTGTTCCTTCTCAGCGACATAAATACTATGTAGAAAATACTGTCTTCTCAGTAATATTAAATATGAAATATTGTTGTACAAGTCCGCTAGTAGATACCAACACCTGTTGGGTTATTGGTCCAAGATTTTGAGTGCGAATGTTGTGAATGAGATGTTAAGTTTTGGGAGAGTTTCACTCCGTAATGGGGTCTGAACGGGTTCAATCTATGTTAGTCAGAGGATAATCAACTATTGAATGTCTAGACTATAGCTATTGGGAAGTTCAAAGGATTATGCTGGATGACTAGGCCCAAATAGAAAAAAAAGGCTATTAGATAATATTTAATTTTTAAGTTACAATATCAAGGTATAGGACAGTCTGATCTGTTGGATCAGATTAGACACTTGGGGTGTATTTTGATTGCGTAGAGGGTGGATGAATAAAAAATTATAAGAAATTTAGTGAAAAATAATGGTAGAAATAGAGATGAAGAATACGAGGGAGGATCAATGAAGGAAAATGATTCCTCTTTTTTACCTATAGAACGAAATCATATATTAGGAATTGTTCATTGCACATAAAAAACAAAAACATTTTGATCTCTTTTAACAATTGCTATCAAATTAAATTTATTTCCCTTCGTTTCATTCTCCAGATGTAAACACAAAGAAAGAGAGCCAATTATGGGAAATAATGACATCGAGGAACACAAATCACAGCTTGGAATCGTACTGGAAGGTCGGAAATGCAAATGAAACACAACACTTCATGCATTTATGTTTGTGTTAATCAGTTCTTTTCATTTCATCCATCACATCCATTGTTTCTTAAGTAATTCTCTCCCACCCCGAATAAGAGTAGGAAAAAATAACAAACAGTTGTGGAAATGTAATGGGAAAAAACTCCATTAAATTGGATCATTATAATAGTCTTTAAATTATTGAAACAATTTTTTCCTTTTCCGGACGTCACAATATTTTTGTAACAGAATTTACTATGTTCAAAGACAAAATTAAAGAGAATTCGGACGCATATACAAAATGTGTCCGGACAAACCAGGAAGATGTATTGTATGAAGTTAAGAGTGTTTATTGCCAGGTGTAATACCGACTGCTCCATATTGTTTTTTGTGCAATTTGATTCAGAGTAATATTAGAACTCTGTCATGAACAATGTCATCATGATACGGACAACCTTTGAGAGCATTGGGGGGTAATTTTTTTGGTCTATGTTTTTTTATTTTTTCCCAAAAAGATTTTTATCTTTTGAGTACTATTCAAAAAATTCTTGGTCGCTAACCAAGTTGGACATGCTTTTTTTTTTTTTTGTTATTTATTTATTTATTTACTGTTACTATTATATTTGAGTTACACCAGACCAGATATGCTTAGCTTATCCTTAATTCGGTATTAAAGATTTTGTCTTGAGCAAGGAGAATTTAATCCTATGGCCATGAGGAACCTACTCGATCAATACCAAGAATATGAAATAAGACTTGTGTGCTTTCTTGTAGTAACAGTTCCTCAATTTTTGGATTGAGAATTTTTTATAAAAATTTTGTCCACCCTATTTCCTATCTTCCGAACCCCAAATTGTATACCCGAAATAACTGACTTTAAATGTGTGTATATAGTTTAACTCGTTTAGTTCTATGATATTTATATAGTCATCTTCTCCAAAAATCATATCTCCTAAGCCACATTTTGTGGAGGCTTTCAGAGGGTCGATCAACCAACATTTCCAGGCCCTCTTCTAAGCCTATCCTTTTCTTCTTGTCGATCACACCCAATTAAAACGTCAAAAATAAGAACAAATTTGAATTGAATATAGAACTTGTAGCAATCAAAAAATTAATATAGATGGAACAGAATCAAAAGAGAATCGCGGTGGTAGCCGTCTCTTCTTTGTTGTTGGTGGGCATAGTTGTGGCGATTGCTATAGGCCTAGTTACCAATGATTCGAGTAAAGGTAATGTTGAGGATATTTCTACCTCAGGCAAAGCCATCAAATCAATATGTCAATCCGTGGATTATCAAGAAGCATGCGTAGAAAGCCTATCTTCCTCAGAAAACAAAACAGATGATCCGAAAGAACTTGTAAAGATCGGGTTTGAGTCAGCTATGAAGCTAATCAAAGAAGCTGCTAACAAGTCTGTCCTCCTCGAGAAAGCCAATCAGGACCCGAGAACACAAGAAGCTCTCAAGAGTTGCAAGGAGCTCGCGGACATGGCAATGCATGACCTCGAGAAATCATTCAACAAGTTTGTGGATCTTGACATCGGTGACTTGAATGCAATTCTAGGGGATCTCAAGATTTGGTTGAGTGGTGCCATGACATACGAAGAAACTTGCTTAGATGGCTTCGAGGACACCCAAGGAGAAGCCGGAGAGAAAATGAGGGAAGCCTTGAAATTCGGAATGCAAATGACAACCAATGCTCTGGCCATGGTGACTGAGATTGCAATCGCTTTCGCGTCAATGAACGGGACACCAGCGGCCAATAGCAGGCGCCTACTTTCTCTAGACGGATTCCCAGATTGGCTTGATTCGTTAAGAAGGGCATTGGTCGAATCTAACAAAGAAAATATCAAGGCGGACCTTGTCGTAGCACAGGATGGAAGTGGCAAGTATAAGACAATTAATGAAGCTTTGAAAGATATACCCAAAAAAAGTAACAAAACATTCGTTTTGTACATAAAGGAGGGTGTCTACAAGGAGAAAGTTCAATTCAACTCAACTTTGACTCATTTGATGGTCATTGGCGATGGCCCAACCAAGACAAGAATAACTGGAAACTTAAATAGGGTCGATGGTACAACCACATTCCACAGCGCAACTGTTGGTAATTTATCATCTTCCATAATGTATTTTCATATACTTTAGTTTCTTTTCTATAAACACTAACGTGTGTTTTTCTGGTGCAGCTGTGCTTGGAGATTACTTCATTGCAAAGGACATTGGATTTGAGAACACAGCCGGTTCCGAAAAGGAACAAGCTGTGGCGCTCCGCGTTGGAGCCGACAAGTCAATCTTCTACAATTGTCACATGGACGGCTATCAAGACACTCTCTACGTTCACACCCACCGACAATTCTACCGCGATTGTGTCATTTCCGGCACCATTGACTTTGTCTTTGGTGATAGCGCCTCCGTATTCCAAAACTGTACATTTTTAGTTCGTAAGCCTATGGAAAATCAAAAGTGCATTGTCACAGCCCAAGGCCGAAGAAATGTGCGTGAGCCCACAGCAATTATCCTCCAAAACTGTACCATTACGGCGGACTCCTCCCTCGAATCCGAGAAATCATCGGTCAAATCGTACCTTGCTCGACCCTGGAAAGAATATTCTAGAACAATTATCATGGAAACGTATATCGACGATCTGATCGAAGCACAAGGGTACTTGCCATGGAACGATACATTTGCTCTCAAAACGCTTTTCTATACAGAATTTAACAACAGAGGCCCCAGTTCTTCCAAGGACAAACGTGTAAATTGGCCCGGAATCAAAGAGCTTACAGCAGAACGCATTCAACGTTTCACCGCATCACATTTTATTGATGCTGATTTGTGGATCCCACCAACAAAAATTCCGTACGCTCCGGGTCTTATATATCCACCACCAACTGAAAATCAAAAAGAAGCCAGTCCAATTACTGCAGAAGAAGATGTTGATTTTGATAAACCCGAGGCTAAAAAGTTAGATAATTCTTACTTGAAAAGTAAAAATGCAGATGATTCAACACATGAATCGACATATTCTCAGGCTCCGTCTGCTTCGCCTACAGTAGGCGAAGCATTCGCGCCTGAGATGTCTAAAAATGTCCCTACAACTGCTCCTGCGCCTGCTCCGCCCGGTGAAATAGCCGGAAAATCAAGCTTTTTGCAAAGTTTGTTTTACCGAGGTATTTAGATTCACAGTTTCTCTCTTGTTTTTGTCATTTTTCTTTTTTTTTTTGTCAAACTATGGTAGGGTTGTTATAAGCTTTTTGTGTTGTACCATTTGAACATATTCATAGGGTTATGTATTGACAGAATTTTCCTCTGCCATCAATGGAAAGTTTTTGTCAATGTTGATATACATAATTATCTGCGTATGTTATTTTGGTCACTGGGGAGAGAGATTGTTACAGAGATAAAAATCTGAAGTGAAATGGAATTGTCTATATTTTTACAGTTTTACAAGAGGAAGGATTCTGTATATGAGTTTAGAATGCGAATTTAGGCACTTACGAATTATTTGTTCAACATTTAGCTTTTCATTCTTTCTGACTCAATCTTGCTCCATGCCAAAATAATTATCACAAATTCACAAGCATGTATTCTCGCTATTAAAATTAATAAATTATCTCGAGTTCACCCCAATTTAGTTTAGATATGAAAAGAATTTACAATCTTATTACTTTTATAGTAAAAATTATTGTGGTGGTAAACAATTTTTTTGTTTTCTTATTTTTACTTTTTACTGTGCATAACCTTAAGGAAACGGGCATAAAAGTCTAAAACTTCACATTCTCCTTAGTTACAATTAAGAATCTCAATTATGTCGTTATATGACTACTCTTTTCTGAAAAATTTAAAATATTGAAATTTCAAATATTAGATGTGAGTTTTAAGAAACGGTCACTTTTGTAACCAAAAAAAAATTCTCAACATTGACTTAGGCATGACAAGCTTCCGAAAATTTGAAAATAATTAAAAACTTGTTTATACAATTTTTTTAAGTTTAATTTATTTTTGTTCACACACACGTTTGTCTCTTCAACCTAAACTCAATTAAAACTTTTAATTTTAAAAATTAAGATTTCGTCTTCAAAATAATATCTAGATAAGTAGATTTAATTAAATATAAACAGTAAGCTTACAATTAAGTTACAACTTAGAATGATTTTAATATAAAATCACTAAGAAATTGTAAGGAGAAGTGGTTCAGAAATAATGTATTAATAAATATTGACGTTAGTACGATGGATAAGTCCATTTTATTTAAATCTTTTATTTTGCGTCAAATCATTCAAATCGATTCATATAAGAAACTTGAGTTAGACCGAGTTTCGTTTAAATAATTTTATTAAAATGAAACAAATAGATTATTTGATTTGTTTATTGTCCTATTTAAAATTGATTAAAACTTTAAAATGTAAAAATGTAAAATTATCTTATCAATTAATTAACACTTTTGTTATATCATCATATTTGCATTTAACTTTGATTATACCTAACAAATAATATCTTGAGATAGAAATAAGTAAACATCTGAGATGATAGAGATAAATATCTCAACAAAATGTTAATATTTAAAAAAATTACAAAAAATAATTAACTATGAATTGAGAACATAACATATAATTTATACTTTAAAATTAATAAGTCACGATTATTGGTTGATTGACTTGGAAGACAATTTTTTATATAATTTTTATGTCCGTCGTTATTATTATCATTACTTTTTCCTTTCCAAAAAATTACACTTGCAAATGAGAGGTATTTCGCACAAAATCAGTTATCGTCATGTAAATTTTTGTTATATTACTATATTTTTAAATATTTTTCATCTCTTATCTAATTAATCGGATATATATAACAAATTTTATTTTAAAAACTTGAAAAATAACTATTTAGTCACCAAACGCATGTCTCATTTTTAATATTTTTTTTTTTTGGTTAAACCATCTAATATGTATTTGGACTCCAACTAATTTGGAAGCTCTCTTGATACTCATTTTTTTTCATTCACAAGACTCGAAATTGAAACATTACTTAAAGGGAATAAACTTATTACCACTTGAATCATTGGGTATTAGAAATATATTTTTATTTCAGTTACTGTACCATAAATAATTTTCTAATCCAATTAATTCAAACAAAATCTTTTATGATTTCACCTAAATAATTAACATGAACACATGATATAAATGTACCAACTTAAATTCTAATTTTGGAATGCTATAACATAAATGTATAATTTTTAAATAGTTTAATGGACTTATGTTGATGTTCTTATATGATAAAGGTATATATTTAAGTATCAATTATTTGTTAAATTTGTAAAGGTTATATATTTATGAATACAAAAAACGTATACCAAGTTAGCAATTCGGGTTATAATTAAAGATTTTAGTTGGAATTAATATGATTATTTTTTTGTTTAACAATTAAAATGAATTTTTTTAATTGAATAACAAAAATGAAAACAAAACATGAGTTCGATAACAAAATGGTTATTTTTTTTCAAAATTTATTAGTTTAAGTATATAATTTTTAATCAAATATACGTGACAAAATACAGTGTCGTATGCCTTCTGTAATCTGGACCGCACTCTCCCCTTAATATTGGTAATTGGTAAAGCTGGCTGAGTTCGACTCTCAAAACTCATAGAGGAAAGTCGCTTCCTTCGTCCCCAATCTCTATCTCCACTCTCTCTCCCGCCCCCCCCAAAAACAATGGTCGCCTCATCTTCATCACTGTCTTCATCGTCATCTTCCGATTCATCGTCCTCGCGGCACAGAGACCGCCGTCGCCGTCGTCGCAGTCGAGACAAAGACAGAGACGCTCTTAAGATCCGTAAAAAGAGCCGCTCCCACACCAAACGTCGTCGTTGGCGGCACTCCTCTGATTCATACTCTTCTTCATTCTCTGATGATTCCAGGTTCATCCTTTAAATAACCTAATCCCACTACTTGTTTTGTTTGATGCGATTAGCGATTTCCTTCTGAAGTTTTTTTTTTGGTTGGTTACAGAAGTTTGTATCTTTAATATGCAATTGGGTCTGTGAAATTGTTATAGGAAATATTGATTGAAAGCTTGGTTTTTTTCCTACCCAAAATCAGCCCGAACTAATTATAAGGGTATATAAAAAATTGAAAATGAGAAAAAATTATTGTTGGAAGAAATTAAGAATGCAAAGATGCACCCTTCTTGTGAAATTTCTAATTTGAAAGGTGTTCTTGTGATTGTGCTCATTTAAGGTCTATATTGGATCAAAGGATCACTGGGAAACATGTGAAAAAAAAAAAGAAAGGGATTAGAAATGCAAATACCTGCTGCCCTTTTGCGGATTACATAGTGCATACATTATTACACTTTTGCCTTCAAATAAGCTATGAAGATATTTTAGTGGCATATCCATTATTGACTTACTTGAAAGCTCAATATAGTATTCATCTTACTGCGAATGCTTCCACTGTTCAAAATGACAAAACCCAATATCATATTTGAGTTATAGTGAATACTGCTAGGATGATGAAAGGCTATTTGTGATTTGTATTATTATGATTCAAATATTACAATTTTAGTTTAGACGCCTCTTCTTGACACCAATGGAGGGATGGTCAGCTATATGATAAAGTAACCTTTAAATAGGTCTATATTTGTGATGAAGAAAAGCTGGGGGAAAATAAACAATGAACAGGGCTAGCTGGTTACTGGTAGCGCATAATGCTTTGAAGGATAGGACAAGTAAAAGCAATTTTCATCTGAAACTTAGGATGTTATCTTTATATGTTGTGCCTTGAATTTGAGAATTATACGGCCAAGTTAGAATGTTTTGGGCACAAAAAGGGTAATTTTCTGAGAAATATAAAGATTTAAGTGAGAAGATTTTTGCGGGTGGCATTTTTAACCGTTAAAGAGAAGAAACATGATCTCATGTGACACAGTATGGGATGGAAATCTCCATTTTTCATACTTAACTGCCCAACCCAAATAAGATCGGTAGGTATATAACTGTAGAGCTTACCTAATAGGCCAAACATCCCATGTTTTTAACCATAATCTTATCATGATTTCTGATCTGCGTATACCTGCTGAGGTGATGTAATTGAATTTGGTCTGCATACTTTGCTTCTAGGGTAAAAGGGAAGAATTCGGGACATTTTGCTTATGTATTGTTTTTATCTTAATGATTTGCAGAAGTGATAGTTCTTCTGAAAGTGAACCTGAAACTTCTAATCACTCTCGGAAAGAGAAAGAAACCGACAGGCATAAGAAGGTTTTTGGCTAGAACTATTTATCTTCTAATTAGATCTGCTTGCCTATATTTTCATCATATGTTTACCAGTGTTCTTTTCTGCCTATTGCCAGCAGATGAAGCACAAAGACAAAAAAAAGACTCATCATCATCAAAAGCGTCATAAGCATAAAGTTAAAGTGGTAGGCAACTTTCTTTGTCGTAATTTCTTGCCTGCATGTTTGTTGTCTGCTCTAGGAACAATTTTTTTATTAGTGTTTGCATTTCCGTTTTATAAAGCAATGTGGTTTGGACAGAAACATTGCACATAATTATGAATTTAATTTATTAATCCTGATTGATAGCTTGAGTTTTCTATCTAAAAATGTCAATGATGCCTAAGCTTCTAAGGAGAGCCTATTATTACGTGCGGTCTAGCGGGCTTCTCATCCACCTCAATAGTAACCTTAGTAACTGATAAGTGTATGTACTATCCCTTTCTGTTATTGCCACTTCATATGTTGAGTTAAGATGTTAGCTAATTACGCAGAAAATAAAAGAGTGTCCATTACAGGTATTAGTTACTCGTTGACTTAATTGAGCTTTAATACTGGTTGAATAAGTAGGTAAAAATTTTCAAAGAAGCGTCTTAAACGAAGAATTGCACCCCTCTGTTTAAAAAAAGAGTCGCATTTTCAGTTTGTTCGTTCTATGTTTGTAAATTCATGAAAAATTAATTTGTGATACAACTTTGTTGAATTTTTGAAATAACAGAGTTTGTATACAGTTTTACTTTTCCAAGTATTTTATGTCAAATACATGCAAATTAAAATTGAATCTTAAGTTTTTACAATATAAATAATTGAACTCTTGTTGTGGAACCGAGGGAGTAGTACATACTATATGTTTGAAGTCCGTAGAGCAGAGCAGGCTAGTCTTGTTATCAGTTTACCACAGTTTACACGTCCGAATGTGATAGTGATGATTTCTTTCTTGTGTTGTTTACTCTGTTTTTTCCTTGCAATTTTTTTTTTCATACAAATATATATCCAGTATATGGTGCTTATAGTTTTTTTTGCCTTTTTACTGGATGGCTTCGAAATTGGAGCTGTGGTATGTGACATGATTACTGGGTGCTTTATTGGCTGGCCTGGATTTTGTTTCTTCGGGTTTTGTCCTGTCAATGGGAGCCATCTATAGAACAAGCAGAATGAGAGTACTAGTGGTCCAGTACAGCTCTCTAAGGTGTTTATTCCTAAATTTTGTCCATTATTATTATTATTTTAGTTTTCCTTTTGTGTTTGTGTGTTTGTCTTTGTAACATTTATCCAATCTCATCCAGTTTTTAGGGCGCGACAAGGATGACAGTGTCCGCCGCAGTGCTGTCTCAGGCAAGAAGGTAAATTCCATTACTTATAGCTTGATCCAGTTCTCCATACTTATAGCTTGATGACGAAAAATAGTAAACTTGTGTTAATATATCCTTTTGATTTGCCGGGGTAGATCTTGCTAAAGCTTGACAAGTCCAAGGAGGACAAGTTGGCAGAGAATAATCGAACAGAATTGCTCAAATTCTTAAATGCTAGTTATGATTGATTCCGTTCAAGCTCCGTTTGAAGCACAAATGTAATTTATCCTTTCATGGATCGAGTTTGTGATGCTCGGGGAGTAAAATTTTTATGCTTTATTCATGAGGTTCGGTTTAGTATATTTAAGATGTGTGTTGTATCTTTACTCTCATCTCTACAAACTTGTAAACTCCTCGTTTTGTTATCAGTTGTATCTTACGTTTAATCTTTTGATAAAAGATGTAAGCATTGCAAGTTGGCTTAATGGTTGTCTTCAAGAAAAGGGAAAAAAAACACGTTAGCATAATTTGTTTTCCCAGCACTAATAAGAACATCAATATTCGTCAAAAATGCTTCTATATTTTAAAATCTCAAATATATACCCCAAAAGATAAACCACCTCCACCCTTCATTATGTTTATATTTTTTTTAGTTCAAATTTTGGAGCTTTTGACTGTATATATTACACTATAAAAAAATCTATAAGTAGACGGGTCTCGTAATTTCATGAGTATCATTTTACATGTTTTGGTTTGATTAGTCGCATATTTATTATAAGTAGTTATATGTATTGTTCTGTTTTTCGGAAATGCATCTATCCAGATGCCCATTAAAATTCTCCGTTTCTTTCTTCAGATTCTTCTCGTTTTTTCGGTTGATATCATTTTATTCTCGTTCCTTACCATAAATTATAGGTGAGGGAGTAAGAGTACTTCCACATGGTCGAATATGAGTACTACTACATGATCCAAAAATTTACACCTATTTTTGTTCTGATTTTACATTATTACATATCAGTTCACTTGTCATACTCTCTAAATTTTACTACAGCCTTCCTTATCAACTGTTTGAGAAGTGACACAACAAACGAAAAATTTACTCAATCTAATGCTATTAATACGTTTTTGTTTGTTTGTAGTTACATATGTATACCTTGAAAACACGAGATTATAATTTTATATACAACACTCCAGTTATAGTTATAGGTGGGTAATTTTATCATTAATTAATATTAAATAAATAGTATAGAATTTCACAAGTTTATTTATTTATTTATTTTTGGTAGCACAGAAGAATAATTGAAACTATCTGAAACTGCACGAAAATAGTTAAAATTATCTTAAATTTGACAGGAATTATTTATAAAAGAAAAAAAAAATGATCGCCGGGTAATTTTCTGAAAATACAAATGGCGACAGTAAAGTTTGGAGTTTAGAACGTAACAGATTGAAGGGCCCATGGGCCTTCAACCCAATCACAGTTAGTACCTCGTCTTACCATAAAAAGGGGCAACTCATTGTTGTTCTTCGCTAGGGTTCGGTCACAGTAGTCTTTTCTTCTTCAGCTGCAGAATCTCCTTTGAAAATAAAACGTAAAATATCTCTGCTCCTATCTATCTGTGTATATGCTTTCTGTATGTATTATGAGTAGTTATGCCTCTTAATTATTGAATATGAATTTTGGTCGCACTTAGTTCTTCTTGGAAGTCGTGTTGTATGATTTCCAGGATTTTATCTGTGCGTAAAGTAAAATCAAAATCCTCTCTGCTTGAGCCTTCTCCCTTTTCTCTTTGTGACGACTATGGAGTTGTGCTCCAATGTTATTGGATTACATTTTCCTTCCTTTCTTCTTCTTCTTTTTTTTTTTTTAAAGTTTTTAGTTAGACTTAATTTATGTATTAAAATTGTTCGCCTGGTAACAATTTTTTAAGGAAGGGTACTAATGGCTTCAAAGTAGTATATATATACTCGGTGCTAGTACTAATATCAATTGATTTTTACAGAATAACCAAGTAACAACACATAAAAATGAACAAAATTACAAGTTGACCAAATAAATTTTAAAGGTTTAAAAATATATATTATAAACACCTATTAAAAAATTAATAATGAAAATTTAATTGTGGAATAAATTTGAAATCTAAGCTTACAAAATGAATACCCAGTACTTAATATACGAAGTGTTAGATCTAAAGATATTGGGCTATTTTGTACTTGATATTGTGATACCGAGCGACGGTGGGGAGGAGACGCGGGGATAGGGATAGCGAAGGGAAGGGCAGATTATTGAGTGCTTAAATTTTTTTTTCTTTTTTGCTTGTTTAATTATTCATGCCATGTCATCAAAACATAAAAAGGGAAATTAAAAGAATTACATATTGCTGCCAGCTACAACTTCAATAACTAGAGTTAGGATTTATGTTAAAATTAGGTTATTTTGACCTATATTTAACTAATTTTAATGTTTTTATGTCAAAATTATTGTTGAGGGATTAAAATGTTAAAAACCAAATAATTTTTAGGGTTTTTTTTCATTAACTCCAAAAATTATGAGGGGAGTATGAGAATAGAAAAATGATAAATTATATGTAAAATTTTGGTTGTGATGAAATGAAAAAGTTCCATTATAAATACACATGAATTTGTAGGAAAAAATAAAAAAACTGATGAACTTTACATATAAATGAATTAATAAATGATAATTATATTTTCATTTCATTCCATGGAAATAAACGGAATCTAAAAGTTTATATGAATTTATTCAATAGGTGTTTGCTCTTATAAAATTTCTACAGATATTAACCGTAGCTATTTCGTTTCTAAATAAGTTAAAGATGGTAGGTCTTGGACTCTCTATCCAAATCTTGTGTGTTAGAAATATAGCACAAAATTCTAATTTACTGAATCAGGAAAATGGATTGGTGGATATCCCAATTGAACTATCTCCAAAGCAGTAGCATATTACAGCAGGCAATGCTCACTTCTAAATTCTTCATACATCCGATACTAATATTTGTATCATTAGAAATTTTTTATATATTCCTATATAAATAAATTAATGATAATGAGTATGAGTGCTAGATATTCATAAAATTCTAATTTTCCATAATATAAACATTATGCCAGGTCATTCTTTCTATTAATGACAAAAATTAGGTGCTGTCCAAAAGGTGTAAAACAAACTAGAGAACTCTAATATGAATTAGAGAATAAAAGGGATATTTCTTTAAAAAGAAGAGGAATGAGATCTCCCAAACCTATAAAAAAGCAACAAAATGTTATAAAAAAAATAGCAACCATTGCTCAAGTTTAGCCTCTGAAATTCTTCTTTTTCAAGATCCACATCTTTAAATCATTCCTTGATTTCCAGCCTTCATAAATATGGTTGCCATAGACTTTATCGTCGGCATTATAGGTTCATTAAATCTGTTTCCTTTGTTATATAAAATTAATCATTGTACATATTATACTCCATTTACTTGCAAATTTATTTGGTGTATAATAATATAAATTTCTAGAGGATCATTTGCTGAATATTAATACTCTATGTTTTTAATGTGCAGGAAACGTGATTTCTGTAATAAGTTATTTGGCTCCAATGTAAGTAAACTTACGGAAAGCAGCAATTTTCATTCAACCGCAGAGTAATGATCCATAGCTAGACTTACTGTAACAACTTTTATATGCCGCACAATACAGTAAAAATGACTTAAATCTATTTCACTGTACTGTACCACGAAAGCTAGTACAAAATCACTTAAGTTGCACTGTGCAATGAGCGCAATGATAGTTAAAAGCCATTAGCCATGAATCATTTATCAATGACTCGATCATTTTCAGCTTAAAATTTAAAGATTTTAGATTCTAGTAATGTAGTTTATGATACTATAATCTACAAAATTTTAATCGAACTAAACAGATATAGTTCACGACTTACTTCTAATATTCTTTGGTTGATAGTAAATTAACAAGGACATAAACTAAATGGTTTTGACAGAGGACAATTCGCGGAAATAGTGAAGACGAAATCAGCAGAGAATTATGATGGATCTCCATATATAACATCCTTGTTGAGCTGTGGTTTATGGACATTTTATGGAGTCCTTGACCCGGATGATGGTATGCTAGTTGTTACTGTGAGTGCTTTAGGTGTGGTCTCACAAGTCATCTATCTTGCATTGTTACTTCTCTATTATCCCAAAGACAAAAGGGTAACTATACAACTCTACTCCCCTGTTTTCAAATATATGATTTAACATCAAGTTGTTGATTTTGAAAAGTTAATTTGGCTCATTTTTTTAATGAGATTCATGGTAAATTGGTAAGATGATAAAATAAAGTAAATTTTTTATTAGAATTTTGCATTCGAAAATTAGTCTAGGGCTTTTTACCTGAAACATGCACTTGTTTGATCACTGAATTATGCAGGTAAAATGTAGTGGTTTCATAGTAGTAGACATGATCTGTGTGGGAGTTATAATAGCGGTTACAATGACTGCATTTGAAGACGGTTCACGACGTACCTTTGTGGGTATTGTGTGCGCCACATTCTCTGTAATAGCATATGCATCACCTCTCACTGTTGTGGTAAGCTAATATATAGTATAATCTATGAATTCATATGGACATATATCGGCCTGACCTGTTTGTTTCAACTTAAATTTTAGAAATTAATATAAATTACATTATAAAATTCAAAATTTCTAAAATATAAGTCGAAAGAAATGGTGTCATAATACTACCACAACTGTCATAACCTCCCAATTATTGCTACCTATTTATTTATCAGTTTAACCATTTTCCTTCGTTCAATTTCTCTTGCAGTATACAGTAATACAAACAAAGACAGCAGAGTACATGCCTGTTTTCCTCATATTTACTTTTTGGCTAAATGGGGTAACTTGGTTGGTATTTGCCCTGCTCGTCAGTGATTTTTTCATCTTGGTAAGTTTTCCCACTAACATTTTTCTTAGCGTACATTTTCTTTATCCACATTCTTATCTTAAGCTATAGAACGACGTGAAATTCATAATCCTTTATACTACTTAAATTTCAAATAGAATCATATGGTAACAACAAAACAAAATTGTCTTTAAAAGTTTAAGTTGTCGTTTTATGAAGATGTGCTCCATATTTATAAATTTTCCAGGTGCCGAACGCGGTGGGAATTCTGTTAGGCAGCATCCAGCTTCTTGTATATTTCATTTACAGAAACTCAACGCCGCCGCCGCCGCCATCAAAAGTGATAGTAGACAGTTCCCGTGAGATCTCCGAGGACGGAATTGTACTGCAAAGCACAGAGAAAAACAAAGAATTAGCAGAAGTGAAAAATCAATGTCCTCCCAACGGATCAAAAATCCGAAATACATCATTAACAAGGCAATTTAGTTTAAAGGATTTGCACAAGGGAGTTTCTTTAACCCGTAATCAGTCACGCTCTGTTTCACGATCAGTTTTGCTCAATGAAACTGATCTTGAAAGTGGACGTACGTAGCTATCTATCAATCAAGTTTAATCAAAACATTGTGGAAGCTTGGTGGCCTTTTTCTTTTTTCTTGTACGTTGTCATAACTCAAAGCTGTTGGAGCCATCAACAATATATTTGTACAATATTTTTTTTTTGAAAAAATTCTGTGTATCAATAACGTGTTTGATTGTATAAATGAAATGATTACTTTCATTTTTTCACTACTCTTTGTAACCAAAGAATTTCATTTGTAACGTACAGATATATGAATAGCAGATGAGAATTTTATATATATATATGGATGACAATTTCACCCGAATCGCTAATACTTCATTTAACTCCGATTCTAATGGGATCCGATTAGAATCGGATCCGATTATTTGAATCCTATAGACATGAAATTTACTATCACACCACATTTAAATCCGATTCCGACGCCTGCGTTTATATATAAAACATATTTTATAATAATTTTAAAAGATTTCGTAAGAAAATAATATAAAAAAATAAAGGGAAAAAATAAATTAATTAAATTAAAAAAAATAACTTTGGGTAAGGGGGTTGGGGTGAGACGAATTTGATAAAAATGTTAATTGGACGGGACAAATTTAGAGAACTATATAATTTTAACTAATAAAATTTATGAATAGTCTCTCATCTCATACTCGTCAAGTTGACATGCTATATACCTAGAAGCATCAATGTTGGAGTTCCATATATATTAATGTGTGAATTATATGTGAAAGCGGTCTTTCAGCCATGAATTAGGACGAAATACAAATAAAATATTTCCCAGATCTAGAAATTTGTGATAGTGTAGGCAAACATAAAAAAAGTAAAACTTGCGTGGTGTAAAAAATGAAAATTACACTATCTAAATATAATTAAAAATAATATGTCGAGAGTTATATCTATATAAATTAAACACAAATTTCACAATAACGTCTTTTAGCCTTCATATTTTTAGAAAAAAATTATATAATGGAGTAACAATTTCTGTACTGGTTGTCTCAATTTCTCAATTAATTTGTTTAAACGTAGTCCGTTAAGTACTAGACAATCATTCATCCATACGTAACCATCTAATCCAGGTTAAAGAAGTTTATGAAACTATTATTTATTGAATATTACAGCTATAACAAGTAAAGTTAAAGGGTGAGTTTATTAGTAGTAAATCTAAAAGGTAATCCATGCAAATACAGAAATTACAAAATTAGCAGACGAAGCCAATACAGAAAACGAAGGCTCAACAAAACCAACTACTACGACACATGCAATCAATGTTTAGACAAAACAGCATACGACGAAATATCACTAGAGAGAACAGCAGTGTGGGAAATATGATGAGGCAGCTTTCTTTTACGTTTTCTGATACAATTAAGAAATCCTATCTATTACAATGAAAGATTTCAATCCTCGTCAAAAAAATAAAATTTTTCATTAGAGCTATACTCACCCTCGAGACAGTTATACATAAATAAAATTGACTCCAAATGATATATTATATACATAAATAAATATTAGTCATTTTCTGGTATGAGTTCCATGCTCAGTGGAAGTTAAATTGCGTCGTATTAATATAATTTCAATTTCAATTCTTTTTTTTGTTTAATTAATTCTGCTTATCAGCTCTTACGACTAAAATTTTTCAACGACCAAGATGACGTAAATATGTCACGAAGACAAACGTCCCTTTTTCTTTTATTTAATGGAAATTGTACATTTATTTAAAAAAAATAATAAAAAATGGGGGGTTTACATGGATGCTAAAACCCAAAGAAAACAAATCAACGACAAAGAGCCCGAAGACCATCCGGAAACTCTTCTAAACGAAACTGATTGGTCAAACTAATTCATTTAATTTTTGTTTTATTAGAAAATTTTACAGTAAAAGTTTTGAAAAGGAAATCTCTATTTTAAGATTTAAGTTGATTGCATATTCACTCCGCGTCCCCCGATTTGTATTCTATTCCAAATTTGTGTTCCAAAAAAGGGACTGATATTTTTATCAAAAATAAAATAAAATAAAGGAATTGGATAGGTAAAAAGGAGGAGAAATGTGGGTAGATGATCTAATGAACCTACTCCCACCGTCCAAGTTCATAAATGTGGGGGACTGGCTTTCCTTTGGTTTTTTTCACCGAAACAGTTGTACGAAAAGTGACTATCAAAAGCTTCTCAATCACTTAACCAAAAAAAAGAAAAAAAAAAACCTCTCAAGGTTATAAAAAAACTTCTCAAGGTTATACTTTTTCCTTCTAAAACTAGAGTATATTTTTGCTCACATAAAATAAGACTGTGAAATTATATAATTCAAAATTAACTTGTTTACTTTGAAATGAAAATCATAAAGTATATGAAAAATATTCTTAAATATAAACTTTTATATTTTGATAATCTTATAAATTTATCACAAATAAAATCATAAAATTTACAAATAATATTACACTAAAATAAAAAGGTATCTCTAATTTTAAAACGAAAAGAATAAAAAGTACAATTTAACTTAATCAAGATAACTTAGCCTATAAAAAATATTTAAAAAAAAAGTATATTAATAGAAATGTGATCCTCTATTGATTAGCTCAAAAATCAACCCATTAATTTCTTCTGTTTTTTACTCAAAGCTATGCGTTAACATGAATCAATAGGTAATGTTCTTGTGTCTGTTGTGTGTGTGTGTGTGTGTGAGAGAGAGAGAGAGAGAGGGAGAGAGAGAGCTGATCTTAACATTCTTGATGAGTTTAGACAATTACATTATACATATTCAATCTTTCATTTGTATCGTAAACTACTAACGTCAATATAAAATCATTTCACATGCAGGCTTCAATTTACAGGAAGAGCAGGCTGTAAATACACATACACATTAAACTAACAATAAATGGATCCCAAACGTTTCCTCAATGGGAAAACGTTAGATTTATTAATTGTGCCTAAAACATTTATATATCTGCACATTTGACTAGTCGATGTAAGTGACGCATATACTTCAATATACTAATTAAATGGATCATATATACTACTCAGTTATGAACATATATAATGATAACATTTTTATCTACTTTCTCCGTTTATATAATATTTCTTCCGATTCATAATAATTATTTACTTTTTACACTTAAATTTAGGTAATATCTTTTATATGTTTATATTTTATTTTAATTAAATTTTTTATTCATATTAATTCTCATATCAAATATTTTTTATTATTAATTTTTTAAAAATAAAATAAAATATTTAACATATAAAACATATCGCTTAAATTTACGTGCAAAATATTTAACATATAAAAAATATCGCTTAAACTTACGTGCAAAAAATCAAAATGACAGTTATTATCAATTAAATGGAGTAGTAAAGTTTAAAATTTTATATTAAAAGTAATTTGTGTGTATATCATGTGTTAGGTTGATATATGTGAAAAACGACTCACATCAATTGCAAAGTGTAAATTAAGAAATATAATTATAACTCATTTTTATAATCCTACTCACTCATTGTTCAGTGTAAATCAAATTGTACTGATTAAAAAAACATGTAAAAATAAACTATATATATTTTTTGCGATTTTTTGGAGCTCTTTCATATTTTTTTTTGTAATCACATAAAAATCAATATATTTGAGTCATTAAAAATATATAAATTTTACGTAATTATAAAAATCATGTTATACATTATAAAATAATTTAAAAATTTGTTTACTACTCAATCTTTTGATACTTTTTCAATCTGTACGGTTAAATTTTTTAGATAAGTTATGAATTCATAGATATAAAATTACTGAGTATAATTTATATATATATATATATATATATATATATATATATATATAATTGTGTCTAAACCCGTTAACTTAGCCTTTTAATTTTTGAATCGGATCAGGTATATCTCTGTATATGGATTACCTAGTATTTTTCACATTCTCCCTATCATTGTGAAACCTCACTTTAAATTTAATTTGAACTTTTACTTCAATTTTAAATTGTAGAATTTTAAAAAAATTATTTTGTAAGAAATGAAATACAATTTTAATTTTAAAACGAAGATAAACAAATATTATAGAACAACCAAAATCAAAAGAAACATAATTCCACAATTATTTCTAACTCCGGAAAAAACATTCTGGATTGACCCACAGGGGCAACGTGCATGCCAGATGTCGCAGCATTAGAATAGATCAAATTTGATGCTTGCCAAAATCACTTTTTGACTAAACAATAATATCGAAGTCACATCAAATTTTCCTAGCCACCCCATAAAAATAAATGTTTTTGCACATTGGGACAATGAAATCCCCGTGAAATTTTCCTTTGGAAAAAACGTTAGAATTTCGACACTCCAAAAGATTTAAACTACAAAGTCGATATGGCAACATCAAACTCTTGTACACCATAAACTGAGACCGTTGTCGTGGCAATTATATGACGAAAGATAGCAAAAGTTTTGTAAGGTGCCAAAACTCTTTTTCACAATTAAGTACACTACACTACCCATATATACCCATACACCCACATTTTCACCCATGTGCATGTCTTCCTCCTCCTCTTCATAATTCATTATTAATTCTAGCTATTCCACTGAAAAGAAAAAAAAAACACCCTTTTTCTTCCATGGCTAGCTTAAGCTTCATCATTGGTATCATTGGTTAGTAGTTTCTTTCCTATTCAAAAATGAATATTTCTATATATGACTTGTGTGTGTGTGATATATGAGAGTTCTTTTTATTATGATAATTTTGTTTATTGTGTGCAGGGAATGTCATTTCCATACTTATGTTTGCTTCACCCATGTAAGTATAAAATTAGGTTTTTAGTGTTAAAAATTCTTATATTCTTTTCAGTAGAAAGTTATAGCGTAGGGAAGTGGCATATATATGAGTTATTAAAGATAGAGGTGATTAGATGAAGTTATTTAATTTGGGAGAGGATTGAAGAAACTTATATGGAGTAAATAACAAACTCACAATGAAAACTCATAAAAAAGTATAAAAACAAAGAAAATTGATGAATTCTGTTGAATAAATAAAGAAAGAGAATAATAAAAGTGCTCACATATCAAATTTTTATTGATTTATGAGTTTCTCTTGTTAATTTGTTTGTGTACATAGATATACTCGTGTTAGCTAAATGTAAAAATCGTAATTGTGCTACTCTAGCAAAGTTAGATGAACGTCTATATAATGTTTTAGACACCACAATCTTCTCTATACTATGCATAGAAACTTTTAAATCTTAAAATTGAATGTAATTTGTACTCTGTATATAATTTTGACTACCACTACAACAGTAGGGAGATCAATTCTGGTTTAAAAGTCAAGGTTTAAGTTTGAAAATTTTACTTCTTATAGCGCCATATATCATTAATGATTTGAGAAACAAAGTAAACATAAACTAAGTAAAATTTAAAAATGAGATTCGTGATCCTAAAGGCAGGGGATATATAGGGGGAAGCTAGAAACCCCATTTTCTTGCAAAGGGAAATGATATTTTTATGATAGAAAGAAAATGTTTTTACATAATTAAATGTTTGATATATTGTGCAGAGGAACATTTAGGAGGATAGTGAAGAAGAAATCAACAGAGGAGTACAAAGGTCTTCCGTACATAACTACACTATTGAGTACAAGTTTGTGGACATTCTACGGCCTCCTCAATCCTGATGGTTTGCTTGTTATCACCGTCAACGGTGCCGGTGCCGTCTTGCAATTCATATATGTCACTCTCTTTCTCACCTATGCCCCAAAGGACACAAAGGTATGTGTCAAATTTATTAACACTTCTGTATCAGTACAAATATTCTGTAACTAACTTAATTGCTAGTGATGATATACGTATGTATGTATGTTTGTATGTATTGATCAGGTAAAAATGCTTAAGCTGGTGACAATATTGAACATTGGGTGTCTGGGGTTAGTAATAGGAGTTACTCTTCTGGCTTTCCATGGAAGTTCGCGGCTTACCTTTGTGGGATTCATATGTGCCGGATTGACCATGGGAATGTATGCTGCGCCACTCTCTGTCATGGTGCACATTCCTCTCCTCTACCTCAACTATATATTTTTGTCTTTCTATTTTTAAATAACCTTTGATAACCTTATTTTGGATTTTGTTATTGGTGTCTACAAAATTTGTATTTGTTTTAAGATTTTATAGATTCACTTGTAGTCTTTTCGTTGAAGTTAGTTATGTTGATTCATTTCTTTTTTATCTTGTGTTCCATTTATTATTAAATCGATAAATGACATATTATTCAGTTTTTCTTAATTAAAATTATTCTTAATTGAGAAACTAATCGGTAAAAAAACACGTAACAATTTTGGAGGGAATGAAGTTGATGATGAATTAGATAACAAAACAAGTCATCTTATTTCCTTTTGGTATTGTAATATCTTCTGACTATATAGTTGTCAAATAAACATAACAGTAATCCAAGACATATTAACAAATTATACAAACAAAAATACATGAACACGTGTGACAAATTTTAAATCATTAGTATTTTAGATGTGGACCCCTTAGAGTTTACCAATCCCTTATAGAGTTTAGTCATATCAATTTGTATATATTTTTTTGTGTACAAGTTAGTATTCCTCTTCTCTGGCTGTCATAAGGATGAACAGAAAGTTCCATGACCATGATTAAACATAAAAAAAGGAATAATAAGCAATAAATTGTGGGTGAGTCACTGTTTTAAAAAACAATTCTTGTAAGGTCATTTCTATATTTATTATTAGTTTTTTTATTTGTTCATTTTGTCATGTACCTTTATATCCTTTTCTTTTCTTTTTTCCTTTAGATCCAACATTCGTAATGTTTTCAATGAGTTTGACTGATTCCTCATTTTTTGGTATTAACTTTTTTTTAATTTCAACTTATCATCAATTAATTTTAAATATTTTTTTATTTTTATCAATCTTGCAACCATTTTTACCGTTCTTTTTCAATCTTCCAATTATTTTTACTTTTTTTTTTCAATATTTTCAAATACTAGTGCTCTATACATTTATATATGTGTTGTGAGTTTATATTAACGTGCTGTAAATTAGTGTGAGTTTATAAATATGTAGCGTGAGTTTATTGAATTTATATATGTCCGTTGTGAGTTTATGTGAATATATATATATAGTGGAGATTGACTCAGAAATTATTGTTAATTTTTGTGATCGCTAGATATTTCCCCAATAATAAGAGCATCTTGAAGCCCTTTATGTAGAAATAAGTTTATCTGTCAGCCTGTATCGGGCTTGGGCTTGTCACATCGGGTGGATCTACATTAACCCACTTCCAAGCAATAACATATAGCAAAGAAGATATCTTTAACCCATTTTCAAGAAGTTTTCTTTGAGCTAATTAGATAGCCAAAAAATAAAAAAAGAAAGTGAGAACATTTAAAGCAATTGCGGAAAACGGTCCTTTTAAGTTGAATTTGTAAAATGTAAATGATTTTACTTTAAGATAGGTGAGTTTCTGTGTCTATATTTGAAATTAATTGTACTTTATGCATTTAGTAATAAAAAAAAAAATCTTTGCCTTTGTTGAAGTTTCCTTTTGAAAATTAATCAGTAACTTGACGACAATGATACTATTTTTGTCATATGCATTTCTCGTATCTCTTATCCTAAAAATGGCAAAAGATTTTACTTTTATGCACAATTAACTATGCCTATCATAATGCATATATAATTTCCTTGTAATTAGATTAATGTTGATGCAATAAAGTTTTATTGCAGAGAATGGTAATAAAAACAAAAAGTGTGGAGTATATGCCATTTTCGCTGTCGTTCTTTCAATTCTTAAATGGAGCTGTATGGTCGGTGTATTCTGTACTCGTCAAGGATTTTTACATCGGAGTAAGTTTTCTGAAAATGTTATTATACTCTTGTATTATCGTTCCATTATGTAATAATATTAACATGTATACTTGATATTCTAAAACGATTCGACATTTAAGAGGGAAAACTATATTTTAATTTAGACTTATATTTGAGTTAACTTAGTAACTAACTTCAATAATAATATTTTCTATATTATGTTAAGTGGGTCTGAGAATACTGTGGGTGTGGGAGATCTTTATTTTAGTTTATATTTTCAGAGGGTTTAGGGAAGGATTTCTCGAATTATATTAATCTTGTCATGTCTACTAGCGAACTTGTAATGAAAATAGAAATAAAAAGAGATGAAACTTCCGATGACCTAATAAACCACCAGGTGCCGAATGCAATTGGATTTATTTTGGGATCAGCCCAAGTAATGATATACATGATGTACAAGAAAAAGTCGGAATCAACAAAATCGATGGAGGAAATGGAAGAAGAAGGATCAGCCCACCTCGTCAAACGTTCGATTGAAATGCAAAATATTGAGAAACACAACGATGTTCAAACCAAGCATGGCAGCCTCCAAAAAGGAAGAAGTCTGCCGCTGCCTTCTCGCCAACTTAGTTTCCAGAAGATCATCAATGCTATTAGTCTCAGCCCACAGTATAGCTTCCCCTACAAAGATGATATTCAAAATGGAAATCATACAAATCATATTTAGTGTAATTTAATATTGGCCTCGAAACAAACCCTTATTTCAATTTTGTCTCCGAAATTTTCTCATATATTAATCTCTGTCAAGTTTAATCACAAACAAACACTATTATATATATATACACACACACGCATCGTGTTGTTTGCAGTATTATTTGAATATTTAGTCTCATTTAGAAAATAATCATATATTTGTTTTATCCCTTTGAATCGGGCTAATTATTCTTATAAAATAGTCATATTTGCTTTGACATACATATTATTTTAAAAATAATACTCCAAAACGGAATTAAATAAATGAGAAAATTTTCATGAATGTTATAATTCAATCCAACGTGATTGTTGTTGTTTCAATCTAACGTAATTATTATTAATCTCAAAGTACTACTAATCTTATCGAATTCAATCCTAATAAGTGGCTAATGAAATTATGACAAGAGTGAAGAAGTGCTATAGAACTCTTACTGTTTGATTGACAAGTAGGAGGCACCACTTAGCCAAGTTTCAATTCACATGTTGCTTCCTTTCTTGTCTGGAAACTAGTTGTCAAACTGAAATGGCTCAAATAAAATTACCCTAAGCAACTTGTATATCACATAATTTTGCAAAGGAATTCATGGAATGTCAAAACATTACTTTGTGGGTTTTGGAGTACAAGTTCCATTGAATGCTTCTTACGCTTTACTATACTTTTCCAAGGACACAGATTTATTTCACAACTACTTTAAAGAATATCCAGATGTCTACCTTTGCTTAAAGAGTAGCAAAGAAATTTCCCGAATTATCAATTTAGTTGGCTTTCTCATTATTCCCGGTACTAAAACAAAGTATAAATTTATTATTTTAACCTTACAAGTGGATATATTTTCTTTTTGGAATACTAATAAGTACAATCATGATATTTAAATATTATTATGTGAATTCATTATAAATTATATATTAATAACTTTATTTTTTTTGAAGTATATTAATAAAGTATAAATTTATTACTTTAACCTTACAAGTGGATATATTTTCTTTTTGGAATACTAATAAGTACAATCATGATATTTAAATATTATTATGTGAATTCATTATAAATTATATATTAATAACTTTATTTTTTTTGAAATATTTTTCTTAAAAAATCTACAAATAGTACTTAAATCATCTTTTTTGTAACGAAAATAATAAAAAATATCACCTAAATTTAAGTTAAAAAAGTAAAGTGATAATTATTGTGAACAAGAATAAGTAACGTTCTAATAATGGTAAAGAAAAAAAATTGTTTTGAGAAATAAAACTAAAAGGAATCATGGAAATGGAAAAAAAGAAATTTTGGACGAATGGAAAAGTTTGCAAATAGATGGGGAAGAGTCCATGTGTCAGGTTCAGATAAGACAGGTCAGCTATCGTGCGCATCCGCGCTATTTAGTCAACAAGTACGATCATTCCTGTTCCTGTAATTTGAAGGGTTCAACCCTCTGTTCTTGTTGTTATTCTATTCCCATTATCATTATTATTATTGAATTGAATCTTCTTGGTAGTTATGAAGAAGACACCCATCATCATATTATCCAATCTAATCATCTTTTTCTAAAACCACAATAATTACCTCAAATTTCTGATAAAATAATACCTAATTCCCAATTCTTCTGCTGTTATCATAATTTAAGAATTATCTCTTTGTACAGTAGAAATTATATAAATAGTTTGATAAGGAGGTAGAAAGAGAGAGAAGAGGATGAGTATGATGACAATGGAGGGGATGATGGATAGAGGGGTATTGGATGATATAATAAGGAGATTGTTGGAAGGGAAAGGTGGTGGAAAACAGGTCCAGCTTTCTGAAGGAGAGATCCGTCAGCTTTGCGTCAACGCTCGCCATCTCTTCCTTTCTCAGCCTACACTTCTCCAACTCCGTGCTCCCATTCGGATCTGCGGTCTCCCTCTCTCTCTCTCTCTCTCTCTCTATAATATATATATATATATATATATAGATATATATATATATGTGTGTGTGTGTGTGGTGGTGTTTGATTTGAATTAGATAACATGTGGGTCTGTGAATTTGTGAAATCAATGATTTTTTTGTGGATTATAGTACTTAAAGTAGGAAATTTTGGAAATATAATTATTTGTTCTGGATATATGGGAGTTGGAATTTGGACCCATCGATGAATGTTGCTGAAGGAATTTTGGGGGTTGGTTATATACAAAAACCAAAGAGAAGTTCCTAAAAAATTTTAGATTTTGAGGTTGCTGGGATTCTAATTCCTGCATATTGGGCATATTATTAATGTTGGTAAAGAAAATTAGACATTTGGTTTGCAGATTGGCAGGTTGCAATTTGATAACAATATGACTCCTCTATTAGAAAATTTTGGGAGATGTTGAACAGCTTTATATCATGCTTGGTACTGTGATTCCTGAGCTGATTAATTGTTTATTTTTCGTAAACCAGGAATATGTTAGGCATATGTACCTCTATCTTTTAGGTTCATATATGTAAAATTTATTAACAGTAAAAGATGAAGAATATCCTTTTGGAGAAGATGATCTCTACTTGATTGTTAGGTCCATGTATAGTATCAGGGCAGACATGTATACACCGAAGAATTTAGCACAAGTATCGTCCAATTTTTCAATATTTGCATTAAACTGAACTGTCGAGCAACATACTCGTTTCCAAATGTCACATGTTGGTCGTGGGTACTTCAAAGCAAAGTAATAAGTCATGTAGACATAAAATTCGCTTGTCCTTGTTTGATTTAATTATGGAAGTTCTGGCTAATGACCTCTGTGAGTATACTATGCCTGAGCAGTGGATTTTGTGTCATACCTATTCTTTTGATGCATTGTTCATCCTAATGACAAAAGCAACTTACAGGTGATATACACGGACAATACCAAGATCTATTGAGGTTATTTGAATATGGTGGCTTTCCTCCTACTGCAAACTATCTTTTTCTTGGCGATTATGTAGATCGAGGAAAGCAAAGCTTGGAAACTATATGTTTGCTCCTGGCCTATAAGATAAGGTATCCTGATAAAGTATACCTGTTAAGGGGAAATCATGAAGATGCAAAAATAAATCGGATATATGGGTTCTATGATGAATGTAAAAGGCGATTCAATGTTAGGCTTTGGAAGATATTCACGGACTGCTTCAATTGTTTGCCTGTTGCTGCACTCATTGATGATAAGATACTCTGTATGCATGGAGGACTTTCTCCCAAGATGGAAACTCTGGATCCAATTAGGGAAATTCAGAGGCCCACCGAAATTCCGGATCATGGCCTCTTATGTGATTTACTTTGGTCAGATCCTGATCCTACAGTTGAGGGTTGGGCAGATAGTGATCGAGGTGTTTCATGTACGTTTGGACCAGATGTAGTCGCTGGGTTTTTGGAAAAGAATGATCTGGACCTCATTTGTCGCGGTCATCAGGTAAAATCAAATTCTTGTTGAGATGGTGTCATTACAATAACTACAGGTGTTCACACTCCTGGATAGCAGATAGATTCTAATGAGCATTTTTTTTTCCTCATGGCAAAAAAAGTTACTATTATACTGTATACAGACCTTAATTTGAAATTTCTAGAAAATTATGACATGCTCACACTGTTATAAGATTAGAGATGCCTATTCGAAATGAAAATTCTTAATGACAACTTAATTTTTTGTTTAACATCTACTGTTGGATAAAAATAGATTAGAGGGGACATGGTAGTGTTCACTTTACTTGCAACAACGAATAGCTTCAAATAAGAAATGGCACATTATGAAGATCGTGTCAGTCTAACACCTTGCTTGTCAGTTTTTTGTTGGTGAGAAAAGAAAAAGAATTGAATGGAAAACTTACGTTTTCTTTCCATTTCTAATGCTTGTGAGTTTTTCATTAAAAGAAAAAAAAATACTTATTTGATTGGAAAATTTGGCCACTTTTCCTTCCAAACTTTTCTGTCCAAAAATGTCCGGATTTGGATTATAATTTGAAATATGTAAAGTACCCATAACCACAAATATAACAAAAATAAATAAGTGGATAAAATAGTAAACACCTTTTAAAATTAAATTTTCTTTTCTTTTCTCTTCAAAACTCCTATTTTGAAAAGAATATTAAATTAAGTTCTATTCTTTTCTTTTAAAATTAATTTTTCTATTCTTTTCTTTTCTATTAAAAACTCACAAGCAAAGTGTAAAACTGGTAATGTATCTGCAATTGTAACGCACTGAAAAACATAATTGTATCTCTTATTTAGGAACAAAGGGGGGTATTGACAATCATATACTTCATTATATCCCCTCTTTATGCCTATGTAAATTGTCAGGAGTGATGGAGCAAAATTGTGAGTTTGTTGCACATGAATTGAGGACTCATCATAATGTGGTAGTCGCCAAAGATGACACCTTATTGATATATCTCATTGAGTCATTGGCAACTAGACCCTGCCTAAGCAAGATCAGTCATCTTACCTTCTTGATTTGATCAAGATTTTGGGAGGCGTTCAATAATTTGAATGAAGCTTTTTTGTCTTGTAATATTATTAATTTGATTATTTTGACATATTTAAAATCCTCACATGGACTCGGGCAAGCAGCAAGCCAGCAACTAAACTAAGCCAGGCCTAGCAAAATTAGTCGTTTTACCTTATCAATTCAATTTGATGTAGATTTTGAGAATTACTATGATTAAATGAAGATGCCCCCTGCCTTGTAATATTATTTGTTTGATGATATTAGTGTATAATAGAATATTGTTGCATCTAAATCAAGTATACCAAAGAACAGTTAGGATGCACGTAGGCATTAGGTGCCCCTTCACCACCTTGGTCTCTATGGCTTTTCAGAGCACTGCGGTGTGTGTGCTGTGTGCATGCATATGTCACTGGCGGTTATTGGCAGATTCCTTGTCAAATTTAAGCCCAATTCGCTGAATATCTCATCTGTACCCTTTTCATCAATAAGTTTGCCATGTATTCAATAAGTGGCTTTTTTTCCTAGTTCAAATAGACTAGAAATATAATACTCTCTCACTTGCAGGTGGTGGAAGATGGATATGAGTTCTTTTCTAGACGGAGACTTGTAACAATATTTTCCGCTCCAAACTACGGCGGCGAGTTCGACAATGCAGGGGCTCTATTGAGCGTTAATGAGTCCTTGATGTGCTCTTTTGAGATATTGAAGCCAGCAGAAAAGCCAGGTGGTTCTAAGATGACTCTTAAAAAGGTAATGAACAGTTTCCTGATATTTTCGTTCAGTCTTTGGAGTAAATTGGAAGTTAACCTCTAAAAGAGTTTTCTGTGTCTTATGAATTCTATTTATCCATTTTGAGCAGCCCCCTAAAATTGGAAAGGCATGACACGTATACAAAGTTTGATTGCAACAAAGGCAATTTTTGTTGAGGAGATCCTAGTCCAGTTACTTTTATCTTAATTCAGATTCACGTGAAACAGAAACCAGATCATTAGAGAAACGATCTTCATATTGAGAACTGCCTTCTGTGAAATGATCCTGATTTACACTTTTGTGGAAGTGGAAGCGCAGGTTTTAGCTGCTGAAATCAGTAATTAGAGTATTGGAAGTGTTGATGAAGAATGATCCGTGGTTTATGGGATGCTTTTGTACATGAATTATTGATTATGTTTTTGTTTTGTGTTGACAACCCCCAACTGTGGAAGCAGCGTCTGAATTGGATGCCTTGTAATTTGGCTGCACAGCAGTTAAGAAGGTGGTGTAGAAATTGATGTTGTTATAGTTGTATAAAATGAATGATATCATATTTAATTACAATCTTCATTGTGTTAAAATTGAATATCAAAGCAGTTTACCCAGTTCGGCAGTTCCATACTTCAGTTCGCTCAGAGGCTCCAACACAGTCATTCAGTCGACAAGGAGGTAAGGACCCCTGCTATTTGATTAGATAACCAGATAATTGAAGTTGTCAAATGTTTAGTAGGTCGTGTCCGCAAATATCGGTTAATATTTATTTTGTCAACAACAATTAAAATTGGTGGGAGGGGGGAGGGGGGAGGGGGAGGAGCATATTTGAATTAAAGCAAATAAGATTGAGAAATTAATTTAAAATGCATAAATAATAAAAATTGAGGATTTAACAAATATATGAAAGAAAATTAGTCAAATGATTGTTCTCAATTTTGATTCTTTAAAAATGATCTTGATGCAAGAATTATTCAATTATCCTAAAATAAATTGGTTATAGTTATTAATAACTAATCTCTCCTTAATTTGTTGATAATTAAGATACAATCTAATTACTTTTTTTTTACTAATGAACAATCATATATACGATCATTTGTTTTAATTTACCAATAACATTAAGAATTAGAGACTTAATTTAATTTACTAATAACATTAAAAACTACAGAGACTCAATTATAATCAATAAACGCGCATTCAGTTCATTTAAACTAGATCACAAAATCTCATAACAATCAGAAACTTGAACCAACGTTGTTAATTGCTTATAATATTACAACATTCAAACAATTATGAATTTATATTCTACAAAATGATATATTATTTTGACAATTAAATAATTGGCCACCTACCTCATTAATCAAAATAATAATAAACTAAAAAAACAAAGAAATTGCAAATACTCAATAACAATAGAATAAATAAAATCAATTAGATCTCACAATTGATAGCAAATCAAAACATTAAACATTCTTTGTATAGAAAGAGATTTAGTTGTATATAGTAAATGAAAAATATTTACAAGCTGGAAAATTCCGTCCCTATGGTTATAGAAGCATTCACTTAAATAAGGAAGAAGTGGGTTTCATATAGGATTTTTTCCTTACTTTGGAGAATAAATCTAAAATAAAGTTGATCTTATAAATGATTTCTTCTTTGCTTTGGAGAATAAATTCAAAACACTTTTCTTATAAGAAATATAATAAAATAAGATTTGATCCCTAGTAAAAACGTAGCTTATAACTTAAAATATTACAATAGATGTTAAATTTCCTAATTTGTCTCAAAATTCCATACAAAAGACTCTAAAGAAACAGTTTATGACTTTCTACAGTATGTGCTCACGCTTTATGTCATATTCAACACAAATTTCTATTTTTAAATATTTTTGAGCTCTTTACTTCATTTTGTATTTCTAAAAATAAATAACATTCAAAACACACAAAATAAATATAGATAATATTTAAAAACATAAAAATAATAATAAAAAATATGAACAAATTATAGTTAATAATAAAATTTGTAGGTCTGGCACAAGCTTCTCAAACCAGCCTTTAACTTAGGTTTTGCAATGTCCAAGATATGATACGAAGCGATGAAGGAATTCATCACATCCTATGACAAATGAACAGGTTAAAAAAACACCCTTTGAGCATGGGACATGGGACATGGGACTGGACTCCTCTCTATTATACTATTTTTTTTAATTTTCTTCAATGTATTTTATAATTTAAATGTGATTTATTTTGGTTAAAATTTTTCTGCAATGCACTTTATAATTTAAATGTAATTTGTCTCGTATAATTTTAACCATATGGAGGGATTTTGAACATAGAAAAATAAATGAGTTTACTAATTTTCATACAACTTAAGAATATAGATTCTTTGATTTTAAGAATTAAAAAATTATTAAATCTAATCCATTAAAATTGTATCAAATTTTAACTATTAATTAAATATGTTTTATGTCATCATATCGTATGAAAATTATGATGAATTGGAACTTTGGAAGCAAGTCTCTTAACCTATATCAAAGGATTTAAAAAAGAAAGACTTAGACTATCTTGTGGATTGGCAGATCGCAGATATAACTGCAGTGAAAATAATTAGAACTGCATAATTATTGAGTTAACGTTTTTCTTAATATATTTTTTTATTAGAAAATATTACTTTCGGCCCCAATAATTGCTTCTGTCTTCTCCGGCGAGTTGATTTTGCTTTGTGTACGCCTAAGAACTCAATTTGTTTTGTTTGCCCTGCCCTTGAGATCATTGAGAAGTCCCACCCCCCACCACCCCCCCGCCCCGACATTTTGTTAGGTCCATAATTTGAAGACCCCGCCAAATATATAAACCCACACCTACGACCCCACCATATTACCAAACCCATTACTCAAAATTGAAGTAACTATCCTCCCTTTCAAAATCATTTTAAAATTTTATAAAATAACGGTATATATTATATTTAAAATTAATGTTAATTTAGTTGATATAATTATTATAACTTTATATTTAATGACAACATTTTTTTTGTTATAATATAATTTGTATTTAGAATTTTCATAAATTATATTAATTTTAAAGTTAAAATAAAAAGTGAAATATAATATATATTAGAATAAAAGGAGTATAAAACACTAAAAACATGGTATCCATGTATTTTAGATATTGTGGTGTGATACAATGAGTAATGGTATGGGGTCAATATATATATATATATATATATATATATGGGATGCCGTGGAGATTGGATTAAAAAAAATAATATTTTTTTAATATGACTTATATATATATATATATATTGTATGTGAACGCTTCATAGATAATAATAATATTTAAACAAATTATTATATTTCTTTCAACATCATTTACTCCTCAAAGCCGCCCATACGTATCTTCGTGAACTGAAATTCGCTTTTCGGTCAACTTAGCGAATTCTGCAAGTAACCATCTTTAAGTCGTTGTCGCGAAGAAAATAACGTTGCTATGTCCAAATAATTGTTCCCTCATCCATGTTTGAAAATTGTAGAATACAAAAGACTAAACCATGCTGCCATTTCTTTATTATTATATCACTGAAAGGCAGAAAGCCCAGTTTCCGCACTTCTCTACATTCCCTTTTCTGTCACCTTAGCGACAATGTTACCATGCATGTTACAAAATTTTGTTTCCATCTCCTAATTTGAAACAATTGAAAATTTATTTTATTATTCAATTGAATTTAACTGCAAAACCCCGATTTTTTATTTTTGTACTTTTTTCTTTGTATATATAAATGAATATATTTCTCGACTTAGACAAATAATTTGTAGACATCCATCGTGCACACAAAATGCATAAACGAGGAAAAAGATGACATACATATAGACAGCTAGCGAGACAGAAGATTGCAAAAACATTCAACATGCATGATTAAGCAGAAGACTTGTTACAAGCTCTATATTACATGGGATAGAAACTAAAACAGCCTCCATACACAAGCATGTAAAGGACATGAATCTACACAGCTACATACCAGCCGGAATTGAAAAAAGAAAAAAAAACACAACACCAACCAACTTTAAATAAACAACAGGATGTTAAAATAGAAGGTGCTAACAAACGAATCTACATTTAATTTCTAAAAGCAAGAACGTACCCCCAGAGTGCAGAACAGTTACATATTCATGACATATTTATAGAGAGAGAGAGAGAGAGAGATGTCGATCCTATGGCAGCGGAAATCTTGAGAATTAAGACTCAAATGTCATAAGGAGGACGAGGGCTCCTGTATCCGATCCCACTTGCCTTCTCGTACGTTTCCGATGCGGACCTCCTACGAAACCCAAAAGAACCCCCTCCTGGATTCATTATTCTTCATATTAATTTTTTAAATGAGACTAAATATACATGATATATAGCATCGATTAATTATTGTATAATATGCAGGATCATGCTTAATATATATGCTAACCTAAAAGGATTGAAATATATATATATTTTCTTAATTGTACCCTGATTCATAATTCTTGTGAGAGGAGTTATCACAAAAAAATTACGTTATTTTCAGTAGAAATAATTCAGTAATGCTCCCTTGACTAAACAGCACCACAACACTCAACCTAGCCTAGCCCATCAATGAATTGATGCATGTTAAACTAGTAAATAATGCACAGCCGAATATGACATTCACATAAACGAAACTTCCCACCAAAAAAGTCTAAACACGCATATCTGCCAAGTCAGTTGATAATGACATGAATGTCTTTTTAACTCAATAAGCTATAGGCTTTATCAACCAAATATAAAAAACAATATACATGATAATTAAATATTCATGTCATTTTCTGATGATGTAGACTGCCTACAAAAAATTGATTACACGCACCTAACATTACCCGTTACCCATTCTGTTCCCTAAATTATATCGCCCCGACCCAAGAAACAGCCCCACATAATTAATTAGGATAAATCTCATGTCCGTGCAATGCGAAATCCAAAGTTCTCTAAAACTCCCGTATTTTAAAATAATTTTGTATATAAGTGTATTTTTTTTGTAAATTACTATTTTTTAGTATGTTTTCAATATATTTTGTAAGTTATTATTTATAAGTTACTCCCTCTGTTCTAAACAAATAGTTACATTTGAATTTTTTTTGTTATTTTGCTATAAATTAAAATAATTTTAATTACAAACTTATAGATCTCGTCATATCTTAAAGATTCAGAACAAATTTTATGAGAAAAATTTATTATTTGTACATTTAATTCTTGATCAAATATGTAAAATTAATAATCGTCAAAAATTTAAATATTACTCTTTTTGTTGAACATATGGAGTATTATCTACAAAAATACACTTGTAAGGAATACACTCGTAGAGAATAAAATTTTAAAAAAATTTTAATTTCACAATAGAGCAATCGATAATTAATTAGATATAAGTAGGACCGTGAAATATAAGTTGGGTTAACTGGTTAAGTCAACTTTTGTAGAGTTCGCGCTGAGTCCATCAAATAGACAAATTTGCCGGATTATGTTTACAATACTTGACTAGATTTTGTGTTTGAACCAAGTTTATTTGATTTCACAATGACTAGAGGTTATTCAAACAATTAAACTTATCAAACTCGGGTCGATTTATGAACTAGGTTTGAACAAGTGTAATTAATTGAGCCAAACAAATGTACAATTCGATTTGATTCATTTATGAATCTAAATATGACTTGTGTTGATGTATAATTTTGTGTTAAAATTATATGATTATGTTTGGTTTGTCATGATAGAATGATGTAAGAATATAATCGATAAATACAAAAAAATAGAAGAGTTATGAATAAAATCTTCGAATTTTGTGAAACAAAATAAAATAATGAGTGAATTTTATGAATAGATGAGCAACAAATAATATACTAATATATCCGACTATGCCAACCAAACATGCCATAAAACTTCTATTAATTGATCATAGTAGAATGAGTGATTCCCAAATCCACGTATCGAATTAAAAGTATTAATCTTATCCGAAGTTTAAAATTCAAGTTCTATTATATAATTGTCTAATTTTGGGGGTCTAAAACAAGTCTACACCACTCTCATACGTTGATTCCAAGAAAAATGTTTACATCCACTTAATTTACACGTTATATACATATATTATATATAATTTTTTTTTATTTTTTATTTTTATTCTTCAATGATACAACCGATTATCTTATACATCAAAAAAGACCATTAACAAGATTTAAATTGTTTAGAAAACAAAAACATTAGTCCCAATATCCGTTATACCACTGGTCGAGCTCCACTAGTTTTGGAAAGACCACCTTAATTAGCAAAGTAACGACTTATATATACATATATATCCGGATATATGTAGGATGTCAAAGGGAATTGGAAAGGAAATGAATTAGAATATTTAAAATTATGAGATTTTAAATTTTGACGGTGTAAATTATATTGGCATATCTAAAATTTTATAATTTTAAGTTAAAATAAATGGGGGTGTAATTATTTACCGGAAAGAGGTGTTACGGGAGTTGTAGACCCAGCTGGGGATGCTAGCGGAGGCGTTCCATTCTGATTTTGATCTATTCGAAGTGGCGATGGCTTCATTATCATTATACTCCGTGTCACTTTCACCGGATCCTCTGTTCCTTTTTCTGCTAACGATCTCACACTTCCGCTGCTCGATTCTGTTCCACAACAATTAACCCTATCTTTCAAACTGATAATTCAAAAAATGGATCATAAATTCAACACTGAACAAACTAACGAACTGATAAAATTATTATGAACATGACCTTCTCAGGCGCGAAACCTAGATGATGTTGATCGGAGAAAGAGAAACAAAATATGATCCGATAGAATAATTTGTAAAAAATAATATAAAATACATATGAAAATTTTATAAAATTCTAAAAATGATAATAAAAGTTTTAAAAAATTAGGAGGGGCCACCGCCCAGCTGTCCTGACGTAGTTCCGCCATCGATCTTCTACATACACACATATATATAGATGTATATGAATATGTATGTGTGGGGGGAGAGAGAGAGAGAGAGAAAGATTATAAAATGTCATTTGGATCTTAGAGTAGCAGTGATGCTCCGCTCATTTTTACAGTTTTATGACCAATAATTGTAATCTCATTTTTGAACCACTAGTAATAAAATTATTCATAACTAGATTGATATGGATATGTGCGTTTATTAAGAATATTGCAAAAATCAATGAAAATATAATATAATCTTCAAGCAACTTAAACAATACCGATCGGAGTTTCAGTTCTTCATAAGCACTTACTATGCTGTAAGCACATTAAATATATATAAAAGTTACACACATAATCATGATTCGATATATGATCACATATATATGGAGTAGTATATATGTATAGTTATATATAGTTACGTCGTCTAACATCGCCAATTAACGGCGAAAGTCAGCAAGGAAGGGCGTACCCTTGACGGCGGTGTTGTTAGATCGGAAGCCGAAGCTTGACTGTTTCCTGAGCTTTCCGAGGCCGGTCTCCGGCTGAGGACCGGCGACGGTGTCGTCCCAGAGCTGGTCGAGTAAGCTCATGGCGCACGTTAACTGCGTACGATATAAGTCTTCAACGCCAACAATCGTGGGGAGTAAGAAATGAAGTAACGGGGGACTTGTTTATTTATGGGCAAAATTTAGCGTTAAGTGTCGAACAGATTTGAGTGGATTAGGTTGAATCTTGATCGTTGATTCATTCTGATGACCATTTGAGGATGGATGTAGAAGCGTGTACAGATAATTATTGTGGACGTTTTAAAGTTCAACTGATAGGGACACACGACACTTCTATATAATGGATAATTCAAAAATGAAAAAAAAAGGGGATACATTATTACTAAAAATAGAATTAATTTTTATTACAAAAAAAATATATTCTTAAATATTGAATTATCTTAATAATATAATTTTTACTCAAGTAATATTATCTTTCACGAGATATCATGCTGGATGAATAAATAGATGTTTTTTCTCAAAAAAAAAAATTATAGTTTCTCAATTTTTAACGTAAATAAGTAGAGAGGTATGGTGCCGTTTGAATTTGGCTGTATTTCATTTTGAAAATCAACTGAATACAGTGGTACCGGAGAGCAGGAGATTTTGTTAATTCCTGATAATCGAAACATACAAGGAGTATATATTTAGCTAGCTCAAAATTAAGGTCTACTTTAAATTACCTCAGTATATTGATAATCAGAGACACGTGTCCCCGCCTTGGCCGTCCAGTTCTTGATGAGCATAAAATATGCATACAGCTTTCCTTTTCCATTGTGGTAGGCGATATCTTCTACGCGCCATTACCCTCCTCAATAGCTAGCGGTCCATTTGGCCTGCAAAATCCTCCTGAAAGCTGCGGATCTGCGCCATAGTAGTATATAATTATTTATAGTATGTTAGTGTCTCTGGGGTTAGAAATTGAACTCTTCAAGACAAAGATGGTCATATGCATTAATTATAATTAATTTTTCACTTCTACGTTTATATTTATACCGGATAATAATTAAATAATAAAGAACAATCATTTACTGTAACTAACGATGGAAATAAACGCAACTACTATTTGAACAATATTTAAGTCGATGTTTATATGGTTTCAATAAATAATCCTTCATCTGTTCTCAAACAAAAGATAAGTGATAACTTCTAAATTCTACTCCTTAAACTTCTTAAAATATCAGATAAAGGTTGCAGTTACAACAAGATTATATGCTCGCTCCGTATTAGATATAATTTGAATTTAACAAATGTACTCAAAAGCTTGGACTTATTACCTTCATCATCGCCAGACTCGACACCCATCTCACCAAATTTCTGCAATAACAAGGAGAAATTAAAAAAGGGTAAATTTAGCACTTAAGTAGATTAGTCCGTATGTAACACCCATAACCAAAAAATTCCTCGCTGCGAAATCCATCCCTCCCATATCCACGTCATCAGAACCTAAACAAAAAGGTAAACAATAAACAAAAAAAATTTAACAACAAACAGAGCACTCCTATTTAATTCCAACATATAAATTTCAGGAAGCCAAAAAAAAAAAAAGGAGCTCTCCTACCAGTGTCATCATCTTCATCCACCCATTTGTCCCGATCAACTTTCACATAGTGTGGTGTCTTGGCATCTCCAAAGCAAGAGTTTCTTCCACCACTTGCCATCTGCTGTCCCCAAAATACAGAATATATTCCTTGCCCCTATATTTATCTTGCTTTCCTGGAACAGGAAGATCTAGTCAAGACTAAATGCATGGGAAAAAGCATAACAAATGAATTTGATGGTCATTTTTTGCAACAGCACTGGCACATTCTAGTCCAAAATTCAGCAAAGCCACAAACATTTTATGGTCATCTTGATAAAACTACTTTGAAAATATTTCAGAAATGACAACCAACAAGCAGGGGGAAAATAAGATGATTCTCATCAATTTACAAGGAAAGGTAAGTAAACGACTGTGTGAGGAAGAGCAACCTACCTCTGGATTGACTTTACCAAAAAGCTTAAGTTTCAATTCATAAGAGTGATTATCTGCACCAGAAGTAGCGCAGAATGTAAAAGCACCATTAGGCTGAACATTAGCCTTCACATCCTTTGTATCAGACAGAAGCACAGCAATAAAAACCTTGTTGGCAAACAAGGCAAGAAACAAACAGGAAAACCAAAGGTTGTGGAGTAAACAACTGACTTATATTTCCGGAATTGGCTTGGATACAAAATGACTTCAGTAGAGCCCCTTTTATAGGCTATAAGGGATATTTTGATACAACGAACATGACTTTTCTGATTTTTCTAATTACAATGAACCATGAAAATAATCTGAACTTATAAATACATGAGTCAATATTAAATGTAAATACATGATCCAATTAACAGTTCATAGAATCAATTTTAAACTTCTAACGCCCCCTCTTAAACTTGACCTTCTTTGGTAACTCCAATCCATGTGCGCAGCCTTGTAAAATCCTCAAACTTTAGTGCCTTCGTAAAAATATCTGCAACTTGATCATTTGTCTTCACATAGGTCAGCTCCACTTCCTTTTTCTCAATACACTCCCTTATAAAATAATATCTTGTATCAATATGTTTACTCCGATCATGAAAAACTGGATTATTTGTCAATGAAATAGCAGACTTGTTAATATATATGGTTGTTACTTCTTCTTGAGCAATATGAATCATCTTTAATAGTCTCCTCAACCATATCGCATGACAAACAGATGATGCAGCTGAAACATACTTAGCTTCACAAGTAGAGAGAGTTACAATTGGTTGTTTCTTTGAAAAGAGAGTTACAATTGGTTGTTTCTTTGAACATCAAGTGAAAGTTGTGTCTCCAATGAATAATATAAAACCAGTGGTGCTTTTCCGATCATCAACATCTTCACCCCAATCACTATCACTATAACCATAAAGTTTAAAATGTGCAGATGGAAAATAAGTCGGGCTATAATCAAGAGTACCTCTGATGTAACGAAGTATTCTTTTCGCCATTTTCATGTGTGTCAAAGTAGGTGCTTCCATATACCTACTAACAAGGCCAACATTGTAGAAAATATAAGGTCTTGAGCACGTCAGATATCTTAGACTTCCCATGCCTCATCCCAGAATTCTTTTGGCATATTTTTACTTTTAAGCATGCTGCAAACCATAGTTAGAATGGTTCTATTTTTTCTTTCCACGACCCCGTTTTGTTGTGGTGATCTTGGAATAGTGAGATAAGGATGGATCTCATTTTCTTTATAAAACTCTTTGAATTCTTTAGAAGTGAATTCACCACCTCGATCTGTTCTCAAAATTTTAATGAAGTATCCACTCACTTTTTCAACTAGAGCTTTAAAATTTTTAAAAGCTCCAAAAACTTCATTTTTTGCCTTCAACAAATAAACCCAAGTTTTGCGAGAATAATCATCAATGAAAAGCAAAAAATAATTGGCTTTACCATAAGAGGATGGTTTGATTGGTCCACATAAATCAGCACAAACATGTTCTAGTGACACCTTCTAATCAAAAGTTGAAAACAGTTCTTTGTTGTCACTCATGTGTTTTGCAACACATGTATCAAGATACCACACATTTCTATCATTTTCTTCTTTAGTTGCCATTAACAACAGCAACTCCTCATCTTTTTCTGCTTCCACATAATTGGCCCTTTCATCATTTTTATTGGTAAAACTTCTGCATTCATTTGCATAATGACCATAGTTTTGGCAATTATAACATTGAGTATTTGATTTGTCATACCTTCAGCCTCCACCTCTTTTGGCTTCGTAACTACTACGTCCTCTTGAGTGATTAATTGTTCTTTCGGTATCAAAATTCTATTTTTCTCCGGATCGACCACGACCAAAGCTTCCACCTCTACCACGGCCTCTTCCTCTTCCATGATTTTGTCTACTTCCTTGAGGTCATTCATGTCTTTTCTGATTGTCTCCCACAGAAACTTTAGTTTCGAGGACTTGAGAATCTGGTTCTTCTTTCTTTATCAATCTTTCTCCATATACTTGTAAGGATCCCATGAGCTGATCAACCGTCATAGTTTTCACATCATTTGATTCTTTGATAGAGATACCAACAAATTGTAATTTAGTGTTTAAAGATCTGAGTATCTTCTCGTTGACACGAGCATCATCAATCTTTTCTCCATATTGCTTCATTAGATTGACAACGGAAGATACTCAAGTGAAATAATTAGGGGCAGATTCAGTATCCTTCTTTTGCAATGATTCAAACTCACCTCGTAGAGTTTGAAAATGGACCTTTTTTACTTTGTCAATTCTCTTGAAATTATTCTGAAGGATTTCCCAAACATCCTTTGCTTTTGTTGCAAAAGCAACTTTCTCGAACATGACTTCATCCAAGCCCATGTAAATGATAGAGGAGCGTGTTGATCTTGCTTGTGAGCTTTTCCCAAGGCATTCTTCCTCTGAGCCCAACAATGCCTTCATGCGAAGAGACTAATGCCCATAATTCTCCTTTGTGAGTTTAGGAACAATAAAGGGAAATGATGAATTGCTCATTTATGAAATTAGCTCTGATACCCTCTGTTGGCAAATAAGACAAGAAATAAGCAGGGAAAACAGAGGTTGTGGAGTAAACAACTAACTTGTATTTCCGGAATTGGCTTGGATACAAAATGATTTCAGTAGAGCCCTTTTTATAGGCTATAAGAGATCTTTTGATACAACGAACGTGACTTTCCAGAATTTTCTAATTACAATGAACCATCAAAACAATCTGAACTCATAAATGCATGAATCAATATTAAATGTAAATACATGATCCAATTAACAGTTCATAGAATCAAGTTTAAACTTCCAACAAACCTTGTCTTCCCTCCGAGCCCACTTGATTTCAGGATGCCGACTACAAAGTTGAAGCAATTAAAACTATATTGACACAAGAATAACCAGAATGATCTCTACAATGCACTCTTACCAACAAAATCTTAAAAAAGAAAAACACCACTAACAAAGTGAGTTGTGGGGAGAAACTCTATACGGGTAACGTATAATTCGGCATGTTATGAAAGTATATAACAGAATCAGAAAAATCTGCTCTCAAGGTCTTAAACCTAGAACGGAAGCAAGATGCCATGGCGGAATCTAATATTCACTATCACTCGGTTTTCCTACTAATTATTTATCAGAGCAACATAAAGGCTTCAGCTTATTCAACAGTGCCTTGGGTTAAATAACTTTAATGGCTGCATTTACATTGACTGTCTCTCACAGGTATATAAATACCTCTCCGAACATCCTAATCAAACGTCTAAATGTTTCATTTCTACATTTAGTAGTTCCAGCGATTTCAGATTGAATCCATATTCCATGTTCCAAGGTGAATATACAATGTTTAGAATGCTAATCAGAAGAACCGGACACAATTGCAACAGAAGTATATGTATTTGGTCCAATGTGTACCCCCTTCCTTTACAAATACGGAGTTGGTGGTTCAAACCTTCAAGGTGTGTATGTGTGTGTGTAAGTGAGAAGGGGGGAGAGAGAGAGAGAGATTGATTGATTGCCGTACTAGCAAAAAAATCAAAAAACTAAGTATTATATAAACAAACAAAAAACAGACCCTGTCATTATAAAAATAAATATATAGAGCACGACTGAAATAACTTCGATTCAAATTTTACATCAGCTCAACAATAAGCCCCCATGAGCAATTCCATTTTTCTTCAAAAATCATCACAAAACAATGACATACTTCAGCAGTCCATGAGCAAAGCAAAATAATGAAGCAAGGTCAGGAACTAAGCTAGATTAAGCAAAATGAAGTGATGATCTTTAGCAGAAGCTAAACACAAACAATAAACCAAAGTGGTATATAGAAAACAATGTAAGATCCAGAGCATACTTCAGTGTGAGCAAAGCAAAATAATGAACTAAGTGCAGAAACTAAGCTGAATAAAGCAAAATAAACAATGAAAAAAACTGGTTTACAAAAAAAAACAATATAATCTCAGATTCAGAACATATATACTTCAGTAATACATGAATAAAGAGACAGATCATTAATAATGCGATCTAACTAAGCTGCAAACTGAATTATAAAAGGAAATAATTTAAGGACAAAATACCTCGTGACTTGCTTGTAAGACAGGAAATGAAAGAAAACCCAAGAAAAAATGAAACAGTGCAACTCTTTTTATACAATAAAAAGACAAAATGGTAACTTCTACAGACAATACTTGGGGCTATAGTGCCCTATAGTTCTATAGCCCAAATCCCAATCACATATAAACTTGATATTTTTAGTTATAAGATGTATAATGAACAATTTATAGTGTGCATATGGCAAATATCTAATACACAACTTTTTGGAGTTCACATGTAAATATCAAATTCTTATATATGTCAAACTATCAAGTCCCTTTTTTTAAAAAAATATGAAGAATGATATTGTGGTGCAATATTGCTATTTTAGTGCAAAAATTCTATTTTTATCCAATTATCCAGTGTGTTTGAAAATAATGAATGTGCTTTACATGAAATTATTTCAGTGAGAATATTATTATCTTTAGTTTAGTTAACATTCACTGTAACTTTACCATTAGAATTAGGCAACCACTAAATTCATATATAAATTACTTGATTTGTTACAAAATTAGTGATACATCTCTTTTTTTAATGTAATATCATTTGTAAATGTTAAAATTTCATTAGTGATATAAATTTAACAAAATATTAAAATATAAAAGTTTGTATTTAAATATTCTTCGTTTCATTTCAAAATGTGTAAAAGTGAAAAAATTCACTCTAATTTTAAATTATAGAACTTTGTAAACTTACTTTTTGTAAATTAAAATATATCTCTAGTCTTAAAATAATCGGAGTATTTTGCGCAAAAGATTGACCTATTTCGAACTCTTTAGCTAGTCTAGTATGCTAACTTTTGATTTCTGGGAACCATTTCAAATTTACGGCTGGGACAACATAGATACGAATTGAACTGGTTGATACTAAACATATTCTGGCAATTAGAACCTCTTGAAACAACTTAGAAGAAATCGAAAAGCCTAAGATTGATTGGATCGATGTAATGCCTATGTAATTAATTAAACGTGTTCATGAATTACAACCATCAGTGGTTGTGATCAACGATTATTACTGTTTGGGCATTTGTCCCCCCCAGGCGATTATAAATCTCTTACATTTTCTTTTCTAACAAGATAATGTAAAATAAGTTTATATAAACAATATATTAATTGAAAGTTAACCCACCTTTTTCTAAAAGGGATTATAGTAATTCTGCTTTTATACTACTTGGAATGGCTCTCTCATATTGAGAAATTCTGTCTAGTGGCATTCGATCACAGAATCCATTGACAGCTGCATAAATTACTAGAATTTGTTTTTCAATTGGAAGTGGTGCATATTGTGGTTGTTTCGGTACTTCTGGAAGCCTTGCACCTCTATTGAGTAATGCCTGAGTCGCAGCATCAAGATCTGACCCAAATTGAGCAAGGGCGGCCACTTCGCGATATTATGCCAATTCCAGTTTTGAACTACCGCAGACTTGTTTCATATCTTTCAACTGAGCGTAGATTATATAGATCTTTCTCTACCCCTCCTTCTCCATCATTTCGCTTCCAATTCATCCATATAAAAGAATGGGGAGGTGTGAGAATCAGATCCAGGGAACAACTGGAGTTTTTATCAGGATTTTTCGGACTTGCGCCCAACTCGCCTTTCTAATCAACATAGGGACGAGGCTTTCTAGACATTTAGCCAAACCTGGTCCCAAGGTTAAAGGCTTGCTTACCGGGACTTCACTTATTCTCCCCTTCCCCCCTATCTCAGGATTCTAGAGTTTGGATGGTTAGCACTCCCATCTGAGCATCCAACAAACTGATTACTCCATTAATTGTGTGTGTATATATATATTATTTGACCGTTATAATTTCAGTAACTTGCCGTGATTGTCTAAAATCTAAATCAATTGAAAATTGTATCTCCATTATTATCGCTCATGGTGATTTACATCCTCTACTACTGGTACTAATATCACCGCCACAATAAGTACTTTAACTAACATGACATATTCTTTAAAATATATATATATATATATATATATATATTAAAATACTATGTAGAACCTAAAATTTATCTTTAAAAGCCATCATTTTTAAAGCCAACTATGTAGAAGACCAATATTTGTATCGATAGAAAACCAACAGATAAAGAATGACAAGGAACGGCTGTGACAAAAGCAAGCAGCAGCAGCAACAACAGACAATAGCTATCCTTGTTCTCAAAATAATATATACACCTAATGAACTAAACATAAACCTCTTGACAAAATAAAAATTAGAAAGCTGTCCACGGATTAAGTAAAGACTTTGGTTCAACCAACCCACACAGGCGGAGTAAATAAGTAACTCACTTCTCCAGGGAAATGCGGCTCCACCTTCCGGTCTGACATGTGATAAATACCCATGTATGCCCGTCGTGCCCCAATTGCTCTCCAATAAAATTGAGTCCAATTTTCTGTGAAGTAAATGCAATCAGGCTCGATAACACCGATACAAGAAGAAGAAGATGATGATGATGAAGAAGACGACGACGATGAAGACGCCTCGGTTGCAAACGTTGAATTGTTGCCCAAAAACACAGCTTTGTTCCCTAATGTCTGGAGCTCCAACCATTCACCATTTTTCAAATTGTACTCAAACACACGGAACACCATCACTCCGACCTTTTCTTCGACCTCCTGCGAAATGATCCATAGTTTATCATCATCATCATCTGGCACCGACAACATATACCAAGCCAACCGAAAAGAGCCAGTGTTTACATCAAACGGCACTGCAGAAACAGATGTCAACTCGGTAGGATCAGAGCCATAAACATCACAAGCAAAGATCTCGCCACGGCCCTCCAATCCTTGACATCCATTCAATGTAAACAGCTTCTCCTCCCCCTTGTGATACGTAATATCTTCAACGCGCCCATTACCGCCTTCTTCAACGGCAGTCCACCTGTCATCTCCCGGCCTACAATATCCTAAACTTCTACTCTTCTTACCACCCCACACAACAAATACTAATAACTCCGGTTCAAATGAAATGGACGAAGGATCACACGAAAATGTTGCCTTCCATATTACTTTCTTAATAATCTCCGACCAGATAGACTGCCCGCCTTCGTTATCCGGAGGATATTCATGTGGGCCCCGATTCGGAAGGCACATTCTACGTGGGGAAAATGGGTCAACCAAGATTGTGCCTCTCTCGAAAGCGGAGAACTTAAGCAACCACCGGTGAGAAGATACGCACAGTACGAGGGTCATTCCGAAGAATCCTTTCATGGTGTCGGCGGGTATGCCCAGTACCTTAACAATTTTTCCACCATTTGAGAGTTCAAAGAACCTTGAGACCCCCTTTTCCTTGTCGCTGTCGTCGTCGTAATCGTACGGAAGCATCAAACATGGGTAAAAAGATGGTACAGAGTCCGCCATGCTAGAAGAACTAGTAAATTTTAATTTCAAGAGCTCTGTCGCTTTGTGTGTGAGAGAATAGTAATACGGAGTAGTATTTATACAGGGGTCTGTTAACCTTTTTCTTGGGCATTACGGATGAGCAAATTGCAGGAACCATTATCTTCATATATTTTCAAACAAAAACTGTAAGTCAACAAAATGTAAACCAATACTAGTCGCATAAACAAAGGCACGTACAGATTGGATCTAAATATCCAACAAATAAATAAAACCAGAAGTCAACATATCTAAACTAACCCATAGTATATGTGCAGATTGGATCCGGCAAATACTGATTCACTCCGTTTTAAATTATAGATATATTTTGATTTCATTAAATGTGTAGAGTATTCAATTTTTGTTCTAATTAACTTTTAAACTATAAAATTAGCGTTCACCACAACTTTTTGAGCAACTCATAATTTTACCTTTATTATCAACTACATTTAACAACATTTAAATTAAATGGGAATATCTATCTATCTATATATCTATATATATATATATATATATATATATATATATATATATATATTATTTTTTTCTTTAATTTTTTATTTTTTTTTTAAGTTAGGTAGATGTCGCGTATTTGTGATTTTGGAACGCATGAATAAATAAGAAATAGAGTCGATCAATCTAAACTAATACAAGTTTGTCGCATAAACTATCTTTTCATCTAAATTAGTGTGAGACTGAGCTTACTTTTCGTGGGCATCACGATTGAACAGAGTAAAAGGCTACAGGCTACTTATGCGGTCCGAGGGTCAATCCTATCTAAATTCGGTGATATTGTGATTAAAAATTGAATTAAAAAAGTAACGAATTTAAAATTTGACTATGGATCACCTTTGAAATTTTTGTTGCGCTAATTTTAGATACCTTGTTAGAGCAGTCCTCCGTACTCGATCATCTATATTCTAAATCTCAACCATTAATTCACATTAATTATTCTAAATTTCAAACATTGATTCACATTAATTAAATTTATTTTAAAATTTTATTTGGATTTATTTGTGTTTATTTATGATTGAAATTTAAAGTATGAATGTTGTAGATGGTTTGAATATGGAGGGAAACTCAACCCGCCAAGCATGGGCACAAAATGGAGAAAATATAACATCAAAACTGAAGAATCATCAACTTCATCGTAATTTTAACAGTTCGTCTGAAAAAGACATTTATTATATTGATAGCACATGAAACCAAACACATAACACATTACCATCTATTCTTTTCATCAACTTGAAAGCACAATATCTGCCAAGACAAACTCCACACAAAAGTTTGTAGCGGTATTCACCAAAAGCAAATTAAACTGTGTCAAACTCCTTGATTCATACCAAACTAATACCTGCTTCTTTCAAAGAATCGATCACTGCTTTAACCTTACCATGGTATCTCTGCTCTCTCTTATAGAAGACAGAAACTGCAGGTATACCCTTTTGCAGCAGGCGCTCTCCCAAGATCTTGCCAATTTTTGCAGCTGCAGCAACATCTCGAGTGCTTTCCATATTCGGCCTCAAAGCCTTCTCTTGCGAGCTTGCAGCAGAGGCTACTGTCGCCGTTGGTTTGTGGACTACTTGGGCACTTACATACTTGTTCGAGAAGTGCATCCTTAGGACATATGGCTTTAAGAAATTGGTGATTCTGCCAGGCTTCACTGGTGGAGGAATGACCATTTCTGTTCACAGTAAAAGAAGATAATTTGGATAAATAGCACATTAACATAGTTTAAAATAATTACTAGGTCAGATGAACTCACATATGATACGCTGTGCCACTGCACCTACAGTTTACTATATGCACTCGAATGGGAAACCAGAAACTACAGATTACTAAGAAATTCTTTGACATTGTGCCTAGGGTGGGACTAAGTAGCCACAATCTGTAGCAGAGGGTTTTCAGTGTTCGGATTGGCATTTACAATAGTGACACACTGGGATCATGACATGTGCAAATGAGCCAAAAGCAATTGACTGAGGCGGAAAATTTGAGAAAAATGTCCACTCAACCATAAAATTTGAAGTTATCATGTCACTCCAATTAAACTTAAGGCAGGAATTTTTTTCAATTTCCTATGGTTCACCATTTCTCTCACTCTTTCGACATCCTTCCACCTTCCCTGCGCAGCATATATATTTGATAAGATCACATATGGACTTGGGTCGTCAGGCTCCAATGCTGACAGCCTTTCAGCCATCGCTTCCCCAAGCTGGGATTCAGAATAGCACTTTGAAGCTCCAAGTAAAGAAGAGAAGATAGAACTGGAAGGTTCTGGTATATCTTTCAAAAGTTCCTGAGCTTCGTCTAGACAGCCAGATCGACCTAGTAAGTCAACCATACAACTGTAATGCTCTCCAGTTGGTTTTAATCCATAGACTAGTTGCATCAACCTGAAGATTTCACGCCCTTTGTCAACTTCACCAGAATGACTGCAGACTGATAAAATGCAGTTAAAAGTTGCTGAATTCGGTTGAATATTCTCTTCCAGCATCTGTCTGAAAATGTCAAACGCATTTTCATGCTCTCCATTCCTTCCATACCCGGAAATCATAGCATTCCATATAGCTGGATCATCAGACTTGGTACGGAACGTACTAAATAATCTTGTTGCCCAAGAAGATTGCCCACATTTCATATACATATCTACAAGTGATGTAGCAACAAATTCATCATCACTGATATCGGTTCTAATACTATGCGCATGAAGCTCTTTTCCACAACGCAAAGCAAGCATAGCTGAACAAACAGGCAATAAACTAGTAACAGATTTCAAACTCGGACTAACACCAGCTAATTGCATCTTCTTGAAGAATGAAAAAGCTTCAACTGTTTTCCCTATCTGTGCAAATCCACTGATCATTGAATTCCATGTTGTTGAATCTGGCTGCAACCTTTCAGATGCCAACTGCATAAAAAGTTCAACCGCGTTCGCACTCTGACCATTCAACATCATTCCTGCAATCATTGAATTCCATGTTATTATGTTCCTTCTGCCGTTCAAGTCTTTGAATAACTCATATGCCATTTGCCAAAACTTACATTTGGAGTACATATCTATAACTGCAGTTGCAACCATGACATCAAGTGTCTTATCAACTTTGACAATAAACCCATGAAGCTGCCTGCCAAATTGAATATACCTGATATCTGAACATGCACAAAGAACAGAAATCAATGTCACCGAATTGGGCTCCTGACCCTGTGATCTTATTTCCTTAAAAATATCCAAGACCAATAAAGGGACCCCATTCTGCTCTAACCCAGAAATAAATGCATTGTAACACACCAAATTCTTATCTTGAATCAGTTTGAATGCCTTTGATGCCAATGCCAATTCCCCACAATTACAATACATGGTCACAATTGATGTTGCTACATAAAGATCGATTTCAACGGCAATCTTGACTGCCCAGCAATGTAATCCGCAGCCACGTTCAATATCTTTACACTCAGACAACAAACAAGCTATAGTAACAGAATCAGGCCTCAGACATGGCATACTAAGTTTCTGAAAGATCCTAAAGGCTTCATTGCGATTTCCATTTTGTAGAAACCCAGAAATTGCAATGTTAAGCAGAGTAACATTTGGTTCAGGAATTTCATCAACCACCTTGACAGCACTGTCCAAGAAGCCAAGTTTCACATACATATCTGCTAGACCGCTGGCCGTGTATATGTCCAACTGAAACCCGGTTTTCAGTAGATGGGCATGCAGCATTTGTCCCTGAATACATTCTTTGAGCTTGGCACAAGCTTTGAGGATAAAAGGGAAGGTGAATTTGCCGGGTCGAAAAGAGCGGGAATGATAGTGTGAAAACAAACAGAGAGCTTCTCTGTACAAGCCATCTGCAACTAGTTTTGTTATTTCGCGCTTCATGTGTTGTACCTGGGGACCTAGTTACTATCACCGTTATGTTCTATAACTAACTAAAATTTTATGCATGTGGAAATCGAAATGAATATATAAAAAAATCCCAATAAAATCTATGGGATTGATTCAAATACTTCTACTTCTGAAATTATATTGTTCTCCTCTTTCACACATTTCGTCGAACAGTTGGTAGGCCAAACACATGAGATACGAAAATTATGACATCTTTTAACAATCAGAAAAACACATACCAACAAACTACCAACCGATATAAACGTACATGCTATTATTAGTTCATAGATTGAAATGTATATACGATGCAAAGGTCAAAAAAAAACAAAAAAACCAAACCTGCAGCTCTTGTCCAGTCCTCTGCCTCCCTTCTTCCGAGTCCAGTCTCAAAACGCTCAACTGTACGGCCGAACACGAATATGACTTGTTGGGCCCGTATGAAAGTGGATCGGCCTTTTATAAAACTAGCCCCTAAACATAATATCCTCGCTCAAAATTTTATATACTACTTTATATTTCAAAAATAAAACATTTTTTATACTTCACAAGCTTTGAGAATATAATTATTTCTCTATATACAATTAAAATAATATTGATGGTTTGTTCGTAAGAATTTAGTTGTTCCTTGTCATTTCATTCACTCAATTCTCTAAAATGCATCTTGTCATTAAATGAAATTTATTTTATATTATTTTAACCATATGAATGGAGAATATCATTTTTCATAAAATTTGACTTTACAAAACTTCTAATTTTAATAACTAAAAAATATTAAATTTGAATCATTTAGTTATATCAACTTTTTTATGGTCAATAGTTTAAAATTGTTATGCCATCTCTTTTTTGTATTTGTCAAAGAAGTGGACAAATAAATTTCACGCGTTCAACTTTTCGATATAAGTTTAAGTTATTCTTCCGTTCAGTTTTATAAGTTATATTTATTATTTTTCATTATCTAGATATATTGGCGTACACAATATTTAAAGAAAACGTTTTATATTATTCTTACATTTCATGCTTCAATTTAATTCTCAATTTCTATGTCATTTGTTATAGAAAAAAAAATATTTATGTATGTAGATTCCTGAGTAAACAAATAAAAATGGACAGAAGAATATTATATCATCCAACTAAACGACGCTGGTTTACCATGTAATCATGTTACGTCATATTTAAAGCCGTTTAGTGATAAGTGGCAAGGTAAAAAGTAAATGCTAGTTCGTCATGAATGTGAATGTTACTCCGAATTTTATACTGTAATTAATTGTAATGAATGAGGATTGTACATGAGACCTGACTATTGAAAATTCGAAATATTGAAGCATAATGACCATTGAAGTTCTTTTAAGAGGTTAGTACAAATATCGTCTTCATTCAAAAGGTCTATGACGAAGTAAATTGTGAGAAATTTCTAACAAATTATTTAATATCAAAATGACTTGCTAATCACTTCTTAGTGTGACAAGTGATGTTCTTAGGTAAAAGTTATTATGTTTGGTTAATTAAAATGGAATGAAATATCTTTGATTTAGTTAAAACGGAATGTAACAAATTTTAAAGTTGTTTGTCCATTATTAATCCGTTTCATAATAAATTTCATTTCACAAAAAATTTTGGGTGCTCCCATGCCACTAAATCCAAACTCTAGCATATAGTTTTTTTTCTTTTTCGTTAAAACAAATATTTAGGTGACTCCACTCATTTCAGTTTATGGTCGTCACGATATGTCACTAATATTTTTAAGAATTTACTATAATAATTACAAATTATTTACTTACAAAAATAACTATTAAGGATCCAACTCTCAACCTACAATTTTAGTAAAGTAAACAACACTAAACATTTATATGAAAATTTCAATATGAAAACATCACGAGACAAATGTGAAACATCTATTATATGAAGATGAGCAATACGATTTTTGACCTTCTACAAAGTTTCTTTGGTGGTTAAGACATATTTTTCTTTATTAGAGTAGAGTATTTTCACTTATTTAAGTTGCAAGTGAAGATTTGACAATTGATATTTCACTTAATTGTAACAATACTATTTTATGTTTCAAAATTAGAGTCACATTTCAATTTCTTAAGTTAAAAAATAGCATCCTAAACTTTAAATTCATTCATGTTAATTTAATGGATTATAGTCGATCTTAAAAAAATTAAACAAAAATCTTTGATCATAATATAATTTACATCCAAAACTTATGTATAGTGCATAAATTTTAAAGCTCAATATAATCTCATTTGATTCAAAAAAAAAATCAAAATATTACTCTAATCTTACACGGATAGAGAATATTACTTAGTCATTAATATTTTAGAATATTTTAGTGAGATTTTATCCTAATTTTGACTCATGAAAAATTTTACTCCGTATTATCTTTGTGTTGTTAGTTCTATTGCACAATTGTAGTGAGACAATTTATCAATCGATTGGTGCAGAATTAATCACTCAGTTATCCAAGTTACAAAAGTGTAAAGCGATCGATGCTATATAAAATGCAAAAATCATGTGAGAAATCTATGAATTGTTAGTAATAAATGTCAACTTTATGGAGTATTTTGAACGTGAATAGATATAAAGGCTTTAACCAAAAATAGTGAGGGAAAATATATGATAACAGGAGGGGATGAGATAGAGTGAAATGCAGAAGTATGATACTAGCACAAGAAAAGAAGAAAAAGTTAAAAGGAGAATCAAATCAACCTAGGGACTCCCCCTGCCTCCTCTCTCCAAAACAAACCACCAAAATTTCAAACACTTTCGCATGCTCACTTCACCACCATTTACACGAACATAATAAATTCATATACTTGATCATGATTTTTTTTGTATTTTATTTTTCCTGCTCAATTCATTTTCTTCCTCTTCTTCTACTTCTACTACTCAATGAGTGGTAGTAATAACTTAAAGCCCAACACGCAAAGGGAACGTGCATTTCATACATAGTTGTGGTAATAATTTTTACTTCTCTCTTCGGAAATCCAACAAGTTTCCCATGCCAAGCCCAACAAGTCTAACATTAATTTCACTTTTGGCTTCTTAATTTCACTGCCATCAAGTAGTCCTCGCTCGGTCAAAACTGAAAAGTCTTGAGCATTTGATTGTTTTGAGAGAAATTTTTGTGGCGTACGGCTGACTTTTGGGTTTTGCATTTATTGATCATGGCGCCTCAGATTGGGGATGAGTTTGATTATAGGAAACAAAGGACCTGTCGTGATAAGTGATTGCAAAAACAAAAACAGAAAAAACGCCCAACACAGAGAGCGCACATAATTAACACTTTATATTTTATTGAGAATTGATTACATATTTAAATAATAATATTTCGTAAAATTTATTATAAATGTTTAACCAATAATAAGATAAGAAAATTGTGATAACATATATTATAAAAATATAGCATTATAATAAAAATGTATACTTCATATTATGCAAATAAAGTAAAATGCAACACTTTTGTGAAATATAACCAATAATATTCACAGTATCGACTTAAATTTAGTAAGTTAACACGTTTGAATTTCAAAATCTTTCTTTAAAGAAAATATAATTTGATTGTTTAATTCGGTAAAAGTAACCTAAAGGATTCCCGCGGCTACCAAATTGATAGTAGTACGAGAGAGATTATGGACACTCTGGAAGCGATAAGCATAATAAATTCAAGTGATATCTAATACCCTCCTTTTCTTTTCTTTGAATCCATTTCATTTCATGATAGTACCAATTAGCCATTAATCATCTACACACAAAGTGAGGCTTTTTTGTTATATAATATACAATGTAATGGGGTCCGAATGGACTTGTATATGGATAGAATTCTCAACTCATATATGGATAAGACAGATCATATTATCAAAACAGAAATTAGAGTATTATATCATTTTTTTAAAAAATGTATTTTATAAGTTTATATATGATTTTATTTGATCAATTTTAACCACACGAATTTATAGAACATGAAAAAAATAAGTGAGTCTAGTAATTTTCGTACAAATCGATAACGTAAAACATATTCATCTTAACAATTGATACTTGATATAATTGTAATGAGTACATTTGATGATTTTTTAATTATTAAAATTATTGAATCTATATTGTTAAATTATATAAAAAATGATAAATTCACTACTTATCCTTTTTTATGTTCTATTAACAGCCTGTACGGTTAAAAAGAATTAGAGAAATAGTGTAATAAAAAGGAGCCAAATCAAATCTGTGAAAGATATGTTTTTGTAGATCAAACTATCGATCTAAAACCAATCTCAACTCACCGAGACACAAGTGGCATAGTTGGACCATGATTTTGGACTGTGATTCAAGCTTTCAACGCATCTTTTCTTCTTATCTGGAGGACAGAAGTCAAAACCAATTAAATAGAAATGAGAAAATTATCTTCCAATTAAAGTATTTTATTCTTTATTATATGTCTTAATTTTTAAATTTTAGCTATTTACACTTTTATCCTTTTTTCATAGTTTTTGTTTGGTAACACTTGGAATGATTTTACTTTGTTCAAATTCCAAAATGAAATTAATCTCCTTCCTTAATTTTTGTCAGCGTGCTAAATACGGAGTGAAATATTTTTACTTCCATCCAAAAATATTTATTATTTCACGTATTTTTAAGTGATATTTAGTATTTATTATATATATTTTTAAAAATTAATTTATTATATATGTATATAAATTTAATTAAATTATTTTTTATTTTTTACTTTTATTATAAAATATAAAATATTTAATATGTATCGAATGTCGCAAAAAAAAATACACGAACAGACATGTATCTCAGAACGGGCTCGAAATGAGCTACCTTATTACCCATTTCACAGAAGAATACGGAGTGCACTAATAGAAGTAGAAGAGTCCTAATTTTGTAATGATCGAGTCGCGAAAGTGATTTTTTTAAGGATAGAAGAAGTTTAATTTGAGTGATGAAAATGATTTTTTTAGGATAGAATAAGTTTAATTTTCAAAACTACAAAACATTAATGGTTTTTTATTTTATTGTGGCTCAATCATAACATTTAAACAAAATAAATTCGGAGGAGACCTAAATCTTTTGATCTCAAGTAAGTGGCTAAGCTACATAACATCACTCACTGCAGTATCCTTATAATTTTTATAATATTTATTTCAAGAAGTAAATTGTTAAAACTCTAAAAATTATCTCTACATCAGAATCTCTAAATAGAAAATTTGTTAAAAAATTTGAACAATGAATCTTTATATCAAATAATTTACTATTCAAATCTCTATAATTTATATAAAAAGAATACTGGTATAATTTCAAAAAAAATACAAATATTAAAATATATAAAAAAATGTAATTTAATTTGTAAATTAAAAATCTGTTAAGAGATATGAATGTAAATCACCTAAAAACTCTAGAAAAATCATGCCGTTTTTAATCATTGATGTTGTTTAAAAATTAAAGATATTGCACTAAAAATTGCGAATGAGATATTAATTAAGATTGTTTGATCATATACTAAAATAATCAAAATTTGAGTTAACATCACGGGTTTTTTGATCCTCGAGAAATTATTTTCCTAAACTAACAAAATTAAACTACTCCGTCAAATAAATAGAAATACAAAAAGTAAAACCGTAACAGTGATGCTATTCGTTCATCGGCAATAAATTACTTATAAGTTAATAGTAATATCCCTTTCCCTGTATGCATAAGATTTACTTGGCGGTGTCAAGCTGACATCACGAACGTGTGCGAAGAAAATGGTATATAAATCAACATTACAAACTAACTCCTCTGGAGTGTAGTATAATACACGCGATTACGGTTACTTCTTTAAAAAAATAAATGTTAGTGGCACTTGTGTGTTTGAGGTGATTTTAATTTTTTCTCTCTTTTTTATTTTTACAAAATATTTATTAGATTGAGGGAGACCTTCTAGGATATAACATCAATTTTAAAGAAGATTTACGGTAATTTTTACGGACTACGTATTAAAAACGATTTAATTATAGAGCAATAATGATATTATATAATATTATTAATGTTTGTCATTGGTAATTAAGAAAAGAGAAGTGTTAGAAATAACAAATTGTACACAAAAACATATATATAAATTGAGGAAGCTAAACGCCATAGAGAACCAGTAAATTTTTAGTGGTTTAAAAACATATATATTGATATAATTCTGTTTGTATAATTTATTGGTATTTTTAATATTATTGTAAAAAAGTTTCGTATTTAATTTTTATAAAAATAGAGGTGATGAATGGTGTACGTTATTGGCTTATAGTTTAACGTGACTTGTATTTTTCATTTATATTATAGAAATGGATATCACGTGCGACTTCAGCTCAAATTTGTGTAAATTATTTAAGATAGGGGTAAATGCAATGTACCGCACCGCATTTATATTCACAAATTGCGGATATTAAATTTAAAAACTATAATAATACGGTTTTGTGTGGATATGGTTATAAAAACACACTTAAAAAGATAAAAAAAAATTATATATATTTATCAAAGTCATATTCAATTTTTTATTAAATAAAATAAAATTACTAACAAGAAAGTAACAATCATAATCTCCTTATTAATTTTATATCACAAAAACATACTCAAGATATATAATTATCTTATCATTTAAAATTAAAAAATCATAACTTAAAATTAATTGTTCATGATCTCAATAGATATTAAGTTCCATCAATAACATCTCCTAAACTTTATTTAACACAAAATATCAAAATAAGAGTGCATATTTAATATTTTGTGTAATTAGTAAAAACTAATAAAGATAATGAATAACAAATTTGTATTACAAATAATACAGTTCAAATCTCAAATCTCCCCTTCAAAAATATAATTGAACTAATTAGTATATTATTATTTTTCTAAATATATATAAATTTGTATAACATATAATTACATACTAAATATTAGTGAAAATATGTAAAATATTATACATTCATAAATATATAAATAAATATGCGTTGCAGATATTAAAAATAAAAATCACACCCTATCTATATACGGATGCAATGACATTGACGAATTTTTGGTGAGCCCTACTTTAACAAATAGAATGTTTAAAGCGTTTTCACATGAATGAAGAGAATTCAGATGGAGAGATATATTTGTCGGCCAGTGGTTCTTTCACGCGCCATCAATATCGCGTTATGTAAGAGCACATATATCTATCGGAGGTCTGATCGAAATCTCTAATAGAGTGGTGTGTTCAACTACTATTTCAATATATATTTCAATCTTTTCATTCACTATTTCAATATATATATTTCAATCTTTTCATTCATTTCTACCTTCTTACAAATTTCATATCATATACATCAAATTCTCAACTAGCTTACATTCCGGTGCCTTATAAAATCCTACTAATACACAACACAACATCTACCTCAATTAATTTTGGATAATCATCGCCAGGTCTATTATTAAATTTAAATTTTCTAAAAATTTTATTTTTTACAAATGTATTATTTATAAAAATATTTTTATAAATATAATAACTTATAAATACTAATTTATAAAATACATTAAAAATATACTAAAAAATAGTTTCTTTTAAATAATAATATACGAAAAAAAAATACACTTATTTAGAATTATTTCAAAACACAAGAGTGTTAAAAATTTTTAGACTTTGGACTGTAGCGGCCCAAGATTTACCAATTAATTTTTTGTAGTTTAGTGAGTGGTATAATATATATATATATATATATATATATATATATATATATATATATTATTTTAAAAATTTCCGTATAATTTGATTAATCTCTTCTCTAGTTATCATACGATTATCTACACCTGACCCGACCTAATTCTAATTAATCATATATATTATATATCTACACGCTAAATCATCCTTCTCAAAAATGCCTAAACGCCTAGGTCTACTTCACATCTCTTATAATATTAATATTAATTAACATATCCACGGCAATGCAGTTAACAAAATGTAACAAAAATTAAAACATAATTAAGAAAACAAAAAAACAAGAAAGCCAGAGAAAAGAAATAAATAGATAAAATACTCGGTAAAAACGAAGTTGGATCTCCGGCCATGTATGTATGTATGTATTTATATTTATTAAACACGTACAGTAGTCACACTCAATCACTCTTTTGACTCTCATCTATCCTAGTAGCATCATAATTAAACAAGAAGCACTTGAGAGAGAGAGAGAGATTGCTCTCCTTTTTCTTCAATTTGGGGTCTTCGGTCTTTAAAGAATGCCCACTCCAGGACTCCATCTCTGCTTTAATTCACATACACACAGACATATATACATACTCTCTCTCCTCTTTCTCTCTCCTACCCAGTTAGTCCCTCCATCCTCTCTATAAATACCATGGAGAGGATTTCTTCTTCTTTTAAATTAAATTATACAACTACTTCATACATATGTTATCCAATGTAGAGAAATAGAGAAGCAACAAAAACACACCAGCATGCCAAGAAGAATTGAAGAAGATATATAGCTAGTATAAAGCTATATATATATATGTATAATGGGAGAGTAGCCCTTGATGGAGAAGCAGGGCACGTGCAAGCTTGTAAAGTTATACCAAGTGTGCCATATATCCATCATCAGCACGTGACACTTTGTCACTCTGCACGTGCTCCCCTTCTCCAACATGGGTTTCTACACTCCTTAATTTCTCCATTCAATTCCCCTTTTCTTAATACGCTGCTTAATTAGCACAGCAAAGAGACAGCTGGAGTTCAACGGTAAGTTATTTTGATTTCTACTGTATGATTTTTGTGGGCGCGCGCGCACGCATATATTTGTAATTTATACATACACATAAATATAGAAGGTGATCGAGTGATCTAATGGGTTGCCTGTAGCGTTTTTAGCAGCAGCAGCACCAACATGGTCGTGTAATGTGTGTGTGTATGTGTGTGTTTGTGAGAATCTAAAGGACTAAGTGTGAACATGTCTATTTGTGTGTGTGCACGCAGAGTTTGGTGTGTATACGCCATCATTTACATTATGACCGAGAGAGACATTGCCATCCTTTTTTCCCCAACATTTTCATTTCAAATTCTAAATTAGTCATTACTTTAGGCATATTCATCAGTATCATATATATATATATATATATTAGAGTTTTGATCGAGTTTGACAATCGTATATTGAAATTGTAATGTGTTGCGGGTGTATAAATTTTAAGGAGTAATAGTAAAAATGTATTTTAAATTTTAATATGGAGGAATGACCTTTTTTTTTATTTTGGATGACAAAAGTGGGCCCTACATGTTTGAGAGATTTGGCATATTTAATTAATTCTCATAATATATGGTCGATAGGTGTTTGTGGTCCAACTAAAGAACCAGAAGAAAACTTCTTGTAATATATAATGTATTGTTTACACATGCATGGGTTTAATTAATCCATATTTGTTTTGTTCTTATGGAATTATTATAAATTTTGCTAAATGGAGGAAGTTAAATTGTTCCTCAAAGAGGGCAAAGGGGTGGGGGAGGGCCCCCTAGAGAGGGTGGTGGTTCAAATCCCAAGAGCTTGGATCTATTCCCATTTTCTGGTCCAAATGGCCATCCTATTATATTTTACAACCCACCTACCTAGCTCTCAGATGATAAAAAAATACCAAATAAACTGAAAATATTCTCCCGTTCTTAATTAATTTAATTGGTACGTATATATTTTTTTAGTTGAATAAATCATTTTTTATTTTAAAATTAATATACATATATACTTAAATGTTGTACGTATAATAATATTCTTGCAATTATAATTTTATTACTTATATAAGAAAATAAAAGAAAAAACAGAGATAGAAAAACCTACAAGCTAGTATTGCATTATTATCTTTTAATGCCTAAGAAAAATAAATGCTAGGCTTTGATTAGTTGTGGTAAAAAAATTGAATGGTGCACACGCCCGTAGTTTAAAATACAAGTTTCTCTACAAAAAGGTGGGAAAATGTTTTAAATGTAAAGTATATTTTGTCTTGTCCTAATTAATTCCTGTGCACAAATTACTAGAGGGAGTAAATAATTGTTAGATGAAGTAAGCCTTCATTAGAACGCCACTATCTACACTTCTCAAAGCACTTCAATTTTATTTATTTAAGCCGTGAAGTAGAATATAAGTATATATATTTCATTACTACAGGAATCATTTTGGGCTCTTATTAATTACTCTGTAAAAGCACTTTATGATTACTTTACGAATACTATAAATTATGCAATTTCAAAATAATGTTGACTGATTACTTTAAACAGTGGATAGGATTCAAAATAATGGTGACTGATTACTTTAAACAGTGGATAGGATGTCACATTTGTACTGCATATAAGAACAAAATTACGTCTCATGAATATATAAAATGTATGTATACAACAAGATGTTGTGAAATAAGTACGTATATTACTTCTCCCAGTTTGTATAATCCTTTTGAAATTTTCACACGTATTTAAAAATTAGTAATTATCGTGTTGATTTTGTATAAAATATTAAAAATAGCATTGTATTTTTTTCAATAAACAAAATAAGTATTTATTCTCTCTTAAATAACCAACTTTCATCATATTTAATTAAGTGTATTTTTGAAAAATAAATTATTAATTTTTTTTTAAAAAGTGTAAATGTCTTATATGATAAGACATAGAAAAGTGACGTAAAAGATTTATTTGATGAGACAAAATGATAGAATGTCAAAAATAATATTGTATGTTATCAATGAACAAGAGTAAATAGTTATTTTCTCTCTTAAATAATTAATTTTTATCATATTTAATTAAAGATGCTTTTTGAAATGAATCATTAAACTTTTATTAAAAAGTGTAAATGATTTATATAATATGATCTAAAAATGTATCCTAAAAAATTTATTTAATGGGACCTAAGGAATATTATGCATCATCGACATACTAAATTATTTAGTAACTCGGTCTCGCTATTTATAAGAGATTCCATTTAAATTAAATGTTTCAATGTGACCAATATAACCAAATGATGAGGCATTTTAAGATAACTCTCTAAATCTTTTTCGTCGGTTAGTTTATGCTAGGTTGAAATATCTTTATCTCGTGTATTTACTCAAACAAATAAATTTGCTCACTCAAATTAAATGCACGTTAATTAATTTCATTAGCATACTTTGAGTTAAATTTGTTTAGTGCTTTAAAGAGTCAAACAGTTTGTAATTTAGTCATCCTTTCTATGGAGTATATTTCAATTGATCTGGTCTTGGTCATCTCACTAACTCATTTGAAAATTTTGAAATTTTGTTAAGTAATAAAAATTTTTACAAAATTGTTGAGAAGTGTGTGAGTTAGTTTTTAGAGGCTGATCTTCCATAAACTAAAAAAAACAAATCAGTTCACATAAAATATTTTTGTTATGTCGTTCATATAATTATAAAATTAAAATGAAATTTTTATTTTTAAAACTTTGGGATAAAATATCATAAAAGTATATGAAAAATACTTTTAAATATATAAATTTTGATATTTTTAAAATTTTATATCAGAAAAGAATTATAAATTTCATAAATAATATTGTATTAAATTTTTTTATAAATAATATTACATTAAAAGAGAAATGAATATATGATTAACTGAATTAAATTTGTACAAAAAGTTTGCAATCGATATACTGTCATCATTCTTCGCTAAAATATTCAATGTGAGACGAATATGAATATTAAAGTTGCAACCAAATATTTTGACATCAGCTTTTACCAAAAATTATAATCCTATATCGAATTTATAATGTCTCAATTAATACTACGATATATGATCTATATAACAAATTTATATCAAAATTCAAAGATAGTTTTACAATTTTGAGTCAAATAATGGAAAAGTAAACTTCAAAATTATTGTTAATCTAATTGATATACTTACTATAATATTATATTTAATAACAAAAAACTTTAGCTAAAACATAATTTGCGTGATAAACTTTAATCAACTATATCTAGCTTGAAATTTAATATATTATCTTTTTAACTTAAAAAAAAACAATATACGATGATTATTTAATTTTCCTGTATTATGTATGAGTGTACGACTCTCTGCATTAGTAATCCAATCCAATGGTAATGTATACTCTGTTTCAATCAACTAAAGGCAATATTAGAGTTAGTTTTAAAAAAAAAAAATCGGAATATGACACTATCTTATTAAATTAGGTATATATTTTGATTTTCTAAGTTAATTAATGGTGTATTAAATATTAAATTAATACCAATTAACTTGATTTTTGTTAATATAATAATTATAATCTTGTAATTTATGACAAAAGTTTTTTATCACAACATAATTTACATTTAAATTTTGTATGAATTATATTAATTTTAAAGTTACTATGTTACATTTGACTCAAACAATCAAAATATTTTTTTTTAATTTTGAAATAAATGGAGTAATAATTTTCTGGTTTTCCGAAAGTGTACTACGTTTGCTGATATGTTATCCGCTATCTCTGTATCGTACATACGCCTTTGCTGAGGCATGAGGTTGAACATAAAACTAAATGAAAAGATTTGAGTACTTAAATAATTTTGATTTGATTGATTTGGGAAAAAAACTGTACACGTATTAATATATACATAGAGTCCAAATTTTGTTGAAAAAAGATTCAGCATGTTGTACGAATTCAGCGAACAAAATCTAGTTTTTATTTTTTTATTTTTTATAACTTCATTCCATCAATTAGTTGAAGACAACTTTTAACAAATGCATGCAGAGATATAGTCGACACTTAGCTAAGATTACTTAATAAACTTATATAATCGCGTATTAAATTTTTTTATAATAAAAAATTTATAAAAATGAATAAGCAAAACTTGAAAAATGTTAGTTTAACCCTAGACTATGTTTTTTAATAATGATCTTATTTATACTAGGCATGTCTAATTATATTTATTTTTTTACACATACATGTATTTCCTTTTAAGAGAATTCTAATTATATAAGATGGAGAATAAAGTAAATGAAAATTTAGGTAATTATTGTCGTAAATTTGGAGTCTCCATGTATACCATCGTAGGAAAATATTAAGGAAGAATAACAGGTGAGTTATAATATTGGGTCAAAATAACATTTAAGTGATGTATTTTTTTAATCATTCAATTTAAGTGTTTTTTATGACATTTTTTCTAAATTTATCCTTACTGAATAATAATTATTATTAATTAAGTAAATATTACAACCACTTGGCCACTGATCGCTGTCGTCAGCCACCGATCATTATCGTCACTGTCAGTTGCCGGTAACCAGTCGATATAGTACCAGATCTTTTAATAATATTAATTGATAGTTTAGTAAGTTACATATATTTCTTAGTAATTTAAAAACAACATCTAGTAACATTAGTGAGTTTATCTGTAACTATGAAAATATTAGTGAGTTTATCTGTAACTATGGAAACATTAGTGAGTTTATCTGTAACATTAGTGAGTTTATTTGTAATATTTTAACTTTTATAATATAAATGAACCAAATTTTGTAATACAAATTAACAATAAATCTAATTTAATTTTCAATAATATTTTAGCTTTTGCTACCACCACCACAACCATCGTAATCACCAGCGATTTACAACAATTACTAAATATTCTCTGGACATTTAATAAAAACACTGCCAAGGTTTTCTAAATAGGTGCATAAAATTACTAACAAATGTATTAAAATTATTAAAAAAATTACTAAAATTACAAGTAATTCAGGAAGTCAGAATTTACTCAACAAATCTGAAGTAGAAAAAAAATGAGATAAAAATGTATGTTCTACTACAATCATAACCATACACCACCAACAATATTAGCACTATCACCATGTCAATTATCAAACAAAATTTATAAATAAATAAATAAATAAATATATATATATATATATATATATCATTATCACAGTCTTTACCTCCAATATCAAAACCACCACCATAATCACTATTTAAAAGTAAAAAACATAAACAATATAATCAAATATCACCTCCATCTAAACTACCAAAAATCATCAGCACCATTAGTTTGCTATAAATAGAAACAAAACTGCTAAATTTCTAATAAATTTTTGAAAACTACTAAAATATATAGTTAAAACTATGAACGGTCTCGTGAATGTTACTGACGAGTTTGCAATCAACATAATATATCTATAAAATAAAAAAATATATATAAAACAATGAAAGAAGTAGTATAAATGGCAAATTCAGTGGAGGCATGATAGATACGTTACATATAACTAAAAGAAGAAGACAACCATGAAAATTTTGAAAACAACTCCAATGATGGTGGAGGCTATGGAAGTTTTGACGATGGTGACTCCGATCGGTGTTGGCTTCGATGATGGTGGTTCCGTTTGGTGATGACAATCATGGATCTAGTTAGCTATTGATCCAAATATCAGTTTGTTAGACCTAATTATAGTGTATGTTAAAACAACAAATGTTGTGATGATGGCGGCGGTGGTACGCCAACGGTGATGGAATTATAGTAGTGATTTTTGAAATGAAGAAGAGATGGAGAGAGAAATTTGAAAGTGAAGATGTAAGAAAAAGGTGTGAAGATTATTAAGAAAGAAAAAAAATATATATCAGAAGGAGTATAATAGTTTTTATACAAATAAAATATCACTTGAATAAAATAATTTTAAAATAAGATAATTGAGATAGAAATAAGTTTCAAATATGACAGCAACCTGTCATTCGCTGAAATGTTAATAATGCCATAAATCCACTCTCTTGCCACTAGGTTTTGATTAGCAATAAAAATTGGAGGCACTAATTAAAATATGTACTATTTTCTAGCTATTCACATTTTGAATTGTGAATTGCGTGTGCTTCATTTCTCTAATAAACTTTTAACACTTGTGTCGCAGGATATATAGCTGCACTTTTCAAACCCACTAGAAAAATAAAGAATATGTATATATAAAAATTTCTAAGATAGATACAAATGTATTGACTTAGAAGTTATCTACATATAAGGTGGATCATCCACACTACATCCGTAATATGAAATGCGTAATAGAAACGAACATATACTTATTTTGAGGTTTCAAAAATACTCTTTTTATTTTTATCAAAGCAAAAAACAAAAAAGAAGAAGAAGAGTTTTAATGCAAAAAATGAAAATGGAATTAACCAGCAGGAATCATTTTTTTTTTATTAAAGAAAATCAACCTAACACTGACATACGCAGTATATTATATTAAAAAAATATACTTCAGAAATACATAATTATGTCTTTATATTTATTAAATAAAATAGAGAGTGATAAGGATAAAGAGGGCCTTGAGATAATAATGAAGTGATACCATATTAGTTTGTGATTATATCAAATATTATTACAGCTATTTGGTCATGAAACGTTAGTTAACAATTGAGTTATTTTTATTTTATAGGTTAATAGATGCTAAATGTATTACTCCGTTGAAATTCCCTCCTATACATGTTTTAAGTGTTTATCTTTATTTAATTATTGAGTTGTCCTATTTCTGAATTAATATATCGAGGAATTTACCATACAAATCTTTCACATTAAAATATTATTAATCTTAGAAAATTTTAAAATATCTAAAAAATATAATTTGATTGATATAATAAATTTTTTTTAAAAAAAACCTTGAGTGAATGTTCTTAATACACCACCAACTAAAATTTATATGAAATTGTACTTTTTTTGGATATTAAATTACTACACCTTTTTTATTTATAATATTTAAGAAAGCAGAAGGACAGAGTTATTGCACGTGAAGTCTTACCTTCTGTTGCACCGCTAAATAAGTGTATAACTTTATTGAGATTAGTTTGAAGTCCCACAATTAAACATAATTAAGTCCAATAATTCTGATAGTAAAACAGGGTAAGTCCTTGATTAGATCGAAAACAAATGATAGAGTTCATGCTGTAGGTAGAGAATTTCAGTTCCACTTCGTTTGGTTTTCGTTGATGTTTTATTGTTTTGTTGCCATTATACCTTTGCTAATAATAGTTTGTAATAAGACAAATTTGTTCAGATGATTAAATTTTCATATAACAATCGTACAAAGTACGGTTAACTGTCTAATTGTAATATGACATCAATTTTCGTAAATTTATTTGTATAAGTTGTGTCAAATTAAAATATATTTCATTATTATTATTATATAATGACTGTTGAAATAATTATTTCGTCAGCAATCACTTATTTATGGAATAATAAATTCTGATTTACTATATTAATTATTTTTTCACTTATTTATGTGTGTATGTGTGTCATTATCAAAGTAATATATATATATATAGTTAAGGGGAAATGGAAAATGATAATCATATTGTGTTATGCGAAGCTCTCAAGTAGAAACAAGAAATTATGTAAATTTCTTGAAATTTTTCAAAGAGGAAAAGTCATTTTACTATTTTCTGAGAGAAAAAATTACACTATAGTTAAACATCACATGAAATCACATAATATAATCACTAAATTTCTATACGAATAATAAAATCAATGATACTAGCTTAGTACCGTTCAATAAATAGAGTTTAGTCGATTTTAGGTATAATCTCGAACTCAAAATTGACTTTTCTCACCTTTTCATAGAGTACAAAAAAATTATGGGACAGGTGGGAGACTACAGGGTCAAAGAGATCGAAGAAAAAATTAAAAAGGAAAAAAGAAAAGAAGTAAAGGTGCAGGTGCAGGTGAGGAATGGCAGATGAGGTGGCATTAATAATAATAATTATTATTATTATTCTGCATGGAGAAAGAAATTACTGGAATAAGTAGAGATATTCAGAAAAGCAAAGAATAATAAGTGCATTGCGTGTGTAAGTGACGTCTGGGAGACACAGAGAATATATCTTTCTTGTCTCTCCATTCATTCGCTCTCTGTCAAATATGTATATATATATATGTGTGTGTGTGTGTGTATGGTAACCATGTATGTAAATAATGTTAAATGGCTTGTTCTTGTTTTTGCTTACAAAACAACTTACGCCATCGCTTGTAACAAAAGTTACCTCCAGCTCTTTAAGGGGGGAATTGAAGAGAGGGAGGGAACTTCATATATAGTTTTTACTTTATTATAGGGAGTCCCATGGATCTGCTGCTGCAATGATCTCTTCCAAACTATCATTCATTAGTCAGTAGTCCACTTTTTCGTAGTCCCTTTTTTCGCCTTCATTTCAATTTCCAATATCACCACTCCTAAAATCTCCAATGCCCCCCAACTCCACACCCACAGCAACCCCCCACCCGCCCTTCCCCCTCCCCTCCCCCACCACCAACCGCCCGCCCAATTCACAATCATATTTAAGTACTCAAACATTTGGGTTAACTTACTCTTTCACTAACTTCTATATTTTCTTGATAAACATATCCCTTCTAATTTGGTACGTATTTAAGACGGTAATACGAGACGACTTTACCGGATAGCGTTAGTATGAGATCCCATTAGTAACAAAATAAATTAAAAAAAAAAATATATATATATATATATATATATATTTACAATTGAAAATTTATACTACGTATATCTTATTGTAGATTATAACTTTCTTGTCATTATATATTCGTAAACAAAATAAAAAATTCAACTTCAAAAGTAATCAACTTGACCAATATTTTTAAATAAATGTTGGTTAAAAAAGAACTGAAATATTTTTGCATATTCGTCACATAATTCTAAGGAGAGGGATACAAAATTTTTCCCAAGTTACATTTTCTAATAGGTCATAAGTGTCGAGATAAAATTTTGGACTATTAAAAGAGAACACTGGAGTACTATCTTTTGTAATTTCTATATATATATATTTTAGTTAGATTGGCCAATTGTTGACCTTATAATCATATTTGTATCTATATATTTGTATTTGTACAATTATAAATTTTAAGTTTTATTATAACCTGTATAAGATTTCTTGTGAGTATAGTTTTATAACTTATCAAAAAAACTAAAAATAGTTAAAACAATGACAGCTAATTAGGGATATATATGTATATATATATATAAAACAAAATTATAACCATAAGAAAGTTTACACAATCTACAACAAAATTTAAAAATTATAACCATAAGAAAATTTACATAATATGCAATAAACCTAACATTTATAACCATACAAGCACGAGTATATATATACGTGTGTGTAATTTTAAAGCAAAAATAAATCACACAAAATTTGAGGATGAAATCGAAAGGGGTAAACACTTAAATAGAGAAAACAATCAACTTAATCATAAAAAGTCAAATGACATCCGTTATGAGTAAATAGAGTACTTCGTAGAAGATACATTTGTTACTTATTACCCTAGTGATTCTATATAATGCGATTTTAAATCAATTTCAGTTGATCTAATCAATATAGATAACTACATAATATCAAATTAGAACTCTACAGAAATCAAGTACGTGTAATTTTTGTTAGAGCAGTAATACAAAGAAGATGAAAGAACAATTTTTAGGGAAGCTTAGAGACAGTCATTCTTAACCACCTTAAGATGCTAAACGTTCTTTGCCAAAAATATTTGTTAAAAGGACTTGGATACGTTCCAACTCTAACATATATGTCAAACCCTAAATTAAATTTACTATAATAATAATTTAAGTAGACATAAGATGAATATATGTTGTAAAAATGTAGAAAGAGATTTAAATATTGAAAGTGATTCTGAATTATGTTGTGCATTGTTCTTATGCCAAAAAACTCTTATATATATCAGTTTCGTGTTAAAATTGATGTAATTAAATATGTTAATGCCAAACAATAATATCTCACAACCGACAATCATTCAATTAAGCATTAATCCCAAATAACTAACATTAGTTTAATGACAAAAACTAATCATCGTTATCAATAAATTATTGTGAAAACGTTAGTTAAGAACTTTAAAGTCCCAAAAGTCTAATTTTAGAACAATTTTTGTAAAGAAAATATTCCCCTAACCTCATTAAGGGGTTAACTCTCTGTAAAACTTTTCTAGTGTTTTGAATTGATACAATATGAGTAAAAATGAAAACCGTATAAAAAGATGGTGCAAACAACACAAAAACAATCAATAAAAATTTTAAACTAAAACAAAGAATTAGTCTTAAAAAAAATAAAAATTACCGGGGGCATTTATATATATATACTTGTCAATGTTTTTCCTAAGTGGGGAAAAAGTCGCCCACTTTCTTAGGGGGAGTTAAAGAAAGGCAAAGTACAGTTTACTACTTTACTTGCATGAATAGCCAACCTCCTTCGATCATGTTGACTACCAAATCAATTTGTTGTTTGTTGTTGTGCAGGGAAATATATCTATCTTACGCCATCCTATCAAATCTATCTATCAATCTATCCATCTAAAATATACAGGACAGCCTATGTGTGTGTATACATGTATAAATATATATCTTCTTCATCTTCTCTAATTTCTCTTTCATGCCAATGGGCCAATGGTCCTAGCTTTAGCATAGGCAGCTAACTGCAGGCAAATGGCATGCAAACCTGTGCCTCCATATATATACACCTCCGTACTTTACGCACGTACCCATAAGCGATGAGAGAGAGAGAGAGAGAAATGACTTGAATCATTCGCAACTTCTTTTTTTTTTTAGTTATTACCTGTAAATCTGTAATCCTGTCTGCTCCATGTTCCTATGCTTATTAACACTGTTCTAAGCTGAATAATTTTTCTGTCCAGATAAACGGTCTCTTATCATTTAAGGGCTTATTTAATCCAACTACAATTAATTTTAGTTAATTTATTCATTGAACTTTTATTTAAATGTTGAACGCTCTTAATTTTACTATCTAAATTCGTCAACGCTTTTTACAACAATGCTTATTAGACACTATTATACTTTTTGCAACAATGCTTATTAGACATGACTACACTTTAACCGATACAACTCCCTCCATGTAAATATGGTTTAGTGAAAATTTGTGTATACCATTTTCTCCTAAAATGAATTCTTTATATAATAGAACAGTTATAACAATTTAATATTTCAAAAAATATTATATAGACCCACTTTGATGGATATATAAAAACTTCACATCTATGTAATGCTTTTCTAAAAAAAACAAAAACAAAAAAACCTCTCGATCATCTGCTGCGCACACACTGCCATCAAATTGCATTGATGGGAAGATCTTATATAATAACGACAGTGTTTAGTTTGTGGATGAACTGAGAATGATTTCAAATGAATATAAATAAGAACCAAATGCACCTTAACTAAAAAATCGAGAAAATGAATAGGGCGAAAAAAGGGAGCATAGTATCTAGCGGGGCCAGGGGAATGAAGAAAGAACCATCGCATTTTGCTAGGGTCGCTACAGTAGTGCTACCGAGGAGATTGTGGTGTGGTAATGTGGCAGGAGCAGGTGAAGGTGGACGGTGGCTACCGGTGGAGGGCCAGGGATGTAAGGAGAGAAGGAGTTTTTAATGAGACGTATGGAACTAATTTATTTCATCGTTTGAGAATTTATGGAAAGGAAAAGAAAATTAGTAAAAGGACTTTCTTCTTTTCTATTTTAGTTCAGAAGAAAATGGAATACATACATACATACATACCTTTTCGTCATTAAGATTTAAGAAGGTAAGGTGATTGAAATTAAGAGTAAAGTTGGTATTCAAGAATTATTTATTTTATTCATCTTTCATTGTTGGAGATCGAGAGAAAGATAAGAGGTATGTTCCCTTCCTTAAAAGACTCCTGAGCAACATTTTCTTTTATTTTCTCAGTACAAGTAAACTTTAAGACAAAGGCACAGGGAACGGGTGGATGCTGTTGGTGGAAGAATGGGAAGGGAATGATGAATGTCGGTTGGATGAAGGAGAGAGGGAGCCATGTAGTAAGTAGGCGACGGTGTCGCTCCTGGCGGCTATAACCACTTCTCTGCTCTTATCTGCTCTGCTACTACCATTCCTTCGATTTGAAATCATACATCCTACACAATCATAGTGTGTCTCCATCTTAACTGCAAATTTGAAAATTAGTACACGCCTCCCTTATAAGTTTAATTTCGTGGCCTCATGGGGAAACAACTTTTTCACCAGCAACTGCAAATCTTGGACAAAGGGTGAGCCTTCCATCAAGTCCTCGTTTCATATGCAATGCAATAAATCATCCACCACCATGTTAGTCGACCTATTTCAGTTTATACTCCATTCTTTCTCTTTCTAAAGTTGACAATTGTCCCATTTTTTTTATTTTTTATTTTTTTGATTAGAGAAACTAAACCCTACGCCTAGAAGGATTAAACATAATGAGATACAGCCCATTCGATTTATTCATCGCCACCACTAATCTCCAACAATCACCTAACGTTCGGTACAAATCAAAGTTTTGACTGTACATACTCAGAATAGATGGAAGAAGAATAAAAAAATAAGAACTGATGGTCCCAGGCACTTGAAGCATACTGTTTTTCTTAGTCATTCTTTATTTTAAAGTATCTCTTTGTTTTAGAATAAGTGAATCTAGAATTAGTTTTTTCTGCTACCATGAGTACCAAAGTTCATACATCACTATCAACAATATGCATTAGCAAAAAATAGATAACATAAGAGTGAAAACAAAATGGAGGAGATATAGCAAATAATACAATCAAGTACACTAAAAAAGTTTATCAAAACAAAAATACAAATTGAAGAAGGTATAGCAAACAAGCATGTATGACAATGCCAAAAGCTGAAGCCAGGATCCATAGTATGTCTAATAGCATGCATGAGGATGTCACAATAAATCTTAATTTCATGAAATCGCTTATAGCCGAGGCTCCTTTTAATCATCATAAGAAAAGAACAGAACTAAACAGTTCGGAAGGAAGAAACTGTATACTGTAATCTATAAAACAATGCAAAGCTTTTTAGCCAATATTACTTGGATTATTTCTTTTTTTTCTTAAATTAGATTTTAACAGTTATTATTGGGAACCAGAAGATAATATAACGTCATCGAAACAGACCTTTAAAAAAATGAGATCAAAACAAAAATTTCAAAGTTGTTTTCAAAAAAATTAATTGATAATTTTCTTATTTCTATTTGAAACTAGTAATATGATAAGATTCAAAATCGAGACAAACAAAGGACACGCTAGCGAAATAAATTCTCACTAAACTAACTACAAAAATGTAGTACAAATATAAAATCTCCAATTCCCAAAACACGAGCTAAAGCTACGTAATGGAACACATAAGGCTCCTAAGCAGGTAGTCTGATTCGTATTATCAATCCTCCTCCTCAGCCTCATTCTCGGCAATGTTGAAGTACCTTAATTCATAAACATTTCGATCCTTATTGGACGCTATTACCCTGAGCCAATCTCGCACGTTGTTTTTCTTCAAGTATTTCTTTGTCAAATACTTCAAATACCTAAATGGCACAAGCATATACATCTATATGAGTGATAGGAAACACAAGTGAAGAAGAACATTTTTTGAGTTTGCTAGTAGAAGATTGTGGGGAAAATTGATGTGATTATTTTATTTTCTTAGGCACAAGCATATACATCTATACAGCGATAGGAAACACAAGTGAAGAAGAACATTTTTTGAGTTTGATAGTAGAAGATTGCGGGGAAAATTGATGTGATTATTTTATTTTCTTAGGAATCAATGTGTTCTGTTCAAAGTATATCCATGAATGAAGAAAGTATAATTTTAATATACCAGCAGTTTGCTAAACCTAAACATCATTGCACATCTCTGGCTAAAAACTGCATTCTTGTACCAAGAAAGTATCTACTTTATACACACTACACCCTATACATTTAGTACAACAATCCATTCCTAACTCTAAAAATTTTACTTGTTACCTCCAACTTTCTCATTAGCTATGTATCTATATAGTAAAATCATACACTCTAGTTGTCTCCCTGTATCTATAAATCTCTAGTCCAATACATTACTAAAGAAATTTCAGAACAAACTAGGAGAACAATTAGGAATAAAAGAAGAGAAAAATGGAAGCTAAGCCATGAATGGAGGGTATTGTCACCTTGTAGATTAACAATGTTTCAAATATCGGAACATCTGAATGCATTAGCTTAAAGAAGCAACAAGCAAATGCCAGAATGTCAGTCCCATTTCATTATTGGCAACGTACAGCACTAAAACACTATGATAAGAGTGCATCAGAGACTCTAATTTGTTGCCTTAGAGAAGCCTAGATAAATTTCTTAGAAATGCAAAAAACTGTTACCCATCATAACCCCTGATAACATAACATGAATACCAGGGTAAGCTATAAGAAACCTTCAACAAACTTTACTTAATTCAGTTACTCCGTATAAAAAAAACACTCCCTATGACGAACGCACAGACATATACTGAATTTTCACATACACATTTCACTATTTATCAATCTATTAGCATTTCATCAATGTTTATGTAAATATGAATCGACATAAACACATACACGAAATCATTAATATCAACGAATCAAACTATTAGAAACATACACAAATGCACATAACTGATATCTAAACAATTTTATATTCATAAAATGACCACTTTTGACAATGAGAAAACTAAATTCATAAAAGCTAGCAAAGGTAAATACCTCTTGCTGAAGTTGGAGTCGGATGTGACGGTAATTTTGCTCTTTTCACGAGTAACGATGACGGAATCGCCGAATGCACCGGCCTTGCCGCCGACTTTGATACGTTCCTGGAGAAACTTTTCGAGTGAAGCAATCTCCATGATCTTATCCTCCACCGGCTTCCCACAGTCGATCGTGAAAGTTGATCCTTTCTTCTTTCCACCCTTCACTGCACCAGCACGACTCATCTTTTTTCTGCGGCAACAATCAAATTGAATTTCATTTTCCATAAACACAAACAATCAGTACATAACATTAATAGATTAATGTGCATTGTGCGGCGATTTACCTAAGATTCAAACGGAAGAGAAGTAGAAACCACAGAGCTGCTGCAGGAACAAGTATCGATTCGCAGGTTTTTTATGAAGTTATATATCTCTCGCAAAACCCTAGCATAAGGCCCAAATGTATGAAGAATAGACTGATACTTCCAGAATTTTAAAACTATAACCAAAATGTATTGTCGGCCCAACCCAGTATTTAATATATGCGAACAACAACTACCTGGGGGGAAAAAACATTCAATTGACTTTTTTCTTTTAATTTTATTGAGGTATATACTCACACGTTTACACTCATAACACTATCAACAAAACTAAAACCCCTAAATTCTTCGATTTTCAGAAAAAGATAGTTAATTGGCTTTTTTACTCCATGTGTTTCAAAAAAAAATAAATTATATATATATATATATATATATATATATATATATATATATATAAACTTGTGGCAAATATTAATATTACATATTTAATTAAGAATTACATATATAAATAATAACTTTTTTCATCAAATTTATAATAAATGTTCAATTAAAGATGAGATAAAAAAATTATAATGATAAATTTTACAAAATATAGTATTATAACAAAAAAAATTATGCAAATATTATTCTTCTTTTAAAAAAAAAAACTTATTCGACCTGACTGTTGGCCCAACTGTAATTATCAACTACCTTATGTAAAAAATGAATAGGTAATTTGCAAGATAGTTTGTGAGTGTGTGCGTAAATATTTAGACAGCGACGTCCTATATAACTAAAAAAGATTATTCTCAAAAGTTAATTTTTTTTTAAACAAAAAGTAACAATTATATATTTTTTAGAGGAGATGGGAGGAGAGCAGTACTCGCCTTACATCAGACAGATTCACGTTAAAAAAAGGTAAGAAGGAGAAATGCAGAATTATGAGAGAGTAAATAAATGAGAGAGAATAAATAAATATCAAAAAGAACAAGGGATTTTATTAGGGTTGACGTTGTGCATGATTGTTTGTCTCAATATGTTCATGAATTTGTAGAATGAAGTTGAATACAAATGAATATTTTTTTAATTTCTTTTAATTTTTTTGAAAGTAATAGATAAACTTGTGGAATAATAAAAAAAAATCTCAAGAATACAGTGTGTAGAAAATAAATTATAACAATCAATAAATACTTATTTTTGTTAATTTTTGAATTTGTAATACAACTTTGTAATCAAAACTGTAGATATCAACTTTTTTAACTTTGTTATAAAGAACAGTTTCTAAAAACTGTTCTTGATAAACAAGTTATACTCTAAAATATAAATCATATCTTCTCAATTTTTACAAATTTACTACTCAGTATCTCTCTCAATATCTATCTCTAAATCTCCTTATACAACTATTTTATACAACTGTGTATTCTCTTGGCACTCGATTACCTTAGCATATACAATTACATATTTTATACAACTATTTTATACAACTGTGTATTCTCTTGGCACTCGATTACCTTAGCATATACAATTACATATTATATTCACTGTATTCGTAACCAATATAGCTTCTATCAAATTAGAATGATTTTGTATAATATTACAAATAAGAAAGGAAACTATTCATAAATTAATTCTAATTGTTGCGTTAACTTCAAAATCTATTCAGATTAGGGTTTGTTGCGTCTGGTCTTTCTTTCCTTCTGAAACCCTGTCAAATAAACTATTTTTATGCTTCGACCAGCTTCCTTTTTCTAATTTCAGAATCGATTTAGGAGTTTGTTGCATTTTAGCCAGTCACATGTCATCTTTAATATTCTTTGAAAACTTTATATCTACTGAGGAAACAAAATCATCTTTTGATTGAGTGCTTTGCGATTTATCATCTGATTATCTACTAATGTACATTTTACACAATCAAATGATAATATTAGACAAAATCAGTTGTAGTTTATCTGCTGATGTTTATATAACACATTAGCAGTTTTTAGTACAATCTCAAATATAACAATTCTAAGTATTATAAATCATCATCAAATGTTATAATTCATAACAATGATGTAAGGTGGGTGGCCTATCAATATTACTAAATATTTTTTCGTATTGTAATGAAAACTTTTTAAAAATGTATCGATATTATTTGATATCATAATCTGATCAAATTATTATTTTTCAAAAATTATATAGCATAACAATGAATATATAACCTTCCTTTTGATGCATTTATACCTATATATTACAGGAATAAGAGACTAAATGTATGGTATGTATGTACGTAAGTAAAATTTTAAAAAATAAAAGTAAAAAGCCTAAAATAATTTTATAATAGAGTACAGGAGAACTCTAATTTTACAAGATAATGAATAATATATTAATTTTGTCTTATAATCTCAAGTCCTACATAGAGTCCTAAGAGAACTCTAATTTCATAATATAGTGATTAATATATTAAAATTGTCTTATAATAATTTTAACCAACTAATTATCCAAATAATTTATGTATGGTGTAATTTAATCTAAACTTTTAATTAACTAAAAAATACAAACACATGTTTAATTAACACAATATGTTTCATTTTAAAATATATTATTTATATAATTTAAAAAATGTCAGAAAAAATTAATTTGCTAAAAATATTCAAATTAACATGCATGTGCTGTATACGAGTTCTGTAACTTAATAAATACCTTGAGCCGAATATGTTCGTTGTCACTATTCAATTTATATTTAAGAATTTGATTGAAATTTAAATTGAAAAAATAGATAATAAAATATTTCGTCATATAACTAACTTAAAAATAATGTAAGTAATCCTTAATTTTATTTTTTAAAAAAATATAAATTTAAAATAAAAATAAAAATATTTAATAATACAATTTGTGTTGTGTATGAGTTTCGGACTAGTTCTTATAATATGATATCCATTCTTGTGATCCCCACCGCAAAAAAAAAAAGTAAAATAACGATAATAGTGATTAGAAGAAACTGAACAGTGAACCAACAAGATTACGATATGTATAAATTTTAGTACAAATAAAAATCTATTTATGCAAAAATTATGTTTAATTAAAATATATCTAATTGTTATCATCATTATACACCAACTACCGAAGTAACTCCCTTAGCCGCCATGTGCGCTCTAATAGTAATAATAATTATTATTATTATAAGAAATTGCAATCCCTTGTCATATCCTTGTAATTATTTAAGCTAATTACGTCCCATTTGTAATAAAAAAAACATCAATTTTCCCTGTAAACTGAAATGATAGAACAAATTACTGAATTTTCACTCGATTATAACCAGATATTAATAATTTAAAAAGAAAATGAAGAAAAAGACCTTATACATAGATTTAATATTTTCGCTGTATTCATATAGGAAATAGAAACATAGAATCGAAATTTTAACTGAAGTACAAAATATCAATTACTAATCAACAGACTCGTAACGTGCCAAGATGTAATAACGAAAATATTTAACCTGTCAAGAACCATAAAGCTAGTTAATTTTTCCATAAAGGAGTAGATTTAAGATCTATCCATTTTTTACGAAATGGTGTCCAAAGATAAAAAGAGCATATTATCAAAACCGGAGTTACAAATATATGGAGGCGGAGAAGGCAAGGACTAGGATTCAAATATAGAAACTCACAGCTCAGAATATCCCAAGAAGCTCAATAGTTTTATGTACTTGGACCATCCACGGTAATGGAGGCCTAGGAGATTACAAGTAATTTTGCCAACAAGTGACATTATTATTAGTTTTCTTTAATCTCCACGACAAAGGAACCAGAGGAAAGCCAAATCCCATGACACAACAAGGTGGCAGCCAAAATAGATCGTTTTTAGAGCCACATATTAGTCTCGGTGTCTGCCAGTAATTAACATTTGCAAACATTGCTTATCATTACCAAGCACATATAATGTCTGAATTTCAGTCATAGCAATGATAGTTTCTTTCAATAGAACAGAACAAGTCTATCATCGATGTTGAGATGGCATCCTCTCAGATCCGTGCCGCTGGCGAAAGCTTGTGGACCTGATGTTTTCAGATCCACCTCCAAGCTGATGAACTGGCCCCCATATGGGATCTCTGTCAACTTGGCTCATAGGGAACGCTGGGAAGTGTTCTCTGTCCCATGTATGGAAGCGATTGGGCTGATGATTTTCTGCTTCTGAGAAGTTTCTACCTGCTGATGAGCTTGATGGAAAGAAGTAGAAGCCACTAGCCTGATCAGATGATGAAGCAACTGGCCCAACTTGACCCAAGCTCCTTTGACCATTCGATCTTCGAGCGTTGGGCATGACTGGTGTACGCATGGCTTGTGAATTGCTGGGTGGATGCTGAAAATATGCCTGGAGAGCCTGCACACGGTCTCGGGCCCGAGCAGCACTTCCAGGATAAGGAGGAATCATCGAGGCAGCAACAGGGCTCCCAGCTCTAGCACTAGAACTATACAATTTTACAGGAAATCAATGTCACAAAAGAAAAGAAGGGGCAGACAAAAAAAATGTAAAGATCTGAGGTAGCAGGGTCATAGAGGGTACTAAGGAGATACTACCGTGTTTAGATTTTAAGCACCAAATTAGTAAATTTGACCTAACACTCATCCTTGGCCTTACTATAAATATAAATAATTTCTCAAGTTAAAAAGTAAAAGAAAAAAAAAAGAATTTGAATAGCATAATCTGTTTTTTCTCAGCTTTGATTAGAAACTCACAAGCAAAAAGAAAGAGAGAAAAACATACGTGCTGGTGTACACAACACACTCCATTTTCTACTTTCTCGTCTACTCTTTTAATCTTTTTGTTCTTCAAGAGCAAACATCTCAATTTGGTTGTGTGGCTTTTTAAATGTTAGGTAGAAGGTATAGGGTAAATGCCTGAAACTGAAAGTTACGTTTGACCAGATCCACATAAGCATCCTCTAGTTTAATTCAAACTGGATATATGATTGGTCTTTATAGATTACGTGGTAGTTGATTACTGGCATTCAATACTCACACAAAATACTCTGCTATGCACCATTTCACACAGAAACAACATACAACTATGTAATACTGCCTTACCCATGACCAACAAGGAATGGATGCACAAAAGATCCTGATCTTGGAATTTCAGAATTGGTTCGATTTGCTCTCTGAGTCATTGATGGTACTGACTGTTGATCAAGACCAGCTACGCGACTGCTTGCTGTAGGGAAGAGAGATGAGTGCTGCTCCCAACTGTGATAGTGGACATCCACAGAGGGAAAAGCATAGGAACTGGGTATCTCAGTTGAAGCTGACTGGCTGTTCCAGTGACTGTTAAAATTAGAACCATCAGAGGCAATCCCACTGGAATTTGAAGACGAGTGCGGAATTGGTCCGAAATACGCAACATATGGACAAGGATGAGAAGCAGATGATACAGCTGTATGCTCGGGAAATATAGCATGTTGTCCAAGGAGATCATGATCTGGAAAAAAGAAAAGCAGGCTCCTGCTATTAGTTTAGGTTGCAGAGAGTATAACAAGTTACAGAGAGAGAGAGAGAGAGAATCTTACATGCAGTTGAGGAGAGTTCACTTTCACTGCAAATACAGAAAAACAGCATGTTAGTGGAAGAAATATGAATTTGGACAAAGAAGAAGAATGTGCCTTTCGGTTAAAATTAGATGGGAAAATGGAGCATTAATAAACTACTACTGAATAACTAAAAAGTTACCCTACACAAAATTAAGATGAGAAAGAACAACATTGTGAAATGCTTTAGCCCCCATATCTTGCCAAATGAAGAACAGAGGGGCATAGAGTAGAACATTGGTTGATGCTGATTTCCCAATGCCCGTGGCCATATTTGCTTAAAAAATCCTTCTCATAAGAGTATGAACTGCTATCTTTTAGTCTCATAGCCGATTATTTACCTCTGAAATGCTTTGCAAAATATCAAATACTAAGTTATTAAGGTAATCCGTGGATAATTGAACGTATGTGTTGGTAACTTGGATCAAGTAACCGATCCATTAAAAGAATCAGTGATGATTGCTACCATATATTCGAGGAGAACTTATCCACAACACTTAGGAAACAGATCCACTTGAGCTACCATCAGCAGCCAAACAAGTCAAGCATAATACAATCTTCCATCTGAGCCTGGGTCATTATTGAAATGGCTTCACTACTCATTTATAAGAACCTCTAGTCCAGAATGCTATGCAGCTGAGAATTCTAACGAAACAGACCAAATAACAGCAAAACTTCTCGAACAATCTCAGTTATTCAAACTGTCTTACAACCCATTTAATAAGACCAAGAAAACAAAAAGAATCACAAGACACAATATAAGACACAGAAAACAAGAATACTAATGCCAGTAAATGAACACTTTTATCCATTAGTATTTGAGTGTTGAAGCGTGATCAGACTCAATTCAGATGATAGTGGTACTTAATGCAAATGGCATCTCACATTAGTCTTGTACTTCAACATGAACCAAGTTTTCTAGTAATTCATTAAAATAAAAAGGATATATTGCATTAATGCATTATTTACACAAATTTGCAATAGTTAAAAATTATAATGATTCACTAACATGTTTTTAGTGAACCACATAAACTATTTATCTTGTGTGCTTCTATTCCTAATTTGTTATTCTGTCGTTTTTCACTGCATTATCATTTGCCACAAATGGTTTCAGAGATAGGGCTTTCAAACTAATTCAATATGTTTTTTCTTCAAAGTAAGAGATGTCACGAACAATCAAAAATTGCAGAAAGAAACATTCACGAGTCACAACTACGAGTGACGGAAAATGCAAAATGTAAGACTGTACTACAGGAGAAATAAAAAACAAAAGAAACTATGGAGGCTAACTAAAAATTTCTGGATATAAAAGCAATCATGTAATCAGATTGTGTTGATCATTGGGGATGGCCTTCAACAACAGGATGGCAATCACAAATAATTGACTAAATAGGAATAGCTGAACACCCTCTTGTTTTCACATTTTTTTAATGAAAAAATAATTTAATATGAACATAATGTGTAGGTGAGTAAATCTATAACGGATAAATTGAACTATTAAATGCAGCATATTTATAACCCAGTTGCAATCTATGAAAATGGAATTTTGATGATCCAGTTGTTCCTTGATCTTCTTATTTACTTTGCCAGAGGGGGCAAACAACTTCATTATGGAAATAAAAACACAACTTGAAAACTGCTATACCGGGGAAGATCAGCCTGTTATCCCTTGAGTAACTTTTATCCATTGAGCGACGGCCCTTCCCGGGGAGACTTAATTCATTCTGAATTAAAGAATTCGGAATAAAACAAAAAAAATAAAAGGGCTCACTTTGACTGCTAAGAGTAGGCAACAATAACATAGTCATCTATATACTAATCGATGCCAGGGAAAAAGAACAGAATGGGGGAAAGAATTAAATATTAAAAATTAAAATAATTAGTTTTAAAAAACCCTTCTTCAGATGCTTTGTTGTGGACAGCAGGGTAAAAAGGGGGGGAAGGGGCACATAAAAGAATACGAAGTAAGAGTGATTCTAGAAATAGAACATCAAAAATCAATGGAAAGATCTAAAGGGTACCGTTATAACTGAAAATAATAATAATGAAGAAAATGTATAAATCGTGGCAAGCCTAAATACTTGAAGACCAATTGTAGGTTGACTCTATAGTCTACTCCAATATATTCAGTTGAATGAGAACAAGATTAAGCATATCAACTTTGGGATGAAAAACTAATTGGCAAGCAAAACTATTTTTACAACAGTGCTTAATGATTTTGTGAAGATCAGAATGCTCCACATCCGTAGAACACTTGGATACTTCAGTTATCAAGTCATAGCAACAAAGAAAAATTGAAAATGTAGATCAATATGCTTATGTATATTATTAAAGACACAGAAGTGCTCATGCACAAACACACATATAGAAAGAGAGAGGGCTGATCCACAGCAATTGTTTGCTGAAGTTGGTTCCAGCAACCCAATCCATAGCCACCTGTCTTCATATGGATGATTGATCCCCCTTTTCGCACTAATTTAGAGCTATAGCTTTCAAATTGTTGCCACCCACCTTCAAAAGCCGATCCAAGCAACTCTTTGCCCTGGATCGGCTATATATATAATTATATATAATATAATTCAGAAACAAACAATAGAGATAAACACTCAATTTATAATTTCCTCTATCTAGCACAGGGTTATGAAGAACAAATTGCATAAAAAGGAACGCTCTTCATTTCACAGCACAAGTCCTAAGTAAAGAGGAAAGAACAAACGATAAAGAAGAAACACAGGTCCACCAAAAGGGGGACTACTCCATCTACTGTTTATGAATTGAACCTTAAAACTAGGTCTCAACACTTCAAGCATACTCATTAAGCGAAGACATCAAAAACACTAACCTCGTCAGTTTTAAGAATTAGGTTTAGACCACATTGACATTATCTTGAAGACTAATAAGAGATAAGTTTGACTACAAGGACTTCAGCATTATCAAGTTAAAGACGCAACATAATATAACAAAAAGAAATATAAAGGTGAAGATTTATCTTACTCAAAGGATGATGGAAGTCGTGTTAATCCACTGAAGGGACACCAATGAACACCAAAGGACTGCAAAATTCACAATTAAAAAACAAAAATTGTCAGCGACAGTTAAAGATAAAATATTCTCCATTCCAAAATTAAAGATACGTTTTTATTTTTAAGTCAAACTGTGATATATTAAACTTTAAATTAGTGTCAATTTAGTTGATTTTACTTGATACATTTATCATAATATCATAGTTTGTGATAAAACCTCTAATCACAACATAATTTGCATTTAGAATTCTCATATATTATATTACTTGTGATGTTCAAAATGCCGTGGTTCGACTCCAAAAAAAAAACGAATCTCTATCTCTGGGATGGAAGGAGTATTCTCTGCACATTATTCAGAAAATCACACGAATGGTGAACAAAAGAAGTTTTTAAAACACATTTCAGATAAAAAGGAGAGCCATATATTGCAGCACTGACATTTCAGGTAATAATTACCAAACCCCCAGTGGCTGATCTTTAAATTATATAAATCAAGTTAAGTAATAGAAAATACAGGTAGAAATCTTGAATAGATGGACACCAAAATGATCTGTGAAGTACGTTAACAGCCATCAACTTAACTTCCAATATGACAAGTTTGAGACGCCAGTGTGAGTATACCATGTTTCAAATTATTTACGTTAACAGCCATCAACTTAACTTCCAATATGAGAAGTTTGAGACACCAATGTGAGTATACCATGTTTCAAATTATTTCCGTGAAGCTCCTATTGTAAATAACATAAACAAATAAATAGATAAAAAATAGTTCTGGCATAAAAGCGATAGCAAGAGGACAGGCAGTATGCGCTACAAAACAATGAGTAAATAAGTATTTGTACAACCCTCCTTCCAATGGTAAATCAACACTGTATTTTAAATACAATATAGTTCCCAAGTTATGATAAAATTGATCTCTTCTTGCCTTCACTTTTTCTTTTTCTACTTCTTGAACAAGAAATTTCACAATGTTAAATGTGACACTTTAAGGGTTCTCAACGTGTATCTCAAACAAAATAAAGATGAGCCTAAGTCCAACATTATAGGAAGGGCTGCTTATCGAGGCAGTGGAATTATTTTCACTCATTAATGTATCAGACAGACGGGCGCAAACACACGCTAGCAATGTTGTATGTTCTAAAGTGGCACAAACCCAATTCATACATATTTATGAGGCCTCTCCCCATAGATCTAGTCCCAGGACGAATGCCCATTCATTTTAATACTTCACATGATGTCCTGGGTGAAGAAGCTAATCAAAGTTCTCTATAACAAGTAAAACCATGAAAGCATTCCAAAAAACTTGAAAACTTTAGATACGGCAATTTTCTTAAAAATTATTTTAGCCAAATGTAAGAAAGATATTTCACAGGTTTTTAACTCAATAGGGCATCACTGTTAGCTTCTACAGAATATGACGTATTTGTGAAAAAGATAAGTCCTGCAAGGGATTAACTAGCAACATAGGTATATATGATATACCTAAGAAAAAATCCTATAAAATATTAATGCAACTCTAAACAGAAGGCAAAGAATGTTTTGTTAATGAATGTGGGAAACATCAAGAGGATACCACTAGAATCATTGGGTGCAATAACATTTCAAAAGTAAGAAATAACAATTGCTACATGTATCAACCAAATGAAGTGATCAGCCACTCTTCTTTTTTAAGATGACAAAGAATCCAAAATATAATCAGAGTCAACCACACCAACAGAAATAGAATGAATGGTTGAAATAAAAATCCATGAGAGGAATAATAACACAAAAGGCTCAATCTCCAAGAGCTTATATCAAGTGCTAATAGGCCTCTTAACAAGTGTCGCAATTAGTTATTTAGTTGCATACAAAACTCCGCTAAAAGAAAATTATGTACTTGGTACCTAGTGGTGCCTGGTTTGCTGTGTTTTGTATACACCTAGTGTTCGAAATAGCATACACCCAAAGGAGGCTGTGGGTTCGTCCATTATCAAATGCATCGTATGGTCAGAAAGATATGGAAAGAGAAGCTAACTAAGACACTTATCAAACTCTAATAGAGGAAGTGGAGAAAATGTCAATAAATTTCTTTACCATTTCAGAGTAGCTAAGATCATAAAGATCCTCGTCATGAGCCCAGTCCTCCATGTTGAATTCAGTATATGGACGACAACCATTTGCATAAAGCCATTGACCCTTCTCAATTTTGCGGCAGTTGGGACATTGCATTGTTCCCTTTACATTAAATGCCGAGCCAATGCAATCTGCAGGTAAATCTAAAAACATTAAACAAGATAAAGACGAGAAAGAAAATGAAACAATCAAGATATTTACAAATGGTACTATCAATGAAAAGAGTAGCCAGTATACAAATGACATGAAATATGCACCAAATGCATTTTAATTCGTTTTTAGAAATCAAAAGGCTTGCACTCTGAAAGGATGTTTCATCCGCTGCACAACAACAAAGTGACATATGGGTTGATGACATGCATTTTATTCACTAACAAATCATTCATAGAACATTTTGATGCCATCTAGGATCATTCAAAAACCAGACTAAGAGATAATATCCAACAAAATTGCTTTGTTCTTAGAATATAGAGCAAAAGTTCACGGAGCTGAATGCTGAAGTGTTTTTTTTTTCTTTTTCTTTGTTTAAATCAAATTCCAAATAGCAGATGTTACAGATTCAACTCAACTAAGTTCAGAACCAAACAAAGTGTAAAATCAAGTTCAAAAGAGACCTTAGTACAATGCACAGTGAACTTTCATTGAGTTCCATTGGGACTTTTGAAATGGATGTTGGTTAAGCTTTTAAGCTCATAAAGCTTAACATAGATTAAATCCAAAGAGGAAAGCAGAAAATTAAACCATGAGCAGAAATCAGAGATCAAATTGGGGAATCAGCAAGATTACCATTAAAACTTGGGGAACAGGTATATTGAATATGATAAGGTATACTCGTTTAGATGACTCCAATTTTGGGACAAGGGAGTAGGGCTCCCATAAATAGATGGTCTCCAATGAAGCATCAACAATCCTTGTCCTACATAATCCCACTTTGATCAACTGATGGAATTTCCATTGCAATCCACACAAATATTATTGATCAAAATTCCATCGAAGCATCAAATGATACATCAACTAACTATAGAGCTTTTTTCTTTTTTTTTTAAGTCAACAGATCACCCATAAACCCTTACTATTGTAACACAACTTCATCAATTTCCCAAACTAGCTCATAATTGAAATATTGATTAAAATTACACAATCTGATGAATTACACAATCCAATCACACACAAGCAGACAAATCAATCCAAAACTATATTCCAGAACAAACAAACGAAATCGGATCTCCATAACTTATAAATCAACATAGAGAATAATATACCTAGATGAAATTCATGACCGCATCGAAGCTTTGCCCAAGATCGATCCCCATTGTCGGCGACAACCTCGAGGCAAATAGAACACGAAACCGAGGACACTTTACCGCCTCCATCTCCATCATCTAAAAGATCAGGATCTCCCAATCCCATGATCAAACCGGGTAATTATAAATAAATATAATCAATCGCTTAGTGCTATAAAACTCTCTCAGATTTTTAGCAACAATTCAATAACTTAAGCGATTAAAGAGCTTAAATTAAATGAGATGGAGAGTGCTCTGAAATCTAGGGGTTTTTGATGAGAGAGAAAACTAGAGAGAGGACGAAAGGGCAAAGATGAGGAGGAAAACAAACTGTAGGCAGCTTTCTCTCTTCTTCTTCGCTGGTTTTCTCTTGCTTTGCTCCTGTTTCGGTCCTCAGCCGTCGGATTGGGATGGGGTGTACGGAGTAATGACTTTGAAATAAACCGCTGTCCGAAATATTGATAAAAATCCGACGGCTGAGATTATTTTCGTGTTTGCATATTGGATATGGTGACGTGCTTTGCAAAGATACTCCGGTCGGTGCAGCTTTACTGTTGCATGGCCGACCCGACTGGGGATGTAATAATTATTTATTTATTTAGCTAATAATCAAAAAAAAAAAAAAAGATTTAGCTAATTTAGGGTCTACAAGTTTTTAGGAAGTAAAAAGATTTAACTTTTTTAGCCTTTGATGCATAGTATAAATCAATGTGGCATATAATTTTTAATAAAATCAGTGTCAAAATATTAATTAAATTATATGTATAATTAGGTGAGGTGGCTTCACAAAACGGCATTTTCTTCATCATACCCTTATTATATTTTATATTTCAGTTATGCCCGTTTGAATATAATTTTATAACCTTTTTTTATCCCTGTAAATTTAATAAAACATCTACTTTATAATTATATGAAGTGTGTTTTTATGTTGATTGTATATTAAAATATTAAAATACGTAGTGTATGTAAAATTACAATAACCTAACAAATGAGTAGTTAAATTAGTCATAAATAAATAAATCGTTATATTTAATTAACAAAAGTATTATCCATAAATTCTTTGGATTTACCAAGAACACATCACACAATTCCATTTGGGACCAATTCTTTTAGTAGTTTGTTCCAATAAGTGCTAATCTTGAAGTGTGAGCTCGCATTCTATTTTCCTTTCCCTTAAAACTGTTCTAGTGCAAGTTTCCTCCCTTTAAAGACGAAAATAAAATGTTCTAATTCATTTTTATTTTCAATATATACATGATTTTATGTAATATTAGCCATAGCATTTATAAATATGGTAAGTTATCTACAAAATTATAATTTATTATTTCAACGACAGCTAAATTAATATATTTATATTATAGTTAGGATATATGAAATTTAGAAATTTGTATTAAGAATTCAATATTCACACCAGGTACCTTAATACCATATATTTAATGAGTTTGTCATATCAATTTTCAGTTTCTTCAACTGATTCGTTCAATGTACTAATAATTAGTTTTCTCTACTGTGGTTGGATTAAAGAGTAACAATAATAATTCTTGTTCTCTTTTTAGTTTGACTATACGCTATGAAACATGAATTTCATCAAGGGTTGAGGTCGACCATACGCTACTGTGGTTAGAATAAAGAGTAACAATAACAATACTTTATTTCTCTACCTTTTCATTTGATCATGCCTATGCTTCAATCTATTTTATTATCTAGATTGTGAAAAGTTAGTGTTTGAACAAATATAAGAAAACATAGCACTCCAGGAAGAGCTAGAGTTGAATTTTTTTTTACAAATATCAGTATATATGTTTAATTGAGAATTACATGTTTAAATAATAAAAAAAAATTCATAAAATTTATTATAATATTCAATTAATAAAAAAAATTAAAAAATTGCAATCATAAATTTTAAAATAAAGTATTATGCCATTATAATAAAAATTTTATATAAATATAACTATTTTTGTGAAACAAATCTCTTCTAAAAATGTAACTTATAGAAAAGACCAGCTCCATTTCGTACAATATCAACAACGATTTAATTTAGTTGTGTCACCTCCCGGTCAGACCTGTCAACAACGAGATGTGATCCTTCCACTATTATTAGTCCTTCTGACTCCATTAGCGCCTCAGCGACTTTTTCCCATGGATGGTTCTCCGTAGTATTTAAGAAGTTATATTAAAAGGGCAAAAACCTATGAAGCTATTGCAGTTGGGTAGAACAGTATGCATCCCTTTTTGCTTGATATTAATACTACCTCTATTCCACAAATCCGAGTTATATCTTATTTTATTTTATAATATTTCGTAAGATCTTAAAAGAACAAACTATGACGTAATTTAACATTTTCTATAACGACAATAACTTTTTCTTTTTTTTTTAACTCCATACCGTGAGAATATTTCTTTTTCTTTCTTTCAGTACGCTTAGAGACCCCAAAGTAGAAGCCTCTAAAATTATCTTAATAACAAAGGACAGCATCAATGAAACCAGAACGGCAGAACCTTTCCGCTCTGAAAGTTTTACAATAAATCTACGTTCAGAAGCGCAAGCCTACTTGCGACATGGAGAGTCGTTGTTGTGATTTGTATATTGAACTTGAAAGAAGTGTACTTTGTGAACCTTTAAACACAAGAAGAAAATGTGATGATATTGTTCTTTCCGCCTGGAATACTACAACGATTCCACAAGGGAACATGACCTATGCATAGTAATTCAAGCTTGCTTTCTTCTTAGCTTGAACTTGGATAATACCTTCATTAAAATCTTCATGGTTCACCTAAAACAGGAAAATTATTACTGTATTAGAACCATTCAACTCAGGAAAGAAATACAGAATTCATTTTCTCCATTATTATACTGTCTATGCCACAATGATACTTTAGTGCAATAACAATGACTTCCGCCGTTAGTGACTGGTAGCCTTTTCTTTCCTAAGAGGGATGCACAAGGTTTAGACTTTAGATCTCACAAGGAACATGAAGAAACAGATTGTCTAAAGAATCTTTTCATAAATATATTTACAATACTGAAACAAACCAAGTAAAAATTCATAAAACAAATAAAAAAGAAATTCAGTTAATTCGACTATAAAAAGGACACTTTAGACTTGTTTGGCTATATAGTGTCATAAGGGGTCCAGTTCTTGCCACCACCTTAGGGCTATATTTTCCTTGCCTAAGATGGATAAACTAGTGCCATGCATTTACCTAGGAGGAGGATAAATTAGTGCCATATATTTACTTTGGCTGACTAATTGATTAGGCTGAATTCACTTAGTGACCCTAATCCTGAGGTTGACAAAACCGTATATGCACAAACTTGCACATAGATAAAGGAGAAGGAACTGGATTTGCACAAACTTGCACACAGATAAAGGAGAAAGGACAAACCTCAGTGGCATCACGTCGAAGAGCAAGCATGCCTGCCTCCACACAAACAGCTTTCAACTGCGCCCCATTAAAATCATCTGTGGAACGAGCCAGCTCCTCAAAATTGACATCTGGGTGAACATTCATCTTTCGAGAATGGATCTACAACACAATGCAATAAAAAATAATAAGGATTACCAGTCAAAAGAAAGAATAAATATTTGTATACCCATACTAATTCACAACAACCAAAAGAATAGATTATGGCCCACACAAAAAAGTAACATTTTCCTATCTTTAATGCTTATTCGGATGTAATTGAGAATTTTTATAGGTACCAAGATATACATTAAAGGAAAAGGCTGAACAAGTATTTTGACAGTAAACCTGTAGAATTCGAGCTCTGGCTTCTTCAGTAGGATGGGGAAACTCAATTTTACGATCCAACCGCCCAGAACGCATGAGAGCAGGATCCAAAATATCAGCTCGATTAGTCGCAGCTATCACCTGCAATCATACAATCGTAGGATAAGTAGCACTCTGAAATAAAGAAAATCATGAAACCATCCTTTGTAGCTCAGAAGTAGAAGTTAACATCGTAAAGGCAATGACTACACAACCATGCCACAAATCCTAAAGCATAAGACATTGCAAAACATAATTCAAGGTCCAAAAATGGCATAGCAACAACTAAATGCCATACAGTATTAACAGCAGTCAAATACAAGAAAAATTACCTTTATTCTTTCATCACTGCTAAAACCATCTAGCTGATTGAGTAGTTCAAGCATTGTTCGTTGAACCTCTCTATCTCCACTAACTTCACTGCAAACAAAGTAATTAAGATCAACAATCCATTTTTAAAGCCCCCCCCCCCCCCCCCCCCCCCCCCCCAAACAACACACCCACCCAACAAAAATAATAAAAATACACCCACAACACACAAAAAAAGAAGAAGAAAAGACTAAAATTTCAAGAGCATGTCATTATCAACTAAAACTCAAATGGGTAGAAATATATCATACCTGTCAAATCTCTTTGTGCCAATAGCATCAATTTCATCAATAAAAATAATGCAAGGAGACTTTTCTTTAGCAAGCTGAAAAGCATCCCGAACTAGTTTTGCACCATCTCCAATGAACATCTACATTATCATGTTTTGTAAGAAAATAGGATATATAGAATATGTCAACTTTTGTAAGAAAATAGGATATATCTACATTATCATGTTTAACTTTTAAGATTTTCATTTTTGATGGGCTTACAGTTTCTTTCCTGTTTGTGCATGTGTCTGATAGGTGCCTTGCTGGGGTGCTAGTGAGTGTGCATGTATATTTATGAATTCATATACTGTTAAGATCATGCTGATATTCACATTTGAACTTAAGGGAGAAAGGAGGGGCAGGATAAGAAAGGTAGGCAGGGAAGAGAGAAATTTCTCTAATACTTCTTCATTTGATTCTTGATATTGGAACACATGAAAAGGAAAAGGATATATCTATTACTCTACATACTCAGCTACCCACTGTGCTACACCCAAAGGGTTACCCACATAAGCCATGTATGTGACACAAAAGATAAATAAAATAACAGAAGATCCTTTACAATCTAGCTGAATTTTAGGATTTCCCTAGGACTAATCCTAAATATCTAACCATACTTGATACTCCAAATTCCGAAATTCTCCTCTGCTTATTTCAAAATGATTGTGGAAAGACAAACTGGTTGACTATTAGGTGTTAATTAGTAATTACAAACTGGATCCTATATTGCACAATCCATTTTTTTCATTCTTATGTTATTGTATATTCATATAATGGACCAAACTTAACTTGCTACATGTATTTTTTCCTGCATATAATGGACCGCGCTAATTCTTTTCTCCCTTTAAGAACTAGACAAAACTCTTAAACCAGAGAAACCTCAAAAGAGAGGGATAGTTCACAGTGGAGGGGGCTCAAATTTGAAAGGGTTATTTTGTGATTGATTGTGTGGTTCAAGCAACTCTCTGTAGTAGTACCGTTAGCAACAAACTAACTATGATGAGCATGTGAGATGCGAAAAGTTAAATCTGTGGAATCCAACAAGCAGAATATTCTAAAATTCAGGTCACAATAATATATTTAACTTCTACAGTAGTTATTGCTCTATGGATCATGAATAATGTAGGAGCTAATATAGTAAAATCGAGTTCAAATTTGGAGTGCAAGGGCCATAAGAAAAGGATGTTATCTGTTCTTTGAAGACATCATTATACTAATTACCGAGATTTACAAGAGTAACTGGTTTAGAATTGTAGTTACTTCTATAAATTCTTGTGCCAACATTAACCTGATTTCCCAAATTAGTACCAGGAAATGACTATAATCCCTTTCCTCAAAGCATCGTACATTCGTACCTTCAATTAGAGAAATTCCGGGATATGATATTTATCACCTAAGTTTGTTAAAGGTCCTACAAATGGCTAACGAAGTAATGAACTTGAAATCCTGATAGCTCAGTCCTTAGGGTTTTACCACTTTTGGTGGCAACCCTGATTTTCGTTGAAGGACCTTAAGCATTAGTTTTTTTACCAATCAGGCTCTTAAAGGGAAAAAAGGGTTAGCGAAAATAGACAATAATCTTTATTTACAGGAACTAATGCTACATAAGCGAACATAAATATTATCAGTAGATTGAGCAATCCATTACAAATTCGGAATACGTTCAATTATGCAAATTTTTCAAAAATTTGTCCAACTCTTACAAGACAATTTTGCTACAGTTTTAAGTGAATATTGCCACATTCAAGATAAAACTCCAAATTCTTGAGACCATAAAGACAGGTACGAGGCATTGATTATCATCCTGAGCATTGGAGTCAGCTCCTGGTCGTCATAATATAAATTTACAAGTTCCTGTCGTAAAATTGAGTCCAGCTGACAGCATATCTTTAAACTGGATCTTGAATATTTCATTCAATGGTAACATGATCCTGAGGTATTTGTGGTACAAATGCCCAATTTGGCAAAAACTAACTGATGAAAGGAAGCAATCATTGCTAGAGCAAAAGTAAAGGGGACAACTGAATTCTAGTTAAATCAATGTCAAATACTGCCATATTTGACATGTGCCCACAAGGATTCATGGGTGATTATTTCTCCAGGTTTACCGAGCTCATACAAAAAAGCAAATCGACAGTAAAGTACATGATAGTCATGCAAGTTATTAACGTTATTGGTCAATTTTCCTGCTGCGGGGAAGCTTTAAGTTTGAAACATGAAGCTGTTTCATCACCTTCGGATTCAGATAACCTTTGGATAGTGATATTGACAATCTGAACATGTTTACCCTTATTAAGGCAAAATAAAATGTAATCTTACTCCTGTTACTGACAGGCCAAAGTTGAAACCTGAGAAGAATTTTGGGTGATTCAATGTGTTTTCCATTACTAAGATGTTTTGGTCATCCCCACAACTTCCCCCTACTCAACGCGGAGCAAAGTTCTTACCATGGAGAACAGATAAACAGAGAACTTGTGAGATGTGATGGGATGAAATACAAGAGGGTTTGTAAGCCCACGAAAAACATGCTAATATCTATCGTATTCAAATCCTAAATAGTTTATGGAGGTAATACGTTAGAACCCAGCTTAGTTTAAGATATTGTTTAGGATCCTGCTAGAGAGTCAAATTTGTTATACAGGTTATTGAAATTATCTAATAGTATTTTGACTTCTTGGCTTTCTTCTCTAAGATTGCTTTCCCCAAATTTCGATCCCCCTTCAAATGATGAATTACTTATTTATTATTCATAGAATAATTAATTGATCCCATATAGATTTCAAGTTGTATTATTTTCATCATATTAAATTTTAAATAGGGTTGTTATTATTATTATCATCCAATTAGACACTCCAAATATTAGCTTATCGGGTCTATTGAATACACTATCGTCAAACTCAATATAGCATTACACTTTTATTTACACTGGCTAATTCAAACTGAGCCACTTATCACTGATACTACAGCTAACTTCAATAAAAAAATAATTTCCAGATACTGATAATTCACCAGAGATAATGAAGATGACTAGCATGCTTGTCTCATTTGGTAAAGAGCAAAAACAAAGACGAGTCAAATGACATAAACAAATAAGAAAACAGCTAACCAAAGTTACATACCTGGACAAGTTGGGGTCCTGCTAGCTTCAGAAAAGTAGCATTTGTTTGGGCCGCACATGCACGGGCCATTAACGTTTTTCCCGTGCCAGGAGGTCCATACAAAAGCACACCTTTAGGTGGACGAACTCCTAACTTCTGAAAGCGCTCTTTGTGTGTCATTGGCAGAACAATAGCTTCAACTAGTTCTTGAATCTTTCACCAATACGACAATCAAAGAAACATGTCATACAATAAAGTCAATCTTCCAAAAATAACTTCATAGACTTGTTAAGAAAAAATGCTTGCCTGTTTCTCCAGACCACCAATGTCATTGTAGTCTTCAGTAGGTTTTTCGTCAACCTCCATAGCCTTGACTCGAGAATCATACTCCGAGGGCAGGGTATCAAGAATCAAGTAACTATCTTTGTTAACCCCAACCAAATCACCAGGCTTCAACTTATCAGGATCAACAAGACCAACAACGGGAAGGAAAATTGTCTGCAATTGAGATGCAAAAGAATAAATTGGAACAATGGTAGTCTCGTATGGAAATCAAAGAATCACTACAAGCTCAATCTAAAACTTTTAAATGTCAACTGAAACTAAGGCCATGATTCATTCTAGGCATAATGGATGTCTAGCAACCACAATTTGGCTCCTACATAGTATCATTAGTCACTTTAACAAATATACTGGTAGAAGGAAGAGATAATTATATCAATATGACAATATATATATATATATATATATCTGTGTGTGTGAGAGAGAGAGAAGAGTTTATATTATTAATAGTCAAATTTGAAATTTACAACAGTAACAGGATTGTCTGACTCATCCCATATATCAAATTCATTGCGGACAAACTTACCTTCCAAATAAAGACAACAAACGAACCAAAATCTTACCAAAAGGTGGAGAGGGAGGGGTGTTTGAAATTTCAGTATCTATTTCAAATTATAAACCTTACTTATTTCAAAGAAACAAACAATGCCAAATTGGCAAAGAGAGAAAGAAGCCAAACAAGAATAGAGAAACTAAACTAAATTACAGATCTATGTGAAGAGTAAAGTTTACCTGGCGTGTAGATGTTTTCAGCACAACACATTTTCCCTTTCTTTGTGAGTCAAGATCAATATTTGCCCCATCTTCCTCAGCCTCATCCTCTGGGTTCATTTCTAAAATCTAAAAGCACATATAAGAAGAACTTAAATATTACAGTTCGACTTCAGAACTCACCTGTTAAAAGTAAAACCAGCTAGTTCACTAGAAACCCCTACACTGGTAGTAGATTATAAATACATATATGTAGCAGGTATAAGTATATGACTTGTCCTATATCGAGTGCCTTGCAACGGTGGATCTAGCAAATAGTAACTAGAGCCAACTTTACTCACTGCCAATTGGTTTCAAAATAGAGTGCTTGAACTCCTACATCTTAGATGGATTATATTATATGTTAACATGGTGTTGGAGCTGGTCTTATTCTGGGCTACCTATGCCTCAAAATTTATACCAGATGAATATTTTATTTTCTGTTTGGTCATCCTGTCAAGATGGAGGTAGCATATATTTTGATTGTCCTCCCTCAAGAATAAGTAATAGTCCCACTCTGAAGGAAGTTGCAAAAGAACCAAAAGAAAAGTAGGTGGAAATACACATGGAAAACCTTCAACGTGTATCATATAACACTAAAAATGCACGATAATCAAGTAAGTAGAAATCAGCAACTTAAAATGCATGAAAGGTGTGCAACTATCAATTTACTATGTGCACTTATAAGCATCTAAAACATATGCAGGAGCAAGTTTTTTTTATCTCAAGTGATGTTCCTAATTATAATCTTATAGTTTATGACAAAAACCTTTGATAATTACATTCATAACTTTCATGAACCTAGAATATTCCCTGATATTGGAACGGAGGGAGTAATAGATTCCAATTAAGTGTTAGTAACATAGTAACACTTTAGGATATAAATTTTCGCTCAAAAGAATTCAGGGAACCTAGAATAATACAACTTTCATACAACTACTTGACAAGCAAATAAATAGAACAAATACATTACAACAGTACATACATGAAACAGCTAACTGAATTACCTCAACAATATTCCCAACCAAGTAAGGAAGTTGCTTGTTAAGTTTGATTTTCTCTTGATTCTCCTTTATTTTCTCCCTAAACGAATCCAGTTCCAGATTCGTCCGTTGTAACTCCTCCTATTCATCATACAGTTTTGCTTAAGAATGAAACAACATTTTAAATAAACATCGACTATAACTACATATTAGACGCATATATTTATACGTAGGTAGGTGAATTTGTATACGGGGAGATCGGAAAACCTTGAGGATGCGAATCTCATTATCGAGAAGGCGAGAAGCCCTATTTATGTCGTCGGTGGACATTGAAGCGAGCTGGTCGTCTTCGAAACTGCGGTCTTCAACCATCGGCGTCGCCATTTTTACTGATCTTCTACTCAATTACAGAATTCCGAAAAGAGAGATTATTGATGGAGGAGGACTTCACAAAATATATGATTTCAATTTCGAGAAGGAAAAATATTTCTTGTTTTTAACTGTCTTGTTCCAGAAGCAATTTGCACCGGAAAATGACTATGGGCCGAACGGTTTTTTGAACTAAAGTAAGCAGAATAGCTACTAATATATTGATGGTCTGGCCCAATTTCTTCACGTAGAGTTTTTATTTTTTAATGGGGATAAATTAAATTGAGAAAAGAGGGGGAGAGTCAAGAGTGGAAGGAGAAATTTTCTCATCATTTAGTAAGTGAGAAAAATCAATTTAGAGAAAACTAATTAATAATTCCTTTTCAATTCTCTTTAATTCATTTATTAAAAAAATTATCTTCATTTCTTTCCTATTCTTTTGTTTTTTGTTCAAAAAATTCAAAGATACCTTATGTACATTTTTTTCCTTTTATCTCTGTATAAAATCTAAAAAAGATTAACGTTAGAAGTCATTTAACCAAAGATTATTAAGGTTATTGTACGATAATCTTTTTACTTAAATTCTTAAGACTAGCTTGCTGACATGTGCACGACATGAGTTTCTTTTTCTTTTTTTTGAATTGATTAAAATTAATGAGTTTATAATATGTATTACTTTATATTTTTTTAATAATTTTTATTATATTAAATATGAGATCAACAATTCATATTTTTGTGTATACTATTATTAGTTTTATATTTATAAATTTGAAAATTGATGACTGTGTTTTTTTTAGATATGAGTTATTATTTCATTTGTTTATCTTATTGAAGTTACTTTTATATTTTTATATTTTTAAGTTATTTTAATTATTTAAAATAATTTACATGACCTAATACTACAAATATTTTACTTTATATTAATCAAAATAATTTAATAAATCTAAGTTTCTTAATTTTTTTTAGTTCTTTTTAAATAATTCTATCATGATACTCTATTTTTTGTCATATAAGTTGTTGTAATTTTTTTTTTAATTGTTGATTATCTTGTTAGTTTTTGTTCTTTTTTGTTGTGACAATTTTATTTTGAGAGATGTACATAATTTTTTTTATTGTTTTATATATATTGTAATGATCGTTGGTTGATTTTTCATTTTGATAATCAAATTATGATATGATTTTTTTCCTTTTAATTTTGATAATTAGAGATGAAATAGAATTTAAAAAATAAAATTATTTTCAAAAATGAAACGAATTTGTTGAAATATTATATATAGTAGCAGATTGATACCGACATTCTTATTGCATCTTGATCATAAACTCACGTGAGTGGTTGCTATTTTTATATTTATTAGTCAACTATGCTTTTCCCTCGTTTTTTTTGTTTAATTTATATTTAATTAATACTACTTTATATTTTATAGTACTTTCATATGGTTTTCTTGTGCAAGCATTTATGTGTGCGCACGCATTGTAGATTACTTGGTTATTTATGTGTGACATATTTTTATTTGAAATTTAATAAATTCATTTGGATTTAATGGAAAGAAAAATGTTATAAACACCGACAACTTGCTCAAATAAATGTGCACAAACATATGTGGTAAATTATCAACCACTAAAATTTTAATTATGGGTCTATAGGTTTTAATCACATCAGTTTGTCCAAATTTATTTGTATACAAGTTGATGTCCATAGTATTAGTCATAGAAGAAATTATCTATAAAATCATTAACTTCCAAAAGATAAAACAAGTTGCAATTACTGAGTTTCAATGTAATTTGCTGTAAGACACCTATCAAATTTAATACATATAATCCTAACATATTAATTAACATAGCCACAATTTAGTCAATAGAACTAATGTTTAGAATCCATCTTAAATGGAAAATGAAATAAATGAAAATCTTCCTACGAAGAACTGTATAGAAGAAAATGTTGAAAATGAATATCATATAAATGCAATTAAATTAAACTATGGATGTAAGTGAAGTACTGAACTTAAAAAGTAAAAATTTGTACTCAGAATGAAGAACATTCACTGAATTAAGACCACCACAGCCAAAAGGTATGCATTAGATTTGTTTCAAGTTCTGAGTTGAACTCATATGTGTGCTCCTTCTATTTTTTTTTGTGTACAAATTCTTGCACAAAAATTTTCACCTCCAGAAATTTATGTACTCCATCTGATCCAAAAAAGATATTTACATTTGAAAAAAAATTATTTCAAAAAAGAATTACGATTGAATTTTCTTTTTCATTTTGTTATAAATTAAAAAATTTTCAATTACAAACTTATAAATCTCACTTTAATTTAAAGATTTATAACAAATTTCATGAGAAAAATTTATTATTTGTTGATAAAAATCTCGATCAAACATATAATATTAATATTTACAAAAAAGGCAAACTTAACTATTTTTGTGAAATGGAGGGAGTAGTAAAATCTTCCTCCATCCCAGAATTAGTGATACCGTTTACAAATCCCAAATATTAGAAATTTTAATAGAAAATAACTCCCAGTTCCAAATCTAATCTTTGTCCATCCAGATGGGAAGGTTGAGAGGAAAATATTCTCATCACATTGCTCTGGTATCTAAAGACAAATAAGTACCAAGTAGCCACCATCTCCACCTCGACTGCCATCATACTTGCTACTAGCTGATCCTGCCCTGCGGCTGCTCCCACACTTCTATTGGATCCTCTCCGGCCCGTGCCACTCTCTGACAAACTTCATCATCTATACCTCGTCCCCTTTTACGTCCCAAGCACACGTTGTCTTCTATCTGAAAAATGTTAAAGATACATTAAAGAAATAACGAAAAAATTAACAAGATTTTGCAAAGATAATACAATTGACACTTATCAAGTTAAAGAAAGCTTGTGTTACCAAGGGATTAGTTGGATCCTAATCATGTCATAGCAGAGGTGATTAGCAGTACACTAGAAACGGCAGTGAAACTTCAGCAGGTTCATATGTGGCGAAAGATGCTTCCAAGTTTTCAGGGCTTCCCCTGGTTTATTTGTTCTGCAAGAACATTCAAAGGGGGCTATTTGTATCAACTGCTACCTACAGAACCTATGGTATATGAATGAAGACATAAGAAAGTCTTCCCAAACTTCAATTTGCAAGTCTGCATGTACAGACACTGTTTTTCAATGAGAAAGAGTTCCACTACAACCATAAAAAAAATTCCAATGACAGATTTGGGGCTTTATTTCCAAAAAGCCAGAAGGCACATTTATGCAAATACTTTTGGAATGAAGAGAAAATATGTTCTATTACAAATTTACAATTTTCAACAGTCAGAATGCCTCCTTTGTTGTTGGCATGACACTGTTGTCAATATTAAATTAGATATACCAAGCTTAAACTGTCAAATTGGAAATTGGCAGCTCAAGAAGATGAATTATTTAACTAAGAAAAACAATATGTGAAAACCATTTGCGCAAGACCATGAAGCAGGGATTCTTGTACAAGTGATCGAATCCCTGAATCCAATTATTAGACTCTTGGATTCTTCAAAGTTTACATGATTCTTCTAGGATTTAAGTATATGTTTTGGGGGATAAAGTAATGCAAATAGTATTAATACTCTATGCTAAACTAATAATGTTCTACAGGAAGATTACCTACGACTTTCATTTACATGTGCTGAATCTCCAAACCCCTAATTTTTCTAGATTTACCGAACTATTGAATCTCCTATGATGAATCTGAACCCAAACCCTTGCTTCTTAGGAGCCATAAAATAAAAACAAAAAATAAAAAATTATAGTTACAAAGCACATCAGCAATGAACTATTTATTGAATCATGGGGTATAAGTAGGGAACATATGCAAAACGATGACAACAAGATCACATGATAAATCTCTGGTCAGCTCGCTACCATTCTCTGTTTTATCATCATATAGATGCACTTCTACTAAAGGTGTCTCAGCCAAAGCTTAAACAACTACCCCAAGGAGAGATTCTAAATTATCTCAATCCCAGCAGCAAGTAAAGCTCAGAAAGACAAATTCTTTAGGAGCACATCGATATAAGATTTGGCTAAGAATCATCACTCCAGAGTCATTGTGTGACTTGAGCACTGGAAAATCGAAAACTTAAATTTTTCCATGAATATAACAATTGTAGTCTTGTAGATAATACTAGTTGCAAATTGCAATAACAGTGTATATTCTCTCTTATAACAATTTGACTATGCTAAGAAGCAGTGAACAACCAATAATACGAGAATAGTGATATGATGTGGTGTCATTGCTTAATCTTCGTTAAACAAATGAGATGACTTTCTCATCTTCTATTCTCTACCCAAAAATCAAAATACTAAACTAGAGAGTATTAACAACTAACCAAACAACAATATACAACATCATAATAAATATATCACTGCAATAACACGCACACGCACACCCACACACAAAAATGCACTAATTAATATAAACAACTTAGAGAGTGAAATTAGAATACCATCTTACATAGATACACATAATATGTGCCCCGCAATTCTGCAAATGAAAAATTCAACTGAAAATGGAAGTATAAGAAGTGACAGTATTCCAGAAACTGATGTTCGGTTGATGATGAAAGTAGATAGTGAAGGGAGGAGGAGGAGGTGGGGTAAGACAGAGAGAGAGGAATTGAAACCCCTGAAGCTTAAACAATAAGTGACCAACAAATGGAGATTAATATTGCAGGAGAAAGATGCAAACTTTCGAGGTTTCGAAGGAGACCATTGTACCAGTCAGCCGAACGATAAGAGATGGCGAGTGCAAATTGAGATTTGAGAGGGTTTTTTTAGGGTTTAAGAAGACTTTGAATTCGTATTGTGGCCCAAAACATTTTTAATGTTCGGCAACAACTTTTAATTTTTATATTATACTCGATAATCAATTTTAATTTGAAATGTGATTTTTTAAAACAAAGAAAAATTATTTTGTATTTCTAGATTATAATCCAACATCACAATTTATGGAATTATGGGTGTTTGGTGATAAAATTAGCGGGAGCTCCGGAACCACTTTTATGAAATATTAATATTTTCATAATTTTTTATTATTGAAATATATAACTATTAAAGTTGCCGCCCGTGTCTAACACGAACCTTTTTTTATATTACAGTTTTATTATCTTTTTTCTTAATTTTATAATATTAAATAAATATATATATTTTTATTTAAATTGGTTAAATATTTATATTGTAATTATTTTATAATAATAAAAAATTAGACAATAAATTTTATTCTATTTATATATCAGATCGACCAAGTACATATCTAGCAATATTTGAAATTTTATTAACAATATTTTAAAAAAATATAATTTTTTAAATTTATTTTGTTTGATTAGATGGTATTGTAATTTAATTTATTTTATGATTAATTACTACTAAAAATATTTTTCGTAAGAAATTTTGTTTACTTTATTCATAAAATTAATTATAAATTATTTAATTTATTTGAGAAGGGTTTTTTTTATTAGAGATGTCCTCATTTTCTATTTTTCTAATTTGTTAATTCCATTAGTTGATTTTTCCATTTTAAAAATTCATTTGCTCATGTTAAAGAGTTTTTGTTATATCAATTTTTGAAAACATTATTCACGATTAAAGATTTCAAAAGTCTATTAATTATCTAGTAACTCTAAAAGACACTTAAGTAAATTATAAAATTAGCAAAAATAAAAAATAATTGAAAAGACATAGATAAATTAAAATCAAATATTTAAAATTAAAAATAATTAAATATATACATGTAACTTGGTTGAGTTAATACACTCGGTGACACCGAGTGTACATCCATTGAGAATTCAATTTATAATGTAAAAATCAAACTGAGATGGAAAAGGTTAAGTTTTCGTAGTTATGAAGAAAAATAAAAGAAATCTCTATTTGAGTTAATAATTCAATTGTATAATACAGATTGTTATGTTTGTAAGGTTAACAAATTGTTGACGTTATAAAATATTTATTCATATCAAAGGAATTTATATGTATTTCCTTTATTCGTTGGATTCTTGTCTGTCTAAAGAAAACTTCCTTCATCTACTCAGACTGTATTTCGAAATTTATTTTTTCGTTGGAAGTGTTTTCTCACATCGATTCCTTAGGTTTCAAACTTTTCGAGAAGGAAAAACTGATAAAAAAATTTTGATCTAAAAAAAGTTAAGATTCACGCCCTTTTATTTTTAAGTTCATCACAAACTCATTAACAACTCATCCAGTCCTTATAATTTTGCATTTTGGAATTTCAATTTGAGCAGAAGCTATCTGGGTGGGCTGAGACGTGAAAATAAATGTATATATATGGTATTAAAATTACTATCACAAAAGGATTAAACATTGAATAATATTATTGGATAGTGCGATGCGTGAAACGAATGGAGACGGTAAAATAACACAAGACAGTAAGACGTCAAGCACCCTTCTACTAAAGACACAAATTTCTGTCTTTTGTACATTATTCATGATAACCCAGTTTTACAAAATGGGTCCTTCAAATATTTATACAGATACCTCAACTAAATAACACCACTTTCTAAAAATCGTTGTAAGAAAATTAATTCTTCTCGACAATGTTTCTGATGGTTTCTCCAATTTGAATAGCTTATGATTAACCCAAACACAATCAGGTTTTGATGTTTAAACTAAGAAACCAATGAAAAATTTGAAAGATAGATACCGAATAGACACAATTCAACTAATGTGAAAAACAAAGCTGTACCCTATTCTTGGAAATGGCCACGGGCGTGAAATGAGGATAGCATATATAAGCATGGCTGGGCAAACGCTTGTGGGAGGTAATCCCTTGTTCCAACTAAATCAAGCACACTAAAGTAAAAACAAATATTTTCACTAATAACATGTACACAACAGTACGATGAAATTCAAGAATGGTCGATTAGTTAATGAGGTTGAATTACCTCAAGTCTCTCATTAAAGATCACAGTACACAAGTTAAAACTTTTGTTTACCCTACAAGGAGCATAAAGTTTGCCAGCAACACGAATAATCTTGATATCTTCACAAGCTAGTAAACTATTTGTATTTCGAAATTTTGATATATAATACAAACAAATTACTTTACAGCTTCATGAAATGAAGATGCCAGAGGGTCATTAAGCAATGCCACAACTGTAAGCGGAAACCGAATGAAGGCTCTCCTGATGGCTAATCAAACAAAGAAACACAACCAAAACCAAAAGTAGAAGTGCCCCAAACCAGAAAAAAGAAATTATTTTAACAATATACCATGAAAGAACAACAATTACCTAGACAATGAAACTGCGCCAACAATCTAATATACAAAAGGAAGCCGCTTCCTAAGTGATCTCAAGAGAAATGGACTCTATTTTTAAATCTACTTTCCAATTCCAAGCTCTTTTGTAATATCTCTCGTCAGGCTAAACTGCATGGTGTTATGCCAAGGGAACAGTGTTCTAGTAACTGGAAGCTTCCTCCTAAGGTCCTGCATTAATATCAGAGTTGCAAAGAGATTAATAAATTAATGAATTTACTAATGTATTGAGCATTCTATCCAATACAAGTATTTGAAGACTGCTGATGTTCAGAAACAAACCTTAAAAGTAGTATCTGGTAAATTTGAATATGATGCCTGTATGATGCAAGGGTCAGCGACTAGTAGAAGAATAAAATAATAGCTACTTAAAAAGACACCAAAGACTTCAACCTGAAGAGACGCAAGGTACTCTGTCTCATGGTGGCGTATAATGTTGGTCAAGGAAATTGCACAATCATCAGCAGCCTTTAACAAACATAACATGGATCAGTCAAGAAATAAATGTATGGCATCAAGGATTTTGATACACAGTGAATGGTCATCTTTGGTTTGTTTTTGATTAAATTTATAGTCATAGAGAATCATGTTTATATTGCTTTGGAGGTGGTTCAGACTCATGTTTTGAGAGGAGCATTTTTTGGTAAGTTTTTTTATACTTTGGGTGTCTGGACTGGTAAATGTGAGTAATATCATTATTCATTAACATGGATGTGATGGAAAATGGGAGCGTTAGTGGAAGAAGTTTGGTTCATAGGCATATGAAGGTCATAACTCATTGCTATACTAATCATTCTATTATGAGATACTCTCGGCATCTTCGATGCATATCCTTCTATTCAAATATAATAACTTCCACACTATGTGTATGTCTAAGGAAACCTTATTGAGATACCCATCACAAATTAAAAAAGTGAAACCAAATAAGCAACAAGTAATCTTCGTCGTCTAATCAACCACATAAAGAAGAATTCCCATGGAAACAGAGTCTTGGAGGTTACCTGAATTATTGTTGAATCCTTGCATTCATGTTTTGCATCTAACTGGACATTACCTTCTTCAAAGTAGTGGGCCCCCACCTGAATAAATACAAGAAAGCACAATCATAAATTCTGCATAAACAGTTGTTTATATATAAAATCACCTGTGACACATTTCAAATGTTTAATCTACCTGCACTCTGCCTCTTATTTCCACAACTTGCAAGTCATCCTTAAACTCAATGTTCCATATTGAGCGCCAACTTCCATTACTGTGAAATATACCATAAAATACTGTTGGTGAGTGAACAGCTGAATGACAAAACTCTCTTTATTTCAAAAACAAGAGAACTAACAACCAAGAAGCTAATAACCAACATTTAAACGCTTTAAGGAAACCAGTCAACAAATTAAGGCTCCTAGACATTCACATTGTTAATTGGAGAACATTCCAGGAGAAACTATAACATGATCACCAAGGGGCAAAATAGCAGTTGACTTCATTCAATATGTCTATTTTTCTGGTGGAGGTCATCCTGAAACCATGTCGCCATTCAGCCTATGAATTTTAAATGGGTCCATGAAGGATGCAGTCAAGTCACCCATAAACACATCACATTCAATTACCAAACTCTTATGCTTTGTTGGTGCATTTAAATTTTTTTTATTTGTTTTCGGTGGGTTTGGGGAGAAGGGGGGGGGGGGGGGGGTGTTGGGGTGAGGGCTGAACAGAAAACTGTACTTGTATCCTTCACAAATAAAAATGAAAGTAGTACACAGATTGTTGCAGTTTGAACACAAATTTGAGTTAATCAACCACAGCATGACTAGTTACTAAATCTGGAACCTTCACCTACCTAAAAGAAAATTGACTTTTCACGATGCAGTATTATTGGAATAATAGAGGTGAAAAAATAACATTTACATGCAGACATAGCATGCAGAGACAAATAAAGCTATTAGGGAAATGGAGAACAATTAAGAATGTCGTCAAAGAAAGCAGGTATACTCTTAAATATAATTTCTAGAAAATTTTGCACACCAGAAATTTTGTGGACTATGTCGAGCAGCTGAAATAACTACAACGAGCTCAAAATCAGATCCAGGTTCTTCAACATCTTTTCCATTAGTACAGTAAACTGAACAAACACCTTTAGGATAAGCTTCACCAACATACTTTGCTAATTCTGCATCTACTGCACAGCTGTGATTAGAAGAAAATTTAAAAATCAATAGTACTGAAACGGATGTATGAACTGCAGAGTGAATCAACCAGGCCAACCAAACAACACATTAAATCAAACGAAAACATTAAAAGTAGCAGCTATTTTTTTAAAAATCTTTTTCTTATAATTAGATTGAACAGAAGCAAACATGCAAAGCAACCAGGCTAACATCCTTTATGTTGCCATACGAAAAATTTAGATTCTTCAATAGTCAACAACTTCTATTCATTCTCCCTGTAATTGTAATTTTTCCAATTTTATTTGATCTCCCAGTAATACTAGAGCAATTGGCACTCTAAATTAGGCTCTTCATTTTATAGCCATTCTCCAGTAGTAGTGGTTTAAGGGGGAATACTATATCAAATTAATGAACATATCCATTCTTAGAGGCATAAGAGGCATCTGCTGAGTGCTAAAAGTTTAAGCATTTAAAACATCAGGTATCTTATTACTTCACTAGAGAAATTCTAATGGCTTTCTGTTCACTGATCATTCAAAACGATATGGATGAGAGGCTTGTCAACAGAAAAAAAATGGTTTTTTTCTTTATTTTAAAATTTAAACCAATGCAATTATGGAGGCGGTAATGCTTGTAGCAGTATTTATTTTATTTTAATTCTGGAGCATGCATACAAATTTGGTCATACCATAGCTGCTCAGGCATTTACGAGTGAGATGTAAACAGCACAGACAATTCTGGAAGTAATATCATATAAATAATACTATAATAGAGAACATTCATCCTAAAGCATACCGATATTCCTCAACATAAGGGGATGGAAGTTCCTCGTCATTTGCTGGTCTCACTTCTGTACAAACCTGAACAAAATGTGCATGTCATCATGCATTATTTATGTGAAATGGAAGCACCATGTTACTATTTTGACAGTGGATCTTGACAACTACCCAGAATGACTTTCATATATACAGCATTTTTCAGATCCTTTGCATAGTTTTTACAACTTCAATGAATTCCGTGTGCAGTGCGTTACCTATCTACACGCTCATGCTATGACTGTCCAATTCTCGTTGTGCAGGTTAATGATTAAATCATACTGCTATTAATATCATTACATAAATGACATTGATGGAGGCGAAAAAAGGGCTAAAGTGCCTAAATCGCTAAAGTGGATTACATTGAAGACGGAGACAAGAAGTCCTGAAATGAAATAACAATGAAGCTACATCATGAATGAAACAAATAGCTATGTTAATATGATAAATATGTTTCTACCATAGAAAAGGCCCAAAGAGATACATGGGACAATCTATTTCAAAGTCTGGATGTAAGTATATAGGCCAGTAGATACTCTGAAAAGAAGGCTATTTGTGTAAGGTCATAACTTACTTGCTTGACATGGACAACTTTTGCAACTTGGGCAGTTCTAGGATCAAGATACTCATTAATGTTAATCTCGCTATATGGTGTTATCAGCACCTGACAACAAAATACAAAAGGAAAGAGTAAGAGAGAATTAGGAGTTCAGACTATCCTAACAAAGAAAAATAATTCCTGCTATTGAGGTAACGAATCTTATACAGCTTTATCCATCTTTGGTCTCATTGCTTGTTGTTTTGTTTGGTTCAATAACCTGTGATTATCTTTTCCGGATATTTCCAAACGAACACTTTCAACAAAATCTTTCAGTTTCTTATTTTTTTTTTGAAGTGTTTCAGTAAATTTAATACTGACGACATAAATGCAGGAAAGTTTCTTCAAAATCTTTTCAAACTCTCTCCAACTGGTGTACTTCAGAAAAATTGCTAAACCAGCCCCAATTAGGTTGCCAAGTTGAGAATCTCATATTGATGTGATGACTTATGGAATCTATGCCACACATCACCTTAAAACGAAAACTAAAGGATCGAACACTTACGAAGTAGAAAGTTGTATTTTTTAACTATAAACAGAAATGTACTTATTCAGGCAGTTAATCAAACACCATTACTAAATAAAACCAAAGCTAAAAAGGAATAATTATGACAAAAAAAGGGAATGAGTAAAGTACTAACATCGCCACTTCTATTAGGCATTTGAAGACAAATAAGGTGAGATTTGTTATAAACAGGAAATGCCTCTGAAGCCGCCATTTCATAGACATTATCATCATTCAAAATCGCTTTGACATCTGAAAACATAACATTGATCGAGAAACGTTAATGCCGTAAACAATCACACGAACAGAATAGCTGATAAACACATGTACATCAACAGATTGAACTGAAACCTTTGGCGACGTATTGGATTTCACCAGGAGGAGAATTAAGAAGGAACCACTTGGCGATCTCGACCTTCTGTTCAACAGTAATCTCGGTTTCTTCTTCATCTGCCATTGACGTAAGATCCTACCAATTTCGATTTCAGATTTATGATTCTGTAACTGTGATTGTGTTTGCGTGTGTATATATATGTGTAGGTGTTCGTCTTGTTTCTGTTGTCGTTTCAAATTTTAGAAGGAAGGTGGGGGATTCCAAGAGGTATTGGTGTGTGGAGTGCGTGAGAGAGATGATCTGTAAAGGTTTCAAGTGTGCGAGATACATCATCCATGATATTCAACAGGTGGGGACCATTTTTCAGTCTGTCCCAAATTAGAGTCTAATATAAATACCATTTTAGTTTTCACCAAAAGAAAACAATATTGTAATATTCTTGACAATATCGCATAAGATTTTTTTGCGAATTCAAATGATAAATTATTTTTAATGTCTAAATGGGTATTTAGTCAAAATTAGACCGGTTAAGAGCAATCCCACCAGTGTACCTACAAATTTTAATATAAAGATTGAGTTTGAAAAAAACACAAAAAAAAAAAAATTAAAAAATTGTACGAATATCCGTATATTGGTTCTAATTTAGAGAATATGAATAGTAGATCTTCCATTTTAATGTTATAACGTTCATATTCACTAATCTAATATAATGCTTTCTTATTCAAGTGCACATAATTCAACATACACAAAATTATTTGGTTGATTAAAATAATATATATGACAAAAAAGTAGAGTTTAAAATATTATTATTTAATATTATAAATAGTGAAATAAAAATAATGGTGGAGGTATTATAAATAAAGATTCTGTAAGATGAGTGAAAATTGTGTTTAAATATGTAAAACAGGGAATGTCTTAAACAAAACTTGTCGGAATGACATAACAGGCTATATGAAAATGTTTACGAAAGTCGGAAAGTGACTATGATGAGAAATATATATTAAAGAAAAAATATTTGCCGGCTGTTTTAATATATTACTCCCTCCGATGAAAAAAAGTGTTACATTTAGATAAAAAAAATTATTGCGAAAAAGAGTTATATTTGATTTTTTTTAATTTTACGATAAATTAAAAAAATTTCAATTACAAATTTATAAATCTCATCATAACTTAAAGAACCATAACAAATTTTATAAAAAAACTTATAATTTGTATATTTAATTTTTAATCAAAAATATAGAATTAATAATTGTCAAAAATTTAAATGTTACTCTTTTTTTAAAATAGAGGGAGTAATTAATAAATATGAAGTTGATATTTATTTGTAATCATTACAGAATATTATATGCGTGTTACAAAATATCGTCAAATATATGCAATTAGCTTGATAATAACATTTGTTTTTTGAGAGAGTAATTACTGCGGAGTATAATATATGATAATATTTAATCTCGAAAATATTTTCCTTTTCAATAGTCTGTTGCTTCTGTTTTTTCTCCATATTCGTAGGTACTTGAACAAGCTTTATTCCTTGTTCAGTCCTTTACCTTAACAATGACATCGTGCACTCCAAAATAAAATTACTACCTACATTGTAGTCCAAATCCAACTAGAATAACATCAATAACGCCTTCTCCCGCAATTACATCAATTACATCAAAATCACATTGGTAACTAAGCATTTCGTATGAATGAGACAAGAGAAATTATAATGTGACACGGAGTATTTGTTTTAAAAGATATTTTTAAGGTCAAGAAAAAAAATTAAACATTTGAGTTTTTACAAAAATTAAACTTTTAGCTAATCTGAACTGAATATTGTTCAGTGTTTTTGTTCACACTTCATTTTGTAAGAGTCAATAACATCTCGTAGTTGGTAATAATGGGAGTATATATTAGTAAGTGTAAATACCAGTTTTCTGGAACTGTGCTATGATTTAACATCAGGCGACACCCATCTCTCCAAAGTGCGCTCCGTCAAAATTTGTATTTACATTTTCACAGCAAAGGCTGAGTTAGCATAATTTCGATGATTAAGCTACGTGTGCTTCCATGAAATTTTTCCAGGCCCTTAAAGGGCCATCACCTTGCAAATTCCCAAATTTCCCCTTCACTTTGCAACTAATAAATACACCTCTAGCTGCAAAGCTCATTAGCTCAGTTGGGTCCATATAACCACGTAGCCTTGATACCATTCCACCTTCATGCGAGAAGCCCATCTTGAAATTCTGATTTGAAGAATTATTCTCAGTTGCATCTGTTTCATCTATCTTCTGTTCGGTCATAAAATCTTGGCCAACTGCTGGGTGATCATTCGAAGCACGAATGTAATGTTCCGTGCCAAGTGATTCCCAGTCCACCTGTCGTATGATTCCAGCAGCACGATCCGTGCACTGCAAGGGGTAATTCTGGGAACGTAGTGATCGTTCAACGGCTAGTCTATCAACTTGAGCTTTCAATTTCTGTAAACTATCACCAATCCTTGCTGACACAGCATCATATAACTTTCCGCGAGACAAATTTGGGTTTTCTTCCATGGCAAGTATATCTTCAAATTCAATTGGATCACCTACGAGTACGGTCACCTATCAAGTATATAGAAGAATTGTTAAATGACAATCTTTGAAATATTGTCATACAACTAGAACCAAAAACAAGAAAACTAGTTTTTAACATTTATGTGTGCTCTTTCACTTGCTCAGGAACCACAGTCCAATATATATGTAGTAACATATAAAACTAAATGTAAGTGAGCTGGAAAAAGAAGAGGATGGCTATCATTACTGCTACGGTGCTACCACTACAACTACCAAAAAAATTGTAATTAATAAATAGCCACTAATGATTGTGTGGATAATGGATGGGACACCTCTGTTATATGGTGAAACTTAGGGCAGCATAAAGGAGCATCCTTTGACAGTAATCAGAACTCTAATATCGACCGTAGAAATCTTCTTAAAACTACTTGCAACATGCACCATCTGGCATTCACATCTCTAAGAAGAACAAGCGTAGCCTACTTAATACAATGACTTGTGATTGACTTGTCCCAAACCTAGGACATTACATCAGCTTGGAATTGAGAAGCCAATTCTTTCAATTAAGACTGGAGCAATTAAAGTTAGGAACCTGGTTGACCTGACATTGCTAAAAAGAAGTCTTCCAAGTCTCTGTCAGTATAACAAGGAATGTATTGAGCATGGAAGTTCACTACTTGAGCAAGTCACTTGAGCCTAACCGTGTTGAGCCTAAGATGGATCTGGATTACAACCAAATGTTCTTAGAGAAATTAAAATAGCTAAGGACAAGGCCAACAATGTTGAGCCTATGATGGATCTGAATTATAACTGAATTTGTTTTAGACTTCAGAGAAATTTAATAGTTATTAACAAGGCATGTTCATTTTGTTGAAGGATGTGCAGACAACCAAGTCTAACTCAGGCACCCAGTTGATATGCAGCCTTTACCACAAGGTGAAATCATATCCATCGGACTACTATATCAGAAGATTTACAACCGAATATTAAACTATTAAAAATCCCCGATTGTCACTCTAGACTTTCCTAGAAGTCATTTTAACAAATGAGAGTAATTGAGTGCAGAGAAGCAGCTCCCAAGAAAGTCAACACGTGCCTTGATTCTTCAGGTTTTTTAACAGGCACTTTAAGGTACCACAATCAGATTCCCCAATGGCTTCCTAGAATTTAGCCAAACAAACATGTGTAATTATGTATTATCCTGGGAAGAACAAGTTTAAACAGAATATTTACCGTCTTCCCTATCCGGGGAAACTTTGCTCCAATGGGCATGATCTCTTGCATCCCACTGTGCACAAAAGGGACAACTATGGGGACAATGTCTGCATCCAAAACCAACCTGTTGGCATTTTATAAATATGATTGATCAGTAAAAATTGAAAAGAAATTGATAATGATCTTTTTGGTCTAAGATTACACATACATTCCGTATTTTAGACAACAAAATGACATAAGTTCCTATGATGTCACCAACACTACAACCACTACCAAATTATAGAACCACCATTGCCAGATTCATGATCAAGATCGGGGGTATCTATGTAAACCAAAAATTGTCTTTAAGAACCATTATTCGTGAAATGTATCTCTATTTTCAGATTGGAGGAAACAAGTGATAGTGGACAACAAGATCCCTAGAAACCAAATATAACACACCTGGATAACTAAGAATTTGAATTGTATGTCTTCTCAGTTTCCAACTTTTTTTTGCTTTGTGAGCACTTAAATAACTAACAATAAATTAAATAGCGAATAATCAAGCAACAAATATCTGTGCCCCATCAACAAAAAATCAAGAAGCATATGTAAGGTTGGATCCAACATAGGAAGTAGCATACACGCCACGAACATGACATGTCAACAACTCATACATATGGACATTTCGCAACTCCTCACTGCGAGTTCTATTTTCTCTCTTTCACAACAGCCCAATTTATTACTTATTATTGTCTTCGTATTTTGGTTTTTTTTTTTTCAAAGATAGAAGAGCAAATGTAGGCACTTTTTCTTTCAGGTCCTCTCCTACATTATAAATAGATTTTCCCTTGGTCTAGAAAATCGTTGCTCGCAAGTGGCAACAAAATATGAAAACGCATGCACAACAATAATTATGAGTTAAGACCTTCCAATGCCTCTTTTTGCTGATCCAATGGTCCTTCCACCATCCCGAGAACGACTGCCTTCAGGAAATATGTGAACCCAGCCTCCACGGTTCAATTTGGCAATAGCCATGTCCATCCCCTGGAGCATGTATAAACAGCATGAATCACTTTTTGAAGCCCAATGATTACACCACAGATCGATGCGAGATAAACCAAAACAGAGCAAATTTCATTTGTTAAACTAGCGGAATACAATGATAATTTCTCAAAGACAAAGCAGGATTCCGCATTTTAGAAGATTTATCTCCTAGCAGCAAAAACTTTGAAAAGGATTCTCACAGCTTTTGTCAGGCTATGGCAGTTAAAATTAAAGTAGATGTAAGTACAACTACAAAGGTTAAGATTTGTTAGTAAAAAGAAGATACTAGTTTGTTACCTTAGCTGTTTTAATGGAAGTTAAGTATTTTTCGATTAATATCAGCTAAGTACCTAATAGTGAGGTAGGAGATGCATGTTATAAATGATGTGAATGAAATCTCTCTTCTTGTCTCCCTAAAAAGGACAAACATGAATTTTTCTCCCTCCCATTTGTGTTTATCTTCTCCCCTGAGTGTTTATGCAATTTATCTAGTCTTCTTCCTATTTTCTGTGAATTCTCTGATCTGGAAAGCAAATTTACGATCCTCACAGCTTTATATTATTAAACTTGATCTACTTATTTAGAGAAAGGGTCGTATTTAATAAATAAGAGCAAAAAGGTCAGTTTTCGCAAATCAATATTGGCACATCCCCATGTGCACTACGATTATTGTGGGAGTCTAATAGAATCCGTTTTCGATCCTTACTAACTCCACATTCCAAGCCAATTGGGTTTTCCTTGTAGCTGCAGCATATATAAAATGGTGTTGATGATGACAATGTTTTTCAAACACTGTGAATTTCACCATCCCGCACGGAAAGGGTTCTCTCAAGTAAAAGCTATGTTTGTGTGATTTCAATTGGTTTTGCCATTACTGTTTGCAGCGAAGTTCTTCCACCAACAGTTTTAATATTCAAAAGTAAATTTATCCAGCTTGCATATGCTTAACAAGTTGAAATTAAAATTCATTACTGCGCATCATCGAGAAACTATGAAAATGACTACATAGCAAGAACAAAGTATAAATAAGTATTAGTTGATTCCAGCTCAATCATAAGATATCTCTTAAAAATAGTAGTGCACAACTAAAACCATGTTACTAATAACTTACCTTCTGATAAATCCCCTCACCCCGAGAAACTGGTAAGACTTTAACACACTTAAAGAAAGCCGATGTGACTGGATTGGTGAAACATCGATCACTTGCACACAGCGTCCATCTCAAGCTATGAGCGTCTAAAAGAATACTTGGAGGAATCAGTGCAGCAATAACAAGTGGGTCATCCATAGAAGCAACATGATTGCTCACCTGTAATTGGTATGGACAGAACCAATATTGGCAACCGATTAGCATATGACACGATCCAAAAGAGAGAATAGGAAGTTATAATTCACATAAAGGTCAATTTCATAAGAACAGCGCAGCTAATTCTATGAAAAATGAAATTTTTATCATCACAAAATGAACAGGGAGGCACAATTGTTGCACACCGTAATAAGGGGCTTGTTGTTTGGTCTATGCTGCAGTGCTTGATGTATCTTCTCTACACCATATACCTGTGATACAGAGAGTTTTTTTTTTTCTTCTTTACTTTTCTTTTTGATAAATTAGATATTGTTAAACAACCTGATTTTAATATAATTCAAATTACCTGGATGCTGTTAAGGCCGTGCATGAAAACATGGCAAACATTTCCGATAACAGGAACTGCCACAGCTTGAAGCATGCGAGAAAGAACCGAATCTGCTTCTGTGTCAACATCCTTGCTAACTGCAGTCACCGGATCCAAATCATGTTCAACAACATCTTCCGTCAACTACCAAAACTGCTCTTACAAGTTTAAGTTATTTCTGAATAATAAAAATTTCAAAGCAACATTAAACCACCCAGAATAGATAAGGAACTTATCTGAGTCATCTGCACAACAACCCAGCTTCAAGGGACGCAATAATTCACAGTTTATGTTATCACTAAGTACAATATGTCTTAGAAGGCAGAAGCGCAAAGCAAGACGTTTCACCTCCCTCAAGAAGTTCGGAGGTATGAGTATGTTATACAGGTCTTAAAATAGTTTACTACAGGAGGTTATGCTGTTGAGATTACGATGCGTTATACTGTATCTATAATTATATATTCCAGTTCAATAACAAGGTTCGGCCAAGATACAAGTAGCAGCATAACTCAAATCAAACAACGCAAAGCATTGATCCTTATTCGAAACAATTTTCAGTTCATCAATCTCAAACACAAACCGACAAGTGTCAATGTTACAATTAGCCATCTATTTTGCAGAATGAGATAAATCAAAATCAATTAGATAAATACCTCTCTTAAGATAAAAAGAGGTAGAAGAATGCAAGGAATCTCTGTGGAAATTCTGGATGCGCTCAAGCCAGAGTTGGAACCTGAAGGATAAATAGCCACCGGAGGAACTCGGACGGCGACGGTGACGGTCAACGACGACCCTGAAACGGTCCCTGAGTTGAAGCCGAAGAGACCTAACATTCTCCTTCCACTGATCTCCCTCTATTTCTAACGCCATTTTCCAATTAAATGTGTTCCGAAACCTGTAAAATTCTAGAGCGACACAAAACCAAAAGCTCGTGGTATTGAAGGTTTGATCCAGGCTACAGGGCTGTCTGTGGGGAAGAGTAGTAGTTCAGCGCGAGTGTACTGCATATGTTATTGCCTTATTGGTTAACCTGCACAGGGGCCAAGTATAAAATTACTTAAATGGCCTTTGCCGTCCAATCCCAAGAACTAAGATCATATGTACGCTTGTATATCACTGATGGTACTGTAATTCTGTAAATTGTTTGTTCAAGTTAATTTGACATTCGATTTCACTTTTCTTCTTTGATGTGTATGAACCAACGAAAGTAATTTGATCGATTAGTTTCTTTATTTTTTTCTCATTCTATTGCTTTTCTCCTTATTAGTTTTTCATGTACCTTTGCTCAAAGATTACGCATGAACCGATGAACTCGTACCCCTTTTTCTCGTTAATGCAATCTTCTTCTAAAATTAGTAACACATTTTTATTTTTTGAATAAAACTTACAAACTAATATAATATACGAAAATTATGAATACAAATTATATTGTGAACAAATACTTTTCATAATCTATAAAATTGTATTAACTAAAATCAATTAAATTGATACCACATTAAAATTTTAATTTAAAAAGGTTAAAAATATTTCTAATTTTGAAAAAAGATAGTAACTTGTATATCATTAATAAGTACGGATATAAGTTTGCATGTATTAGTTTTTATCAAGAAATGTAATGATCCCTTGCCAAAACTTTGTTTATAAATTTGAGAGCAAATTAACTACAATATGAATTACAACATTTGTAGCTGTTGAAAAATCAGGTGCTTCTTATCAATATGAATTTATAGTCTTTTGGGGAATAATTAAAGTGAATTTCTTTCAAAGATAAGGCGGGTTCATATATGGTTGACTTCCATCTGTACCCCCAACCTTACAAACTTTCAGTTTTTTATTCAGACAAGTGATGGCGGGCACTTCCATTAGGCTAAACTGAGGATGATCTGGAGGACATATCGCTAAACTTCCTCAATATGGCTTGTTTTAATTTGTACTCAATGTTTGCTCTGTTCTTTTTAATTAGAGTAATCATGTGTTTTCTTAAAATTTAATCTCCTTAACAAAAAGTTTACATCCTTAACAAAAACTTCAAAGAAAAAATAAAATAAAACGACTGATGGTGTATAAATTAAAACAGTTCAGCCAATTTTTTGATCCGTAAATTATGAAAAGTTGTCCTATTTTGTTGCTTACTACGTCACCTTTAAGTCCGCCGGACGAGGTGCTGTTCAATATATTCATACTTTTGTATTAATCGTGTGCACTTTGTTTGAGGGTTGTAAAAATTTTGGAGGTGTACGTGCTCTTCCACGAATTGGCCTCATATAGTCTTGTTTTCTACCATGTGTTTTGCAGACTCAAATAGCTATATATTTGCTCTCCAAATGCTTATATAGTCGATCAAATTTATTCCTACATGCTGAAATGGATGATTGATTTTGATTTTATATAATCAACTAATTTACTTTTTTTTTTTAATTTCAATATATTCAAATTGACGTCAAATATTAGTAATCTTACAGCTCGACTAGTCGACAATACAGAAGTAAATGTCATAAACTGATTTGATACTGTTGCTATGCACAAACTTAATATTTTATTAAAAAAATTTCATTTTGTACAAACTTAATATTTTATTAAAAATTTCATATTGTACAAACTTAAACGATTTGTGGCGATCATTTTGACTTTCATGTAAAAAGTTAATGCTACACCATGTAGTCTTATTCAATAGCCCTTATATCTATTAAAAATAAAATTAGGCCTTTATATATATATATATATATTTGCATTTAATTCCCGTAAATGTTCCAGTATTTCCTTTCCAAATATCATTTTATATATATGGGCCATGATTAACTCCTATTTATATGCAAAGATTGATATAAATTGCATCTCATACTCAATAAATTTCTAAAACAGAGAATTAATCAATAACCAAATATTACGTAGATATTAATAAGTTCCCCGTGTAGTCAAGAACGCAAGAGAAGCCTTCCACACCGTTTCTTGACCTTCAGATCTACCTACGACGGAGTTGCAAATACTGAAAACTTCTCCTCTTGTTTCGGTACGCCAATAATAATAATAATAAATAATGGAGGAGTAATAATAATATTAATAAATAAAAATGTCCGTTCAGATCCATCAAGATATGATATGTTTAATAGCCTCGCCCTTATAAATCAGGAGCTAAACTGTTCTGTTTATATGCCCCCTTTTTTCCGCAAATACTTAACAAATAGAATTGACATGAAGTATTCGATCGCATTTGCTTTTGTTCTTCTAGCATAACAGGGCAAACATGGTCATAAATTTATTCAATTAATTATTATAAAAGTCTCTACAGGTGTGATCGATCTTTTAACAATTTTTATTGCTTTTCCAATTACAGGGAACGAGGTCAATGTGATGGCAGATTCATGTGAAGAGACCTATAAATATGGTGGAAGTTATTGTTATGACAAGACATGTAATGAAACATGCCAACGAGAAAGGGGTCGCTCTGCTATTGGAACCTGTAAAACTACTGATATTTGCCTTTGCACCTATCCTTGTTAACCATATTAATATGTTTCTAGCCTCTATCAAATGCTCCTAGACGTTTTATATAGTCAATTTTACTCGTGAGCTGCTACTTTTACTATAGAAAAGGGCTGTACTGCTTATGGTTGTTAATCGAGGTTATTTTAGCTATTTTAAAAAAAATGAAACTCAAAATTTGGGTGTAGATACTAGAGAATTACAATAAAGCAAAACAATCTTGGTTGATCACCCTCTATTTGTTTTTATGTTTTTAGAGTGTGGGCATGTGGATTCTCCCGATCAAGAATATATTTATCCAATTACTAAAGATATTTTAAAACTTAGAATTATATTTTGTGACTCGCGTCTTTTTATGCATTCAATTGTAAAGAAATATTAGTTTTGTTAGACATATTAAGCACGGATTTTATTTTTTATAGTTCTATATTTGTATAAACTAATTATAAAAGTTAAACTAATTTATATATTTTTAATTACTGTACATAGTAATAATATTTGACTTGTCGATTTAGTTAGTTTTTTCTTTTTCAATTTTTTATAAGTATTTTTTAGATTATTCAAATGTATGTTTAATAAGTTTTTTTTGCATGTTTTCTCATAATTATATATTTTACTATATATTTTAATAAAATTTTGTTACAATAAAAACTTAACAATTTAGTACTTTATAGATAGTTATGAATTGTATACATAAAAAAGGTAAGTTCAAAAAGGATGGTGTTAAAACGTTACTCTTTCAATTCGATATTGTTGCAAAATGTGTAAATTATTCTTAAAACATTTTTGAATGACAGGAAAAGATTATTCTTCGGAAGTACTCGCCTAAATCCGGCTAACTAAACACATAATTTGATGCCTAAGACGATTTTATGCGTTTGACCATTTGTCTCTGTCTAACCCGCATTTTAGAACACTGAATTTTGTTAATCCGGAGATTTTTTGTTTATGGTTTCTCATTTTATAGAATTTTTCTTATTAATCTATGGACTTTAATTTGTTCTTCCAAAAGGAATTCAATTTTCATGATAATTTTGCGATTTAGTGGATAGAAATTTGAATGTAGATTTTTTTGAAAGACAAATCAGTTAGATTGTATAGGAAATAACTTAATATCCTTAAAAAAAGGGAAATAGTTAGTCCATTCCAAAATATGTTTCAATCCTATTACATGTGAGTTGTTGTTGTATTTTTTTTTATTTTTTCCTATTACATAAAATTTAGGTGAAAAAATATTTCACAGTTTAGTGTCAAGTCTAGTGTCAGGCATAACACCCGCCTCTCTCAAGTCGTACTGTCAATACCCACCAAGCAGCTGAACCAAGAATTTTGATTACTTAGTACTTGGGCTAAAAAAGAAAAAAATAGATACACGGCAATACCAATTGGTACTCTTAACTCATTCATCAAAAAAATGACGTTGGAGTATTCATATTACGTGGACAGAAATATGATACTCTATGAAGGAGTGCACTGGATAAACATAGAAAGATAGTGAAATTATCAAAATAAAATACACTTCCCTTATATTTATGAACATATAACGAGAGCAAAAGAGAGAAATAGAAAAAAGAAAACTGTCTTCGTCCCCCAATTTGGGGGACATAGTACTGCTCCTATTGAGATGTTTCAATATTAATTTTTATTCGAAGATGAGACCTAGTTCATGTGAAAATTAAAGGAATTCATATTTATCCTAGTTTATTCGAACATCTTTTTTCTTCGTTAGTATATATTTTCTTAAAAATAAAATTTTGTCATGTTTCTGAAATAGACAAAATCTAATTGTATCACCCTTATATTTTAACCATTCGGAATTTATAAACAAGATAGTGATGATCTTCAGCTGCATTCTATATTGAATTGGGTAATAACGTTAAAGATTCATAAATGGCAAAACATTAACGGTATAGACATTAACAGGGCAAAACGGATTTAGGGGACTTTACATTTTTAATGGGTAGGATTTGAGAACGGCTCTCATGTCTCATACTCGTCAAGTTGTCATGCCTAATGACAATGACCTCTAATCAATTAGGAGAGTTGGTTTATCTACTTTTTTAAAGTCAAAAGTTACTTTTTAGTTAAAAAATCAATTTGGATAGTTTGTTTTCAATTTTTTTAATACTTAATTTCTAACTTTTAGTCGTAATCAAAGAAATAAAAATTCTTACTTTTCAAAAAGTTGAATTTTAATTTTTCTGGAGAAATATGTTTGACTAAATGTAAAGACAATATCACCCTTGAAAAAAGATTACAATTTATCTGACAATATATATTTTAGTAATCTTACAATTATTTTAACAAAACAGTCATTCTCAACTTTATATTTTTTAAAAATTTTTAACTGAATTTTTGACTTTAAGTAAAAATTAATGAACACTGTTTAACTTAAATTTCTTTTAACTTCCAACATTTAATACAAGTTAAATTTTAACTAAAAGTCATACTAAAAAAGTAGGAAAAGAACGATCCTTTAAAGTGTTACATCTATTGTGTTTATAGTAGTAAAATATTAAGAACTTATCTATTCACACAAACAAACTCACAACAGAAATTCACAAATTAATTAAAATTTAACATATAAATAAATTTATTACTCTCTTTCTTCCTTAATCAATGAGGTCAATTAATTTCTGTCTTTTTATGTACTTTTGTGAGTTTCTCTTGTGAAATAGTTTATGTGAAAAAATTTATTTTAATATTAATCCAAGATGAAGGGCAAAATAGTAATCTGGTCTTGCAGTGTATTTAATACTATAAATACTATAATTAATTTCTCTCTATGGTTCTCCTTGTACGTTTCTTTCTCTGTTCATTTCTTCAATGTAAATGTACGTGGCATATGTGTGATCTAGTGTATAATAAGACATTTTGTTAGTAAATGAGAAACTGTCTGGTAACTTTGTATAGTATCTCGGGGTCGCAAAGAAACCAACCTCCAGCATTAACGGATTCTATGACGAAGAAATGACCTCAATTCACAGTAGAAGGAGATAGAGAGAAATCAGTAACTAAGGCAAGATACAATTGATTTAATTTAGTTTTATATAGTGTGAACGATTCGTTTTGTCAACATGCGGTCATATTATGTAAACTTAATTGAAGATCAACCGAGTCATAAAGACAGGATTTTTATATTTTATTTAACTGAGATAAATGTTTAATTTTGGTTAAGTAAATGATAAATTAATAGAGGGAAGGGGAATTTTTGAAGACAGGTAAGTGAGAATTCTAGAGCGAGAGCTTGAAGATTCCCTAATGGGGAAAAAGTAAACACTTTAGAAAATAGTAAGAAATCCTTACACTTGGCTGCAATTCATTAACGGCATTATGCAGTTCACTTCTTTAAAATAAGTTTGTCCATACATATAAGAACTTCATTACATATATACAAGTCGATTAAGACCAGATATAAATCACATGTACATATATATAAACAAGTAGATTTTATGATTATTTTCAAGCAGTTGGATAGGAAGCATCCATAGCAATACCGCAGAGCCCTCCTTTGGCAGCAACTCCCCTCTGCATCATTATGTATCCGCTCTCGCCCCAGCTCGTGCCCCAAGAATTCTTAACTAGCCAATACTTTGTACCATCGCTTGTTGTTCCATAACCAACTGCAGTGACACCGTGATCAAGGTCTGTTCCACATTCTCCTGTAAAAACCCCACTCGAGTAAAACTGGAATGCGAATCCACTTGCATCTATAGAAACTGACACAGGCTGATTGGCCACGGCCTTTAGCAGAGCTGCCTCACTGTTGGCAGGTACCTTTTCATAACCACTGATCTTGGCTGCGCTAGAAGCTTCCTCTTTAGTGTTGCAAGTTCCATCAGCTGCAGTGTAAGGGTAAGATGCTTCAAGTGCAATCCCTTTGTTCTTCACAATAAATTCAAAACCATCTTCCATGTAGCCACCCTCACAGCCTTGATCTTGCCCTGACTTGTCACAGTCGACTAGCTCTTGCTCCGAGAGTGAGATCAGTTTTCCTGTTTTGAGTTGTGTGATTCCTTCTGTGGCAGCAATGGTTGAAAATGCCCAACAGCTTCCTATTTATAATAAACAAACCTGAACTTTATTAAGCTGAAAAAACAGTAAATGGATGTCAAAATATGCAATTAATATTGATTTTCCTTACCACATTGACCTTGATCCTTGATAGGTGTAACGGCTCCCTTTTTCCTCCAATCAACGCTGGATGGCACAGCTGTCACATTTTCATACCTAAACGATGCCATCTCAGACGATTTTGTAGTAGATTTCATCTTATATCCATTTCGAGAGGCTTGAAATTCCTCATTTGTGAGGTCAGCAAACTCATTAACACTCAACTTATAAGACTTGTTTCCAGCACTGTTAAAAGATTTGATGAACTCAACATTGTCGGCAAATATCTTGGCACGCATTTCCTTCTCAGCGTTGTCCTTATACACACGCCCATAATACGCCATCCACTGCTCGTGTTTATCTAACACTGGTGCTTCAGGGAGTGTGCGGGATGTGGCCTGAGAAGCCCACATCCCTAAAACTACAAAAGCAGAAATGATGAATTTTTGTTCAACGGATAAAGCCATGGTGTATGTTATGAATATGCTTTCTGGTTACTGAATGAAGAAGAGGTACATTTTGATCCTGGAGATGTGAGGCTATTTATAGATGATGACATTAGTTGCAAAGCAAAGCAATAAGGACTAACTCCCTGGTTTGGAGGGCAAACTGTAGTGATTTGGACTTGCAAGAGCAGTGCTGTGTACGCTGCTCCATTCACGTACAGTTCAGTTTTCCTTCTCGTCTGGTTGTGTAGCTTAATGTGGGGTTATCAAAGTTAACTGCAGAGATTAGTTTGTGAGTAGTTAATATTATGTATGATACTCGGTATTAATTAATCAGTTATGCATCTTCTAGTTGACTGATGACTAGATGTATCCCAATTATAATTGGGATACAATTATGGCCACATTAATTAATATTACATTTTATCAATTTCAAATTTCATGTACTTGTTCACTTTTAAAACATCACGTGATAGTAGTAGGTGGAAAATAGGCAATCAAAGAAATAATTTTGGGGAATCATAATATTAGATGTTAACTAAAATAGAATATCGTGGTACTCCATTTGATCACTCAACTTCACCTTTGAACTTTCGAAGGAATTATCGGTTAAATATATTCCTTCTGATTTACAAAAATAACTACATTTAAATTTTTGATAACTATTAATTTTATATTCATAGCAAAATAACAAACAAAACAAAAAACCAAAAAACTCAAATGTAACTCTTTTGTAGAACAATTTTTTTTCTCCAAATATAACTCTCTCTTTTTTGTAATGGAGAGAGTAATATTTTAAATATTATTCATTTTCTACATTTTATTTTATTTGTTTGTGAAATCTTATATTTTTATTGTAAACTCTTTTACTCTTAATAATGTTAAAGTTAAACTTGTAAAGTACACAAATGTTACTTCTAAATACAGAATTTTATATTTGCATAAATTTTAAAATAATACTACGTCAAACGAAAGTTATATATCAAATTTTAAAACTTACGAATTATTACCATCAATAATCAATTAAGCACTAAAAATATTTAGCAAAAAATAATATTCCTAAAAAATATGTCTAATTTTATCTAGTGTGTAAGCACCGTTTTGATAAAAAAAGAATTTTCTCAAAATTCGTGAACTACTATCCTAAAAGAGTAGGAGGAGTTAGTTATTGAAAAAAAAATCGAACAATTATGTTATTTAGAAGAAATCTTCTACAGAGGAAAAGCCCGTTATGAATAAATGGAAAAAAAAAGATCTCCAAAAATTCTTATCTTATTTCATTCCAATGACTCACCTAGTAATCAATGGCGAAAACTCAAAAATTCCTTTCAAGATCTATATACAAGGAGGTGTTTATTTCTTACTTAATTGTTATCAAAAGTTATTTTTCATATTAAAATCACTATTTAAATAAAATATTTCTTTCTTACTTATTTACTAACTTAATATTTAACTTTAATCCAAAATTAAAGAAGTAAGTTTTTGTTATTTTTTAGATTTTAGTTATTTTGATCATTAAATTTTTTACTTTGAACAATTTTTTCATCCAAACAATTCTTAACTTATAACTTATCATATTTGTACTTCAAACAAGAAAGTAGATTTTAAATTTAATATATAAACAAAATGTAGTAAACGGACGACCAGGACCGGTAAGTTGCATTAGTGCTGACCTGATAGCTCAAGGAAGAGCCATCGTACGGTTTGCTAAAAAAACATTTACGGTGCTTGTGGATTTTGATCATTCATGTTAAGGATGTTTGAAAAATGAGTAAATCTATAGCCACACCAAAAAACACTTCCAAGGTCACGAAATGGGAATCTTTGTCGTATTATTAAAATGCATGGATTTCCAAAGAAAAATTTGGGTTGGACACGAATGTTAAACGGTAATTAGAAACCTTATCAATTAGATCATAATTGAGGGACTTTATCAACTCGACCTTTTGCTGTTTTTTGAAATTTCAAATTTTATTCATGAACTCAATTTACATTGTCTTTTTGTTGAAACTGCCTAATTGATTAAATCGACATAAATGAGAATATGGCTTTGTATCTGAATTAATGGAAACGTAGCTTAACTCAACGATTGGGAACGTGATCAATCAGGCAAAAACGAGAATGTGGCCTTGTATCTGAATTAATGAAAAAGTGGCCTAACTCAATGATTGGGAACGTGACTTTGTATCTGAATTAATGGGAATGTGGCCTAACTCAATAGTTTTCTCTTGCTTATATATAGAGGCTTATTCCAACAGTCTAGTAGATTGCAGTTTACCCTTGTTTAGCTTTTCATCCCTCGTCTTAAAATGTTCATTACAATTTTCAGTACAGTTACCTTGTTACGACTTCACTCCAGTCACTAGCTCTACCTTCGGCATCCCCCTCCTTGTAGTTAAGATAACGACTTCGGGTATGACCAGCTCCAACACCTCATGCCATAAAAAACAAATTTAAGTACCTCATGCCATAAAAAACAAATTTAAGGTGTTTATACTAATTCAAAATTTAGTGAGTTTCACACAAAATTGTACGTATAATTAGTTAACTAAATTTCCTGGTGTCTTAAAATTCAGATTAAGAAAATTGATGTTTTTAGAAGGAGGGGATAAAAATTGTAAAATTCACTCAAAATGACTAACACAAAAAAATAGAAGGAAAAATTAAAAAGTGTTTGAATTGATAACTACTTCTAAATTATAGGAATCATCCCAAATTATAGGAACGATTAGTCCAAGTCTGACATGTTGAAGAGTGAGAGATGATAATTACTTCTTTTTTTCTTACTGACACAAAAATACCATTACAATTATTAAGAGCCCAAGCTCTTAATATATAGATATATTTTGGGCGAAGTATTAACTGGATTTTGAAGGATATAGCCCAAAAAAATTCAAAAAATAGACCAACAAAAGGTTAGAAGGAGAAGAAAATAGAAAACTCGGACACACCATCAGTCCTATGATAGTTTGCCAAATCTAACTTATATTGTTTCATTTGGCTCTTTAGATATTGTGAACTCAGAACTCTTATTCACATGCTCAAGTAACCACCTGGAAAAATATTAACAGTACTTTTTGCCGTACCTAAATGTGCACAAATATACAACGCGTTATAAATTAAAATTTAATAACAAATCAAGATTAAACTCCTGTATATTATGTATAAATTGGTGTATGTAACACTCAAATCTAATTTATAATATTGCAAATAAGAAAAATATGGTGTGTTACACTAATGAAATAATGACATTGAAATAATGGGTGAAATTCACGAGCTCGTTCAACCCCCGTTTACTCAAGATATACGACTATTAGCACATGTTTGTTTGAAGTTATTTTTATTGGTCATTTTAAATTATCAGTAATATGGAGATATGATCTGATATAGATGTCTTTGTTTCATCTTATAATCTTACATAATCACTTAATGAATAAGTGGTAATATTATGAAAGATTCTCATTTAAGTAGTTATGGAGTGTTATCTGATGACCATCTCTAAGGGTGGTTATCTTGGATGACTAAAATGAATTATTTTTGTGTCATTTAGATTATAATATATATATATATATATATATATATATATTATAATATTTGTAATAATTATATAATGTAATTATAGGTATATATATAATTATATTATTAATATTGTAAATTAGTCATAGAACATTTGAACGAGAGAGAAATAAGAAAAAGGTATTATCATATATGAAAAGAGCAAAAATAACAGAGTTATGAATAAATTTATGTATACATTAAATATCACATGTATTATCATAAATAAAAATAAAAAGTATTATATTATTAATTTAAGTGGTTAAAAATTTTCTTTAAATAAAATTAAAATTTTATATTAAAAGTAAAAGTAATTAGAATTATTATATTATTTGTGAAATAAACGTATTATTGGAATGTGTGTCCTTCTTCACGCGATCTAATTCTCCCACACGCCGTGTACTGGAGAAGGCCCAAATGAAATGAAGAAACTTCGCCCCGAAGGGTCAGCGCCATCCACTTCAACAAAATCTACACGATTTCTTACTTCCAGCCCGCGGCCCTCATCGAAATGCGTGCCGTTTATATTCATCTCTTCTTCTTCTTCTCTCTGTATATATATAAACCTTAAACCTCAGATTCTTATAAACAACCAAATAACCAATTCATTCAAGAAATTTCAGATACAACCCTACCATTCACATTTCTTATTTGATTTCCTGCTATCATGGCCCTATCTGATTCAAATCAACAGTCACAGAAGGTACGCATTTCTTCATAACATTTCATTCCTAAAATCTGATTCTCTTTCTCGAAAGATTGATGAACTAGGGTTTCATAATTTTAACCTTGCTATTTCAATTGACTACACATTCATATTACTTGAGAATTTTGAATATTTTGGGATGTTTTCGCCTTTGTGATTCATTCGGCATGCCTGTGTTCTTATAAAACGTTTGTTCAGTTTATAGCTGTTGATGCGAATTCAAGTGCTTTGAATTAGAATTTCTTTTTTACTCAGTTATTTGAGGAAAAATAAACAAAACTATCATAATACGGAATAATTTTCATTATATGAAATTGAAATTTGTTGATCATGTATGAAGTGCTGGCCGGTAGGAGATTCGTATTTGGTCCTGGGAGATGATTTTGCTCGCATGGTTTAACTAGGCATTATCTATTTTAGTTTTGTGTCAGAAAATGAATTAATATAATCTTTAGACAGAATTGCTCAAGAAAGTACAGTAATATATTTTCTATCTAAAATGTTTGCTACCTTTGTTTTCATGATTATGAGAATTTGAAAAGGAAATTTTGAAAAGATGTAGGTCTTCTGTAATATTTCTTATTATTTCGTGTTTAAGACCTGAATCCCTTTCACAGTGTTTGTATATGAGTTGTAAATAACAGAAAATATGAAAATGGCAAATTAATTATATTAGATTGGATTTGTTGGAACTGTTAGTTATGTTAGTTTTCTGTTTCCTTTGCATATTATTGTTCCACTCCCCTTCCTACTTTTTTCTCTATATAACCAAATTATTCCCCCCGCCCTCTTTTCCTTTTAACCATTTCTTGCCATCTGGCTGAGAGAACTTATAAAATAACTACATCTAACTTTTCTTAGTTTCGTGCACACACATAGTAGTCAGCTAATATGCCTGTTCGGTCATACAATAATTAATAATGTATTATGTGCCATACACAGGCAAATGTTATAAACTTCTACAGATATCAACTTTTATATAAATGTTTTAGTCCTTAGTATATTGCTTTATTGAAGATTGGTCTGGCTTGTGTATTTTTGAAAGGTTCAAACTGAAGAGGAGAAGCTAAAGTATCTTGAGTTTGTTCAAGCTGCTGCACTCCATACTTTGTTATATGCTTTGAAAGTCTATGGTTACGCAAAAGAGAATTCGGGCCCCCTAAAGAATGGAGTTGAGACTGTTGAGGGAACTGTTAAGACTGTTGTTGCTCCTGTCTATGACAAATACCATGATGTTCCCATTGAGCTTCTCAAATTTGTGGACCGCAAGGTGAGCCACGCTTTTATTGCCTCTTTTTACTACTTCAAGATGATAAAGGCAACATCTCGTCTGATATTAAGCGTCTCAGCTAGTTATCAAATTCATTGCCATATAATCTCATCTTCGATTACCGTATAATCTCTCTTGTGATATTTCGTACTCTTTTCCCAATCTACTCAGTTTGTTTGTAGTTGGTAGTAGGAAGTGTTTAATATGGTTTTATTGGAAGTATGATGTACTATAGATTGGTTATTTTGTATCTAGGATTCACAAATTACTGGGTATAAGTTTACGTTAATAAACTTAATTGAGAAATTTTTTTTTGTGTGTCATGCATAAAATTTTTGTTTATTTGAGTTAAAATATTGATGAAAATTATTTAAGAAAGTGCAAGTTTGAGTTTAGTTAATTATTGTTTATGAATTATGTGTATATGTTTGCCTTTAACATGTGATCAAGGAAAAAAGTAACACTGTGTTGGTAGTTTCTTACTCTCTTAATATGTTATGTCTTTCAACAAGAAAATTGGCACCAAGATGATTAATTTTGCTCCTCAGGTTATATAAGTAGTCTATACTAGTGATATATTTATTTAGTTGTGATATAGATTCTCTTCATTGTGAAGTCTTTAATTCATGTACCATTTCACTCGTGTTTGCAGATGGATGAGTCAGTGCACAAGTTGGACAGTCATGTGGCCCCGGTTGTGAAACAGGTTTCTAACAGAGCCTTGTCAGCTGCTCAGAGTGCTCCTGCAGCAGCTCGGGCTGTCGTTTCTGAAGTAAAGAACGTCAACTTGGCTGAAACGGCCTCAGGACTAGCGAAAACTGCTTACACCAAATGTGAGCCTGCTGCTAAAGGGCTTTACTCGAAGTACGAGCCAGTAGCTGAGCAATATGCTGCCTCAGCGTGGCGCTCTCTGAATCAACTTCCGCTCTTCCCTCGAGTGGCTAAGGTGGTTGTCCCAACTGCAGCTTACTGTTCTGAGAAGTACAATGAGACTGTTCAGCGTGCAACTAAGGAAGGCTACAAGGTCTCATCCTACCTTCCTTTGGTGCCCACCGAGAAGATTGCTAAGGTCTTCAGTGCTAGCAATACACAAACTGAGATGGCTGTTCCCAGTGAAGTGGGTTCTGCTGTCGCAGTGAACTAGTGGCCCATGCAAATTCTTAGAAGATAACGTTTCTTGTGAACTTATGATGTAGCTATTATACTACACAGTCCTTTACTTGTTAGTTCTGCTGTATGTTGATTGTTTTTAAAATTGGAGCTTTTATTGTATAAAAGCTTGAAGGAAGGTGATCACTTCCAGGATTCTTATTATATAATTCAAACTTACTTTATGATTTTGGTGATCTTGGGTGCAATTGTTTTCTGTGGTTTCTATTTCTACGAAGTGCATCTTACCCCGCCGCGGTGGAATTTACAGCATTTCTTTTCCTTCAATTATCATCATCTGCAATAAACCTTAACCAACTATCCTTTCCTTTATTAAAAACGAAAAAAAAAAACTACTTTTTAGGCCCATCATTTTTCCTTTTATTTGGCACAATAGTCTCTCTCTCTCTCTCTCTTGCTTTGTTTGTGAAACTTAAAATGGAAAGTAAAGAGAAGGAAGGAATTTAAATTTCTTTCCAAATCCGGAGTAGATTGGTAATAGGCGTTGTTAGGAGTTCATATTATGTGCAAAATTAGCAAAAAGAGGAAATAAAAAAAAATCAAAGGTTCAAAACAAATGTAAAATGCTACGATGTTTCCATGTTACATCTAATGTCAAAGTTACTATGGAGTACACCAAGTATTGACTGATACCATCCCTGTCCAGAGTTTTTATGTTATCACCAAAGTTGATTTTTAGAAAGTCAAAATGGGCAATAATGTTCTCGTCAGATAATAAAATTATGAATTTTAATTAATCAGTCTACCTATGCGAAATAGAATAATACTCCCATCTTTCTAAGAATTTGAACTACACACTTGGAGTTTTCCAGAATTTAGTTCCTTCAACTCTACTCTTGATTCTTCCAGATTATTCGATCGATACTTGAATTTCGAAAAGAGAGAATAATATAAAGCATTATTGTTATCAACTATAACAAACTTCAGTACATAAGATAAATGAGTTAAATAGAAGTAAAATTTAATTTACTTTATCAATTATTCCAATTAAGTCAAGTATAATAGATTTTGTCTAGCGGATATGAATATAAAAATGTGTTTAAAATTAACTTAGTAAAATATTTGAGTTGAGTAAAGTATTATAAATTAGTCGAAATAATTCAAATTTAAGTCAAACCAACTAAAATTTGAACTTTTCAAGACGGAGTAGACAAAAGAGAGAAAAATAAAAAGGAAAAAAAAAATCCAAAAGTGATTGCACTTGTCTAAGGGAACGAGTTGATTTCAACTATTTTTAAATGAATCAAGCAAAATAACCAAGTTCTACATTTCTATCCATTACGGTCTTACTATAAATTTTTTCTATATATCCTTTCTATGCCTCGCAGAATTCGAATATCTCAATATTGATTATTCATAGACTCTTGCCACCAAACTAATGCATGACTTCAAGTCGAATTTTATGAGTTCAAATAAAATTTCATTCACATAACAAAAACAAATAATATTTATATCTAACTAAAATCAGATATAAATATGTAACTAAAAAATAAAAGATATAATTACAAAACTACACATATTCATATATATTATTATTATCCGTATTCTTTTCTATTTAAGCTTTTGTATATAATAATTTTAATTTACGTAATTTTCCCATATATATGTGTATATATGAAAATTTTGAAATTATGCAAGAGGTTTGGTCAAATCTAATTTATATTTTACGACGAAACAATTATTGTCATAAATTATTAATATTATATTTAAAATATCTTATATTCAGTTTTTATTGGATGAATATCATTTTACATTCATTCATATTCATAATGCAATAATACAAAATACGATTTAAAAATGTTATATTCGTTTTCATCTGACAACTAAACGCCCTAAAAAAAAACACAGCAGACACTAGAACAGCATCACCAACTGCAAACCGGGCCTCCACATTATCGACCCGACCCAATCACAATCGAAATTAAAGATATACAACGTTACTTGTTCATATGTTTGTTTCAACTCCAGAAACAGCCAATCCTGGGAAGAAGGAAATGGCCACAAGCTTGCGATTTCCCATGGCTTCTTCAGTGCCTTGTTCTACTTCATCTACGTCACAATCCCTTAGGCGCCACAGCTTCAAGCCCGTCTGTGCCGTTAATATTCGAAACAGCGCAAAGATTCCAATTCCTCCAATGAACCCTAACGACCCCTTTTTGTGCAAACTCGCGTCTGTCGCTGCAACCTCACCGGAGAAGTTACTCAATCGACCGGAGAACTCTGATACGCCTCCTTATCTGGACATCTTTGATTCTCCCATTCTTATGGCTGCCCCTGCGCAAGTATAATTTTCTACCATTGTTCTATGATTCTGAATGTTTATAGAAGCATTTTAACAATTCCAGTGCTCAAAAAGTTTGAAGATAAATGTCTGGATGTTTATGTGTCTAGTTATTGATTTTATTCCTTGAGTGATAAAGTGATTAGCATTATTTGGGATTGGGTAAACTTAGGTGCAGCTTCATATAAGCAAGTAAAGTAAAACACTTTAGCTGCTAGACTTTTTCATAAACTTCAATTCAATTTGAAGTTAACCTAATTGATACCACTATCAACGTTCGAAGTGATTACATATGAAAGTATGAAACAAACTAATATCACAACAGATCTAGTTAGGTCGAGGTTTAGTGGTATCAGCTTATACCGCGCTAATACAGCATCATGAGTATGCATGGTTCATTTTTCTTAGGCATATGTTTATACACACATGCACTTGCTATTATAAGCTCTCTGCATTGTTAGATAATCATTTTCACAGCATGCTTTCTACTAAATATGATCCAATGGTAACCTCTCAAGTCGTGATTACTTGAATTAGGTGGAAAGATCTGTCTCATACAACGAGCACAGGCCTGAGACACCTCCTCCGGATTTGCCTTCATTACTTCTTCATGGAAGGATAGTCTACATTGGCATGCCAGTAAGTGCTTTTCATTTTTGTTTTATGTATCTTTGGGTTTTTCGTTGTTCAGGTGTGAGGTTCTTTTTTTACATACTTTGAAAAAAAGAAAAAGCTTTGCTGAGTTGACCATTCCTTTACCCTGCTTTTTCCCCCTTCTCATGGAAGCAAGCCAAATCAAAGCAAACTAACCATGAGAAAGGCCTTCCTTTCACTCTGGTGGAAGACATATAATCCTGCTCTTCAACTTCGTTGCCTCCCCGGCTTTGGTTGCTTGGCCAAGATAGAACCAACGCTTAGTAAGCGGCGGCGACAGCCCGGTTGGAGCTATAAAGCTGACCTTCTTATCAGATCAATTTTCCAGCTTGCTGACTAGGGAGCGAAATGAAGTCCTTGAGACCCCATAACATAGTTTTGGTTCCTAGTCTGATTTTATTAGTAGCCATGATTGGGGCTATAGTATTGACTATGCATAGGACTACTAAGGTGAAAAGACAGGATGTATTTTGACGAAATGCTATTGATTCTAGGAGGACTATAATGAGGAGGATGACAGACCCACTAACGATCTACTAGTTCGCTGGCTCCATGGAGGTGAATTTTTTCGGGTGAAGGTGAAAGTGATTATTGGAAATCGATATCCTTTATTGGGATTTCGGTTATAAGACACACTTACTCTTGCTTGAAATAGGACTCAGTGATTAGCATGTCAAGCCAAAAACTGGTTATTAGTAAACCATGTATAGCTTTTCTTTGTTAGCCTTTTCAATATATCAATTTTAAATTCTAAGAATGTAGAATTCATATCTCTTTTCTGCTTTTGCGTCCCATGATATATTGTTTCCTTAGGTATTAGATTTATATCATTTTCTAATATATTTTGATGAGCTTGATTACAAGAATTGAGTGTCAGTACTTTCTAAGTGTTGGACTTGTCTATTCCTAAGATAATGGAAATGCGGACACGATACAAAAGGATCCAAATATCAGATATGGATACACTGTACAACAAGTAGTGTTGTTAAATGTTAATGTCATTTGGGATTTACAAAAGAATGTTAAACATTTGGGGGCTATTTTTGTACCTATTTAAGTATTCAAATTAGGTTTATATGCTGCTACATTTGGTAGGGAAAAGTGTTTCTTCATTCAATACGAAATACAAAAACTTCATCAGGTAATAACTTAGCCATGAAAGGCAAAAGGTGCACTGAGGTGCAAATGTCTTCCCCGTCGTAGACCTTACCTCTTTGAAGTGAGGCGCACAATATTAAAAATGATAGAAAATATTTTACGCCAAGTAACAATTAAGAAGTGATTTCATAAAGAAGCAAATATAAAGAAAATATAAATTAAGTAGCAAACAACGTGATATAGTTACTAAATGAAAGCAAACAAATAGAATTATGTAATGTTAATTAATTATATACATTATATAAGCTTCAATCAAATTTTTTGAATTATAATTCGTTAGTATTTACATAATAGTAGATTAATTAATGTAATAAGTAATAATAAAAATACTGACTACAAAAAACTTTAAGTGAAAACCAAGCAGACCACAAATAAAGCAGCAGAGTACAAGCATAGCGTAAGAGAAATAGAATGGAGGCGTCAGTGAAACAAAGCAGATGACGGTCACAAAGAGAGCTTATCGGGGTCGGGGGGAGGTTGGGGGGGTCGGAGGGGGACGGGGGGAGAGAGAGAAAGATTGGAAGTACATAGTGGTTCATTGACAGCTGTAGTTGCCGACTGCTGCTGAAGGTTCTTCTTATTTTTTATTGACTCTTGATTGCCGTCTTCTGCATCGACCTCTGCTAGGTTAATATGTCTTTATTCCTGTATATTTCAATGGCAGAATTTATGTTATTAGAGTTTTCTTATTTTGGGTCTACAATTCGAAGAGGCAATTGCCTCCCGCTCAAGCCTATGAGGTGCGCCCTCTTTGAAGGGGTCTGATCTTACCCCAAGGCAAGGAGCACAATGTGCGCCTCGTTGGGCCGCACACCTAGGCGCTTACCCTGTTATAACTGTCCAACAGACTGATACCATTTTCACTTCTGTGACTGTTCGTGCTTCACCTCAATTGAAGGTTCCCTATAACTCCTTCCATCCCAAACAAACTGCAATTCTTTACTTTTTTGGATGTTTCACAGTAATTGCAATGTTTACCTTCATTTTAGTTGTCTGAAGCAACCCCTATTATAGCCACTAAAGATCAGCATTTATACATTGAACTATCTGGGTCCCATATCTTACACATTTCAGAGTAAATAAATTTAAAACTCCCCATCTTTTTTTTCATGCCAACTTGAATGTTCTACCATCAGTCCCCATCCCGAATTCAGCAGTAGAGTAGTAATACCTCAATTGAAGGGTATCTCAATAAATTTTCTAAAGTCAAATGTTTTCTTAGTAAGAGTGTAACGTCAAATGTTGCATTTTATGTGGGATGGAAGGAGTATAGGTTCTAGTGGATAATGTTTTGGCAAGAACAGATGATCTCTATTGTTCTTTTGTTGCTTAATGCCAATTTTCTTCAATACCATTGGCATATTTGCTGTAAGTAACTGGTTTTTCCATCAGTTGGTGCCAGCTGTGACGGAGCTCGTGATTGCTGAATTGATGTATCTGCAATGGATGGATCCCAAAGAGCCTATATATCTTTATATAAATTCTACAGGAACTACTCGAGATGACGGTGAAAGGGTGAGCCCTCCAAATTTGCTAATGATTAGTTCCATTGTATCTTTGGTGACATCTTGCATTTATATATTGTAGCATCGTATTCAAAGTTTATTTTTGTGCAGGCCTCCCATGTTGTACTATATATTGTGAAGTGTGGATCATGTTTTATAAACATTCATCACATATAACAGGATGCATTAAACTGAATTTTAGTGGAGAAGATGAATATAAACTTCAACAAACTTTAGTTCTTGATTTCTAATTATCAACATCGTATGGTTGGTCCTGTACTCCTGTTTTAAGTTTTTATGTTTTATTTCTAACTTCTTATTGGTTCAATACATCTTTATTACCTTTCGTTGTTATTCTAGGCATTAATAGAATTAAACATGGTATTTTCTGTCTTTTAATTATTTTGAAATGCTCATCATTCAGGTTGGGATGGAGTCAGAGGGTTTTGCAATTTATGATGCTATGATGCAATTAAAGAATGAGGTATGTTCCTCCCTCCAAATCATTTCTACAAATACGGGTTCTTATGCTCTAAACTGCAGTATGTCATCTACTAGCAACATACGCATCCATTAATTGATGGGTTTATTAATTTGGACTTTGGATGTTTATGGAACATTGACACTTCGTGGTTCTTATTACTTGCCTGATCCCTTCGTGTGGTAGAATCTTGAGAGAACATAGTTATGACTTTACCTTGGCAAAGTTGATTTGTTATTTGGGTTGTGAAAAGAGGTTGCAGTTTTATCTTTGATTTTCTATATTTTTGTGAATGAGAACCTGATGAAAGCATTATTTCAAGAAGACAGCCAATCTATCTGTGGACGTGAAGGGTCTATAGCTAGAACTGCGATTCTAAGTTGACAAGGTAGTAGGAACATGGCTAAGAAATTTCTGGTCTATAATTTTTTATAGGGTTAGTTATATGTAATATGTAATAATAATAATAATAATAAATATCTTATTTTATTATTATTATTATTATGTCAATCCTTTTGCTCTGTCTTCCTTACGCCGTACTTATCATAAAACAAATGTCACCAGAGCGAATGAGATTATTTCCTAGATATTTGTCTGGGATAGTAAGAGAAGATTTAAGATCTACCGGTTGACCTTTTCAGAGTTAATTTCTGAGTAAGGCAAGGATTAAAGATGTTTTTTAACACCAATGAGTTCCCAATGGAAATAGCGGCATAAACTGTAAGACAGGGATTGAGTTGGAAAGGCTTACGTGGACAACTAAGTAGCAGATCTTTGGTTTGGAGACCATAGGTCGAGAATCAGTAAGGTCTTTGATTTTAGAGTACTTATTGTTGTTGAACTTTTTGTGTCATTGTCTACAGCATGCCGAGTCTCATAGTCTAATGTGCTCAGCTCTCTATCTCTTTACCTTCAGTGTGCTGATTCAAATGATTATCACGGGGGGAAGAGAGATTAAGATATCATTTTGTGGATAGGGAGGAGCTAAGGAATTGTAATTTTCAGTCACTGATGAGCGCACTCATTTTTTAGGCACCATTCAAGTTCATATATGTCCTGAATGGCTTGATAACCTTTGCAAGATTACTAGCAGTTTGGATTATAATAATGTCTGAGGGATGAATTTACTGCTGAAATTGCATTGGTTGTTTCTCACTTCAAATATTCTTATATGTAGATACATACAGTTGCAGTTGGATCTGCTGTAGGTCAGGCATGCCTCTTGCTTGCTTCAGGAACCAAGGGTAAAAGGTTTATGATGCCACATTCCAAAGGTATGAAGTCAATTAGCACATAATTTGCACTTATGACTTTGGTTGTATGCTATATTTGATGAATGCACATGCAAAAATTTCAATCGGTTACATAATATTTTTCAGCCATGATACAGCAGCCCAAAATGCCATCATCTGGGTTAATGCCGGCAAGTGATGTGCTTATTCGTGCAAAGGAGGTGAGTCAGATATTATTAGCTATCTTAAGCTTTTAAATTATGATTGTAGAGATGGTTCAATGTGTAATTGCGAAGTTTATGCCAAAACTCTGGGGTTGCCATATTGGACTAAAATTTGTGGTTCGATTTTGTATGGTTCCTTTGTGGTTGACAATGCTAGGATTGTCAGTTGTACTTGATAGGATGATTTGGTTAGTTTAAGAGGAAAAATCTGGACATCAGTCTTTAAGTTTAGAGGCACTCACCATTCCAGAGCAGAATAAGTCACATCTGGTCTGGTTTCTTGCCCAAATGGAATCGAGATTACCATTCCTGCACCTCAAGCAAGCTGTAGATTTATGCTTGCACCCAGTCTTCTCTCTCACCTCGTGGGAAGTGGGTGGTCAACTGCTTCTTATTTTCATCAAATCCGTGAGTGTAAAGTAGGGCTATGTTAGACCACAGTTAACTACTCTCGCCCACTATTATGTTGAATAATTTTTTTGCTTTTTCACCCTGTTGTAGCTGGTGCATAAGCTCCCAGAATTAACAAGTCTAGGAAGTGTCAGCAATACACGATTTTATCTCTATTTCTTGTTAAGCAAACCCAGCTTATGACTTCACATGGGCTACATACCGATAAAACATCTGCTCTCATTGATGCACAATGTCAGTTTCTGTGTTGAACTCTTTTCTTTTTCAATTTTTTCCTCTCCCTGCACCCCCGTCCCTCTTCAGGTTGGATGCTTTAACAGTTTTGTCTCTCCCAGCTCCCTACTTTGACAGGCCTAAATACTGACTTGGTTTCTGTCTAGAGATTGAAGAACTCATAAGCTGTTATTTATGTGTTTTGAGAAGGATTGATTACTTTTGCAGGTGATAGTTAACAGGGATACACTTGTTGAACTCATTGCCAAACACACTGGAAATGTGAGTAACATTATGAGTAATTAGAAATAGTTAACTTATTTTATGCAACTGATGGAAGATGATCGAGCACATTTTATATGAATTGATCTTCCACCAGGCTGTAGATGTAGTCGCTAATGTCATGCGAAGACCCTTTTACATGGATGCCACAAGAGCTAAAGATTTTGGTGTCATTGATAAGGTACTCTTTTAATCTTATGCCATGCTCTTACATTTCTACTTCACATATTTTCTATAATGAGTTGCGAATTTTGGACTGCAGATACTCTGGCGTGGTCAGGAAAAGATAATTGCAGAAGCAACCTCACCAGAGGAATGGGACAAAAATGCTGGCATCAAAGCTTTGGATGCAATTTAATTTCCTTTTCAACTGGCATATTCTGTAAGTAAATTTATCATTTTTTTTCCCAACAAAATAATCATGTAGTAGCCTTATAATTGAAATTACCAGTTAAGACCGTATTCCGCTGTAAAGGCATCACACCAGAGTTTTAGGAAGTTGAATTTTGATAGTAACTTCTCCATTAGAAAACTTTCCTCACGAAGTAGGCATAGAGATATACTAAAGGAGATATTGGCCTCATTTGTTATAGCGTCCAATTGTGTGGGCGCATGGTTACAATAATATCAACCTCCAGCGGGGCTTAGAAAGTTGATGTGCGATGATTTTATGGGGAGATCTACTTCCCGTCTAGTTGATTCGTAGTTGCTTGTTGGGCTTAGGCCCCTCTTGTAACCAAAAAAAAAAAAAGAAAAACTTCTCCTATGCGTTGTGCCATGGACTTGATTCTTCATGTGAAGTGCTTCTTAATTACTGCCCCCGTTCGAAAGTTAGAGATGTATTTATCTTTTAATGTACTATTTGTGGATTCTATAATTAAGAGTACTCTTCACGTTCTCCATGATATTTTACTTAAATATTATTAAAAGTAAAGTGTTTCACTTCAATTTTGAATTGTAGGATTTCACAGATCTATTGTGAGAAGTGAAATGTATCTCTAATTTTGGAAGGGATGAAGTAGTTTGCTTAGGTTGCTTCTTAAGCATTTTGCTTACCCAAGAGAATGGTCTTAAAGTGTCATCATTTTTGGCAGATGAGTCCATTACTTATCAAACCATAAGGTCCATGTCGTCTGAGGTGCCTTTTGAAGTTTGGGACAATCTTTTGCCGGTTCGACATGTGAAGCTTACTGATCAGTACTGAACGAAAAAATTCTTCATTTATGTCCATTAATCCACCTATTACGACTGATTCAGCGAGCAACTCCTGAGTAAAATTATGAACAAATAATAATCGCTAGATTTACCCAGGAGTACCCCCAGAAAACTGGCCTCTTGTAAATCTGATTTGTACTAGGATTTGTTTTCATCAGATAATGAAGTAATGAGTTTAATATAATGCAATGAAGGAATATTTAGTAGCTCTACTGAATCTGATTGAGCTATTGGCTGTGTTTCTGTTGCAGATTGTCTACTTGGTATATCAAATTTGACTGGAAATTATGTTGAAATTTGTGACTGAGCTAGAAGTTGAGTTATGTTGAAATCAAAGACTCTGAGAGCTCATCGGTAAGGCTCCCTATAAACTGGGGGCAATAGAAGATAATATACATCATTTCCACAAGCTTGATTATTCGGAAGAATATCGTGTGAACTGTTTAGATGAAGTGCCGAAGATACAAGAGTGTGGATCCTTAACTGTATCACAACAAAATATTTGGGATATTGTTCTTAGCAGATGATCCGTGTAAAGTACTTGTTGCCAGCTCATTAATCATTTATAGCAATATTTTCCATAAAATTGCCAATTATTTAGCAATTCTTTTCCCCATAAAATACTTCTTTCCTTTTCTTCTACCTGTCTGTTCTAGTCAAATCGACAATGGTACAATACCTAAGGTGAGTCGTTAAAATTTGGTCCTGGGTTAAATCATTATCGTCTCAGGTCTGTTTGCACTAGAAGTCATTGTACTTTTTATATCCCGCATATGAAATTTGGATTAGTCAGTTTCGTCGTTTAGTACATCTGGCTTCCAGCTATACTGCAAGTCTGCAAATGTAATTTGTGTTTGGTGAGAATTTTCATTCTGTAATAATTGCGTTTACAAAAGTTTTATCTTTGTTGTTTACACTCGAAGAAAGTTGGATGAATTAGGAACTTCAGATAAACGAAGTTACGTCCCATGATCTAACCGTCATAGATGAGTCGGAGAATGCTAATATTGTTGTGGAGGAAAACAAAGTTAACAGATTTGATCATTTCGAAGTTGAAAATCCAAATTAATGGGTTGCTTAGTGCTAAGAGATGAGCTTAAGATAATAACATCTCTCAATTTTGTCTGTAAAAGGAATTAGCTGTGTAAAATTGACTGGGTACCTTAGTGTATGCAAGTCCTTGACTGTTTCATTTCTTGTCGTCTGTTTTATCTCTTTTTGAATGGTCAAGCGGTTTATTATATTCAGTTTTTCTTAGTTAATTTTTAGTTAATAAAGTAAACCTTAAAATGACATGTATCAATCTTAAAGGGAATTATGTCACAGTTTTTATTAGTTCAGAAATTAAATCTTAAAATGGTATGTGTCGGTTTTAGAGGAAACGAAACAAATAAAACAGATAACTAAACCGGTCCATTTCATTCTTAGTGTACGAGGGTTTTGTTTTGGTTTGACCGTCGTCAAAATTTTATCAATGGATGCCTGAAAAATATCTTATCATTGTTCATGGGTATTAATGGATATCTGAAAATATAAAGATGGAGTGTCAAATAATTGACTCAAAAATAAACAAGTCAAATATTTTGATCCGCCACTTTCTTACTAGATGTGCTCACGGGTTCTTCATTAGTAAATAATAGTAGTGAATATTTTTGTAATTATTATAATAACGATAAAGATAATTATTACTTTATTAAAACTTCTGACTTCATTACAATCTAAAATTTGTATGGTAATATTATTATAGGAACCTTTTAGTAAATGCATATTAATTTTAGCTTTTAAGATTTTTTTAAAGAATACGTTCACTTTGAATTTTGTATTGTAACTTTATGTATGAACCTTGAATTTTGTTTGTGAACCTTTTTGAATGAGTTAACTTCAAATTTTGTTTTATATGCGGTAGTAATTTGAATTTATACTCTCCATCCATTTCAATTTTAAAATTAAAAATATTTTATGTTTCTAAAATCTTATAATTTAAAATTAAAATGGAATGAAATTCTTTGCTTTAAATAACTTTGTAGTGAAATATTATATAATACATAAAGATGACTCTTAGACTTAACTTTTATACTTTTATACTTTTATATTTTTATAAATTCATGTTATAAATAAAAATTATAAGATTTACGACTAGTATTACATTAAAAGAGAAATGTACGAAAACAATAATAAATATATAGTTTTTGTATGCAATATTACCTCCATACAACTTGTGACAATTTTCTCCTGTTGCGTGTAGAAAATATTTTTGTTAATTTTTTAGAGTAGTGGCTGCGAGTATTACTTCTTTATCATATATTATGATAAATTAAATTATGCGCTCTTATTACCTAACAAATTAGTTCAACATATTTCCTTTAAACAAACTGTATAGGTCCTCTCGTTCATATATTTGGAATACAGTTTTCTAGGCTGAATATAATTGAATATTTTTTGCAAATTTTCATGTATTAAGATGTTAAGTTCTCAGTATATTATAAAATAAACTATTAAAAAAATTATGATAGTTAAATATATGGTTGTAAATGATCCGGTATGTTCGTGAGATCGGCTTAATTTGACTCGTTTAAAACTCATTCGACTCGACTTGTGAAAATAAACAAAACGATTTTGAACATTAAATTGTGTCCAATTAGTTATACGATCCGAGCTGAGTTTTTATCTTGTTCGAGTCAAGCTCAACTCATTTTGGCTCGAGTTCGTTCGAGATCGAGCCGATTCGTTTAAATATTATAATTTTAAAAAAAATCTATGTATCAATCAATCATGGGACTACCACTAATCAAACCAAATACAAAATATTATTCATAATTTAAATTGGATACACCATTAGTCCAATGATTTAAATAATATATTAACAAATAAATAATGCATCATAATATGTTTTTTTCAATTGTAACTTTTATTTCATTTAAATACGTAAATTTTGACGATACTATTGTAAAAGTACAAAATATTAATACAATCAATGATGTCAAATTAAATTATGTAATATATAATATATAATAGTATATTACATCTAAATTAATAATATATAATATGTTACATATAGTTGAATAATAATATATATAACTAATAAGCTAGAAATATGAAGTATAATCTAATTAATTAGAAAATTGATACTTTTTTAATTAAGAAAGTGCTTAACCATAATTATGAATAATAACAAATACAAAGTATAATCCAATTAGGGAGTAATATTTTTTTAATTAAGTGTCTAATCATATTGAATCATTCAAAACCAAAAAAATGGGTTTGTCTTTTTTAAATATATAATAGATTTTTTTAATAAGAAAAAGTTCGTGAATATAATTAGAATTAACTTGGCTCGGATTGACTTGAGTAGACTCGCGAACAGGCTCATGTTCAACTCGTTTATAAACGAGCTGATCTTGAACAACATATTTCGTTCATTTAAGTTATTCGTCCGACTCGACTCAAATTCGGTTAAAATTAAGTTCGACTTGAATTCGCGAAAATTTAACTCGATTCGACTTGTTTGTAGTCTAGTTAAGTATGTTTTTACATTTTTTAAAATATAAAATCTGTATTACACAAATTGAAAAATGTATATGCAGTAATAAACTGAAACCGAGGGGGTATATATATAATATATTTGTGTGATAATGATTTGTGTATAAAATCTATCTATATCAATATAGAGCATATTTTTTTCGACAAAATCAATCAGAAATAACTTATTAATACATATGACTCGTACAAGTAAAAAATTAAGTATTTTTGTTGACCAAGAAGAATGAGATATCATTAACTTTAAACAAGATATGCTGAGTTGTTTTCTACAGAGTAAAAGAAATTAGGAAAAGAGGACAATATTCACCGATTAAAGGGGTGAAATGGAAAGAAAGAACAAAAAAGAAAGTCCAATTTGATGGACATTTGCATCAAATTCAGCGGCTCCCATCACATTGTACATAATTTGAATGTTTACAAGGTTTGTGGCATGATTGCATACTTTTGGGAATTTTTTTACTGAAAAATATGTGAAACCCCAAATGTGACCAACTACGTACTACCTGTCTATCTCAGCTCTCAAGGACTCTTTAGCCTTTCAAACGTTTGACTGGATGATCATTTCGGCTCTTTTTTTTTTTTAATTATTTTTAAATGTACACTTTTCCGTTAATTTGTTGTAAATCGAGAGACTTGATAAATGGCAGTGAAATGAAGTTCTCCCTCCGTTCAATAACTATACCTAAGGAGAGTATATATAAAAATAGGTTTGTGAAATTTTAAAAAATACGAAAAATATTTTTAAATACGAATTTTTATATTTTAATATTTTTATAAATTTATATCATAAATGAAATTATAGACATAATTTTTTTATTTTTAATAAACTCAGCAGTCACCACTTTCTGTGAAGAGGAATTTCCTTTTTCTTTTCTTTGGATTGGTTTGGAGGGTAGGGGAGGGGGTGGGGTGGCGGGTAGGGGGGTGTTGTAAAACTTTCTCTTTTAGGACAGAGTCTCCGATTAGTTAACATAGACCAAAGAAGAATTGCATGGTTGAACTGAAAGATTAATTACTGACTTGTATTAGCAATACAAAAACACCAAAGAAAAGAAAAACAGGTGCTCACGCCTATAACGTTGTTTATAACTTTTATTCTCAATCTCTTTATCACCAACCATGTTTTCGTTTCTGGTTTGGTTTCAAACATAAAAGTAGAAACAACTCAACAAATGTATCTTTTAGGCTTTCATCATATTAGTTAAATTTTACTTTTCACAATAGAAAATGTGGTTACTCCTACTACTCAAAGTTGTGGAAAAAGTGTAGAAAAAGAATCAAACCATATTTCATAAATTTAGAAAAAAGGAGACCTAGGAGGGGCCCTTAGAATAAATTCTTGTTTGGCAAAGAGGACCACAATTGGCTACATTTGAATTTAAATACTAGTGTAGGTTTCATGGAGCCCTTATATTGACAACCCAACACATCAAACACAAAATTTAATACTACCATTATTGGGATTCATGATATTGGAGATTGATATGCTTCACCAATTCTTTAAGAAAGGAATTCATTTGTGCATAGCATGTGAAAGTCTTGAATATGCTTGTGTATAGTACACTGGCCAAACAACTCTACAAGTAATATCATTTATACAAGCCATCTACTTTGATGGTAATTCTTGGTTTCCTAGTGTGGGATAAAAGATCCATCCTAATAATGTCTAGGGTTTTAAAGTCCTTGTCATCGGAAGGAAGAATAAATATTTGCTAGTTTCGAGATGATATAATGTACATGGAATAATTGATAAAAGATTTATTGTTCTTTTGCAAAGTTTGTTGTTTTAAGATGTTTTTTTTCAAACAAATTTAACTTATTTTTATTCAGTAATGATCAAGTTCTTTTACAAAATTGCTTGCTAGGCAAGGTTTCGTATGGCCATAACTGATAGTGAACGTTATGTAGATATTTTTTTTTTAATATCATTAAGAAATTCTATCTATTACAACAATGGGGAGGGAGTTTTGAACCTCATCAATGAGGAGGAAAAGATAAGTTTTTTTTGTTGGAGCTAATGCTCGATATTTAAGTTTACTGTCTCTATTAACTACGTATTAATTTTACATTATTATGCATAAAATGCAATCTTTCCACGTTTGAATCATCTAATTATAACTAAAATTTTGGCATTTACAATATTTATGTAAAAAGGAAGCCCGAAGGCGAAAATCATTATCGATTCCATGAATAGGATACATTTGGAAAACAACTTCCATGGGTTTCTGTAAATGAATATAGGATTTTGTTTTATTGGATATGAAGTAATGGTAAGCGCATAGATATCTCTACTTTATTTTGAATCCAGTTTTTCCTATAATCTATAATTAATTTATTATACTATTTCTAAGTTTGATAATTGTCTATTGCTCAGTTAACTTCTGTATCACTGTATTTGATTCTAAAATTTTAGTATGACAAATGACAACCTTAAAATGAACAAATGCGGCAAAAATTTTAAAAGCAAATTCTAAGTTTTATTTGGCGGACATATCATTGTGTGAGTTCAATATAATCTATAACTATTTCTTGTTCATATTGCCAAAAGTTTAATCCTTCCATTCCATCCCTATTTTCCCTTGCATTTATTCTTTTCTTGTTCCTCCCCTCATTTCATACTTTGGAGAAACAAAGGAAGAAAAGAAGGATCAACTGGCTCAAATTAAAAAAAGGAAGAAGCATATTATCATTTATCAATTTGAGATATTAACTTTGTAACTTTCAATGCATTTTTCTATGCCCGGAGGTAAGCATCAATAATCCTAAGTACAATTTCAGAAAATTCAAATTCAACTGATAAACAAATAGAAACACAAAACTCACCTCCCCACAAGCATGAAGAAAAACTTCACATCACTCAAAAAGAGGGGGGAAAAAAGAAGCAAAAACATGACGGAATTGATGCAAGTAGTGCCCTTTTCCAAATTTGAGAAAACATAAACAAAGATAAAACGTAAGGTAAAAAGACAAAAGAGATCAAAGGTAACACAAAACTACATATTGGGAAGCATATAAGTGAAGCAACAATAAATCAACACAATTATGATAAGATGATAAACCATAAACCTAACAATCTAAAGCAAAAATTCAAAATTGGAAATTTTATAAATTGCCAACATATTTAAACTACCACATAGTTTCACAAACTCTTTTTTCTACCAAATTACCTGTAGGATAAATTAAGAATGATAAAATTCTTATTTTGGGAATGGGTGAATAACATAACACAGTTGTAAAAGTGGAAATTGTTTTTGAGGCACTCAACCACAGTACCACCTATCCAATCAAAACCATAAAAAGGACAAAAAAAAAAAATCATTCATCCATGTCTAAACAATTTCCACTTTTACAATTCATCCATATCTAAACAAAAAAATAACTGTCTATATATAAAATCAAATAGGAATTACCATGATAACAAAATAAACATACTTGTATACAGGAAAAAAAAAACACCAAAATTTTCAAATATATAAAACAATTATCTTCATCATTAACACCCAATATTCATTACCAAATCTCTCTCTTTCTCTCCACTGTATAATAACAAACAAATCCCATCTCCAAAAAAAATTTAAGAGTTTTTGAAGATCAATGAAAACAGAGAAGAAGGTTACACACACTAACTCCTGCAACGAGTAATAGCACTGCACCCACGGGAGTACGGATTAGCCTGCGCACCCTGCTTACAATTATAGTAGGAGGCGCCGCGTTGAGAGCACGGTACATTGTTCCTCTGCAGCGCACCGTAGCTGATGTAGTTGCTGGTTGCTAAGATGCGCCGGTTGGACTCCGAATCAAGACCGAACTCCTCCTCCTCGCCGGCGGCCAAGCACTCGGCGACGGTTCCCCGGCAGCCGGATCTCGTGGGCATCCACCCGACTGAGTTGTGGTGGGACCCACTTGCACTAACCGTGTGGATTGACAGAGAAAAGATCAGAATGTTGATGAAAATGAAGGACAAAAGTGTGATGAAGCCTGAAGAAGCTGCCATATTATTTCTTTTATGGGGGGTTTTTGTTTGTGAAGTATAATGATTGAAGAAGATGAAAAAGAAGAACTCTTTGTTTGTAATGGGATTTCTCTCAGCTTCGTGGGTTTTTGTGTTTTCCTTTTTTCCTGTCCTGGAGCTAGAATGAGAGAAAGAGAGCTGTTATTGTATGGAAAGGACAGGGAAGAGAGGAGGCTAGTTGTATTATAAGTAGCCGAATGGTGAGAGTTGGAACTGGTTGTTGGTGATTTTTACACAAATGCCATGTGGGGGTTGTTATGGATGGGCATTACTTGGATCTATTAGCAAATTTCAACTCAATGATGAATTTAGGAATCTTTGTAGAAAAGTATTTGACATGCTGCAAACTACGAGCAACAGATTTGTTCTTTGTTCTAAAATTTTAAAGATATATTTTTATTTAATGGTAAGCCAAGCTCTTAGTTGAATTGAATCAAACATATTTTATTTAACAAATAAAAATTATTTTTGAGATCTACTTATTTAGATAGTTAAATGAATCGAGTTTAATCGAAATTTCAGACTCGAGTCGAGCCGAGTTTAAAAGCTTAAACAACAAAAAATCGTGTTCGTAATCAATTCGTTTAATAAAAGAGCTGAGTTAAACTGAGGTGTGCAGAAAAAACAAAACAATGTGATGTAATGTTTTATTAGGTCAAATAAAAAATTCTTACAAAAATTGAATGGATCATTCAATCAAAATTTAAATTTAAAAGTCGTATAAAAGAAATATTATTAAAAACAAGCAAAGAAGAAGTGGATATTACACATGTATTTATATTAAAGAATAATTTTTAAGTCACAAAATAAAAAAACAAAAATTACAAGTTTAGCACCTGAAAGGAGCAGGGTTTGTTTTAGTTATCTCCGAAATTCACAAATAAAATTTTAATATTTAGAATAGACTTTGTTTAGCGAGCAATAGTAAAACAACGAAAAAGACGAGATTAGCAATGAAAAGGGGCAATATCGTTGTTAAATTAAAAACAAAGTCCTAATTGATGAGCCCTACCTAACTAAGAGACATTTAGCTTTTGGGTTGACGGAGTTTTGTTTAGTTGGAATATATATATATATATATATATATATATATATATATATATGGATTATTACTTATTAGAAGAAGACGGCCTCTTAATTTTAGGGTTTGTTTTCCAATCACCTGTTAACCGAAACACGTTAACACGTTTTCTCTTGCTTACCTGTATATTATATATCTTTTTAGTCTCGGATCATGATATTATTTGATTGTTTTTTTTCTTGCATAAAATTTTTTAAGAGGAGGAGAAGTGAGGATATGTTGTATTTGAAATTTATTTAGTTCGAAAATTTTAGACCGACTGCATTATTATTTAATCATCAAATAGCTTTATTGTTTCATTGATGAGGTTTGATACTATTATGCTTAGGAAATTTTATTGCATCCCAAAGTTTGATTTTGGTTTTCTTTTTTATCTATTAAATTCAATCTAAATCACCATAGAATTTAATTTAGAATACGTTAGCAATATGCAAACCCATAATTTATACGGGAGTTTGGTTTGCTACCGTATTTTAAAATTTTAAGTCCAAGTTATTTTTTTTTAAATTTAATGTAAAATATAGGTGTAAACTAAAATCTCATGTAAAATTCTAGGAAGTAAAGTTTACGGGAGAAAAATAAATTAAATACAAATACAAATATTTTATTAGCAAGATCATATTATCAAATATTTAAAGTTTAATGTTGAAAGTGCATGTCTCCAAGATGATTATATGACCACCTCTTTTAAAAAGTGAAGAGTTCAATGTTTTAAGTCTTATTAGTTATCTTTGTTACAAGTGTGTGCATGAGAGCATGAGTTTTGATACTAGTCTCCCTTATTTTAAGAAAACAAAAAACCTTTCATGTTTAACGGTGAGCTCTAGAGATTGAATATCAAGGTAATGAAAATAATATTAAAAAAACTTGGGGCATATGTTTTGGTATTTTTTTGTTCTCTATATAATTTTTTAGTACGTACTTAGGTTTATATTCGATCGATATATCAACTTCAGTCCTAACTATAAATTTTTTATATCATCATATTGCACCGAAAGAGTGGAAGAAATTGTTACTCGAAAGATGTATGTGTTTGTGCGTACTTAACCATATGCAAATTTGACCATAGTTACATAGCCAAATAAGTTAGGTTTCGCTAAGTGTTGCAAAGGAGTTACTCTTACTATCCGTTAATTATCCGCATACGGTTCACATATATACACATTTGTTTATTATTGAAAAATACTAAAATAGTTATCCAACCATTAGTAAATGACTCAGTTCATTTGCACATTTATCCCTTAAATATATTGTGAGTAAGAATATAATTATAACATTAAAGATTTAAATTAATTTAATGGTTAATTGACTAGTCATCAAATTAGTTACGATCACTTTTTGCATATTAAATGTAATATGATCACAGTTAGATTGTGCAAATGCCTCAAATTTTTTGAAAAGCAAAATATGCGTGTAGATTGATTTACTATTAAGGTTATTAAAACCGAAGTTAATCTTATTTATTATTTCAACATTCAATGGGGCATCATCCGGATGGTAATTCATTTTTAAATTTGCCAAAAAGCAGTATAAATAGAGAGTAGTTGTAGTGGTTCAAGAACCTCTTATGTGATTAAAAAATATAAATAATGATACTAATTTTTGAAATATGCAATAACAGATATTATACGTCTAACAGTAGTATATTTTACTAATCCTTTGCAGCGCTGGTACTACATTTTTTTTAAGCCAATCATTGCTAACTTTTAGGCAGCAGCATTATGAAAAAAGGCTCGAGAGAAAATAAAAGAGAATAAAAAGAAAGAGAAGAGTTTTTTTTTTTTAATTTTAATTTTTAAAATGTTAATGACAATGAAGAGAGATTCAACGGCTAGAAGAGTATATTTTAAATATTGAGGCAAGAAAGTGAGTTCGCCGATGCAATGTGCACGTAACCGTTGGAGAACGGGCCTACCCAGCAGGTACTACTACTACTAGGGAGCGTCGGTGTTTGCGCGTTCCCATATTAATCTTTCTTCAAACACCAGCTGTTTCCTTCTTTAATTTCCCCAAAATATTTTAAAAATCAACCCCGCCAATTTTTTATTTTTTAGTTTTACTTTTATTATTGTTCCATTTTCTTTAAATGTATTTTTTTGATGCAGTGCCTCCATTTTTTAATATGTGAATGTTTAATTTGATAATTTAGCATATCGTAAACTTCTTCTGACTTTGAAAATCACCTCAATAAACTCTTTGAATAAAAATAAATCTGTTATTTGAGGACAGCTCGTTATTTGTCAACGAAAATAACAAAATCAAATTAAACATGCATCTCCACTCTCCACCTAACATATCTACCAGAACAAAATTTCATCAAATTCTAACAACCTGGCACGTACTGCAGAATTTTCGTGAAAGAGAGAGTCAAATACTATTTTATATAATTTTAATTTTTTATTTATATGTTAAAATATTTTTAATTTTATTAAATAAAATATTTAATTTGTATAAAATGTTGCTTAAAAATAGGTACAACGACAATTATTTTTGGACGAATGAAGTAATAATTTTTTTCAAAATTTCGTAGGAAAACCAAGTAAATAAGCACGCAGAAGCATAACACATAAGTAAAACACAATCAAACAAAATTAAATCACAAGACAAGAATGCAATACTGGCATTTGCATTAATTAAAACCAATCAAATTCACATCATATTTGAATCTTACAAATTAAACTCCTAATTTGACTAGAAAAATTGAAATAAGACTTTTATAGATTAATGCCCACACGAAAGCTACGCACAGATAGGAACGAACGAGAACTATTTAAAATGAGGTTGTATAGTTTTGACCCTTGTTTCGCACTGGGACTAATAAGAAATATGCAACTAGTAGAAACCTTGTAGGCATTTATTTATGCATACAACTCCAGTCATCTTGCTATTATTTGTGCATATATTCCCAGCTTATCCTTCAGAATCTATTCAGATATAAAGCTGATTCTTGGATCCAAATTTAACCTGTACTTAGATCTAAAGCGAAGTAAAGAACTTCTCTCCAGCAACTTGATTGGACTGAGGGATGCTTGATGGTGGCTACTACTGTTTGGACGAAGTGTTGGAGCAAATTATGAAAATAATGTCATATATTGAAAACAAAGATTTAAAACATATATGCTTCAATAATATATATACTTTAATGGACCATAACCATTTAAAATAATCTCCCTCTTTCTAAATTGCAACGTTTAGTCGTTTAAAATGAAACGTTGCAAATAATGTGGGCATCCAAAATATTTGAGAGTAATCAACAAAGAAAGTCAGTCGTACAGAACGGACACTGGACAAGTAACCCCATTTGCAGTAATTGGTAAATGAAACTTCATCAATGCTATATTTCTTCAATATACGGAGGTGTAGATTGGACACAGAGATCTGGTTCATCCCCTTCATCGTCATCCTCGTTGGCCTCATTGGCGTCAACCCAATTACTAGGATGGCGTTGTGAAAAACCATGATCATTAGTTTCAGCTCTATCTGAAAGCAACAAAGTCCATAAAATTAGGGAAATAGCGGAGTTAATACCAAACAAAGCTTCAGCCAAAATATATATCAGTTTGAGCTTAAGGTACTCTGCCAGAGTCACTTCAACAGCTGCTAAACAAAATATCAACCAAGAAATGACTTGTTTCGTTCTTTGATATAAATGCTAAACTAGAGAATATATCACGGTGACTACAGACAAATATTAATTGGTCGCATGGAAGGGGAACTGGTGGAGGAACAATACTAGTATATCATGGTTCAGTCTTATCAAAGTGCTACCAGAGCAGTGGAAACTAATTTGCAGAATGCAAAGCAATAACATTTATATATTGGAACCATTCAAATGGTCTGTTATGATTAAATCCCGTTTTACCAGGTTGAATCAATGCATAACTTTGTCTCTGACCCAGTGAGTCTAACCACAACCATTTAGAGTTCAATGTAGTAGCATAGATAGCTTGACATTATGACCAAAAGCTCATGTCTTGCTGATTTTCCAAACAATTCTGACAAGTGTCCTGCCTTCACAGCATTATTATAACATGGAATCTGTTACCTGTGAAGTTTCTGTATTTCTGCCTAAATCAAGTAAATAGAGATTATTACTTACATGGCTTTGTCAAGTAAGTCTTTTCTCATATTTAACCCGTAATTCAAGATAGAGCTCTGCATAGTTTTAGTATTAATTACTCCATTCGTTCCACACAAAAAACTACATTTGAATTTTTGACAAATATTAATATTGCATATTTGACTGAGAATTACATGTACAAATAATATGTTTTTCTTATAAAATTTGTTATGGAAGTTCAATTAAAGATACGATAAGAAGATTGTAATGACAAATTTAAAAAATGTAGTATTAATGAGAAAATTATGTAAATATTTCTATTTCTTTTAACAAAATTTATTCTCAAATGCTGCTCTTTGTTTTGAACCGAAGGAGAATAGGACTATATAAAGTCTCCCAAAAACTCATCGTCGATAAGCTAAAGAGAATCACAAAAGCCTATGAAGAACTACATTTTTAAAATTCCAGAACTAATTTCTCTTCCTTTAAGAAAAGGAACAAATGAGACTAATAACAAGACTGCCAGCTTCAGTACCATCAGGAGGCCCTTAATTTATCTGATAATATAGTAATTATTTTTGTAAGTGTAGGCCTCAGAAATATATAAACAAGACAAGCATATGTTTATTAAAAATCAATCGATCAATCAATAAGCACAAACATGTCAAACATATCAACAATAAAAGATTTAGAACATCCATTGAACAGGAAATAATAACTGAATTCAGACTATAAATTTTTACCATTGGCCATATGTCCTCTGTCAGGGCCAGTTGCCGAAATATGTATGGCATTAATTCTCTGAATCTCTCCTTGCTCATTTGTATTGGGATTTCTTTCCCTTTGGCCATGATTTTCTTCGGCTCCATTATTACTTCTTGTGCCACTTGCTATATAACATATGAAATTCGGAACATGTGAAATCACTGTTATCATGATACTTTTCATTTTTCAACTAATGAAAATGAAGAAAAAGTAACCTGAAAGCTCGGACCAAATTCTTGTGTGATCAGATGGATGCTCAGAAACATTTCCTCTTGCTCTTTCTTGTCCACTAGAACCTGCACCTTGATCGCTTTGATAATGTGTTGTGGTTTCCGCTGGTGGAGGCTCTGTCGACATCCTGTCATGGAGCTGCGATACAAGCATTGTCGCAAGTACTAGAGTAGCATCAAAATTTGAGGTGGAGCCATCACCAACGTCAAATTTCGGTGCCATAAGAATGGGCCTGTTTTTAATTATGTTCACCATATTACCAAATTTTATTGAAGAGACCAAAAATAGTGTTATAGAAACAGATATAAGTAAGGCTGAAGCTAAGCTATGGTGATCATCGGATTTCACTATTCACCAACTTGCACAAAAATTGTTAAACATGAGTTCTTCAAATTGTAGATATAGGCCATCCCTTATACTAGCTCTGTCATTTTAGAAATATAAGGCAAGTACAGATAATTTCATACAAACTAAGAAACTGACATTGGGGGAGAGAGAATGATACCTGTTCAAAATTTACTCTTATGTGTCCCATGTCAGAAACAAGAGTGAAAGAAGTGAAGTTTAAAATATTTTGAGGATAAACTTGTATTTACAATAAAAGATAATCTAATTATATCATTGTTTTTGGGACAACTCTCTTGATACTTAAGTGATATGTTTGAGGATGAAGGGTGCATTTATTTATATATTTTTATGTTTCAGTTGGGATCAGTTTTTGGCCATACCATTAGTATACTTTCAAATAAAGTAACTCATACCATCATCTTGAAGTCTACCTGTCATTACAAACTCGGCAATGAAATATGTATTTCATTGACACTCTCATTTGATACTAAACTAAGTCTTTAAGGCCAAATTATGTTTAAGTTGATCATAAACTCATAATACAGTATATGAACTTCTTATTTGACACATTCGCGGGCCATCCAATCCTGACTCATAGGATATTTTACTACAGAACCAAAATTACTGAATTCTAGGATTGCTTGTCTCAGCCTATCTGACCATCCTAAAGTTTCTAAGGAGAACCATCATTCAGATAAGAGAAAAGAAAGACAACAAAAAAACGAAGAGACATCTATTTAAAACAATATTCCATAGATGAAGCTATATTATCTTACTCGCCAGCTTTCTCAAAGAATAGGTGAATATCAACTTCACATCCCTCACAAAAAGAAAGAAAGGCCTGCAAATTAAAAGTTTACAGAAAAAACTAAGAAAATCAAGACATAAAGTGGACAAATCTATCAATAGCCAGAGAATTTTAATAAATTGTTCAAATGTACCAAAAGCAACAAGTTTTTCTTGGTCAGTTTATCCGTTCATTTGGAGGTTATGACAATGATGAGTAGGGAGGCCATCTCTAGTAGCTATTTAAAATTTGTCATCCATAGAAATTTAAGGCATTCAGTAGGATGGAACACTTTCAAGTCGAATTTAATACGAATTTATACAAACATATCTGTGGCTATAAGATACTTTACCTTCAATTCCTTCACGCCAAATGTCACATCTACAGGGTCACCAGTGTGATTGTACTGCACAAATTCTTCGGTTGGATCTATCCATAGTTGTGTGTGCAACGATGAATCATTATCTACAATTAAAATTTCGAAGATGAAAAGTTTTGTCCAAAAAATCTCAGGATAGAATACATAAACTGCAGATAATGACCTTACCTTTGCTGGGGTCTATGTAACTTCTAAGTTCAACAGCTTTCCCTCCAATTTCACTAGCTGCATCAGAAGGCAACGAAGTGGGTGCGGTTGCTATTATTGTAATTTCCTGAAGGGTTGACTGGAAATTAGCTAATAATCTATTGAGATCACGAGGCCTAACAACGAAGCTGCTAGGAAGTTTTCTCCTATCAAGAGATAGATGTTGTATGTCAGGTTCAACGTTGCAAGTAACTGAGTAGGCCTTTCTCAAACCTGCAAATTGAGAATTTGATCACTCAATGAATTAGAAAGATATCAGTTTAGAGTAAGGCAATTATATAATGCAGACAGCTATATATTGCAATGCTAGCTTCTCAGATATTTCTCCTGTTTCAGACAAGACTTAGTTATGCACTACCAACAGAACATGAAAGTTCTCATCATGTGATTTAAAAGAGATCTGAAACAACACTTGATGCTAACAATTTTAATTACCAGTTAATTTGCGTGCTAATCAATAAGCTCAATTGGATGTGACATGCCAGGTAGTGGTATACAATATTAATATGATGTAATCCTTCAGCGCAGATGGCAAAAAAGCAGCATCGTATCATGATGAAGGAATTTATGTTTCTTGTGATGAGAAACCCAAATTATCATCTAAATATACAATGAATTGCCAAAAACAAGGGATGAAAAGTACTGTAGTCACTTCAATGCAGAATACTGATAAGTTTTCATGAAAAGAAAAATGTGATGGTGCTTTTGCCAGTTCAATAAGTGGAAATCCTCTTAATTTTTTTTGGTTGTACTTGAAAACTCTCAAGTTACACAGAACCAACATAGGGTTGGACTCTACAACCATTTTTTCCTAGTAGAATCATATGAGATATATAACTGCAGCATACAATTTAAGAAATAATAGAATAAAGACAAATATATCTAATTAAAAGCTTGCATCTCCATAAGACATGATGAAATAATTAATGTTTTTGCAGCATCATAAATCCTACATTAGTAATTGCCATCTTATGACAATATATTTATATGCAAATGTCCAACACCGAGTAGCAATTAAAATGAGTATCCCCAAATATGTACCTACACATGAGCAATTGAGCATATAGATGCAGCACCTAAGTGCAGCAAATTGAGCAACAAGTACAGGAAGAGAAGAAAATACAAAACAAAACAAAATTAAAAATAAAAACAAGGATTGCAAAAATTGCATTACCATTATTGCAGTCCAACGTCCACTGCACTTTTGATGCATCAGGATCAGACAATAGCACAGTCAAACGATCAATACTCGCAATTGGTGTCCTAAGTACAGAACAAATAGCCTGAATGCATCAAAATTAGAAGGTTACTTTACAAAGTCAAGTGCTCTGTACTTTTGATAGATAGAGATCGACACTGTACCTTCAAAAGCACACTGCACTGCACCTGAGCGCCAGAAATTTTATAATCATCAAAGAAAGAAGGCTTCAACGAAATGGATTGGTAGGCAGACCGTGATGAATTAAGACTGTGGAAAGAGAGCTGCAAACAAAAATGGGATAAATGACTTACAAAATCAGTTTTGCAGACCGATTCTTTTAATGATTATAAATTTATCTTCTTTCTTATTCTTTGAAATCAAAGTTATAAGTTCATTTCAATATCCTTTCCCACATAAACCAATTAAACTTAATCGAGCACAGAGGTTTGAAGGACAGGTTGCTGCATATATTGTTTATCATTTTCTACCCCATTAAATATTTTTATTAACATGTACAACCCACGACAATTGTATATAAGCTTTCACTACATTTTCACATATTGATAATTTTAATCATTCAAAATTAACCATTGAAAAACCATAATCATGATTCTGATAGTCATCCAAGAATCTCAAAACCTTACGAAGTAAAATAGGAATGTGCAAAAAGTGAAAAATCAAACTCATTTTGGTACAACGGTAGCACGCACTCCAAATCATAGCTTCACTCTACTCTATCTTCCATTATTAACTGCCAAAGAGGATTACGGAGTAATAAAAACGAACAAAAAAAAATTAAAACAATAAGATACTCTTTCTAGAAAACTTTTTTTAATATCAAAATCAACATATAAACCCTAATCATCGTCAACTCTTGTCAAATTTTTGGAGCAAAACACTTCCAATTCATAAAGCACGAACAGATAAAACCTAAAACCATAAGAAACACCCAAAAATTTAAATCGAAAAGGGAGTGTAAATACAGCAGGAGTGTTGTTTGATAGTTTATATCCATAAAAATCATACACTGCATCATCATTTTCATAATTGTGCAAGTGAGAATACCTGGGAGGGAGACGCTTGAATGGCAAGTTCATTTCCGACGCGTGCGAGGCACGTGATGGATCGGGCTAAGGTTTTCAGAGCATTCCCACTTACGCTGAACTCCATGATTTTGAGTTGCAGTGAAAACTGGGAGCTCACTCTTTGGCGGGAATGGATTGGCGACGACCCGCTTTCTTCCGGTACACACGTGAGGGAGAGTGTGTGTTTCCTCGTTCGCACACTTTTTTTGTCTTTTCGGAAAACAAAATTACCCAAATGTTAGATGTTTATAATGTACTCCTAAATAATTTGTAGTACTTAATTCCATTCCATAAAAAGATTAGTTCGGAAAAAAAATGAAAATCTTTGATTCATTTTGATGTAAATTTAACTTATTTTGATTTTACAATGATTGAACACGACTATGACAAATAACTGTACAAAAATTTTAACAAAAATATGATTTTATTATCTTATAATCTTAAAATAATATTGTGTAGTTTAAATTTTAAGATTTTATAATGTAATATAAATAAAGTATAATATAATTTTTTGCATAAGTGCTTTTTTTTTTTTTACAAAAAATTTAAGTGGGAGGAGGTTCTCTCATATTTTTTGAGAGCTTACAATGATATAAAATACTCTATGGACATATTCTTTGAGGGTTTACAATATTTTTTGAGGGTTTACAATGATACAAAATATTCTATGGGCATATTTTTTTAGGGCTTACAATGTTTTTTGAGAGTTTACAATAATATAAAATACTCTATAAAAAAAGATGACTAACAAAAATTCGAATTCTCTAACCTAAGCCCATAGATATTTGAGGATCAATCGCATTTAGATGAGATGCTTTTATATCTCCTACAATAACAGTTTTACAGTAATTGGGTTTGTTTGTAATAAGTTGATTCATTCTTGAAAATGTAAATGGTGGGGTGATTGTTGAAAATATTAAGTATTTTTTACAATATTAATTATATTGTACATAAAATTAAGTTCTTCATATAAATTTAGATTATTAGTTTACAATTGTACTAAGAACATTTCAATTTCCGTATTTTTTTTTTTTTTTGACCAACGGGACTAGAGGCTGTATTATTTCTTTGATTACATCAATACCAATTTTATTTCGGTAGACACGTGTTGCATGGCACAGGTCATTAAGACAAATATTGGCAAGCTGAATTTATTACTATTATTGTTATTGTTATTTTTATTTTTTGTGATTGCTGATACATTTCTCGTATTTAATGTTAGTACGTATTATTTACTATTCATATAATTTCATTTATAATATAAATTTACAAAAACATAGCGCGCAAAACTTTGTATTTAAAAGCATTTTCTATGTATTTTATGATATTTTACTTAAAAAATTAGAATATGTCACTTTAATTTAAAATTGCAGGATTTCATAAATTGAAAACTAAAATTTATCTCAAATTTTAGAATAGAGATAATATTAATTAAAATTCATTATTTTTATGATCTGTGTGTTCGATGGACTAAAGTCTGACGCTCATAAAACTGTTGGAATAACATTGAACATTCAAATTTACTTTCATAAGAAAGCTAAATGCAATAGAAGTCTCTGCAATAACGTAGTCAAGGCCTCTCAACTAACATCGCAATCAATATTCCCATATATATAGCTTTCGTATTTTATTATCATCTTAATCTTCAGACGAAACAAAGACTGTTGTTGTCAAAATTTCTTTTCAAACGGAACAATGTATATAGTAGTTGACTTCTACTAATGATTCACGTTCATAATATGTTTACATCTATTCATAACAACACGCCAACTCATAGACTGATCAGAAAATGAAACAACTTCAACTCATTTATTTGATGCGACTTGTAAATATACATCGTACTCATATCTCATCCATCATAGCGTGTGACAACCAACTCTCGACGCATGTTCCACAACCATCTCATTATCGTTTAAGGAAAGCACCACCAAATATGCTCGAGGGTACGTTACTATTTATATATGGTCTTACCAATTAAGGCAAGTCTTCATCTTTCAGGTATTTCCTTGCAATTCTTCCATTTGCTCCCTTTGGGAAAAATCCTCCAGGGACATGTTCATTTCCAGTGGCATATACAATTCTCAGTATTTCTTGTGGAGTTCTAGTGTATGACAGAGAGTAGCGATTCGCTGATAAAACGTTACTGGTTGTACGCATTTCTGCGCCTAGCTTCAGTGGCACGTATATGCCTTCGTCCTTGATCCCACACGATCCCAACTTGTTTCTTACTTTTGAAATTTTTATGGTAAACTCGGCTACTGTGATGTTGTATGGCTCCACCATTTCATCAGCTCTCTCGTAGAGGTAATGTCGAATGATGGCGTCTTGGCCAGCTTCAACTCCTAGCAATCCTGCCAAAAGCTGCACAAACAATTTCACCATTTATATTTTTACGCTCTTACTTAGCAAGGAATTTTAGATAAAACGCGACGGCTGATAGGCGGTGGGTAGTTCAAGTGGAAAGAATATTCACTTATGATCTTGAGGTCTAAAGATCAAACTTATGGGGGTCATCCTATGGGTGAGAGCTAAGTTAGTAGTGGTAGAAATTTCGTTGATTAAAAAAAAAAAGATTGCAACAAGCTGATATATATTACCAGAGAAGTAATGTTGTTAAGTATCAATTTGTTGAATTTCACTTGAAAAATTGTTTTTGTTTTTTCTTGTAGCAATATCTTTAGTGAATGAACTGAGTATTGTTTTTGAAGAAACTGATATTACCCTCTTTATGAGATAGCCCTTGATGAATGGATTTGTACCCGTGTATCCATTGAGTCCAACGTATGGCACCACATAAGAGGCAATCATGTAACTGATACTGTCACGATACGGGTCGAATGGCGGGTCGAGTTCACGCTCAAATGCCTGATTCATTAAGTTTCCGAAATTCTCTGCACTCAAATTTAATGCAGGCCTCGGAAATCCACCAACTGTTGACTTCAAAGCCCTTACAAATTAAACAAAAACAAGCTGAAGTCGCATTTTAAAACCGAAAATTATACTTTATTCGTACCAAAATGACTTTACTTTTGTAACATGAATAACCATGATCACAAACCAACTAAGATAATTCATAAATTCATAAAAGTTAAGACTTTCCTTAAAATATTTTGTTTCAAAAGTGGACTATTATTTTGAGACGGGAACTTTATCGAGTACGTACCTTAAATGATCAACCTCTTGAAGCCCGAATTCACCAATGATACGTCGGGTGAGAGAGTCGAGATTTGCTTTCTGGGCCCCAATAGGAGGTGGGCCTCCCATAACAAGTTGAGGTGCAAACTTGTCGAGACCATAGCCATATGCACCCCAGAGGAAATAATCTGCTTCTAGGTGTTCAAGATTTTCTGCAAATTGCATCATGTCTATATCTTCTTTGTATATTGGAACCTCGTGCTTGGGATATACGGGCCAACATTTTTGGTACGACGACGAAGAAACATTATTAACGTCTAATACCGACACCCTGCAGAGACCACTCTGTACCTTGCTAGACACAATTGTTAATATCATTAACAGAATCAAGGAAAAAGCTTTGCAAACCTCCATAATGTTTTGTTTGATAATTGTGGTACTAGTTACAATGTATAAGTATATATAGTAAGGTTGGATACTGTTATGGGAGTGTTTGGTATTGACACTTCACCAAATATATTAATATGCAAGTTCAGAGAACTCTAGAATTGAGTTTCTAATCCCCAAATGAGTGGCCTTGTATAATTGATTAATTGTTAAGCCTTCTTGTATAATTGCGTATTTAATGCTCAAGTATAGGACGCTAATCATTTTTTCTTCACAAATTCGTTACATGTTGTTTGTTAAATCACAGAAAGAGATGATATATGATAAGTATCAGACACCTAAGTTGCAATGTTATCTACAGAAACTTGATTAGAGCCGGAGGGACTTAATTCTACTCCAACAAAGTGAGAGTGGTTAGTCTGCTCTAATATATGTCACATTTTTTATTTCATTTGTTTTTCGATTGATAAGTATCATATTTTTTAGTTGTTTATATTGCATAAACTAAAACTCTAAGGTTATGTTTGACACGCCAGAATTTTAATATGAAAATTAGAATGTTATATTTGGTTATAAAATATGTTGAAATGATAATAATCTAATATGACCATACAATACCTGCATTTGGATGCAACTATGCTTATATAGGTCCTAAAAGTTCAAGAATATTGAAATACCTCAGTTGTAAAAATAACTCAATATATATTTGTCAACCTATTTATCATTATCATTAACATATTTCATTTGTCGTCTTTGTGTGCAACTTATTTTTCTTTTCTGGCCAAGAGAGACAAAACTCAAAATAGTTGTTTTTTCAACATATCAAACATCTTCCATAATTTTAATCGGGATTACCCCTATTTTTTCCTTTTTCATTAACTTCATTTATAAATACGTTAGTAACTTAACGTGCTGATGTTGCTAAATAAATAGTCTGCCATGTTTGCGAGCTTTGGCTATCAATAGTTTTAATTTGATAAAGCTATATATTATAGAGATTTATTTCTGTTTATGACTACCGCCATTAACAATACGGTATGGTAGAGTTTTAAAATGGTTTTAGAATTGAGATGCTGACTACCACTACGCAAATTACCAAAGTAATTTATTTTGAAATGATAAATCTTTATCCAAAAGATATTATTATATGAAGAAATATAGTAGAAATGCATATGCTCCAAAAATGAAATTACAAACCTGAGGGAAGTATTTATAAAAGTTATCTAATCAATTGAAAAATATTTTATCGACATTCATACGGTACAATTACGTTAACTTCAGTGCCATACAACTCTCCTATATCTATATATATATCAGGATTAGATATCAATAACCCTCGTTAGAATGTAGCGAATGATGCTCTTTCCGTTTCACAATAATTATCATTTATTTTTTTAAAAATAATTTTAGGTGAATATTTTTATATGTTAAATATTTTATTTAATTCTAAAAAAATATATTAAATAAAGATTAATATGAATAAAAAATTACAAAATCCATGATTTGAATTGCAAATCCGGAGTTGAATTGTTCGACCGCTTGAATTTAATGTAAGAGTGAGTAACGAGGAAATGAAGTTGAATGAAATTATAAGTTCGAAATTATATTTGGGATGAGTTTGGAAAACATGTAACTCAGCTCTTTTAAAATTTGGCCCTAAATATATACGTATACAGTTTATTTCAATTTGAATTACAATTAGATTTATCATTTCGTTTCAATATTTTGAATTTACAAGAGATTTTTGAATTTCACTCATGCAATCAATTAAGATTCATATTAACTTTAAATTTATTGTTCGACGCATTAATATAATTTTTAGGTTTTAATATTTCATTTTGTAGTTTACTTACATTTTTCTAGCTTTAGTGCAGTTACTTGAGTTGTATGAAGAAAAGCCCGAAACCGGTGAGCATATGAGCCAAGTTTATGCTTAAATATCACAAGATTGCAAAAGTCTGAACTCAGCTCGAACTCATAAATTTTATTTTAGCTGAATTTTAACATAGCTAAGCACAACTTATTCAATCCATTGATAGGCCTAATTTTGAGTAAATAGTACATATTAATCTTCTTTTTTTTTTAATATTTTATGATTTTGATATTTTACTTTTAGTAAAAAGTTAGTTTTAAGTTCGTGCATGCACAATGTAGATAAATTCGTATTCGTTAGTGTGATTATTATTATCATAATTAAGATAGATTTAATTAATGATTGAATTTATCACTTATTTAATTGTCATTAATTTGTAAATCAAAATACTCGGAATCAACTCAGTTCATAAACACTTTGCTCCTAACTAAATTAATTTCCTTGTGCAATTTTTTTGTAACTAATTTTAAAGGATATGAAACATGCAATGAAATAAGAATTGTAATACCATAATCCATTTTTCCTAGAGCAGTGTATTAGGCCGAAGAGGCAAAAAGAAAAAAGAAAATAGTTCAATGCTTTCTAGATCCGATCAAAGTTATTGAAAAATTCAAAGAGAATAAAAAATGAGTGATGAAGTTACATAATTTATTTTTTTTAACTCAAAAGCTACTGTAATTATTTTAGAAGAAGTAAATACAAATCTTAGGAAGAGAAATTAATTGCAAAAGTAGGTATGTGGCAGGAGTTGCAAGTCATAAACATATAATATGTACAAATTTTAGAGAGACAAAGCACTTATAAAGTTTATGAATACAGAGCCACAGGAAAAAGAAAAAAAAACTGCACCAACATCATAGAGAAACAAAATTATCTTATAGTTAAAAGAGTAATTTGGTACACTCGTATAACCAAAAAAATGTATATGGACTCAAACCCAAATTAATTCAGCAACTACTATCAATCACAAATTATATAGTGACTCCACCAACTAATAATGATTAGTGGTAATATGATTCTAACTGTATTTACACTAAAATTGTGTAAACCTAATTTTTTAAATCTATTTTCTATATATATTCACTGGAAATGTAGTACTTATATATTTAGATTTCACAAAATATACTAAAAGTATATAAAAAGTGATATTTAGACATTTTGACACCATATCATTCCTCAATAATTATACAAAGAATCTTAAAAGGTATGATAGTATGTAAATATCCTTTACTCACAATTATATGTAAAGATAGCCCACCTAAATTGGGATGAAAAGAATAATTCATTTGACCGTATGAAAAAGAAATCAAGAGGTAAATAAGACCAAGTAAATAAATAGTTAAATGACTCATAAATAAATAATAAATAATTATTTAGTAAATAAACATATTATCCAACTGATTGAATAATACATTTGTCTGCCATATAAAACAATGATCTTCGGCTCAAGTAGTAACTATTGATGGTCAATTTTGGTTCAACCAAAGGGCCATATATCCTAATTCAACCCTATGTAAATAACAAGTATGGTCCCTAGTCTTTATGGGCAGCAGCATATGCTGCCTATCGCAAATGGCATGGGATTCCAAGTAGCGGCTAAGTAAAGCCAAGGCTTACTATAATACAAGTAGTAATACATATCCTCTAATATATGTCACTACTCTCTCTCTCTCTCTCTCTCTCTCTCTCTCTCTCTCTCTCTCTCTCTCTCTCTCTCTCTCTCTCTCTCTCTCTCTCTCTCTCTCTCTCTCTCTCTCTCTCTCTCTCTCTCTCTCTCTCTCTCTCTCTCTCTCTCTCTCTCTCTCTCTATATATATATATATATATATATATATTTTTTTTTTTTTTTTTTTTTTTGTCGGTTGAGTTGGTCTCTCCTCTCTCATGTTGTTACTTGTTAGATGAGATGAGCTACAATAAAGTAGCAGGGTTATTAGGTTACTACCCAACACATGTGGTGACAAAATCAAATATATTTATATCACAATCGTCCAAACAATTAATGCTACGTTCTCAACCTAAAATTAAAGCCTATAGAAACGGGCATATGGTTATGTTACTTTCTTTGATTTGATTTCTTCCCCTGCGAAAATTGATTGAAAGGGAGAATTAGATCGTTACTATTTTAACTCAAGTGTTTTAAGTGTGGACAATTAATCTATTAGTATCGTGGTTTGTGAGTGTTGAGGAGCTTGAATAGAAAGAAAGCATGAAAAAGAAAATCAGATATTACAAATGCTTATAGCTAGTATATAGTTCAAGTTAAATTTAAACCAAACCAAACCCCACAAAAAATCTAGTGACATCCCGAGTATGTACCAACAATCTAACATGAAAATGTTGCTTTCATATGAATTACATAGTATCTTATGTTAATAATTTCTAAATGAATAGATCACATGAGAAAGTGATTCTCTCTCTCTCTCTTTCTCTCTCTCTCCTCAACAAATACTGTGGGGGTTGGAGAAAGTTTACACTATCAACACCCTAAATACTAAGGCACGTCCAACCAATTTGGGCCTACAAATTAGATACAATTGAAATGAAAAAAAAAAAAAAAAAGACTAACTAGATAAATCTTGATTCACATGTACTAAGCAGTATATAACACAAATCCAGGTTTCACTCCTAAAAAGTATTTAGAACTCTTGAGCTCATCACCAAAATATAAAAGAGATGATGAGGTCAGTGACAGAGGAATAAGAAGAAGAGGAAAACATGACCAACTTTTCCTCTTATTAAGGATAAGTACATCTAAAAAGATAACTACAGGTCAAATTTCATCAAGTGTAACAATGAAAAGCTGATACACCTCTAAGTACTAGTAGTAGCAAAAGAATTAATGGAAGAGAGAAGAGATAACAAGGAAATGAGCTGAACAAATTAAGAGTTCAGTACAACCACAACTGCCAAGCTCAGGGATTCCTTGGAGTAGCATTTAAGACATTAACTCTTTCTTTTTCTTCTCCTCTATGTATGTGTTTGGGTCCAAAAGATAGTCTAGCAAGATTTATATGTAGAAAAGTAAAGGGTAGATTAATCTGAAGATTTTATAGGCTTGGAAAGAAAATAGAAAAAAAAGAAAGAAAGAAAAGAAATCATGGTTTCTGGCTCTCAGATCCTCCACATGATTTTGTTCATCACCTTCATGATCATATCTTTCCATTTAACATATATTCTTTTCCCAAAAGCCCCATTGAATGCAGCATCATATTTTAATATCCAAAGCTTCCAAGAGAGAAGAGCTGATAATAATCATCACATTAGAAAGGTAACAGGAGAAGATGAAAGTGAAGAGAATAAAGTCCTGATCTTGGAAAAGTTCAGAACTTTACTTGGACTAAGGAACTATAACATAAGAAAGAGAACATTTTACAAAGCTGAATTTGGATATGGCTCACCATCACCTTCTCCCATTGAAGCTCCGGTTTCCGCTCCAGCTCCGGTTCCGGTTTCGCCTCACCGTCTACACCCCCGCCACCGTCCCTCCGCCCGGCCTTGGGTTTGGCCCCGGCCACGTGTCAGCGCACCGCTTCCCAAGATACACGAGGATAAGGAGAACAGTGGCAGAAGAACTTTGGTGGCAGTTCTTGTGTCTGGTAGTGCTACATTTTTGTTCTGTGGGATTGGCCTTATCTGGGGATGCTATAAATTCAAGAAAAGAAGAAGAAGGAGATCAGCAAGTACAAATTCAACAACACATAGCACTGAAGGAGGAACAAATAGAAATAAATCAAAGTATGTTGTCACCACTCAAAATTCAGTAAAAAAGGTAACTTCTGAGCCAGGCTCCGACTTATTTTATCTTGATTCTGTTGGAACTGCTTTAGAACCACAACCTTTTTCTTTCAAACATGATTACCAAACTGTGAATTCATCTTCAAATCAATCCACCCCTTTTTGGAAACTGAGTACAGTACAAGAATCTGATAGAGAAATGGTAAAATCAGATTCAGACAATGCTAATTGTTCTGCTGTTGAAATTGTATGTGTCAATGAAACAGAAGAATCAATCAACAATGCACCTGTTGGTTGTAGCTCTCAGTTTAATGATAAAATAAGGCCCGAGGAAGCTCATTCTTCTGATGATGAGTCTTTTCATTCTTTCTGTAATTCACATTCATCAAATGCCAGACTTTCCAATGCTTCAGCAGGTACCCTTAGTGACATATCAGAAATTTTATCCCCATTTGTTTCAAATGCACCAACTGGTTCCATAGCCTCCCCAGTGAACCAAATTTCATCACCTGCAGAAGGTCTGAATTCACCATCATGTCCTCCACCGCCACCGCCACCGCCACCTCCTCCACTGACACGTACTCACATTTCTCCTTCTCACTCCACCTCTTGTTCAGCAAGAATGGCATCAAAATCTTTGAGTTCTTCCACATTGCCAAATTTATCATCACCCAGGAATTCAGATTCTTCTTCAGGATCTAATCAAACCCCACCAAGAAATTTCTCAACATCCCCTCCTAATGCCTCAAAAGTACCATTCGGCATTCCTCCCCCGCCATGTCCTCCTCCATTTTCAAAAGGAGATGGAAACCCTTCAAAAGGGCCACCTCCACCACCATCTCCACTTCCACAACAGACGCCGTTGGGCAAAGATGGAGTCCCATTACCAAAGCTAAAACCGCTTCACTGGGACAAAGTTAGAGCTCAACCTGATCGTTCAATGGTGTGGGACAAGTTGAGATCAAGCTCATTTGAGTAAGTGATCCTTGCACTTCTTCCTCATATTTTGCTTTATTGGATATTGATGAATAATAGTGCAGATTTGATGAGGAAATGATCGAGTCGCTCTTTGGTTACAATCTGAAAAAATCATTGAATAATGATGACACAAAGAGCAAAAGTCCTTCCCCAAGCAAGCATGTTCTTGAGCCAAAGAGGCTCCAAAACATTACCATCCTCTCAAAAGCTCTGAATGTGACTACTGAACAAGTCTGCCAAGCACTTATGCAAGGTACGGAAATTTAGATTTTAGTTGGTACAAAATCATTATAAAAGGTTGATTCTTTCCTCGTATATGATAATGCAAATTGTTATATTAATTCCTCACGATGATTGTTGGTACAAATAAAATTTTAGTATCCTTTTCCTTTAGACACCAAGGCAACATCTCCATGTTGAACTCAATGATGAATCTTGCAGTGTAAAATTGTTTTAGCTTGTGACTGTTCCTACATGCAGGTTCTGGTTTATCTTTACAGCAACTAGAGGCACTTAGTAAGATGGAACCAACAAAGGAAGAAGAGGGAAATCTCGCAAGCTATAAAGGCAACATCAATGAATTGGGTTCAGCAGAGAAGTTCGTCAAATTAATGCTCAACATACCTTATGCATTTCTAAGGATTGAAGCCATGCTTTACAGAGAAACTTTTGAAGATGAGGTAGTTCTTCTCAGGAAGTCCTTCTCAATGCTAGAGGTAAACCGGCTAATCACAAAAGATGCATGTCCTCTTTCCTTTCTTATTGTTCAATATGACCAAAACCTTGTCATCTCAAAATTTTAACTAGAGCTAATATTATTAGTCTATCCTTGTTTAAGAATTTTATAAATTGTGAAAAGAATGAATTTGGAGTGCATCCAGTGAAAGGTAATGTTCAAAGTTTAGAAACTCTTTCCAAATTGTTATGTCAAATTTGTGAAATTAAATAGAGAGGAGGAGCACCAATGCAGTCCTTTAAAATGGTTTTTTTTTTTTCAAATTTTAAAACAAACATTTCTATTTTTATTATAGGAAGCCTGCAAAGAACTGAGATCAAGTCGGCTGTTCTTAAAGTTACTCGAGGCAGTGCTCAAAACAGGAAACAGGATGAACGTCGGAACAATCAGAGGAGGAGCCAGAGCATTCAAGCTGGACGCTCTCCTCAAGCTTTCTGATGTGAAAGGAACAGATGGCAGAACGACACTGCTTCACTTCGTTGTCCAGGAAATTATCCGGGCAGAAGGAATCAAAGCGTCAGAGAGCATTATAGGGAAGATTAACCAGAAAAACAAGAGCAAAAATGTGGAAGACAGAGAAGAAGCTTACAGAAACATGGGGCTAGATCTTGTTTCTGGTTTAACGACTGAGCTCTTCAATGTGAAGAAGACTGCCACCGTAGACTTAGATGTCATTGCAAGCTCAGTATCAAACTTATCAGATGGAATGACCAAGTTGCAGCATTTGGTAAACAAAGATTTGTCAAAGGAAGAAAAAAGTGGGAACTTTGTGCAGTCAATGAAATCTTTCTTGAATTACGCGGACAAGAACTTGAAGGAGTTGCAGGAAGATGAACATAGAGTGTTGTTACATGTGAGGGAGATCACAGAATATTTCCATGGAAATGTGAGCAAAGATGAAGCCAACCCTCTTCGTATTTTCGTGATTGTTAGAGATTTCTTGGGAATGTTAGATCATGTGTGTAAAGAACTGAGGAGCTCGAAAGTTCCAAATAGTCAAAGTCCTCTAGCTCCATTCCGGTAGATTAGAGCGAACCTCGTGTGTTTATTTTGGTAGATTAGGCATCTTGTGTGTTTATAAACTTCCATTTCTTTGTAAACTAAAACTTATCGAGTCCTATAGAGAGGATTTCTAACATTTGGATTTCTACTGGCCATGACGCCTTATGGCATTTTCATCAAGCCTGTGTTGCACTTGAGCTTGATATGAAAGTCATGACGTCAAAATTCCATGTGTATTTTTGTTTTTGTTTTTTGGTGGGTTTACTCTAAAATTCGTTGGTGATCTTATTCGACGTCGATCTTACAAAAAAATTGGAATGAATTATGTCACATGTGAATTTAAAGATGATCTCAAGTTATACTATTAATGACATAAAATAACTCTTTTACAGGGTTATTATCTGTGCGAGAATATACTACCTCAATTTCTTCTTCATCCCATGCCTCGTTACTTTTACAATTGACAAGCCTTTTTTGATTTATGTTTATTTTATTAGAAATCTAAAAACCTAAAAGCGTATCTTGACAACCCTAATGAAATAATGAAATAGATTAGCCCATTAACTTCAAATTCGAGTGCCCCTAAAACAAATGTAATGGAGATTTTAAGTACTCGTTTGTTTATGTAGAATGGAGACTCCAGAAGCACTTTATGTACATACAGTATTTAACGATTTAAGGCATCAAATGAAAGGGGGAAAGACAGACAAACGAAAATCGTTGATAATACATTAAAGTAACTATTTTTAAACTTCGTTAAGGCATTGCCTCTGCCTAATTCCAATACAATTCGAGTTACTAACTTATGAATTGGAAAATATACTCCAAATACGAATAGAAATAAAATTATTTAAAAGAATACGTGGCAAATTATAATTGGGCGAGACACAATAATCCACCGCTGCAAGCCCTTGCCTAATACAACTAATGATGTTGTGATGACATAATAAGCCCAAAAAGGTACACGTGGCGCGATCAGATTGGGCGGACACTCTAGCCTCACAACATAACTTGGGGTATAATTCCCACCAACGCAAACTATAAATTAAGCCTTCGAATCACCCTTCCTCCCATAAAATAAAATCACGAAGATCGAGAGCTTCCATTCACTCTTCAACAAATTTCAGTCATGGCAATAATCAACAAAAACTTATCATGCTTTTTCCTCCTCCTATTTGTTAGTTCTTCAGGTACTCAATTCACAACATTTTTACTATAGAACCTTTTTCTTTTTCTTGTTCTTGTTCATGGTTTATTGTAAATACTTTTGCTGTGTATTATTACTAATTTATTGCTACAAATTCTAACCGGTTTGTTTAATTGTGTAAACGAAGTTGATTTTCATATATGTGTTTGAGATTTCACCAACATATATTAATTGAGATACATATAATATACCAATTTGTCCTTGAATTTGTGTACTAACTAGAAATTTTGTTGGGAATTAACAGTAATAGCAGTAACAGAGGATACAACATCAAAGAGTAGTGGAACAGTGATTGGGATTGATCTAGGGACTACTTATTCATGTGTGGGTGTTTATCGGAACGATCACGTGGAGATTATAGCCAATGATCAAGGAAATAGAATCACCCCATCTGTTGTCGCCTTTACTGACACCGAACGTCTCATCGGGGAGGCTGCCAAGAATCAAGCCCCTCTTAACCCCGAACGGACTATCTTTGATGTTAAGAGGCTTATTGGAAGAAAGTAAGTGAGTGTTATTTGAATTTTTTTTTTTTTTTTTTTTTTTGTCTTTGTTTCGAAAATTTTTGTTTTGCTATTTGGATTTTACGGTTTATTTGAAGTTTAGTTTCATCGATATGTCCGCTTTTGTATGGTGTGATATGGTAGGTTTGATGATCCAGATGTTCAGAATGATTTGAAGCTGTTGCCTTATAAGGTTGTGGACAAGAATGGGAAGCCTTATATACAGGTCAAACTTAAAGATGGTGAGGTTAAGGTGTTTAGTCCCGAGGAGATAAGCGCTATGATTTTGGTGAAGATGAAGGAGACAGCAGAGTCATATTTAGGACATAACATCAAAGACGCTGTCATCACTGTTCCAGGTAGTATCGAAATCCAATGGCATATTAAACTTAGAAAATTAATATGTCTGTCATTGGACTCAAAAATCAAAGCATATCTCTAATTCTGGAATGGATGGAGTATTATATAATCATAACTTGCTGTTATATATCGTATGTGCTGCAATCTAATGAGTATTTTGTGTTTATTTGTACAGCTTACTTCAACGACGCCCAAAGGCAAGCCACGAAAGATGCTGGTGCCATTGCAGGACTCAATGTAGTTCGGATAATAAATGAGCCTACAGCGGCTGCACTTGCCTATGGCCTGGATGACAAAGAAAGAGAACAGAACGTGTGTGTTTTCGATCTTGGTGGTGGTACATTCGATGTAAGCATATTGAACATTGGTAGCGGTGTTTTTGAGGTTCTTTCGACCAGTGGAGACAACCATTTGGGAGGAGAAGATTTTGATCACAGGGTGATGGACTACTTCATTAAGTTGATAAAGAGAAAATACGATGTGGACATCAGCAAAGATAAGAAGGCTCTTGGAAAGCTTCGAAAGGAATGTGAGAGAGTTAAGAGGGCCTTGAGCAACCAACATCAAGTACGCGTGGAGATTGAGTCACTTTTTAATGGTATTGACTTCTCGGAGCCATTGACAAGGGCTAAGTTTGAAGAATTGAACATGGATTTGTTCAAAAAGACAATGGGACCGGTGAGAAAGGCTATGGAGGATAAGAATTTGAAGAAGAGTGATATTGAGGAAATTGTGCTTGTTGGAGGGAGCACTCGCATTCCCAAGGTTCAAGAGCTTTTGAAGGATTACTTCAAGGGAAAAGAACCAAGCAAAGGTGTCAACCCAGACGAGGCTGTTGCCTTTGGTGCTGCGGTTCAAGGTGGAATTCTAAGTGGTGAAGGTGGGAAAACCAAAGGTAAGTGATCCAGTTATTTTTCAGCTTTGTCAAAGGTCATTATTCCTTTATTTTTAGTTGGTGGTATAGTTACGGAAACTTTGGCTCTACTACTTTGATCAACTAAATTTATCTAGTTCTAATTATTTATAACTTGATTGTTGTTTAATTCTCAAGTTTTGTTTGTCCTCTTATTATGCAGATCTGCTAGTAGTTGATATTGTTCCTATTAGCTTGGGTATCGAGACAGCTGGTGGGTTGATGACAAAATTGATCCCAAGATCCACTAGTATCCCAACCAAAAAATCTCAGATTTTCACAACTTACCAAGACAAGCAAACCACAGTTTCGATCAAGGTACTGATAAAAAAGAAAAAGAGTTTTATTACTGAAATAGTACGTTCCATCATAACTGCTTGATCTAACAATATATGCTACAATTTCTAGGTCTATGAAGGTGAAAGGAGTATGACAAAAGATTGTCATGAACTTGGAAAGTTCGACTTATCTGGCATTGCGCCTGCTCCAAGGTAACATTTCGAGACTGAAACCAAAACCATTCAATGAAGTGTTCCTAAAAGTTACAACGTTTTGACTTATTGTCATGTTTTTTTGGTAGGGGTGTTCCTCAAATCGAGGTAACATTTGAGGTTGATAGAAATGGTATACTGAATGTGAAGGCAGAGGACAAGGCAGCAAAGAAGACCGAATCAATTACCATAACAAATGACAAAGGAAGGCTAAGTGAAGAGGAGATTGATAGAATGGTGAAAGAGGCTGAGGAGTTTGCAGAAGAGGATAAAATAATACGCGAGAGGATCGATTCCAGAAACCAGCTAGAGACCTACATTTACAACATGAAGAGCACCATCAATGACAAAGACAAACTCGCCGACAAGATTGATTCTGATGACAAGGAGAAGATTGGTAGGGCACTGGAGGAGGCTCTGGAATGGATGGACGATACTCGAGATGCAGAGAAAGGTGACTATGTTGAGAAGATGAAAGAATTAGAAGCTCTATGCAATCCTGTTATAAAACAGGCTTATGATAATAATGGTGGAAGCGCTTCAGAATATGAAGATGAAGAAGAGCCTAATGATGAACTATAGAGTACACACATATATTAGTTTTGCTCAAACACCTTTGTTTTTTGTTTTTGCCTTTAGTTTATTGTGATTTTTCTTGGATTGGTTATAGATTCAAGTAATTTTGTAACTCTTGGAACTCGAATGTTTTTTTGGTTAGTTATATTAAACATGTCAATATCTGCAGCTTAATGCTAATTCTGTTGAGTTGAAAGATACCTGCTCAATATGCTGAACATAAAAACTCTATATCATCAATCTCGTGTCACGTAGTTAATTCAATTTTACTGCAAAGCTAAAATGGTGAATGTTGCCATGAAATCATAATCGATCAGAAAGAAAAGAAAAGAAATGTGGAAATCAAAGGTGGCAAGTAGCTAGGTCATGTAACGGGTTCATAAATACTTTCAAAGGGCTATAAGTTTTATCTTAACCCTAGTATTTTTACCTCTTTTTTTTTTATTTGGTAGAAAATCCTGGTAGTTTCATTTGAAGAAATGAAGGGTGGATTTGAATAATTTGAGATATAGAATACTTATTAGAGTGAGCCTAATGCTCACTTTCCTTTGTACTGCAGTTCAGAATTTTATTTTGGAGTAGCACTAAATATATGTTGTGTTGAATATTATTGAAACTTTTCATTTTCATGAACTTAAAGGAAATATATATTTCAAGACCAAACAATATAATAAGAGAGGAAATATATTACATAGAATTGCCATTACATTACATGCCTAATGTAGAAGATCGACGCAACAAACACTTAAGCTAGGACAAACATTTAACAAAGACAGAACACGCTACCCTGTTCTGTCCACCAAAGTATACGACCTAAAGATTGAAAGAAGACAACAAAACGATAAAACGAAAGACTAGAAGGAACAGATTGATCTGACTGTTAGTTAGGATTATCAATAAATATCACATAATAAAGCTAGCTACAGGAACAAGCTACTAAGCTAGCTTAGTCATCGTCTTGGAAAACGGGAACAAACACCTCCTTGAAGGCTCCAACAGCAACATGTCCATATCCAGAATCACCCCACTTGTTTCCGTATGAATTCTTTACCAGAAAATACTGATCCTCCCCAGCTTCTGCTTTGAAATTGTAACCCACAATTACGACTGCATGAAGATATTCACCTGAGTAGGGCTTGCATTAAGGGTTCCAGTTCTCAAAACTCGGCCCGATTCTTAGAAAACCCAGTACGGGGAGTTTCTTTTCCGCCAATGTAGTCACAATCTTTTTGTCAACATTTTAAATACAGCGTTCGCAATACGGAAGCTGGTGTCTTTCATTTGTTGGTCCCGGTTGGGGGCGGCGCATCCGTATGAAGGGATATTGGTCGAGCGTGGTAAGGCCGACATTTTTCATGTGAAGGAAAGCATCCTCGGGAAGCGTCCAGGAAGTCTATGAGCTGTTGAGGAGTGCAAGGATGAATCTTTTTTACCCTAATCCGAAGGCAGATTGTGAGTAAGTCGGAAGCTGCGACGGCCAAGTTAATGTTACGATGTTTTTGATTAAATATTGTGGTTTGTGCATCTTCCCAAATTCTTAACACATGAGTTGACGAGGACGACAACATTGTACGTGTTCGAAGGGCTGGACAGATATATTCTTGTTAGAGATAGCCGGCCGGAGATATGAAAATGAAGAATGAATGTTATCGTATCAAATTTATACTTCTACAGTAGCAGACTAGCAGTATATATTGTTGTGTTGTGTTGTGTTGTGTTGTGTAGTAGTACAAAATCATGTGCTCCTACCCGCATAAAATGTGAAAAATGTGTTTCACGTGATTCAGCTCCTCTAGCTTGGGATTCTGTCTGTATTATCCATTGTATGAATTTAAGGAAGCAGCATGTACTTCAGTATTTATTATGAGTATACAAGTCTTTGTACTAGGGACTGGCAATCTCTGTGTTGAGGAGTAGGTGTTAATGTTTGTTGCTCAAATTAGGTAGAGAGTGATACTGAAATCTATTGTGCCAAAATTACCCCTTAAGATTTTCGATGCGTCCCGTATGTACTTACCCTCTGGGATGGGACGGACTAAGCTCTCCTTCTTACTCATACCTTCCGAACCATTCATACTATCAAATCTCAATCATTCATCTCCTATAGTTAATTAATCATATTTATTTTTCATTTAACTTGAATTTAATTGTATTTATTTATGGTTGGAATTTAGAGTATGGAGGGCATCTCCTCCACGTGAGAAGGCATATAGTGTCAAGAATCGTGGACTACCGGATGTTAATTAGTGCTTAATGATGTTTTTTTACAGATACCAATGATATTTTGACCGGGGAGGATGCAATGAAGCAAGCGTTTCTCGACGTCAAACTCACCTCCCGATGTTAAGAAGCTAACCGGAAGAAAGTAACCAAGTAAGCCAATACTTTCTAGGCGTCGGCGATATTGGCTATGTTTGTTTGTAACCATTTAAGGTGTCTTTAGGACAAAATTTTCTTCTTAAAATGCATTTTCAATTTGGAAGTAAGTATCCGAAATTTATGGAATTTGTGTTTGTGGGATATATAATATTAGCTAAATTCAATATTGGTTAGTTTAAGTGGTCGGAGTAATTAGAGTAATCTCATATTTAATATTATCTTCATTTAGTACATGCTAAATATTTTGTATAATTATAATTATATCATATTAATCTTCATTAAAAATATTTTTAGTTTTCAATTTTTATTTTTAAAAAATAAAATATTTAACATATATTAAGATTCATCTAAAAATACGTGCAAAAATTCAAACATCATATATTTTGGAATTGAAGGAGTACTGTGTATAATTTTTTAAAAGGTATGTAGATTTAGGTTATGTTTGTTTAGCCATTAATACATCTTAACAGACTAAAGATTTGAGTGTGTTTAGATGTTGTATCGTTTAAACTGTTTGTTTAGCATATCAGATATTTTCTTAATAGATTCAGTTTTATCTTAATACATTAAGCCACAAAAATAATGTTAAATGAATTAAGACCAAATAAACTAATAAAATAGATTAATTCAAATATTTAAGACAAAATATTAAATAAATAATTAAATTTAGACATAAATATTTAATTAATTCAATAAATTTATATCTAATTAATTTATTTATATTTAAATTCAGACGCCTAATAAAATAAAACAAAATAGACTTAACATAACAATAAAAATATAAATATAGACGACTTTTTTTCACTCTCGTTTATAACCTGTATTGATTGTTTTCTTTAATAATATTCGTTACACAAAGGGATTTTCTATTATAACATGTGTTGCACCCAAATTCACTACAGTCGTTAATTTGTTCTCCATTTTATAAAGTTAAATTTTTTTTTTCCTTTTTATGTCGGTGCCAAATTTTTTTGCTATTCAAACTTTGTTCATTCTCTACAAATTCTTTTATTTGGCAGCCACTCTATAGTCTGTACATATTCGTCAACGCGTAGTATTTTTTGATATCAAATTAATTAACACGTAGATGTTAATAATAATAATTTTATGATTTTCTAATTATACCATATATACTTGGTAATGATAATTGGTCAGTATTGGCCAAAAGGTTCGTCTTATTTTGTTTTTGTTTTTCTGTTTATTTGAGTCCCATCCCATGGATCGATGGGAATCGCAAGTATTTCAATTTTAACCCCACAACAAAAACCTGTGTCATCTAAAACCCTCAACAGTGGTTAATGGTGATCATGAAGAAAGGATGGCAGTATTATCTCTCATCTGTCTTTCCCTTACACTTTTTGTTTGTCTCAGGTAACTATAAATACTAGGATTACTTTGGGACTTAAGGTTTTCTCATATTGTCTTGGTAAACGGGTTAATTAAGTTTGCAAAATTTATAAAGTGATTATATATGTATTCCACTCCGTCTGATGCTACATGGGTTGTTTTTGTTGTTTGGAAACTCTTTATGTTCTTTTTAATTTGTGGCAAACAGGGTTTGTATTAAACCCACTTGTAATGAGTAATTCACATAAATTAACTGGGATTTTTATTACATTTTATGTAATCCTATTCTGGGTGTTTGTGTTTCCTTGAAGAATTTCATGGGTTCCGTGTCAATTTTTCCGTAGAAGTTCTATGATGTAGAACTTGTATTATTGAGTCCGCCTGATGTTTATCAGATGGCTTGTGCTAATTAAAGATACAGTCTGAATCATATAGACATACACTTGTAATGCGTCATAAAACTACAGGTAATTTAACAAGTTCTCCTGTTAATTTTGTGTAATGTCATACTGGGTGATTATATTTCTGAAAGAATTAGATGTGTTTTATATGGTTTTTGTCAAAAAATTTAAGATGTAGAACTTGTATAATTGTGTCTGGCTGACGTATATTTCCCATGTGCTGGGTAGTAATTTTGTGCAGATTAGCACTAGCTGCCAAGTATTCTATAGAGAGGGCAGAAGCAATTGGCCTTGACTTGGGAGTTACGGATATTCTCTCCTATGGGACTTTGGGTGTTTATTGGAACAGTTCTGTTGAGATTGTTGCGAATGACCAGGGAAACAGGACTACCTCATCATGGATTATATTTACCATTTAGCCATTTATTGATAGAGACTGTTTAATTTGGGACACCGCAAAGAATCTAGCGCATCTCAATGCATAATGCACATAGGTGATGTTAAATGGCTAATTTAATGGAAAGAAAGTATGTAACTCCTTATCCTTTTGTTTAAATTTCTTATGTTTATGGATTTTGTGTTTTGGGCATCAGTTTTGATATTGGTTCCGTGTGGTACAGTATGGAAGGTTCAATACCCAGGGTTCAAAATGCCATGAATGATGTTAAGTTGTTTAGCCCTGAGGAGGAGAATGTTATGATTCTGGGAAAGCTGGACACAGCTAACTCTTTCTGTACTAGCACATAAGAGCAAAGATGTCATCATCATGGACGCAGTTAGAAATGAATTTCCTTTTATATATATAGATACAGCTACAGATATAAATTAATAATTAAATATAGATCTAAAGAAACAAAAAGCAAAAGATGATAACTTCTTGTGAGTAGTCTAGTATCCTTGAAAGTGAGGATAGCTGAATAAAATACTTTCACTTATTATAGTTCTTATTAAATAAATTTAGATGAGGCAGGTATTATATATGTATGCTGATAAAAGTATAAGTCAAACTCTCTCAACAAATGCAGTTCCTTGGTAGTTACTGAGATCTGAGACTTTCTTTCCTTCTAACTTCTAAAGAATAAACCACAGGAGAGCAACTTCCATGGATTATGATGACATAATCCGTCGTCTTCCGATCTACAAAGCAGCTCTTGAAGATGACTGGGAGTCTGCAAATTGTTGTTTCAAAGAAAACAAAGTACAACTCAATGCCAAGATCACATATTGGTGGGAAACCCCACTACACATTGCGGTGGGAACAAACAGTTCCCACCGCTTCGTGAAAGAGCTTGTGAACCAGATCATACAGGAGACAGATGGTGTTAATATGCTGCGGACGGTGTCATGGTATGGGAACAACTCACTTCATTATGCTGCTAAGGCAGGGAATACGGTGGATGCAAAGATTTTGGTGGAAAAGGACTGTGAAATGACCCAGATTACAAATCCGGGTGGGCACACACCGTTGAAGTTGGCAGCCTGGTATGGCCAGAAGGAGATACTTTGTTATCTACTACAAGTGACCAAGGATGTTATTGGAGAGAAAGGGACTAGCCCCTTTCAAGGGTATGATGGTGCTGATCTGATTACCCTTACAATTACCGCTGGTTTCTATGGTATGTATATTCTTGTAATCCCTCCTTTCCAAAGTATTTGATAAATTTTGATTTTTCAAAATCAAATCCACTCTTTTTCAAGTGCAAAATTTTTACATAGATTTTTCTTCGTTTTTTGTGTAAAGCCCGGCTTCTATTAAAATACGGGGAGTTTAAACCTTGATCTATTGGTAAGGGATGATGAGCTTCCACCCCATGGAAGGGGGTTATTGTATATGGAATAAGATAAGACAGTTGAATTTAGTCAAGGTAGTGGTTAGGACTTGGGAGTTGTTATAAGTGAATACTTTTTTGATGTATCTAGCTATACCTTCTAGTTTAATCTAATGCAGTTTGTCTGGGTATATATCTTTTTTTAAAATACTTTAAATTTTCCCTTAAATCAATAATCAAATCTGAATCAGTGGAGGGATTTTTTTCCCTCGCTTAATTCATTTTCTTTCACAAATCTCTCTCTTTATATGGATACCTATATGTACGTATATGATTCAAGGTTTATTTCTGGTCTGTCTGCAGATGTAGCTTTGTATTTAGTGGAGAACTACCCAAATCTGGTAACGGAGAAAGATAGGAATGGACAGGCCGCTTTGCAAATATTAGCTGCAAAGTCAGATGCTTTTCCAAGCGGATGCAGACTAGGATTTTGGCAAGACATCATTTATTCTTGTTAGTAGTCCCTTTTACCTTTTTTATTACTCTCTCCATTTTAGAATTAGAGAGATATATGTTAAATTTCAAAAACTCAACTTATTTTCATATGTGAAATTGTGATAGGATATTTTAGCTAATAAAATTGTGAGATTTCTAAATTATCTGTAAATAATATTAAATGTAAATCTTAGGCTAAATTGTAAATCGTTCCCCAAACTTTGTCTGTCACAATTTGCACCTAATATTCAAATGTTTTTTTTTCCACCCCAAAACTCAAAATGTGTCTAAAATCACCCTTTGAGCTTCTAGCCCGTCAAAGGTGATCGAGTATCATGTTTCTTACCCTTTAAAAATATGTATATAAATAGAAAATAGAAATATCAATCACTTTTCATCAGATAGAAGCTCAAAGGATGGTTTTTGACACCCATTTTTAAACTCTGTGCAAAATGAACACTTCTAATATGTGTGGAAAATGAACACTTCTAATATTATAAGATACAAACTGAAGAACCAGAGAAAGTCTGGAGTACAATTAAAAATTTAGCCTAAATTTTATTATTAATAATAATGAAATAAATCACCTTTGAGTATGAAAATTAGCCTAAAAATTTCTGATTGGTAGGGAAATGTTGCCTTTTTATTGAGTATGGTTTTGGTTTTTCATGTTTGTGAAGGGATTCCTATTAATGTAGAGACAGCATTGAAGTTCACCAACTTTGATACAGGAGTGCGAGAAAAAGGGTCAACTAGAAGTCTTGTAAATCGATGTTTGGAAAAAGGTAATATTCTGTATCCTCTATTCAAATTATAATCTGTGTTCTTTTACTATTTCCCATTGTCAGTATTCATTACTCCCTCCATCCCCTTAATAAGGCCTTTTTGAGTTTAGAAATTTAGTTAACAAAAATGTCTAATCAATGGGATGGAGAGAGTAATATTAGATAAATTGGAAAATTAATGGTTTGATAATATACTACTTTAGGGTGTATAATACTGTTTTTTGCCACATGCTGTTAAGACTTATCTATTATATTAAGAGGTTGTGCCTATTAATAACTGCCACGGTGAATTTGTTCGGCAATTAATAAAAAAGGAAAAAAACGATTTGTACTCTTGTTTAAAGAACAATTTCTTAATTCCAATTCTAAAGTTTGACTTTAGCAACTAAAAATCGTATGGGGATTTCTATTGCAGCGCCGTTTATAGGTCATATCCATAATATCAAGGTAAGACATATACAGACACAACAACTTGTTAAATTGATGTGCTCAATGGTTTTAAAGAAGGTCAACCACTCCATAGCTTGGGACATGTTAGGATCTGCTATTAAAACAGCAGTGGCTCATGGTAGTCAAGAGCTTATCGAAGAATGCCTTCGGAATTATCCAGGACTAATCTGGTACGATGTAGGAGGATTCTACTTGTTCCTTGCAGCCATCAAACATCGTCAGGAAAAAGTTTACAACCTCGTGTATCAAATGACTGGGCACAAGGTATATGCAGTTACTGAGGAAATAGATGGAGAAAATGCATTACATTTAGCTGCCAAGTTAGCCCCATCTCATCGCCTCAATATTGTCACTGGCGCAGCTTTGCAGATGCAACATGAACTTCAATGGTTTAAGGTAACCCATCACCATATATTATAACTATCCTCTGACCTGCAGGTATTGGCAGAATGTGTTTGAAAGTTGCTAAATGTAATATTGTTCTGATACGTGAATATTATGAATTGTGTTGATGTAATTGTCTATTTTCTTAAACCAAACACACTCACAACCTTTTGCAGGAAGTTGAAAAGCTGGTGCAACCATCATTTAAAGAAGCTTTGAATAAAGAAGGTGAAACCCCAAGAATGATATTCACAAAAGCACACGAGAACTTACTTAAGGAAGGACAGCAATGGATGAAGGATACATCATCAGCATCTACAGTTGTAGCTGCACTCATAGTCACCATGGCATTTGCAGCCATGTTTACAGTACCAGGAGGAAATGATAGTGATGGAAAACCATTGTTCTTACAAGAGGCAATATTCATGCTATTTGCAGTATCAGACGCCATAGCACTATTCTCTTCATCTACCTCAGTTCTAATGTTCTTATCGGTGCTTAATTCTCGTTATGCGGAATATGATTTTCTCTATGCTTTACCAAAGAGACTGACGATTGGACTTATCTCTCTATTTGTATCTCTAGCAGCCACAATGATTGCATTCAGCGCAACGTTGGTGCTTGTGCTTCGTCATAAAATGCATTGGGTTGCTGTTCCAGTTACTTTACTAGCTGTGGTTCCTGTTACATTGTTTCTAATGCTCCAATATCCTCTGCTTGTGGAACTAGTACGCTCCACTTACGGGAAAGGCATCTTTTATAAACAAAAAAACATGTTGCTTCATTAGAATATCTTCAACTGCATGCAGATTTCTATGGTCTGTTTCATTCATCAACTATTTAAAAGTTGGTGCCGTAGCCTGTACTAGTATGAGATTGATTTCTTTATAAATTAGTCAAGCATAGATTCTGTTTTATTATGCAAAGTACTCTGAGTTTGTTCCATGTTATATATGCAATTCATGTTGTTCCTTTAATTACTAGCTAGTATCTTTGCCTTTTTTATTCCAAATTAGAGACCATGTCAATGATTTATTCTCAGAACTGTTAAATGTTTTATGTAATGCAATGAAAACTTATAGGGGAATGAACTCCCGAACATGGCCTTAAACTTTTCATTCCCCTATAAGTTTGAGAATCCCAAAATCAGTCCATCACTTTTCGAAATATATAATTCAACAAGTACATGTTCAGATATTTATGAAGTGTGGCATCTGGGTTTTCTTAAAGATTTTGTTCCCTTGAGTTCGTTTTGATCGAATTAATGGGTTTTAGAAGACGTGATGGAAATTAGTGAAAAGTACAAGGGCCTGTTTTACCTTTTTAACATCGAAAGAACTGACTCGTAGCTATTGATCACGTACAAATATGAAATATGTTTGTGTCCATAGGCTAATAGTGTGCGTTGTTCCTAATCTCTTCTTTCGTAATAAAGTTTTTTTCTTTTCATTATTATTTTGGTAAATATGGATTTTTATTTTGCATTAGTTGGCCACGATTTTTCAGATTATATACCGTGTATACTTAGGTTATAGTAATTGGTCAGCATTACGTTAATTATTATTTTCTGGTTTTTCTTTGTTTTGATTTCTATGGACCGACGGAGACTATATAAATATTTCGTTCTAATCCCAGAAAACATAAACCTTTCTGTTTTCTAAAATCCTCAACAACGATGGTCATGAAAGAATTATTATCTTTCATCTCTCTTATTTTTCTTCTTCTTCTTGTTTCAGGTAATATATAAGTACTACTTCATTACTCTTAACAGTTTCTTATTTTGCATCTTGGAACACTGATTAAATTTTTTAACCCGTAATTTTATTTATACATCTTTTTTTAAAGTGGGAACTTTTGGTACATTGGTAATTGGTTAATTACCTTTGCAAACTTTAGAAAGTGAGTTATGTTATATGTATTCCGCTCTGTTTGATGCTTCATGGGATGTTCTCATTGTTAAGAAATTCTTTTTTTTTTTCTTGTTTTTTTTTTTTCGTGTCAAAGGGCTATCAAGAAAAGAGTTTGTACAACTACAAAATAAAGAAAGAAAAAGGGTTATGTATCATAGTAACAGGAGTTTTTGTTGTATTTTGTGCAATTTATTCTGGGTGATTAAGTTTTTTTTTGAAGAATTAGATGGGTATTTAGTCCGCCTTTAGTTGTAAAGTAGTAATAAATAATTGACGGGGATTTTCCGTTATGTTGTGTGTAATGTCATTATTGTTGATTCAAAAGAAGGCTAAATGGGTTTTATTTACATTTTGTTATTGATATTTAGATGCAGAAATTGTATGATTAATGGGTGCCTGTTGTTTTTATATCCCTTATACTAAGTAGTGTTTTTGTCTGATTAGCAGTAGCGGATGCAATAGTGATTGGGATTGATTTGGGAGCTGCATACTCAAGTGTGGGTGTTTGTCGCGACGGTGTTTGTTGAGATTATACCCATTGATGGCAAGGGAAACAGAATTACCGCGTCATGGATTGCATTTATTGAGATCTACGAGAAGCTTGTGTTAATTGAGTGGGTTCAGTTTCCACAACAACTTGTGGCTTCAACTCATGTTCCATCTCAGGTTCATTGGTATTTTGTGGTTCTCGAATTTCTTCGAGTTCTACATGCCTCCCACTGTTTTCTTTGGAGAAAAATTCTCTTTCTAGTAAAACTCTAGTGCGAGCAACAAACACTTTGTTCTCCGAAGGTTTGTAGAAATAATACCCTTTTGTTTCTTTAGGGTATCCCACAAAATTACACTTATCTGATTTAGGTCCGAGCTTGTCAGAAGCTAAACGCTTTATATACGCTTCGCATCTCCAAATCTTCATAAAAGACATACTAGGACGTTTCCCAGTCCACATCACATATGGAGTCTTTTGAACCGTTTTTGTAAGAACACGGTTAAGTATAAAAGCAACAGTTTCTGGGGCGTGACCCCAGAAACTTATCAGAAGATCTGCATGACTCATCATGGATCGTACCATGTCTAACAAGGTCGATTCCTCCTTTCAGACACACCATTCCATTGTGGTGTTCCTGGTGGAGTGAGTTGTGATATAATACCGAACTCTTTAAGAAGATTATCAAATTCCTGACTCAAGTATTCACCACCTCGATCTGATCAGATAGCTTTTATACTTTTGTCAAATTGGTTTTGTACTTCATTCTTGAATTCTTTGAACTTTTCAAAAGATTCGGATTTGTGTTTCATAAGATACACATATCCATATCTACTGAAATCATCAGTAAATGTAATAAAGTAGCAAAATTCAGATCTAGCTAGCGAACTCATGGGTCCACATACATCAGTATGTATGAGGCTCAATACATCGCTAGCCCGTTCACTATGTCCAGTGAAAGGTGTTTTAGTCATTTTTTCCAACAAACAAAACTCGCATACATCATATGATTTAAAATCAAATGAGTCCAAATACCCATCTTTATGGAGTTTGGATATGCGTTTCTCACTAATGTGGCCCAAACGACAATGCCAGAGATAAGTCGGATTAGAATCTTTTGATTTTAGCCGTTTAGTATTTATATTATAGATAGGCATTTGTAAATCAAGAACATAAAGACCATTAAGCAATTGTGCTACTCCATAACACATCTCATTTAAGTAAAATGAACAACTGTTGTTCTTTATTATAAATGAAAAACCTTTCTTCTCCAAACAAGAAACAGAAATAATATTTTTGCTTATAGCAGGCACATAATAACAGTCTTCAAGTTCTAATACTAGCCCAGTGGGTTCTAATACTAGCCCAGTGGGCAAAGACAAATGGTAAGTTCCTACAGCTAATGCAGCAACTCTTGCTCCATTTTCAACGCGTAGGTCCACCTCGCCTTTAGCCAATGGTCTACTCCTTCGCAGTTCCTGCACATTCACACAAATGTGAGAACCACATCCAGTATCAAATACCCAAGATGTAAAAGTAGATAAATTGACTTCTATAACATATATACCTGAATCGGAAGTCCTACTTCCTTTCTTCTTCTTTAGATCTTCCAGGTAAGCATGACAATTCGTTTTCCAGTGTCCAGGCTTTCCACAGAAGTGACAATTACCTTCTTTAGTTATCCCACCTTTAGACTTCAAAGCCTTATTTGATTTGGATTTGACAACAGATTTAGATCTCATCTTTTTCTTTTTGCCCTTTTCATTTCCTTTGGCATTCCCCTTTTGTACCATCAAAATGGGAGAGGGTCTTGCCTTGTTTTCAGCAGTTCTCAACATGCTCAACAACTCAGTAAGTGGTTTTTCAATCTCGTTCATGAGGTAATTCATGATAAATTGAGAATAGCTATTGTTCAGAGATTATAAAACAAGATCAGTTTGAGCCTCCTGAGTAAGTAGAAAGCCCAACCTATCTAGGTACTCAATATACCCAATCATCTACAGAACATGTGGACCGACTGAATCACGTTCACCCTGCTACACTAGCGGAATGGACTTTTTTTTTTAATTTTTTTTCCCTTCCGCTACACTGGCGGAAGGGGAAAAATTTTAAAAGAATTTTTTTAAAAAAAAAATTCCTTCCGCAAGTGTTAGTAGCGGAAGGGAATTTTTTTTTTTTTTTTAAATTACCCTTCCGCTACTAACACTGGCGGAAGGAAATTTTTTTTTTTCTATTTTTTAAGTTTGATCTCTAGCGTTGGATTATTCGATCAACGGTTATAAATGTGTTAGCTACGAAAGACTCCATAGCTAACGTTAGCTATGGATCGACCCCATATATATATATATATATATATATATATATACACATGTGCGTGCGCCCCCACAGCAAATAGGTTAATACTATTTTTTATTACCAAGGATACTTATTTCTAACCGCCTGATCTGATCAAGTTTAGGTCTAGGGATGTGAAAGTGTCTTCACCAAATATTGTAATCTGCTTGGAAAGTTTGAACTATCTGGCATAGCTCCTGCTCCAAGGTAATAATTATCCAACAATAGCAAGTTCTAAAATTTTGAGGCTTCTCGTCAATTTAAACCAATAGTTAAATAGTGTTCCTAAATTTTTTGACACCTAGTTTATAATGAAGATTCTTTAACAAGCGTAATGTTATTTTTCTTAATTTAAAGTGGTACAGATTGATTACATTGTGAAACGAACTATGTTAAGTGGATTGAACAGTTACTTGGAAATATAATCTTTTCTTTCTGTATTTGGTTTTTGCAAGCAGGGGTGTGCCTCAAATAGAGGTTACTTTTGAGGTCGATTTATATCGTAAGCACATGTGAAGGCAGAGGATAAGGCATCCAATAAGTCGGAATCAATTACCATTTCTAACAACTTGGGATGGCTCACTTACAAGGAGATTGAAGAAATATTGAAAGAGGCAGAAGAAGTTTGCAGCATATGATAAATTTCTTTGTTTGAAGTTGAATGAAATTTGGTTGCATCACCACAAATACATAAAAAATCAACTCCCACTAACTTCTTTTAATGTTGACAGTGGACTTTATAGTCAAATAAAATATTAAATTTCTTTGCAGTTTTGTGATTGTGATTCTGTCCACCAATCAAATGCACAATCACTTCCTTAAAATATTCTAATGCTACCATTAGCTTGTAATTGTGACTTTAAACTGCCAAGTTGTCTTATATCATAATTTAAATCAAATTTTAATTCATCCAGTTTTAACTAATTTTAAGTGCACCTTAGACTTTAAACTTGTAAAAAGATTCCTATTTTTTTAAGGCAAATTATAACAATTTTGATTAAACAAACTCACTTTTAAATGTGACTCTTCTCCCCAGAACCATTGGAGTTTTAAATAACGTATTAAACATGCAAAATTCTAAGTTACTAACGTGAGTTAAAGGAGTTGAATAATGGATTTCGTACATACATGGCTCTATTTATTTTAATTTAAATTTTAAAAATTATAAATTTTAATAATATAATTTACATCATTAAAATTTAAATAGAATATAACAAATCTTGGGTCGATACAGAAAAGTGTTTAAAATTTCAAAGCAGTGCCCGCGTTTTTCAATTATTTAGTATAAGTGTATTTATATTTTGTAATTTACTATTTTTTATAATTTACTATTTTTAATATATTCTCAATATACTTTATAAGTTACTGTTTATAAATTATAATTTATAAAATTATTATTTATAAATTACTATATTTACAAAAATACACTCGTAAAAAATACATTCACTGTTATGAAATTTCAATCTATAAACTAGATGGGCCCGATAATTACCCTAGAATATATTTACGGGCCGATGTTTCTGGCCCAAAATAATTACAGGTTGGTGACTCAAAATTTTTATGCTCACAGAAACTTTGGATTAGTAAATAATTTTTGCTTCTAAAATATATGAAATTTAAGCTATAACAAAGTGAGTTGTAACTAGCCCACCGTCCACGTGTAACCCTTTGATTGTGAATATGAAGTACGGAGTACTACGTAGTAAGTTATTGAATTTCCGCTCGTGAGTCGCGAGTCGTCTAACATTATTTTTCCGAAAAACTATAAATATTCAACTTAAACCCCCATCAACACAAACCTCTCTATTTTCTAAAATTCTAGACAATGGCGACCATCAAGAACAAACTACCGTTGATTTCTCTTCTTCTTCTTCTCGTTTTTGTTTTTTCAGGTAAGTAACTACTACTTCAAGGTATCTATTATTTTTGTTTCAGAGGTGCATTCCAATTTGTTCGAAAAGACAAAAATCAAATTCTATCTACAATATACAAGATCCATAAGAACCAGTAACCTAAAACAAACAAATAGAATTGCATACTTTCTTCCCATTAGCCTCTTAACATCAAAGATAGTGCCTTCTGTGTTGAGATGGGCTTGATTCTTTGCAGCCTCCCCAATCAAAACATCAGTATCAGTAAACGCGACACACGAAGGGGTAGTTTTGCTCCCATGATCATTGGGTATAATCTCAACAATGTGGTACACCCACAGAAGAATCTTTAGTTCCCAAATCGATCCCAATGACTATTCTACTCGCTCGAGAATACTTAGCAGCTACTGCTATTCCAAACACAAGTCATACAAAGGAAAAAAAAACACAAAAATAACTAGAAAACAGAAAATAGAAATCTATGAAGATGATCCAGAGGTTCAGAAAGCTATTAGGTCAATGCCTTGTATGATTGTGAATAAAGATGGGAAGCCTTATATACAGGTGATGGTTAAAAATGGTGAAATCAAGATTTTTAGCCCTGAGGAGATAAGTGCAATGATTTTGAGAAAGATGGAGACAGCTGAATCATATTTAGGACATAAGATCAGAAAAGCTGTCATCGCGGTCCCAGGTTGATCTCAATTCCTTCTCTATGTTTGTATACATTCTCTCTCTCTCTCTCTCTCTCTCTCACTCACCCACAAATACACACGCACACACTCTCTCTCTCTCCCTCTCTCACACACACACGCACCAAAAATCACAAGTTTATTTTTTTTTTAAATAACAGCTACAGATATGTCTACTAAATTTTAGAGGTAAATTACTCGATTATAAACAAGTGGCAGCTTGAATATAGAAACGTTTGTATATTGATGCAACTTTTGAGTATTTAAACCGTACAATAGATTGTTTATTCACAAAGTCTAAAGAGCTGTGCTTGTTGTATGGCAAACTTCAATCGTGTGCAGAGGCAGGCCACAAGAGATGCTAGCACCATTGTAGGGCTTGATATAGTTCAGATAATTAACGAGCCTACAGCAGCAACTATTGCCTATGACCTACACTATGTAGGAGGTATGATTAAATATTGAGTTTTTGATATTGCGACATGGTGTGTAGTCATTACTATAAGTTTCTTTAGTTTGAATGGGTATTCTTTCTGTTTACTGTATAGTGTCCAAATAGGATGCGTGGAGGCAGGCCATAAAAGATGCTAGTACCATTGAGAGGCTCGATATAGTTCAGAAGATTAATGGCAATGACCCTACAGCACCAGCAATTGTCAGAGTCCTGGATGAGGAAAGAGGCAAAAGTAAAGTTTTGGTTTTCGATTTGGCAGTGGTAAATTGGATGCAAGCATATTGACTCTTGCTGGTTATGTTTTTGAGATTGTCTCAATTGGTGGAGACGCTCATGTGGGAGGAGAAGATTTTGATCAAAGAGTGATGAATTATTTCATTTGAGTTGATAATGGAGAAGTACAATAAAGATATAGGCAAAGATGAGGGTGCTCTTGGAAAGCTGCGAAAGGAATGTGAGAGAGATAAGAGGGCCTTGAGTACCCAGCACCAAGTTCGCCTAGAAATTGAGTCTCTTTTTGATGGTAATAACTTCTCAGAGCCATTGACAAGGGCCAAATTTGAAGAGTTAAACCTGGATTTGTTCACAAAGACGATAAAGCAGGTAAAGAAGGTTATGGAGAATAAAGGTCTGGAGAAGACTGACATTGACGACATTGTGCTTGTTGGAGGGAACAGTCGAATTCCTAAGGTGCAAGAGTTGTTGAAAGACTAATTTGAGGGAAAAGAAGCAAAAGAGGGTATCCTTCCGGATGAAGTTGTTGCCTATGGTGCCGCTGTTCATGGCAAAGTCTCAGCGGTGAATTAAAAAGAAGCATGGGTAACTGCTCTCTGGTTATTTTGTAGTTCTGTGGATGGTCATAATTCTTGCTTTTAGATGGTAGTGTCCACTCCACAAAAGGAGTCCGATTTCAAAATTCTGCAAATATTATGTATATATTATCTTCCATCTCTAATACTGGTCAGTTCAGTAATGGTGGTATGATATTGAGATTAACCACTCGTATATTTTACTTGAAGGACACTGTCATGTTAAACTATTAGTATGAATAGAGATGGGACTTCTTTTGTGAAACAAAAAAGTTTTCAGAAATGGAACTCTTTTTTGTCAACTCAAGTGGTGGCTTTAACTTGATAAATTAAATCTACTAGGGGTTGGATTTGAATTTTACAAAGTTGGAGAATCTTTTAGTATTGAGTATGTCTGCAGGAATTCTTTTGCTTCAGGTTTCTCCTTCGAGTTTTGGTATTGAGACAGCTGGTGGTGCAATGACAATTTTGATTCCAAGAAACATGTTTTTACTCTCAAGCCAGAAGTCTCAGATTTTCACAACTTACCACGACAACCAAACCATAGTACCAATTAAGATATGCAAAAGAGTGAAGACTGCTATATGCTAATGAATAAGTTACCTGTTTATTATTAAAAAATCTTTGTCCTATTGCTATATTTAACATCAATTTATTAGGTCTACGGAGGTGAAAATGACTTTACCAAAGATTGCGATGAACTTGGAATGTTTAACCTAACTGGCATTGAACCTGCTCCAAGGTAAACATTTGTCCGAGATTTATAGTTTGTGAAATTTTGGGTTTTCCTATCCATCCAAACCAATAATTACTTTTATTTTGTGTCAAAAATGTTCCTCCTCCAAAAATTTTAAGTTAAAAATTTGTCTCTTCTTCTTCTCTTCGTTTTCTTTTCCTCCTTGCCACTCCTTTACAATTAATTGAAGAATCCCACCCCTAAGCTCTTATCGGAGTTTTGAGTTGTAGGCTTCCTTCACTATGTAGTACCCAAATGGTTTACATAGTTGAACCATATTGTGTGGTTAATGACTACTAGAAAATATCATCTTCTTGTTTCTTTCTTGATTTATTTTAGTTTATTTTTTGGGTTGCAGGGGCGTGCCTCGAATTGAGGTTACTTCGGAGAATGATTATGATCATATGCTAAATGTGAAAGCAAAGCACAAGACATCAAATAAGTCAGAATCGATCACCATAAGTTACAGAGATTGGATATTCAATGAGACAAGGCATAGAATAATGGAAGAGTCTGAGTTTAAGGTTGCCAGTTAAAGAACGCACTATGAAGAATTTCTATCTTGTTAATATTAAAGAAGATTTTCCAGGCTTTTTAAGAAGCTTGAGAAAGAGCAAACCAATATATGGATTTACGGATGACATCAACTTTGTAGTATGGAGAAAATATATTTGCAAGATTATAATACAAATACTTCTCAATTCTTTAATGGTACATCTCCAATGTAAGTTCTGTAAGATTATTCATATATCGCATCCTTTTCTTCTATAGACTCTTTCAAGTGATGTATACACCCTTTAATTTACAAGAAGATGCAGATAAAAAGTTACTACCTTCATTTAATACGAACTAATGATCTCCATCTGCAACTCCCTGAGACTGATAATAAACTTCGTTGTTTCATCCATGGCATCTTTAGAGGCACTTAATGCCTCCTCCAAGACTGCACTTGAGAGGTAATACGAACATGTTTGGCTAAGAAGACGATCATGTCTTTCTTGATAGCTCTTCAGTCTTTCTTCTGCAAGCTCCAAGGATTCTTGTACGATAATTAGTTTCTGTGTCGTAAATTGTTTTGATTGCCATTTCTTCATATTTGGCAAGCATAAGAAGAATGACGCAGAGAAGCCAACAATGGCAGAGACAATTATGCGGCCACAATCCATGGAGCTCTTTAGGATTCAAAAGGAGGAGATGAGAAATATATAGATACTGATTCTTTACTTTAACAAAGAGTAACCATGTGCCAACAATTTTCTGATTTGCTTGGCATCTGATTTGTCCACGCCTCCCATCTTTATTAATCATCCTTCTATCGAACTTTTCTGTCATTCTTAATAATTAATTTTAACATATTTTCCCGTACACTTTTGTTTATATGCTGGAGAATCTTTCATAAAAACAAAAATAGAAGATAAAAAGATTGCGGGTTTACTCGAAAAGCGACTGGATAGTCTGATGAATTTTCTCAATTTGTACCTTTTTTTTATTAATATGCTCAAAAGTCACCTTGGCAGAGACATTTATCTGGCAAGGATTATAATACAATTGGATGGAGACCTTCCATGAAGAAAAAGCTTAAAATGGACCTAAAACATCAACTGCAGATTCCAATACAAAAAATCAAAATGATATTTTGTACCAACAGAAAAAGAATATCTAAGATGCAAGGCTAGATGTGTTCTTAAACCTCATCAAAAACATACTCAAATTTTGGCTTACATTTATAACTTTTCATGTTTCATCTAGCCCCTGGTAAAGCCCCGACCTGTGAAGGAAGCAGATGGCACTGTCAAATCCGTTCTCAACGAATTGGAATTATCGGGTTTGTAGGAGCGAGAGTAGCTATTAAATTGGCGTCTGGCTTCACCTAAAAAGTTTGACTTGCTTTTAGCTCAATGGCCCTGACTAATTTATACCAGCACTCGAACTTGAATTTTTGCTTAAAAGGAATGACACTTCCCACCACTCAGACCACCACTGGGACCAACAGCCGTTGGTGCTTACACTTATAACTTGCTAGTGACCAAATCCATCGTGAGTTATCAACCAGTACTACTATTAATACAAAAACAGAAATTAAGCTACCAGAAATCCAAACTTTTCTTTCCAAAACATGATCAGATAATGCTACACCCGGGAGTTTATAATGGTTATGTGCTCGCTGATATGGAGGAACATATATGGGAGTAACATATAGACGAAACATATATATTCCAACCCAACAAATAATTGCATTCCTCACGTTTAAGTAGCTAAACAGCTATTTAGGTTAGGTAGCTGCAACACAGATGCTTAAATGGATAACAAATTCATTGGCCATTCGCCTCTTTACTTCTGCTTTGAGAGCTTTGAAGCTAACCTTCCTCGAACTGTCCTCAGATCTGGCTTAACTTTCCTTGATTTTCTTCTCCGTGGAATTCTATCAGACTGTTTTCTTCCTAAGCGCTGACGTCGAATCTCAGGATCAGCCCAGCCTTTTCCCCATTCTGCAAAAGTAGAAAAAGGTCTCTCTGTTTTCAGGGAGAGAAGCATATCTGCTTCAGGGTATACATGAAATGGTTGCTCCCCATTGGATAGCAAAAATTCCATTCCCAGTTGTGTTAGTTCTGGGAATTTGATTTGAACACGTGACTGCATGATCCATGTCGAGAAGATAGTTAGATGCAAATTTTCCTTTTATTTAGGCACCAAACATGATTCTAGACAAATATGAACTGAATTATCGCACAAATCTACGAAGGGGCTGAAAGAAATAAATAAAATATGAAATAAAGTGTGTGGCTAGAGCTTCAGATACTCATTTAACTTTGTATGGAACTTTTCCTCTAAAATATGGACCAATTTACTCAAGCCGCAACTAATTCCACTAAAAAAGACAATGCAGACATGCCCCTAAACTTTGACTTTTATTTTGAAGAAAATATTCAAGTTCCTCTGTTTTCGATTATCTAATAAATCACTTAATGAAAGTAGATTCTCTTTCCATTTATTTAAATGACAATATCATCACCGAGTATCGCGTACCTATGAAAAAGTTTTGCTTCGACAAATCAATACGTTCTAAGAAGAAATGAATATCAATCTCATCGATCTCATAAGTATCATACCCTGTTATAATAGGAAAGTCTTATATCTTGAAATTAATTCATCAAGTTGAAAAATGCACGTCCGAAATCTCTCTAAAAACTCCTTTGTGGTAGCTTCAGAAGTATCCACACAGAAGAAAACAAATTTTGCAACTCTCTTCACTCGCTTTCTTTTCTCCCTGGATAAGGTATTAATGCAGGACTAGACGAGACACTGTTGGGACTTACCACGAGATAAGTTTTAGAATTAGCAATTCAGAATGTGTGCGATTTCAGATGCTGATGGTGTTGCAAACCAATTTTAATAATCAGACTATAATTTAAACTAATTCAATCTGGTACAAAACGTATTTATTTAGCTGCATAGAGGGGGTGTTATGTTTAATCTGACTGTAACTCTTTAAGAGAGGGAGTGCTATGTTTAAACGTATAGGTTTTCTCTTAAATTTTATACGGAGTTTCTCTAACAATCCTACAATGGAGATTTGAATTATTGTTGTTGTATCTCTTAGCAATCTTCAGAACTAATTCTTTGATAGTCATCTTTTCCTACACCTTTAGGCACAGCTGTGTATTGCATGGTTGCTTACTCCAATTTTATTATAATTATTAGTTTAGTTTTTTAACTTGGGTGTCAAACCTACAAAAGAGAACTATTTTACATGGCTATGAGAATGATGCCACGCCTCACAAAACAATATGGAAATCTGCTTACTGATGTGCTATTTCTCAACCTCTAGTTTCTCACTCCAAGCTTTTTAAGCTCACAATTGGGAAATGACCCCTATGATCATGAGTTATCAACAATCAAAGTGCTAATAATATAAACAACTGAGTTGGTTACCACGTCAGCTCCTTCTCTAATAAACCCTTTGTCTTCTAATATACGAGCAAGACCTTGCCACCACAAGAACTCAGTAGCTGCGAACTTTTGAAACTGCAATAACATCACAGTACAGGAGGGGGGAGGGAATTAGTTTGAAGGGTCAAGAAGACAAGGAGAAATCTTCAAGGAAACGGAGTTATATGATAAATAGTAGTCCCACAAGCAAATTTGATAGAACTTCATGACTAAAAACAATGCAGGACATGTACACAGATCAATCCACTAATATTGCTTTTCCATATATTATGCTTCTCATCAACTATTTTTCTTCCATTTTCTAGTTCACGAGTTCAAGGGATTAAACTGAGACGGTCAAATGTTGCGAATAAAAGGTTAAATTTGAAAGAGAGAAATACTCCATATTAAATTCCACATATAAGTTAAGAGTCAGCTAGTTGCAAGTGGTAAGCAATGGAACATCAGTTCACAGTCATCACCACATTACATCAACAGACTCATGATAGTGGTAGTTATTCCTCCCACAAAAATCACTAGGTTCACAGCGTCACCAACTTACAATTCTGCTGGAGACACTGCAGCCATTAAACTTAATAATATAATGACTACTTCCACTAAATGTCACTGCAGCAAATACAATAACCTTCAGAACGCTTATCAACTGTTTATCCATTCCCATAACTTCCACTGCACAACTACAATCATCACACTGATAAATCCATTATTATCACCCTTCACCAACCCTAAACAAAACAACTTATCACCACCAACGTCCAAACAAAACAACTTATCACCACCAACGTCCAAACAAAACAACTTACCACCACCAACATCCTAACACCATATAATTATCACTTTTATGCTATAGAATTTAGTATTATCAACCATCATGGAAACTACCTCATCCAGGGAAGCAGCTTCCTCAAATCTTTTACTGAGCTGTCTTACTTGAGGTGTTATTTACCCTTTGTATGACTCTACTACAGATGAAATTACATAATCCCTTCCAAATATAGATTATTTAAAGATGAGATATAACTACCACTCCATATTGTGTTTGTTACTGTAGATGCCACAGCAGTTGCATACTCTCAAGCCTACTTGTAATAAATTAAGAAAGATACATCCACAGTCAAGCTGATTTTTGCTTCAGAAATTTGATTCAATGTCCAGTATATATGCTAGGAAGCCTATGTGTATAAAAGAAAAGGTAAGCAATATACCCCATACAAGGGAGAGTGTTTCTCTTTCTTTTTCTCTTAATTTTTTTTTTTTTTTTTGTGTGTTTGTTCGTGCGTGCATGTGTTTTTGTGTGTGTGAGAGAGAGAGAAAGAGAGTAGAGAGAGAGAGAGAGAGAGAGATGCCACACATATCCAGCAGTTACCTTCTCGCGAATTCTACTGACGAGTGTCTTGAGGTTTGCCTTTACCACATATCTCCCACATATATTATGACCATGGGGAGCATCATCATATGGATCATCTACAAAACTTTTTTGAGCCTGAAAATAAGACACACTTCATTATAATAAACAGAAAGAGAAATTCATAACATATTAGTAAGGAGGAATTTCAGTTTAAGCTTTTTGGTTCCCACGTCATATGTGTGTGTGTGAGTGCGCGCGTGCGTGCATGCGTTTGTGTATGAAATTTTAAATGTATATATGCATAAATATGTATGTATGTAGGCATGCATGCATGCATAAAAGGAAAAGGATTTCATAACCCTGGAATATTCAATGTACTTGATGTCTACTCAAACAAAAAAACACTGATGAAGTCATACAAGGCTTCTATGACAAATACTACATTAATGTATTTTAAAATTCCATCAAATTTTGTAAATTTTATAAGGTTTTAGAATGAAACAGAATTCGAGCAATCCGCATCATGACCAAACCTTTCCTATTAAGAGCTATTTCCAAATTAGGAAGCATATGCTCATGCATACATCACCACAAAGTTATCTAGTTAAAAGAATCATCTAAGAAACTCGATCTTTTAATTAATGTTGGCTGGCTAATGTACCTTATGGCTCATGTACTGGCTTTTGATGCACAGATTTACTATTATAGAAGTGAAATATTGCAAATCAAAATATGAAGCACAGATCATCTACCAAGTCAGTATCTATAATGTTTCCACTTATTGTTTGATAAACTAAAGATAACAGAATAAGATCTGTGCAGTTTTAGTGAATAAGATCTGGATGCTATGTTAAAATATTGAAATATAAGAATGACTATTTTGCACTCCCATAAATTCAGAGGTTACAACAAAACATTCTCTATATTTTAAGCACACTATATTCCTCCAGATAAAATTATAATGGCCCAAATCAACCTGAACACCAATGTTTACAAATAAAGCAGGTCAAAATTTCGAAGTTTTCTAGCTATCAACATAGTGAAAGTGAAAAGCAAGAATAAGCCTAAGGAATTAGCACAACCTAATATGTCAACTATAATACTATGAAGAAATGCAGAAACAAATGGGTGTCAATGGTATTTACATTTTCATGGGCAATAGCCTGCATTAAAATATGCGCCTCGGCCTGCAAATTCTGCACTTCAGGAGGTTGATTGGTGCAGACATCACACCTGCATGTGAGAAGTGGGGGTGTGTAAAAATCGTTTGAACTTTTAAGTTGCATATCATGAATACAATGACAATTTCAGGTAGCTTCAAAACTTTGGAATAGTAAATGCTTCTGACACAGGATCTCTTTGTTTAATGTTCAGATGGACTCACATACTTCAGATATATTAAAGAAGTCTAAGAGGCAAGAGCACTCCACAAAACTTATAAACGTACTCAATACTATGATGCCTCTGATCCTTATAGTTTATGTATATTATAAACATATCAAGGAACCGACATAAGGTCCTGAGAGGAAAAGAATCATAACATACAATAAACATTTTTCATAGCTAAATTCTTCCCCAAAGTACTGCACAAGTGTTTTTGCTCGACAGCGAGAAGTTTGCATTCCATATCTGCAAGAATCAACAGATAAGTCCCTATATGTAAGAGTCATCGCTATCTCAGCAAACATGAATCACGGTCACCTGAAGCAATCTGATAACATCCTATAAGCTTGCTTTGTCTGTTCTTCACTTCTTTGACTTGGCAGAAGTGTAGGTATTTTTGATAGGTTTGCATATAGAACTGCTTGACATAACCAAAATAGATTGAAGATAGTTCATCTCATCAAATTGTTGGGCGTGGCAATAAAGTTTCTATTAAGTAGAAAGTGTTGCTTTTCATTTATCAACGTGTACATACACATACATGTGTGTGTGCACATGCACCTTTGCATGCACATGTATAACTTACCACAATCTGCCAACTTTCCATCACGTCCAGCCCGTCCTGCTTCTTGGTAATAAGCTTCCAAACTCTGCAGAGAAACTATACAGTTAATGTGGTACACTGGCATATAGAACTACAAAATAAGTTCGTGGGAACAAGTTTCAGTGATCCAATATGCAAGTTAATTTTCACATTACAAAGGCAAATAAAATGGAGGTCACGAGGTTGCAGTTAGCTCAAGTGGGTAGAGCACTCCCTCATGACCTTGAGGTTAAGGGAAAAAACCTCATTCGGGTGAGTGAGAATTGGGTTAGTTCTAAGAGGGATTTCGCCCATCAAAAAAAGAAAAATGGAAGGTCTACCAAATAGCCTTAACTAAGTGAAAAATCAGAAACATGGTCCATTACAACCATGTCAAAATATCTACAGAAACTCGAAGCATGTCACTAAGATACCTGACCAAGAAACTTCATACCTGTGGCCAACCATAATGAATAATCCTTCGGACATTTGACTTGTCAATACCCATTCCAAAAGCAATAGTTGCAACAACCACCTGCGTGGTAGGGGGAAAAGTGCCTGAATATATATTGATGCTTTTAAGAATTATGGTGCCACTTTTTGAAGTCAAAGAGAGAAATTTATGGTGACATTGTGCAATGCACAGCAACAGAGCCAATGAGTTAATGGCTAATGTTCACATCACAAATCACAATAAAGGTATATAGCATATTAGCATCACGGTGTCTCCAGCTTCTCAAGATTGGCAATGGTACCTAAAGAATCCAAGATTAGCATCATGGTGTCTCAAACTTCACAACATGATAAGGTTTTCATTAAGTCCAAAAGGGATGTACATAAATAACAAATTTTCTTATCTTCCATGTACATATATCATACACAATTCTTCAAGCCATTATATATAACTTCAGGTTTTCTAAATTAAGTGGGAAGGTTTGCTTAACAAGATAAATCTTAGACTACAACCATAGTTTGAAAGACGAAAGTGTTTGATAATAGAAAGATATACAAACTAATAATTGAAGAAGTCCACAAGGCATGATAGATGTACTTGTTTGAGTGCTTAAAATAATTGTGAACTTAGATCTAAATTTGTGCAAGGATCCCAAAAGATATGTGACAATAAGCAACAAGAAACCCATGATAGAAGAACACCAAGAAGAGAACACAACAAGAAGCAATTTAATATGGTCTATCTTTATAGAAGGAATCATTCAAATTAGAGTCAAAAAGTTTTGGTACAAACATTCACTATATTTTGTCTTTGTGATTCTCATCCAAACCAGTTCCCAATTCCCAAAATTCCTTCTATGCCCTTTCTAAAACACCTTCTCTGATCTCTAGCCTCTCTTTACTAGGTTTTTCCTTTGCTGTCTGCTTGTTTTCTTTTTCTTTTAACAAAGCTATATACTTATAGAAGATCAAGATAAAGATCCCAGATCCATAGTTGAAAGAAATATTGGCTGAATTGGTCAACTAACATTGATGCCTGGTAGTTAGGATTAACACCTTGCTACCTAGAAAGGTGCTCACGAAAAGGAAAGGTCATGCATTGTGTTTCCTATAATATAACGTAAAATCTGACATAGTATAGGTGCTTCACCTTTACCAAAGTAAAACAACAGCACATGTAGAAACTGTTAACATGCAAGAAATGGATGATATTAATCTGACTATCAAAAACAAAAGTTACATAATTAGTACCTCTAAGGCATTTTCATGAAATTCCCTGTGCACTTGTTTCAAATGTGATTTTGGCAACTGTTAAGAATATTAATAATCATTACGTTCTGCTCAAACAAAGAAAATCTACTTCAAAAATAATTTATTTCCATCGATTGATAAATTCTTTGAGGCCCTTACCTCGTATGCATTTTCTGCATATGGTTATGATATAAATCCTTAATTCATATGTGGGGAACCAGAGAACTGATTTCCAATTGTGGCAGAAAGTACAAATTCAAAACAATTATACCAATTCCATATTAAGAGTTCATCATTTACAATTGAGAAAACACAATGTGAGTTATCTTTTCCTGCAAAGGTTGATGCACAAATATCCAAAACTTTTATTCTTCACCACAATGCCCAAAAACCAACCCAGTTTTATAGGACTTATTGATACAGAAGATCTATATGGTTCACAATATAACATGTTGACCTAGTGAGATTCTAACTAAATCAGGAGTGGTTTATATAAACAATTTATATAGAGAGTTTCAGAAATGCTCTCAAAACAGTAAATAAAATCCTTCAAAATGTCATTTCTAATAGTATGGAAGGTGACCCCATATATGCCCTTTTGGCTCTCAAGTATGGATCTTTTCTTCTACATCTTTCCTCAGGTAAGAACACAACATGCACCAATAAATAAAATAATAGCTATCCTTGACTTTTTTAACATACATCCTAATTGCCTTTCAATATGTAGTACAATTAATTACAAAAAACATATGCATATATTCTAAAACTTTTTCGAACAACAAAATTTATAGATCTAAAGAGTTAAAATATATAGTTAGTGAACCCCTCCCTTCCAATATATTTAAATATTTAAAAATCTTGACTATAGCATGCCCTAGGGATTTCTTCAACTAAAATAGGAGACCGACAAACCTCTTAATATCTAGTGCTATATAGTGATATGATATTATGATAATCAACATAAACTCAATAGTCTTTTATTAAAACTTGCCTTTGCATTATAAGCAGCTGCCTTGACACCCAACCTACAAAGAAACCTGGAAATGCTTAATGTTTCTTTCCTGGTAGGAGCATATATAATTGTTGGCCCATGCTCTAGTGGCCCTTGCCGAACCTTTGGTCGTTCTTCTGGTCTTTTGGGTATATCAGTTGTGTAAGAAAATTGACAATGATCGGACTGCTTTGTGGGTAATTGTCCAGAAAATTCACCACAGGCAACTGCAATATTGCTAATATCAATTGTTGAATGAATATTTAAAAATTAGATCCAATGCATTGCAATTTGTAATATTTTGGTTAGGAAGAGAAAAAAAGAAGTTGGAGTAATAATCTAATCATGATCTTTAAAAAACCATCTGTGCTCTTTGCTCTTTAGCTTCATAAGTTCCAATATTCTCCTATAGAAAACTGTTAACATAAAAATTGTTATTTGTCCCAATTGCTATCCTGCCATACCTTCTTGTTAAATTGTATACTGGAAATAATATAAAACCAAGAAAAATAAAATGCTTATAACATGCCAATAGCCTAATAAGTACAACAGAATGGTCAGAGAAGTTTACCGTCAATATCGTCCACATCCTGGAATGAATCAAATTCGTCTTCCAGATATTCCACTGACATTTTTTTCTCGTTTAAAGCAGAAGAACTGTTCTTCTTCTGAAATCTCTTACAGCCACTAGTTCCAGTAAAGGCATCAACCTCAATATTTTCCGAATTATTATCAAGTATTTCATCTGACTCAGAAGTGCTACTTGAGTTGTCAGAAGCATCCTCAATATCTTGTGAGCTATAATTTTGAGTTTTACCAGGCTTTTTCTTTCTGGTGTATATATCAATAAGTTCACGAAAATCTTTCTCATAAGAAGATGGAGACGATGTTCTGCTATTTTTCACCTGGAAATGACCAGAAGGGGGGAAAAACCGATTATCACTTCATTGTAAGAATCATGAGAGAAATAGAATGAGAACTCATACAGTCGTAGATATACAAGAAGCATAATTTGGTAAAACAAAAAATAATTACAAGACAAGAAAAAGGTCAACAAGATGGATAGACATGCTGGGCACTGAACCAAAAAAAAAAGTGAAGGAAGCAAGCATATTAAAAGAACTGCTGAACTAACTGAAAACTGAAGATTTGGACGGAAAAATGATGTGAGAACAATCCTTGTTTCCTTTGACATGTGTAGGGACTTCAGGATATCTTCTCGAACTTGAATTGTGGCAGTAGCTGTCAATGCCATCATTGGTATGTCATAATCTGAGCACTTTAAGTTGTTGGCTCTGAAGTTCTCCCTCAGTACAGACAATCTCCTAGATATTAGTAGGTATTAGTCAATATTAGCTTCAAAATTTCAGCCATAATGTTTGGATAATGTATGTGCGTGTATAGATAGATTGATAGATAGATTGATAGATAGAGAGATAGACATCGAGTACTATGCAGTTAGTTGACTAGCAGATGACTGTCTGACATGATTAATGACTAACACACCGGCTGACATGATTAATGACCTCAAGTAACACTGCAAGAAATTGTTTTCACCTTTTTTTAGATCAGAAGTTTTCCATCATCTGAGTCTGAAAGAACTACAGATACATGATGCTTGCCCAAGGATCCAACAACAGAAATTAATTGATCTACTTAAATCGGTAGACATTAGAGAGAAGAATGTAAACCTGTAATCAGGGCGAAAATCATGGCCCCACTTAGAAACACAATGAACTTCATCAATGGCAAATAAAGCAATACCACGGTTATTTGCAAGATCTTGGAGGGGTTTTATAAGTCTGCAAGAAAATAAATAAGACTTATCAGCCTAATAACTCCAGAGGGGCAGACTGCCCAAGACATTAATCAGATTGTAACACACTTTTTACCTCAAAACTGTTTCGGGGCAGATATAAACAATCCCATACATCCCTCCCATTGCCTTCTGTTCAACAGTACGGTCAATTTGACCAGAACCAAGAAAGCAAGCTGACACTCCATGTTTTGCAAGTTTCATGCATTGATCATGCATCAAACTTATCAAGGGAGAAATTACAACTACCACCTTTCCTGTAAGTAGTGCCGGAATCTGAAAACACAAAGATTTCCCTGCAAAAGCAAAATTGTTCTAAGAAATTAAAATAAATTATATAAACGTTGCTAGTCATACAGATAACTAAACCAAGATTCATATACCAGATCCTGTTGCAGCAAGAACAAGGCAATCTTGGTGATTCAACCAAGCAGCAAGGGCTTCCTTCTGGAAACTCTTCAAGGATGAATATCCAAAATGTTTGTGCAGCAGACTTTGGACTTGGAGTTCCCAATCAGGTCTATTATCCTCCTCTCTTTTGTAACAAGTAGCTACATCAGACATTAGTGTGGTGGACATAGGCCTGGAATCTGCAGGGGATCTTGAACGATTTGGCTGTTCTAACGGCACAGTCAAGACCGTTGATCCCGAGAGCAACTCATCTGATTCGACAGTGGTCTTGCTTCTTTTAGGTTCACCTTCTGATTTTAGATGTTCCACTAATCTTGATTGTCTCATTCGACTAGAAGGATTCAAGGAAGACAAAGTCCTTTTCCCCAAAGCTTTGCTGTTATTGCTTAGACAGTTGGAACTACATGATGCTATTTTGGCATTTCGACGTGAATCATCCAAAATAAACTCTATTGCAGCATCCAATGATGGACCCACTGCTTCTATGGCTTCTGTAATTTTTTGAAACTCAAATCCCATTCCAAATAACTCTGCAATGACTCCATCAGAAGCTTCACCTCTCAAATTCATATTGCTACAAGAATCTCTAAGGAGTCGCAGACGCATAGACAGAGCAAACAGACAACCCGTTAGTTCATACGTATTCAGGAACGCAAATAAAAATTTTAACTTCATACGCACAAATTTCAGAATTCAAATATAATAAATAAGCTATTCAAAGAAGAAGAATCTCATTCTTAAAACTTTAAACCCTCCATTATACTAATCATTTTAAATTTAAAACAAATCACTGCTGGAAATTGAACAAAAGTTAGACTAAAAGGCTTAGAGAAAGATGGTGATTGGGGTTAGAATTTGTGTTATAGGGTTAGAATTGTTCTAAAATTAGAAACAGGCAAAAATTGTCATTATATTATTACTACCTTCTGCTAGAAACTTTCATTCCTTCCACTCTAGCAGAAGCCATCACTGATTTTTATTCCATTTTAGATGAACAAAAACAAAATTGCTCCCAAAACAGTGCCCATTGGGGGAAAGCAGAAAACCCCATCTGAAACCATAGCTCAAAAGTCAATACAACAAGCAAAATTGCATGTGGTGCACTATTATTCTGCAGTGTGGTTTTGAAATATAAAAACCAGCGATACGAGGATGTGAATAGTGGAGACAATGTAAAACTGCACTATATGCATATATTTGATGTTACAAATATTATGTTCATCTATACACGCACAGTATCTGTGCGTGTGTTGAGTGTCTGTGCGTATGAGTGCCATTCATGGAACTATTGTGTGCGTCAATGTGTGTTTATGTGTTTATATGTGTGTGCTTGTCTATGTTATGTGTGTCTGCAAGTTTAGTGTGCCGTCTGCCCAATTGCCGGGACTACCTAACATAAGGGCGTACGATGGTATGTACATACCTTTGAAAGTGGGTTACTCCCACAAAATATGATACATATAAATATAGACTATGACACTATATATGTTGATTAAGTTGCAGGTAAGGAGAGAAAGAACGTTTTAACGCTAGGACCCCCAGAGTTTCAATAAAATTTCCGGAAAACATACCAAGAAAAAAAAAATTATTGACGGCTGAGAGTGTAGTTGAACATTCCACAAATATGAACTATATAAGCTTCTGGGTACTGAGAGGCAATTATATACCCCCTTTACGAAGTAATCATAGGTAAAATATACAAACACATGACCGAAGCGAAAAACAGGTATATAAAACAGGTATAATCGCGAAACGCGAATTCATTCAAATTGAAACAGAAGAATCATAACAAACAAGCATCTCATTCATATGCATATACATAATCCTATTGGTGGATGAATATATCAACAGAAGAATGATGAAACTGAACAAATTACCTATGTACTGGAAAGAAAGAGATTCAACCTATGCACTCTGCGATTGAAGGGCAGGAGCAGCATAAATCGCGCCAACAGGTCTAGGTTGAGACGTTGAGCTACAAGAATGGAGGGACTCGTCGACCCGAACGACGTCGTGCCTTTATTCAAATTGTAATGACGTCGTCAGAGTACTGGCTCGATTGAATCTTTCCGATCTAGGAATTGGATACTTGTATGGTTAGTGCCGTTATACGATGTTATAATTATTTTTAGTGCAATTTTCTATTTTTTTTTAGCCTGTGCTGCAGAAGTGAAGGAAAAGAAGGAACGATAAAATTTTAGACATTTTTTACCCTGTGTTTGAATTAATTAAACCTGCCCGATCATTTACGCGCGAGGAAAATTATACTTCGTATATCTTTTTATTTCCTCTGTTTTAAAATTAAAATACATTATAATTCACACAAAATTAATTTGTAAAATCTTATAATTTATAATTGATGTGAGATTTTTCAATTTTAATAAACTTAAAGTGAAACATTATAAAGTACATGAAAATATTCTCAACTACAAACTTTTATATTTTAACATTTTTACAATTTTATATCATAAATGAAACTATAACATTCACAACTAGTAGCACATTAAAAAAAATGTATATTTAATTTGGAATATGAAGAGTATTCTAGTTTTATACTCTATAATATATTTTACAGGAAAAAAAAAAAAGAATGCCTGATAACTTTATTTTTACAAAGTGTCCCTATTTATATTACTCCAACAATCCCGAACAATTTGCAACATTTTCTTTTTTCTTTATGTCACACTCATTTTGGATTTTTTTTTAAATTTCCATATCTAAATTTTTATTTACAATTTCTATTTTATATCACGGCACTTTATTTTAACTATTTCACTCTCTTATCACCGTTGTCTATTTCAAATTAATTTATTATTTATCATTCAGTTTGAAGGGCATAGACTTTTTTTTAATTGTAAAAAGTTGTATGTCCAAATAGCTTGGGACGGGGGGAATATAAATATTAAAATAATCAATTATAAGAATTCATATTTACAAAATCTCCTGCCACCATGTGGTCCTATTTTATATGTTATAGTTAACTTCATTTACAATTCCCCGTATTAAAGTAATTTATTAACATGTACAATTATTAATTAAAACATTGAGATATAATTTACATTGAAATTACTAATATATGAGAATCTTATATCCACTTTAAAATGGCGTTCAATTACAATCACTAAATAATTTAATAATAATATTAATAATCTTCATCGCCATCGTCACTACTAGCCACCACTTGAACAAATGACCACCACCACTACCTATCCAACAATCACAGTAACCATCACCGCCCCTATCATCACCTCAACCAACCACTAGTAAAATGAATCATCCTGCTTAATCGCTACCACTACTATCGCCATAGTTATCATCATCGTCTAGGAGCGATTTCATTTAAATATTGGGGTGGCATATGCCCCCCTCCACCATCCTATAACTATAACAATTATATCAATGGTATTTATATATTTTTATCCCTTCAAATTTGGAAAAAAGTCTTACTATACCGATTTTTTTTTCAATTACACAGATTTATATAAAAAATAATATGTTCGATACCATTGATAATAAAATAATTATTAGAATACTCAAAAATATGAAGTGTTCAAGAGTGACTTTGTAATAAAATTTATTATTGTCAGTGAAAACTTAAAATTTTGATTTCTTTTTCTTGATCATTGTTTTGTCAAATTTTCTTGTGTAACATTTTCTAAATTTTTAGATCTGCTCTGCCGTTTCTTGATAACCAGCAATTTATCCAACCATCGTCCTCATTATTCGGTCATCATTGTCACCTTACTCAACTATCACATACACCATTCTATTATTGTCATTAACTTTTTCTTATTATTTAAGTTTATATTTCTAAACGTATTAATAAATTTCATGTTAAGGCATAATAATATTAAACTACTACAATTCATATACTTTGTATATCTTATATCATATATTTTTTGACATATCAAACATAACTTTAATTTGAGTTTGTTTGAATAGCTTAGGATGAGTAACTTTTCTTTCTTTTTTTTATCATTTGACAAATTAAAATTTAAAAAGAATGCAGGAAAATGCAATTTTGGATTAGGATTACTACTAGTAGCATTTCTTTTGGCCCCGATGTGAAGAGAACACTTCAAATTTAAACTTCCCGCGCGACGCAATAAACAAATGAATGAACTCCCCCATGTCATTCGTCACCTCAATAATACACGGATTGCCAGCGTAGCATATCTCTTAGCCGTCGGATCTCAACTATCAAACACCCTCTTCCCAAACACTATAAAAATGGTCGACAATCCCTTTATCACCGTCATCCCAACTCTTCGTCCAAATCAAAAGTCGTTCCTTTTACATTCTCTATCAAAATCTATTTTTGGGTTTGTTTCAATTTCGTAATTTTTCGTAAAATCAATGGAGGTTGATACAGGAAAGATCACGAAAGGAGCTGGAGGAAGAAAAGGGGGACCGAGGAAGAAATCGGTGCCAAAGTCTGTGAAAGCCGGTCTTCAGTTTCCGGTGGGTCGTATCGGTCGGTATCTAAAGAAAGGCCGATACGCTCAACGAACCGGTGTCGGTGCTCCCATCTATCTCGCCGCCGTTCTTGAGTATCTCGCGGCTGAGGTATATAAATTCCGCCGTTGTTTTTCATAAATTTAATTGTTTTGTACCGATTCTTTTTAGTTTTTCTTATTAAATTCTGATAGTGTTTGTATTTTCTATCTATGTTCGTTTCTTTGTATATGCATATCTATATTTGTTTTTCAGATCCGAAGTTTTCTGTCAATAGGAATGGGTCTGAAATAATCGTAATCTACCTTTGAAAATCAACGGATTATGCATTTTTAATCTTAGAATCTTCAGAAAGCTATGATTTTTAAAAATGGGTTTTGGTGATATGACAATTTTGTATCGAGATAAACGTGTTTCTATAAAATTGTCCATGTATTTCTCCCTCTAATATATTTTTAGCTCGTGGGTATGCGTTTTTTCGACTTTTTGTTGATATAGAAGTCTTAATTTATGGGGAACTGGATGTTGATAGGTGTTGGAATTAGCTGGAAATGCGGCAAGGGATAACAAGAAAACGAGAATCAATCCAAGGCATGTGCAACTGGCAGTGAGAAATGATGATGAATTGGGGAAACTTTTGCAGGGAGTGACCATTGCAAGTGGCGGTGTCCTTCCGAACATTAACCCAGTTTTGCTTCCAAAGCATTCAAAACCTGCAAGTGATGGAGAGAAGATCCCCAAATATCCGAAGAAGGATTAGAATCAAATGTTGAATACTAGAAAAATGTCAATTGCTATTCAATGAAAATATTTATTTTCTAGTTATGGGATCTCATTTGTTTTAGTTCTTGATTTTGGGTTTTTAGGTGGTAGAGTTTAGGTAGGATCCATGTGTAATCTGGCCACAAATGTAGTTTTGGTAAATTAGTAGAATGCTGCTTTTTTTTTTTCTCAAATAATGTTGAAGGCATTGGTTTTTAATTTTAGTATTTTTTATTGTTTGGCTCTTTCATCATTCCCAGTCTTCTAAATTTGCAGAATCATTTATATATATAGTACATGACTACATGTCCTTAACAAAATATATAGTCCAGTTGCTCTATTGCGTTTTGGAATAGAGAGACGTGTGTTTATGGTATCCAACTATTCTTGAGCTAAATTGAGAACCTTGGGCTTGGTCGGCAACATCAATTTTTAATTTTTTGATTATAATCTAATTTTAATTTAAAATTAGAATTCTTAAAAAGGAAGTAAAATTTGACTACCTAACTTAAAAAAATTATTTTGCTTCTTAGTTCTTAATCACTCAAATCAAGAGAAATTCCTTTTTAATAAATTTGATTTGTAAGGAGTATTGGAACAGACTCTTGAATATGCTGATTTTCATCTTTTAAATTTATAAAAGGTATTATTCACGCGAGAATCAGTGAGGAAAGTGTGCATGTGTGATGATTCTGTCTAAAGACGATATCAACAATTTTCTTGACAAAAATAATACGGAGTTGATTTGTAAAAGATTTAAACTTAAAATAGTTAATTTAATTTTAAAAAGCAGAAAAGGAGATTACATTTAAAATTGAAGAAGTATAAACGAAAGGTCCTACAAAAAAAAAGGAGCCATCCTAACTGGCATAATTCTTTATAAGAATAATCTAAATCTTAAAAATTTAAGCAGATTTTAATAAATGTGTCTTTGATTTATTATATAATATTAGCTTTCTTTCTTCTATTAAATCTCATATTTTAGTCTATAATTTTACTAAACAAAATAAAATACACAATATTTTGATGTGCTAAATTTAATGCAAAATTATGGGTGAGAATTGACTAAAACATCCTGTTTTTTTGTGAGATGAGAATTACTAAAAAATATGATTAGTTTTGATGTAATAAAAAAAGACTATTCCTATAATATCAAAATGAAGGCGATAATCTGATTATATTATAGAGATTAATATGGATAAATAAAAATTTTAACATGTACCGGTATTTTTTTTTATTTAATCTGGAATGAGATTAAGTAATGTTTCTCAATCTTGGTATAAAGTCATAAAGTAAAGGAACTAAAATATATGAATTATCCGTATCCAATCGTTACATAGATTTACAATTATCCATTACATCCGAATACGAAATACCTAAAAAGTTGTTGATCCAATGTCGTTCTATTGACACGAAATTAGGATCATGAATAATTAAGTATTTGAAAAAATAACATTAAAGATCCCTAACCACCTTAGAAAATTTATGTATGATGATACTATGGCCCGTTTGAATTCTTATTTATTTTTATTTTTTCTTTTCAAAAATAATGAAAATGAAAAGTGTTTTCGTTTTCATTTGTTTTGAAAACGAAAATACATTTGGTTAAAACTTTCTATTTTCAAAAGTTTTGAAAACTAAAAACGAAAATGTGTTTAGTTTGAACAATTTTTTTTTGTTTATATCATTTATTTTTAAAATAAAGTATAATTAATTGATTGCAAGATTGTATATTTTTCATGTTTCTAATAATCTAATAAATAATTAATTATTATATTACATATATTACATTATTATTAATTATTATACGTAAAATAACTTATCGTAATACAAATAATATATTAAATAATATTTTATACTCTATATAATATTATTTATACATATTTTGTTTAAATTATAGTTCAATATTATCAAAATAATAATAATATTATAGTATAAATAATAATATAAAATATTATATTAACATCTAATATATTATATATTATATATAAGTTGTTATATATTTATTGTAATATAGTAAATATATATTAATTATCTAATTATTTATTAAAAAATTAATAATATAATAATCTTATTTGATTAATTTAATTATTTGATTATAATATTTTATATAATATAATATAATATACATACATATATATATATATGTATATATATATATATCTATATCATATGTATATTATATATATTACCTATATATATATAATATACATATGATATAGATATATATATACACGTATATATATAGGGGGCTGATCTATAGTTAACGTTAACTGTGGAGTTTTTCGTAACTAACACATTTATAACTGTTGATTGAATAATCCAACGCTGGAGATCAAATTTAAAAAATAGAAAAATAAAAATTTGGCCTTTCTGCCAGTAAGACTAGCGGAAGGTAAAAAAAAAATGGCCATTTTTTTTCCCTTCCGTCAGTATTAGTAGCGGAAGGGACTTTTTTTTAAAATTTTTTTTTTCCCTTTCGCTACTAACACTGGCGGAAGGGGAAAAAAAATTTTAAAACTTTTTTTTCCCTTCCGCCAGGGTTAGTAGCGGAAGGGACTTTTTTTAAAATTTTTTTTTTTACTTCCGCTACTAACACTGGCGGAAGGGACTTTTTTTCCCTTCTTTTAAAAGAATTTTTTTTAAAAAAAAAGTCCCTTCCGCCAGTGTTAATAGCGGAAGGGAAAAAAAAAATTTAAAAAAAAAGTCCCTTTCGCTACTAACACTGGCGGAAGGGAAAAAAAAATTTTAAAATTTTTTTTCCCCTTCCGCCAGTGTTAGTAGCGGAAAGGAAAAAATGGCTAAATTTTTTTTTTTTTTTGCCTTCCGCCAGTCTTACTGGCGGAAAGGCCAATTTTTATTATTATTTTTTTTTGCCTTTCGCCAGTCTTACTGGCGGAAAGGCCAAATTTTTTTTTTTATTTTGCCTTCCGCCAGTAAGACTGGCAGAAGGGATTTGATCTGCAGCGTTGGATTATTCGATCAACGATTATAAATATGTTAGCTACGAAAGACTCCACAACTAACGTTAGCTATGGATCGGCCCCCATATATATATATATGTATATTATATATTTATTGTAATATATACATATATATATATATATATATATATATTATTTTACACACACATGTATATGGTAGTATATTACATTTTCATAATTCTGAAATTGTTGAGAGAAAACGAAAAAAGTGAAAACACATTTTTTGTGTTTTCAAAAACGAGGGTCAAAATGAAAACGTTTTCATTTTTTTTTAAAACAAAAATGATACCAAACAGTCTATTTGTTGTGTTTGTTTTCAAAAACTAAAATAAAAATGAATAATAATTCAAACATGACCTATATTTTAACATATTTTGATAATTTGAACAACGATCCAATCATATGAATTAAAAGAGTGAGTAAAATATTAAAGTGTGAAAATTTTCATATAAATTCACAATAACTTGACATTTTTTATAAATTCAAAAATTCAAACCATAAAAAATATTAGTAATTGACTTTAGATAAAAAACTTATCACAACCGTAAATATAATAAAATTCTATATAGGAACTTATTTTTGTATGTCGGTTGAATCCGTATGTGTATGTGAGATAGTTAATTAAATTATCAAACATACCTTAAATAAGTTTTCTACTAAGGTATTTCACTCTTTTATTTTTGTCTCAAACAAAATTTAAGTTATACTCGCGGGTTTTGGTTAGGGTTTTACTTCGCCCAATCAATTTTCAGCCCCGGATCATCTATCCCTTTTCTTAATGAGACAATTTCTGGTATGTTACGTGGAAAATCCTATTTTTTCTGTTAATTTGACGAGTGAATGGAAATAATTATGCAATCGAGTTACGATATTAGGAATTTTTCATTTTAATATTTTGATATTTATCTAAGATGAACTCAATGGAAGTTTGATCTTCAGTTATGATCATTTGCAGAGAAAAGTTCCAATTCGTGCTGTAGCTTTGGCTGCTCTGGGGTCAAGTCTCCTTTATTCAAACACTGGCACTGATTCTGGTATACGATTTTCATTTTTTTTTCTTCTCTTATTATCTGTTATGTATAATTGTTATTTGATAGGAAACATGATGTTAAAGCTTGCACAATCAGTCTTGGTCTCCTATTGTTTATTTGCATTGATTTTGGAACAAATCAGGTTACCAGCATTCCCCTATGTTGATGTTTGTTTTTTGCTCTAAACTGTACACACATCAGTGGTGGTTTCGGTTCCTGGACTGTTTTGTAATTCACTATTACCGCCATGGACAACCAAGCAAGATTCGCTTCTTCACCCCTCGTTTAAATCTTTGGACCCTTCACTATATGGTTTGTTATTTTTCTTGATATTTGTATAATTTTTTAATAATGGAACTGCAAGTCTCAGTTTTGTCCCTGAATTACTGCCTCTGCGGCAAATCTTTTTTCAAATAAAACTCTATTTGTAGGATGCCTTCCGTTATTTTCATCTAGAACTGCATCAGTTCCATCTGGGGATATAAAGAAAGAAGCTTCTCCTGAGGTTGGAGACGGTGGTGCAAAACATTCTTGTGGATGTTTGGGCAGAGATACTTTTGCCAATGCTGCTGCTAGGGTTGGTCCTGCGGTTGTGAACTTGTCTGTTCCACAGGGTATCCTTAATTACTATAATAATTTTCATTTTATTACCTTTATGAAAATAATTGCTGGTGTAATTGCATTTGTAGGTTTTCATGGGCTTACTGTAGGAAAGAGCATAGGCTCTGGAACCATTATTGACACTGATGGTACTATTTTGACTTGTGCTCATGTGGTGGTTGATTTTCAACGCTTGAGTTCCTCATCTAAAGGCAAGGTCAGTGAGTAATAGTCGTTTTATCATCAGGCTGTATGCCCAGTTTATTATGGAAGTTATGTTCCATAATATGTTTGTAGTAAAACATGGTGGGATTCTTGAACTCCTTCCGTGGGAGGAATGATGAGACCTTTAGGAATGATTCTAGGGGTGATGGTCCCAATCACCCTATATACCTATTAGAAAAAAGGAAAAACATGTCAGGCTATTAAATGTAGTTATATCTCATTTCAGAGATTGCTTGTTATGTTCAATGACAATTATCCACTGGATTTGCATTCAACTGTTTTATAATAATAAAATTGTTATCCTGTTCTATTACTTCTGTCTCTTCATTGGTTTGGGTAGATGGACTATGTCATTGTTCTTCCCAGTGGTTTTTGACTTTTACAAACATGGGTCTAACTCTGACTAATCATATTTCGCAGGTAGATGTGACCTTGCAAGATGGTCGGAGTTTTGAGGGTACAGTGGTAAATGCTGATTTACATTCTGATATTGCCATTGTGAAAATCAAATCTAAAACTCCACTTCCAACAGCAAAACTTGGTTCTTCAAGTAAGCTACGTCCTGGGGAGTGGGTAGTTGCTGTCGGCTGCCCCCTTTCCCTTCAAAATACCATTACAGCTGGTATTGTCAGGTATTGTGAGATTTTTTGGCTATGTCCTGCTTCATTTATTGTAATTTTAGAACTTTATCTTTAATAGTGCTTTAGGAGACAATTCTATCTGTTGCATGATAGTGGTTTTGTTCTTATAGAACAACAATCATAAAGATATCAAGTTAACAATTATTATTAAAACTGATCTCATTTTCCCTCCATTTGTTCCCTTTTGATTGTAGTTGTGTTGATCGTAAAAGCAGTGATCTGGGTCTTGGAGGAATGCGAAGAGAATACTTGCAAACAGATTGTGCAATTAATGCGGTATAGAGTGTGTGTTTTCCTTTTTCCCCAAGGGCCGGGTTGAAATTCAACTAAGCAGAGCTGCAGAGTGTTTCGAGATATGCCATTGCCATATAGTTTATGTCTTTCATGAATATTGCATGGTTTTCTGAATAACTTGATAGAGGTCAAGTAGCCTAGGATTATAAGGTTACCGAAGAAGATTACTTTATTTCATCCCAAATTTAAATTAAAGAAAAAGGATCCATTTTTTTCCTTAAGTTGTATAGAAAAAATTCTACGAAGCACTTCTTGGAGCACTTTTTCTTCTTTAAACTAAATTTAATTAATTGCACACCATGTTAGATCAAGCTTCACCAAAATTTTGTCCATAGATGCATTAAATTTCATTCTTTTGACATTATTATTCAGGGTAACTTGATAAAACTGGTCTGAAGTTGTGTTCTTGAGAACATTTCTCCTGATAAAGAAAATATCCATGTTCAGGGTAATTCTGGTGGACCCCTTGTCAATGTTGATGGTGAAGTTATTGGTGTTAATATGATGAAGGTGTTAGCTGCCGATGGCTTGGGCTTTGCCGTGCCGATTGATGCAGTTTCTAAAATCATAGAGCACTTTAAAACAAGCGGGTAAATTCTCCACTGAAACTAAATATTCCAAATTTAAAAGGGGAATAATATGAGATTTTGAGCGTTATTCTTCGTCTGTAGTGTTTGTAGCGCTACAAGCATCAACTGTTTAGTTTCGAAGGTGAAGTTTACCCAGCTATTTGCTTTTCCTCTTTAAAAATTTTGGATCTTCGTGTTATTTGTCCAATTGTTTTTGGGCATACTATTCAGATCATAAATTGTGAACTTGCATTAGAGAACTGCTAGAGTTCACGATCATAATTGTTGATACTGTGCCATTTATATTTATTGAACATAATTGAATAGAAGCGTTGAGGCATAATTTTGATCAGTCTTAAAAGGTTTTACCCCCTCATAGGGCAGGTGTACCTTACTTCGCCAACCTGGGAAAAGCCACATCCTATCTGCAACAAGCTACAAGTGTTTCTGACCACACCATGGAAATACCTTAAGAGACGAAGAAGAATATGATCCCCTACAACTCCTGCCAAACATTCTACTAACATAATGGAATCCTTCTGATGGAACACTGATAGTCCGTGAATTATGTCATACATACTATTGGAGCATTCATAATGTCCTTGTCCCAAAATGGACTGATCAGTATGTGACAGTAAAAGTATTAAATTTACCACTAGAAAGTGGAAGGAAGATTTGAAGGATCATGATATAGATTGGCATATGGTGGGTGTTACAAAAGAGTGGAAGAAGGCTGTTAGTAAGGTTGAGAAGTAGAGTTAGTATCATTACCTTCTTCTTGTTCCTCTTAGTTTTATACCTCTTTTTACATATCTCTCATCCGCGCTCTCTATTTCTTTGTTCAATTTTTCTTAATTTCTATTAGTATATATATTTTTTAAACCTTCTGGTATTTGGTTTATTTTTATTTTCTTTCATCTGTTTTTTTATGCTCATTTATTCTCATTTTTCTTTGCTTTTCTGTTTATTTTTTTATTTTTATTTTATTGTATGTTATTTATTTATTTTATTCTTTTTCTTGTACTTTTTGTTTTAAATTTTTTTAAGGGTTCATTGACCGCCAACCCCAACCCAGTTTGGGTTAAAGGTGATGTTGATGATGCAGAAAGTACCACCAGGATAACTTGTCATGAGTTTTGTACGTATTGTGGTGTGCCAAGATGACAGGACAAATCCTTTGTACTAATTGTTTGAGCTTTGCTCCAGGGGCAAATAAGGTCAAGTGCCAACATTGATGGTGTTGTTTGGTCTGGAATATTAACTGATTGCTTAGTATTAATATGATATGCATCAAACTCTGGGTAAATGTTATGCAAGCTTTTGTTGTTGCCGGAACTAGGTGGTACGGTTTAGCAACTACCCCGATTGAATTATTTGGACCTACTTGTTATCAATGGGATCAGGGGTACTTCTAGCGAGAGATATATCAAAGAGTTAGTGCCGGTTTAGCCGAAAATCAAAGTTTATCAGAGGCTTGGTCTAAAATTCTTGAAAAATTAGCTCTCCAAGAATAGATGTTCTAGAAAGAATGAAATACATGTGTTCCAACAAGCTCACTCCTCCTTGGGATCTAGGCCTCCGTACCTGATACGAGTCGAGGTTTTTAAGTTCTTGCACTAGTTTTGGGATATCACGAACTTGGCTTAGACCATTTCGATATTCTAGAGCCAGTACTTTGATCCATATTGTTTGCAGGATCAGACGGATTCAATGTCAATAACATTGCCTAGGTGTGAACCCTTATTTCATATTGAAGGAAAAGCATTGAATGGTGGTAGCATGACATTGGGCTTTTATGTGGATAGTTTAATATGCATGGTTACTAACTTAAATAAACCTATGCATTCCAATTGTGTTTAGTCCCTAAAACTTTTTGTTGTTCAATTGAAGATGAAGTATATGACTAATGAAATGTAGTTGCTGACATGAAGAGCTTCACCCATGCTCATTAATGTTGGTCCATCTTTGTTTGTTCAAAGACTCGTTATGCTAACTACTCATATGTGCATAGTTGTCAAGTGGTCGTCCAGTCGATGCCCACTTGCCTAGTCGTCCAGTTGATGCCCACTTGCCTAGTCGTCCAGTCGACTTAGACGAGATGCACATAGTTGACCGACCAGCTTCATTAGTCGTCCATAAAGGTCGACTAGTCGTCTAAACCTCAACTAATTTCCTGGTCGGCCGACTCAGCGATGCCTCAATACAAGAGACCTAAAACAGTACTTTTAGGGAGAAAAAAAGACCCCACCTAGATTTCAAGGTTAAAAAATATCAAGTATTAAGTATAAACTATCATTTTAATTTATTTTTTCTGGTGTATTTTTAAATATTATGATTATAAGGTTAAAAAGTTATTATTATAAAGCATTACAAATTTGATATGTTTTTTTGAGTTTAACAATATTATTAACTAATTCAGTTAATAACATTATTAATTAATTATTTTGATAAATAATAAAAACTAATTATTTTATGTTTGCAGTTTGTTTTTCAACTTCTGGACTGTTGTAATCTCCAGTGAATAGTATTGTACTTATTGGTACCTCTAAGTTCGGTTGCTGCTATACTAGTTTGTTGGAGAAATGTGATATGTATATTAATATTTAATAGTTTTAAGTTTTATTGGTATAAATTATGGATATAGAAATACTATACATGTAAAATTTTTCAATCGACTAATCGATGACTAGTAGATCGATTAATTGACTAGTCATCTAGTAGGTCGGCAATCAACTCGCCTCGACTGGTCGATGTGACAACTATGCATATGTGTCTAGAATTTATTGCACTTGGAAGAATTTGGGCACCTTGAAAATATGCCTAATGTATTTTTGCTGTGTAATTTTTTAGTTTGGTTTCTTCCCCAGTTTTTTAGGGTAATTATATTAATTGTATTGGGATATGATGTCATGCAGAAGAGTTATTCGACCTTGGCTTGGTCTGAAAATGCTTGATCTTAATGATATGATTGTTGCTCAGCTCAAGGAAAAGGATCCGATGTTTCCTAGCATTAGCAAAGGTGTTCTCGTACCTGTGGTATGTCTTTGTCAACAAGCCTGTATCTGTGTTGCACACATTTCCTTGATCATTATCCAAGTTTTCTAAGAAAACAATGCTCAACTGAACTTTATTTGCTATTCATCTGGCAACAGTTTGATCCTCTTAAATCTCAAGTCTTCTAAGTTTTAGAAGCCTGAACAATGTTGTATCAGTAGAATAAGTGAGAGATAATGGAGACTAGTTGGAGGGGATCAGGGATGAACAAAGACTCAATAGTAATTTTAACAATTTGACCAATTTGGTGTAAAACTAGGGGAATTGTTAATGGGTTTCCATGTGAGAACGCATATATTCAAAAGAGATGTTGGGAGAGATGCTGAGGGAGGGAAGAGATGATGGCCAACAGAGCAAGTCATTTGTTCGCTTTTATTCTGGGTTTGTCCATAGATGATATCATGACCTTGATTTGATCTGATCTGACCTAACTCTATTTACTGGGGACAAAGCTCTATTTGAACTCCATAAACTCGAATCAAAGTGGATCAAAAAAAGGGTCATGTCTGGATCACTTTTGACCCGACCTACAATTCCAATATAACAAACATATTTATATTCTTATTCTTATTGTTGTTTGGTTGCCTCTCCACCTCATACGACTGCACCACCTCCTTGCAAGGGCAAACACTGAAAGTTGATTAAGAGGTATGCCAGAAAAGGTGACTTGTGGAGAATCTGTGGGTTATTGATCTATGCAGTCCCCCTCATTCCTCTTGGCCTCAGCAATCTCATTGGCTTAGTCTTTTTTCTTTAGTTCTTTCCGGATACTAGTTTAAAAATTAGAGATACATTTGTAGGATGGAGGCTTTTAATGACATTCTTATTTTAGCATATATTCTGCCCGAAGAGATGTCTTGGATTTATTAGATAGAAATGAAGTCATGACATAAAAGTGCTGAATCAACATGTACTTTGAACTCCATACCATTTTATGGTCTAAAATTATCAATACATTTCTATTTTGGAACTGAATACAATAAATTGAGCCAATATTTACTTGCTCACGGAAAAAGAGGAGAATCTATTTCTAATCTTGTTAAACAATTTTTTTTATGTATAAATTATGAGTGAGATGCACTTTATTTATCTTTTATATATGGTGTGTCTATGATATTTCATAATTTTGCTTGACCAGGTAATTCCAGATTCCCCTGCTGATCGTGCTGGATTTCGTCCAGGGGATGTTGTCACTGAATTTGATGGAAAACCAGTTAAGAGCATCAAGGAGGTACGCGAAACTCTCATTCTCACACAAATTCAGTATATTGCACCCACTGCAGCAGCGAGTAACTTTCTGTCTTCTCTTCTTCCCTAAACACAAAAGAAACAAACAAAGAGGACCAATATTGTTCTTAAATTAGGGTTCTTTTCTAGCTCTGCCAAATTAACTAGTTTACGGGAATACAATTCCTGTTTTACACCAATTGATGGAAAATATACCATATTACCATTTAAGTCATGTTCAAGTTATAATCATTGACATAATTTCGAGAGATTCAAAGGTTTGAATTATCTACTTGGGATTAAAAAAAAAAAAAAAAAGAAAGCAAGAAAAGCTTGTTTGAATTATCTTTAAATATAAATGTAAATGAATGTTGCATGGGGTGGTGATTTATTTTGATACTCCCTCTATCCACAAAAGAGTTGCACATCCAGAGGTGATACTATAAAAGGACACTGTCTTTCAATTTTGGTGTTTACAGTAAATATAATATTGGCGGCACCATTATTCAACTGAAAATTCATTACCGCTACAAAATAAACATGGAGAGAAAATATATCATTAATTTCAACAAATTTCTTCACTGTGACCTTTTTTTTGTTAGGACCAAGTTATTATATATTCAAAAGACACAATCCAGAGTAGGGAAATCCTTGAATTTTTTCAAATACCATTTTCTGCCTCCGTTACATTTATTGCGCTCTAATTGTAACTATCAATGTTGCCGAGTGTTGGACCGATTGGTAATATGCTTCTATTGCAGATCATTGAACTAATGGGAGACCAAGTAGGGAAACCCCTGAAGGCCACAGTAAAAAGATCCAACAATATCTCAGTTATATTGACTGTTATTCCTGAGGAGGCAAATCCAGACATGTAATTGGAGGGTTGCTTTTTCTTTCTAATATTTGTTTCGCACTTTTGCCTTGTGTCGATGCCTTAAGGAGCACAGAACAAATATGTCAGAGAGATTCTATTTTTATACGGGAATTGATAATAACAACTTCGTTCAATAATTAATTTTTAACGTCATTAGTTTTGTCCAGTTTTCTTATTTTACTTGGGTCAACAGCTGTAAGATATGAAAATATAGGAAAGGAACATAGTCTTTACTTGCAAGGTTTCAGTTCTTCGTTGTGGAGTTATTAGTTTCCTTTTAAAATATTAAGTAGTGTATGCATGTGTACGAATGCACGTCTGATATCATGTTTTCAATTCATTCAGCTTGCAAGCATATTGAACAGAGAAGTCTGCCAGAGTTCCATAAAATGTTGTTATATTGGTTGCTCATCGATCTATGTATTTGATGTTTATCTTGAGAAAGCAGTACAATTTAGTTGGTTGTACACCTTTGTTTGCTACCAAAACTGCCCGCGCTAGTATGGAAAAGAAAATTCACGTTCGAGATGAATGCCTACTCATTCATCTAATCGTTTTCAAAAGGGAAGTTTGATTTTTGTAGCAGGTGTAGGGAAAATGTTATTTATACCGGACTCTGTCAGATAGGAAGTCGATACAAAATTCTCGAGAAATAAATTCTGCAATAATTGTTGCGTAATTAATGGAAGAACAAACAGGTGCCCATTTACTGGTCTGATTTCGGAACTTGGTCATATTTGAGTTTACCGGTTGAAAAATACGTTCAAATCCTCTTTCACATTTAATGTTCTACCTTTGTCTTGTTCTCTTTTTTTTCCTTCTATTTATTTATTTATTTTAAATTTTTTTTTTTGTATCTTATCGAAGGATCTAAAACCTTAACGATAATGTGATAGGAGATTTTTAAATCTTGAGAAACATCATCGATAGAATATGACATACGTTTCATTAATTGGTCACAACGGTAAACAAACTTTTTTAAAAGAAAATAAAGAAACATCAGAGGGAATACAAAATAATCATTAAAAGATTTTAACTGTTAACGATAATTGGAAACTAGTGGATCAACCATTTCCACTCATTTTTCTTTTTATTTTACTAAAATTAAAAAAATATGAGCAACAATATATTTTAAGAAGAAATTGCAGGACATCGCACAATAACAATGATAGATATCATCCTCCGTTTCAAAATTAAAAATATATTTTGACTTTTTGAATCAAATGACAAATTAAATTCTAATTTATTATCAATTTAATTAATTATAATTGATAAAACTATTATACATTTAAAATTTATAACAAAAAACTTTGATCACATTATAATTTGCCAAAACTTTTATAGATTATATTAACTTTAAGTTCAACATACCATCATTTGACCAAAAAAATCAAAACGTATCTCTAATTCTGAAACATGTCATCATTTAACAAAAAAAATCAAAACCTATTTCTAATTCTGAAACGAAGTATATCAAAATTGCAAGAAACGTTGCAAGATCCCGTGGGCGACTGGGCGGGTATCAAAGAAAGATGCACACGGCGAAGGTAATTTCTGTAATAAAACAAGCTACCGTTATCACGGCAAAACTAGACATAGTCAGAGTAACCAACTCGCTACGGGTATAATTATAAATATTCTCCCTCTGCTTCAGACCTATTTATGTTATGCATACAGTATCATGCAGAGGATGATGGGTCATATACAAGGTCATTTGGAACAATAACTTACCAAGGGAACGAGGTAATTGTTACCTAATTTTATGCACAAATCGTTGGAATTGTACTATATATATACAACTTACAGCATTTATGTACACTCTTCTCTACATGTTTTCTCCTACTCAAAATAATTACAACTTATTTGATTCCCAAAGAAAAACTTAATTATAGAAATGATACAGAAAAAAGAGCGAGAAAAAGGAGATATATATCTCTAATTGCCTTTAGAGTGTTCCTTGCGGCTTCAAGACATTATGACACTCCAGCTCTTTCATTTCTCCGCCAGTGACCGGGTCAAATTGACATCGGTAGAAGCTGCAAGGTTAACCAAGGAAGATTGACACATTTATAGCGTAATGTGAAGATTAATAATAGAAAAAAAAGAAGTCACATTAACACCAACTACAACACACTCACACACACACACACACTCTACAACACATTGATGAACTCAACGACAGTCAAAATAAAACATAGTATGCAAAAACAGACAGGAGAAATAACAAGAAACAAACAACATTTAAACCCTAAGGTGTCTAAGGTCAGAATCTTGCAAAATCAAATATCATAAAGAGATTTAAACCATGCTACTTTATAGCCCAAAATGAGAAGATTATGAATTTAGATGAAAAGTAATTTGGAAGGATGAGATTTTCGCATTATTATTCATATTATGTAGTTGAAATAAAAAGGGTTAAAGTTTAGTATCTCCCATGTCCACTCCTTTTCCACCCTACCATTTTTCTTCTCTAATTATTGCAATCAACGGTCACGAAGCGTAAAAGACTCATATGATGCATTTAGTTAATTAATAGGCAGGCATAAAATGGGAATTTCCACATGCATAAACAAATGAATTTATATAGTTGACTCGATTTTCTATTACCTTCCATCCATGCCAAGAATCACTATAGTGTTCTTTTGGTGGCCAAAGGCAACAATGTACTGGCAACCTTCTTGCAAACGGAATTGTGCTACTGACCACTCTGACTTGAAATATTTTGGCAATACACCTAAAAAATATTGAGCAACAAACAAGAACAAGAGTAGAAGTCAATTGAATATCAATACCTCGCACCCAAAAAAGGTAAAAAATAAATAATTAATTAAAATAACAAGAATTACTGTTATGATGATGATGATCATCATTATTATCAGCAAAGTATCATATCGAACTGTTTGTTTGTGCTGTCCATTTTCTATTGCTTATTAAAAGAACATTATTTAAAGCCCAATAAGGGAATATCAAGAGAAATTTCAGCACCTTCCTATGACTGAACTTGTTTGATCACCATCTGATTTGACCAATTGAGTTTCAAAAGTAATATGGAAAGACTACATGATCAGCTCGACTATTAAAACAACGGCAGATTCATGCAGCCACATACTCAACTATGAATGGGATGAGCTTCATTTGATGAAAGAGATGCTTTTAAAATCAAGACACGACTCAATTATAATTAAAAAATCACAACATTGATGAATTAATAAACAAGTAATCAGTAACTTTTTAGATTGCACATATGCCCAGCCAAAATTTAACACAACCATGATTAACTTTAGGCCAATCTGAAAACCATATCTAGAACAAAAATAAATTTAACAATAAAAGAATCCTAATGTATATTTAATCTACAAGATATTTTTGTCAATTAGCAAACACAGTGGGTCATTATTTCTCAAATTTTTGGATCATAATTTTTTTGGATTATGAAATTCTCAATTCTATTATGGAAAAATAGACAAAAAGGGGTAAAAACTAATTCCGAGCATCATTCATGTCTGACAATGTACATTACCCAACACTAATTAGCTTCTGCAACTTCTTGTGGAACAGTGTTCTAATCACATAGTTCCTTGTTCAGCACCCAAAATTACTTCTATATTTATAGTCAAACCTTAGGAAATAGGTACATTACCTTTCATAAAAGACAGATTTGAAACTGCTGCTGGAGTTGACGACTTTGATACTGTACTGTTGGATCTTTCGATTCCTGGGGATCCTGAGTCGATCTTTAAACCAAAAACATGGATAGTTCCCTTGTCACTTGAAACAGCTAGCCACTGGGCAGTTGGAGAGAAAGCTAGGCTGTGAATATCTGCTCTATCAGCACCTCGCCTTACCTAAATCAAGCTTGCAAAATTAATTATCATATAAAGGGGATTGATATCTCCACAAGAGAATTTGATATTTCTGGAAAATTTTCCTAATATAGGGTCAATGATCTTGCAATAGGAAATCCTGTGCAATATATCTTTTCCATTTTTTTTTGGTATGTGTGTGGGTGTGATAATACTTTCCTAAATTTAAAAAAAAAAAAAAGGGCTCATCAGGAGTCTTTTTTTAATATGAACATGTCAACAATACTAATTAACTCATACAGCAATACTACGAGTTAAGATAACCTGAAATGATAGACCAGTATAGAGCAGTACCAGTATATACCACTCCAAAACTATAATGAATCAGGGAAGTTTCTATTGGCCAAAGCTCCAAACAACCTTAAAAGTGATACTGCACTAATCAGAATAAGCAGCATACGAATTTGACAAAATCAGCTCTCTTTGGGAGAGAGAAGTCTGATTTGAGAGCTTGACCACCTATGATCAGGCTTCTTTTTACATATATCTACAAATCTTAAGATTCATGATAGTACGAGTGTGAGATAAACGTGTTACTTTACAACACTAAAAGTCCCTCTGACTCTAACTGACATTATGTTGTTAATACACAAAGTTTCATGGATATTAGCAACTCTGATGAAAAACTTAAGATTCGATAAGGTTTGAATGTATCATGATTCGAAATTGAGACAAAAACAAGCACTTTTGCAAATAACCATTTGCTGCTAGCAAATACACCTGCAGCTAACTTCTGTAAACTCAAGTGATCACGCTAAACTAGTAGCCCTTCCGCCCCTTATCCTGTACCAAATATTCTTTCCACTTTAATTTATCATGTTTTGCAAAATGTTCAGATTTTTTTTTCTAATACATGATAAGGTTCAAAATAATGGTTGACCATACAAGAATTAAAATTGACCTACACTTGTATAAATATCTTTTTTCCCCTAAAATGCAGATCAACCTATTTAATTCAAGGATCAATTCCGAATTTCAAAATTCAGCAGGAACCAGTTCAAAAGGTTAAAAGATTATAGGTAAGTCAATGGCTAAAACTTCAATACCTAAAAGAATGTAGCCTACTTAAATATGTCATAATAAATCGTTTCTGCTCTTTGATACCTTTTAATTTTTTTATTTTTTTCTACATTAAGATACAACAGGATGACTTTAATTGTCACTTCTCTTGTTCCCCCACTTAAGCGCTTGAATCTCAAAGAGCTCAAAGTTCTTAATGCTGGGAAAAGGTTGAAATAGAATCTCAAAAGAGCTCAAAGTTCATCATATCGAAAAACTATCCACATTCAGATTTCACAATTATATACAATACGAACAAGCAAATAAAACAGTGATCAATTAATATCATACCTCCTGAAGCAATGAGCCATCCATAGTGTTGTACACCCGAACCAAAGTCCCCTTACTGCTGGCAGTAGCTAGGAACCGGCCATCATTAGTAAGAGCAAAACAAACGACTCTCGAATCATGAGCCATTATGAATTTGGTCCTCTTCGAGGCATAATGCTCAACCCTGACTTGCCCTTTCTGCAATCCAGGACAAACCAACACCATAGACCCCGATACTTGAGACACTTCACAGAGACCCTTTGGGTTCGCAAATGTCTCAATTTGATTCAAAAGTTTCAAGTCTGCAAAATTATACACAAGTATCTTTTGTGCCAAAATCACCACAATCCGGTCCCGTCTGAGCCGAACGGACTTCACCTCCGATCGAAACGATAATTCCCCAATGCACCTGCTCTGGTGATCATCCCAAATCATTACTTTGTTCAACGGATACTCCGGCTTGGAGCCGCCCCCAACTAATGCAAGAATATTACACCGGAAAAGCATCTGGACCACGCCAATTCCGGAATCAAAGTCTCGCCTGAATATTTCCCGGAAAGGGTCGCAATTATAGATTCGGAAGCCCTGGTGCAAACCAGCGGCAAAGCAACCAAAATCCTGGTTGAAAGAAAGGTGGAGGAGAGTGGGAACCGGAGGAGACGATGCAGGAAGGAGAGCGTTCTCGGATTGAGAGGGAACAACGGCCTGCGATTGAGGAACGACGTCGTTGGGGTCGAGTTCATCGGCGATGATGGATTGCGAGAAAGCATCAGTCTTGGCGTCGTAGAGTGATGATGGGGAGTCAGTAGGATCGGAAGAATCTAAATTGGGGTGTTTGGTGTTGTGAATCGGGGGTTGGTGGGAGAAAGGAGGGAGATTTTGAGACATGGGAAGTGAATTGAAGGGATCGTCGGAAGAGGAGGAGGATGGATGATTAGGGTTAGGGTTTGGAGAAGGAAGGGTTGTAGTCATGGTAGGTAAGAATAATAGAGAAGAAAGAAGATGCAGAGGATAGAGAAGGAAAGAATAACAGAGAAGTAATATGGAAAACGAAGGGAATGTGGGAGAAGAAGAAGAAGAAGAAGAAATAAGATAAGTTTAAAAGTGAGGAAGCTTCGGATATACTAGTCGTAATTCTCCTCTCCCACCCCTCTGATGATGATTATTATTTTATATAAAAACGTCAAACAATCATTTGGTCTTTCTACATGTCACTTTATTTATTTTTATGTTTTACCTGACTTTTATTTCATCCCTCTACTTCCAGTTCTATACGGAGTAGGGATCCAACACCATCTCCTACTCTAGCTAATTCTTAAAAATTTGTCATGTATTTCATTTTTATTTTTTAGTCTTCTGTATTAAATATTGACATATTTATTAATTTATAATAATTTATAGTAAGAGATGTAATTCCTTTTGAAGCGGGAAAGCAACCGAAATAATTACTGAGAAAAAAGAGCATTATATTACTTTTTCTAAAAAGAAATTACATCTAAACATTTTATGTAAATTTCAGATTGTAATACAGGGGCAGAAACAAGATTATATACACGATTGAAGAAGGTGAAATGGAAAAAATATATAGGATACATGTAAAATTTTTATAAAATTTTCAAGATAATAATAGAAATTTTGATAAATCGAGAGGGGGTGACCGCCACCCTTGTCTCAACGTAATTCCGTTCCTATTGTAATATGGGGCTATTATAGTTTTGAATTAACAAAGAGTTTAACATATATTATCATAGATAATAATTCGAAAATTTGAAATTCATATTAAAAATTTGTTCTACATTTATTTTTGTAAAATAAAAGAAGTATCGTATATCAAATACTTCTCCCTTAACCTTTTTGTAAATTAAATATATTTTTAACTTTAGATTTTGGTGATAGTTTTTTTATACTAAGATTTTGGTGATATTAATTGCATATTAAGATAGCATTTGTTCAGTAGCGCATAATACTATTGTTCAAATTCTTCTTAATATTCGTTTTTTTTTGTACATAAAAATTTAGGTGAGAAGAAGTTTTCCCAATTCAGGATAAGAGTATATTAGTCTAGACTCGACAAAACACGACCTAAATCTATAGGCTGGCCTGACCCGTCCAAAAATTAAGGATCTTGGACTTAAGAATTGTAATCCAAATAATATTGAACTGTTTTTTGTTCAACCCACGAGTGGCCAAGTCTATCCACTTACTTTTTTTAAAATTTTTTTATTTTACAACTTCGTATATTTGTGTCTATATGTACTAATATTGACTTATTATTATTTGTATACACTAACATTTATAACTAAACTTAACACACAAATAATAATATTCTAGTTACTTATATATAACATTACATTATTTTAATTGAAATAACATTATATTCATAAATACATGCCTACATATATATTAACATACACTGTATAAAGATTAGTTTAATATATATTATGCATTTTAAGATATGAGATTGTGTTAAAAAATAATTGTAGAAATTTTAATTTGATATATTTTATTTTTTTAATTGTAAACAAAATATTTAAATACTTTTTAAAAAAATATTAAAATTAGAAAAAGTTCGCGAGCCGGCCAACCCGTCTGCCTTGAGCCATGAGTTTCTATTTTGTAGTCCATACTAACTTGGGTCGTTTCTCAGTCCGTCTGTTTTTTAGCTGACCGACGAACTCGATCTGCCTAACTTGCCCGTTTATCAAGTGTACATGTCACTGACGCTTTTGAGTATTTATAATGATACGTACAGATTATCCACAAAAAAAACAGCTAGTAAAACTCGAACTCTCAACTTAATAAAACATTTGTTTACTTGTTTTGATTGTTGTATATTTTTGTTAGACTTAATATTTCTTTATAAAGAGGTTTAAATTTATTTTGACGTAAAGTGCATATTACTATATGTTTTGTGCACGGACACACGGCAATACACCCATTATGTAGTAATAATAAATTACTAGCACATTCTCACTTTTGAAATAACAGAAGTTACTATATTTCCACCTCAAAGTTAAGGTGGAACCTGTTGATTCAATCGTTCTAACGTCGGTGAATCTAATTCGATTACGATCAGCACAAGGGAATTACTATTTCAAACATGTTATGTTTGGGGTGCACTGAATAAACCACGAAATGAGAGAAATTCTTGAAATTTTCTTATTAAAGATTACCTTATATGCATATGTATAGTTAGATAAAAAAACATAATTTATAAAATAATGTGGGCATTATTTGCTTATTCTTGACTTATTATATGAATATAACACCACTCTTACTATTTTCACTTATGGACTCTATATTTAATACATTATTTACTTATATCAAATATTAAAAAAATTATATAAATATGAGACTACATGCGAAAATATCAAAAAAAAAAAAAACTGTGTGAAACTATCAATTTCCTTACTATAATCATACCAATCGGAATGCTTGCATAGATTAGGATGTCCCGCTTCTTGTATAAACTTTTAATCAATTGGCATTATATAAGCTTTAGCACATAATTTCAAAAAATTGAAACTAATGTTATAGCTCCTTGAAAATTTATATTTTATATCATATATAAATAAAATTCCCCATGGGATTGGTTAATTATAATTGTTTACTATGTAGATTGTTATTATCAATTATAATTATAGTTGTGTAAGGTACAACATTTTTTGTTTTTTAAATTAAAACTACATATATAAACGGGTATTTTACCGGGTTATGCTCGAATGGTTGGATACATTTATCCGCCATTCCGCCCCAATTCTTTCCTCATACACAAACGTCTGGTTCACTGTAAAGATCGCAGAAACCCTAGAAATGAGTTCAATGGCGAAACGCGTGTCATCCATCTTCGCACGCACTTCGGTGGAATTGAACTACTCAACGACTTCACAGCTTCAGCAATGTCGAGGGATTCGAGTGAAAGTGTTTAACAACAATTTGGAGAGGGCACTGGTGATTATGCAGAGAATGATGACATCGAGCGGCATCGAACGGATGATAAAAAACGAACAGCTTTACCATATCAAGAACTCTGAGAAGCGGGTGTTGGCCCGGAAGAGTCTCGAGCGCAGAGTTCGATCCCAAGACCTTGCTCGTAAGCTCAAGTCGATTCTCATCAAGAAAGTCAGGCATGTATTATCGTTTCTCTTGCATTTTCTACTGCAGAATTATAAGCAATACTTGAATGTTTTAATTTTAATGTTAATTTGATTGATTATACCATCCTTTATGGGTAATTTTGGATTGTAGTTCTTTTGGGTTGAATCTAGTTCTTTTTTGTATGTAACTGAAATTTAGGGTGATTTTTACTTTATTTTGACTTTTCGGGATTATGTATATCTTTGTGCTGAATTTTCAAGGGGAACGGCGAATGGTTTATATTCATTATACAAAAGGAGCTTAGTTATTCAAACAATCACACACTGGGAATCGAGTTTAGGAGAAATTATATGTCTCTATTTCAAGTGGGTCAAGTTTATTGATCTTTATTTTCACTCTGTTGAATTTGCTTTGCTCTAGTTCTCTAGAAATCTTTCATACATTAGCTTAGGAACAGTCAAGAATCATCTGAAATTATTGATTTTCAAACATTTTGACTTTAAGAGAGAAAAAAGTAGGAACTTTGAATAATTATATTAATAATATGGCAAGGAAAATATATGCAGGTACATTGATCAAATAGATATCCTTGCTTTTGCGTAGAATTAGGTTGCCCGATCTTCTGTATCTGTTCATGATATACTGGAAGTGATCCTGCTCAATGCAGTGTGGCACCTTGCTTTCTCTTTCTTATCTTTTTGTAATGGCTCATTATCTTTGGAAATATTGGCTATTAATGTATTATTTTGATATTGGCTATTAATGTATTATTTTGCATTTTTAATTTGGAAGGAAAAAGTTAAAGCAATTGCTAAGTGAGGATTGCTCGCATCCTCTAGCGTCATTAGAACTTGATATCAGTGTTGTAAAAGACGCCTAGGTGCCTGCATAGCCGTTGGCGGCCTGTAAGGCGCCAACTAGGCGGCCTGTAAGGCGCCAACTAGGCGGCTGAGTTGAGCTTTTAAGATTTTGAAGCAAGGCCACCGCATTCGGAGCTTTGAAGACTTCAATGATGTAATTTTATAAAATTTCTCAAATTCAATATTTATCAAACTAATCACTATTGCAGGAGTAGTGAACTAGTAATTTATAATTTTCTAGCTGTTAATTTATTTTGCTATCTAATTATTAATATAATTATGTCTTAGTTTCTTACCATATGTTAGAAATAGGCTTTATTTAATCCCCAATAAAAATACTAGTTCGCCCAGGTAACCACCTAGTTCACTAGGCACCAGGCCTCCCCTCAATCGCTTAGGCCTGTTCAACTTCTTTTACAACACTGTCTGAGAATCATGATTATGCCTATTCCCAATTTCAAAGCTGTGGTGTTGTTTATAATTGATTTAAAGTCATTGGCCAAACTTATGGCATATATTTTCTTTATATGCCAGAGAAATTTCTTGGTTTTGGAATCACATAGGGATGCCTGTTTGGTCGAAGGTAAATTAAACCAAGGTTAAAAACAAGTTAAGGTTGATCTGTCTTTGAACTCTCATTTAGGTATTGTAACACGAGGGAGATTTAAATTCCTTATCTACTCTTTTCAGTACTTATTGTGCCACTGCAATTAGGAAAAGGGGATCTATTCCAATGAAAGCCTTCGTGTAGTTTGTTGCTCCAAATTGTCTTTCTTTGCAAACAATTAGATTTTATTTCATTTTAATTGTTCATTCTGCTCGATTTTTGGAATTGTTCCTTGTTACCTGTTTAGCTGTGAAGTACTTCTGGCCATGCTTTTTTCTCACAATGTATGTGTTTAGAAGTTCAGTGTTGATTCATAGATGTGTTTCTTTGTGTGTGCAACTACTCTTCAGTTTCTACAGAAGCTGGGCGTGCATGTTTTCTGATGTCCTTGAGTTTATGCTTGCAGGGGACTTTGAGCTTCGTTATGGAGATCTTTTAGATGGGCTGCCTACTGGGGGGCAACGAGGATCCATATATCACTGTCGATTTCTAGTCAGTTTCATCATATGATTAGACATTACTCAAGATTTCATGTTTTCAGTTCTATATACAATTTTGTTAGCGTGCATGGTTGAACAATGACAGTTGAATATAATTTCATTTCAATAATGCAAACAGGCAAAAATAGAGTTACCAAATCCATTAGGTAACACAGTTTGTCTTGCAGTTATTTACACGGTTACACACCTAAAACTGATAGAAAAAGGTTTTATTGGTTAAAGTTGCAGATTTTGCATAACTCATGCCTTTCTCGAAAGTAATACCCTGATCTAATGTTTTCAAGCAGACCAACAGCTATAGAAACAGAGATTCTCACGTCTTTTAACATTCGCGGTGGCTCAAATATATGAATTTGGTTGGGTGTTCCAAATCATGTTTCTACCTCTGTAAAGTTGACTAGTGTTTACGATTTAGTTGTTCTCATTGAAGGAATGGAATAAAGCCTTAAAGGACTCATATAGTTACTCTAGAGGGCTTGAAGCAGAGGAAAACTGAATTGCGAAAATATAACTTAGACACGAGAAACAGAGGAGATATCATAAATATATACAAGCTGTACTATTTTATAACTAGGAGAGAACTTTAATAACCAAAATTGTATATAAGCATATTCTACATATTTATTAGCTCGACCTAATTGTTGGGAAAAATTGTTTGCGATCTCCATTTCCTTTGATTATATTATTTACAAATAATCAGAAAACCACGTGCCGCAACAACCTAGAGTAACAGAAAAGCATAGAAACAGTGGATCACATTTATTAAGTTATTTTTATGATTTTAGTTCGAAATCAAATTCGGGATTACATTTCTGGAAGAGCTCAGATATGATTAAATATCTGTTACAAATTCCATTATACGAAATCTAGACCCTTTATAAAGTCAGAAAAGCACAGTAGTTCTTCCATAGTTTAACATAACCAGTGCTTGCACATTCATTCATTTCCTCTCTATTGATAACGACCTAGAAACCCTGTAAAATTTTCTCTCCATGTATATCCTTCCCCAGAAAATTTTGAATCTGTTGATATTGGAATTCCATTTTAACCACCAAATCTGATTCTGAATTTCGATTTGCGCTGTCACTCACATTGTTCTGCCTTTAAAGAGCCTCACTTCAAACGGTTCTCATTTGAAAAGAATATAGTATAATTCTTGGTTTTAGTGAAACATATGATATACCATATGAAGAAACTGCAAAATCTGAAATTTCGCGTGCAGAATATATGCATACAAAGAGTAACCCAAGAAAGAGCATAATATGCAAAACATCAAATTGTAGTTTTTGAAATTAAAGAACTTTTTGATTACATACCAAGTACGTTTAATAATTCCACAGATGGTGTTGATGTTTTCTTTGATAACAATATAGGTGCTAATGTAGGAACATTTGATTTTCGGGTTCAAATGTAAAACCATGAACCCGTCAGCTTGCTTATATGCCCAAACTGAAATATGGAAATAAAGAGAAGGTATTTAGGTGCCCCACTAGAGTAATGTTAGCCTCTCAAATTTAAGTTTTAACTTTTAAATGTGTCCCAACTGTCCTACAACTCTTCCTTTCGATAACAAAACAGATTTTAACTCAAATATTAAAGTAGCTTGTACGTATAATTCTTAAACTTGGGACATATTTAAGACCTTAAATTTGAGATGTGATATTACTCATTTAAAAATCTACCAATTATCATAGCTTAGGCCGCTGTTTCTGTTGCTGCTTCCACCATATCCCCACTATCTGCCTCAATATCTTCAACACCAACCGCGGTATCCCCGCCAGCCGCCACCACATCTTCGGAAAGCATTTTCTCGACATCCAACTCCATATTGTCGAACAAAAATCCTCCCAACATCCCAGCACCTAATCCCAACCCAAGTTTGCTACCAGATCCTGATTGTTTCTTCTTTTCAACTGACCGGGGTTGGTGCATCGGTTGCTTCACAGGCATATATGCATATGCCACAGGTTGGCCTGCAGGATAGCCATAACCTGGTGGTGGTAAATACGGTGGAGGATACGGATATCCACCGCATCCTGGATAAGTATATCCCGCTGGTACTGCAAAACCACCAGGATATTGTCCCACTATCATCATAGGCTGTGGATGCATGACATACGTCATTGGTGGATAATATGCACCTGCAACCGCAACCTCTGATGGCGGCGGATAAATTTCACCAGAAGAAGGTGAAGCCGTCGTAGTCGTGATCGTTGTGAGTACGAAACCCTGAATCTGTTGGGTGAATTTCTCCCCAAACTTGAAAGAAAATTTCAGGGTGCCCCTGGCCCTCCCTGATGTTGTTCGAACTTGATACTCGGCCTCAAGATCGTCGTTGGTTTTGTGATCATCGGAATCTTGAAAGAGATCACCGAGGGGAAGAGCAACTTCTCCAATAACTTTATCGCCAAGGCTTCGTTCGGCCTTGAGCTGAAAATTGAGGAAATGTTTGGAAATGGAAGTTTCCTCTAAGGTGAACTTGATGCGGTGGTTCCATTCGGGATTGGAACCACCGCTTCGGTCCACATGAGTCTTGCGCTTGGTGCACGATTGACCGCCGCTAATGTACACCACTACATAGACGTCCATTTTCATGAAAATGTTCACATTTTTCAACTCTGACGCGGAAATCACAGTGATATCTAAGGGGCGATACTCCATTATTGTCGTATTGCCCTTAGCAAATATGAACAAAATGATATGGATGTCAAGTGCCTTAGTTAATAAAGAGTGATTCTTGCGATGGTGTTCTTGAAATGAAAATTGTGAAGGTTTCTTGTTTGTTGATAGATAACAGACAAGAAAAGGGGAAAGAAATATGGTCTTTCATTTTTCTTTTATCTACTTAATTTTTGTTTTTTTTGGGTACAAGAGAAAATGGTTTTGGGGGTAGTACTAGGGGCTTCCTTTAGAAAATTGGACCGAAACCCGATTTTAGAGGCTGAGCGCACATATAGATCTGCATGGTGTGTTCTTGTTATTATTTTCGACATTTGCATATTCTCCGCACGTGTATAATGCGTGTAAATAAGAACTTAGAAATAACATAATGTCATTTCGGATCAAAATCATATATTAAGATTGCCCCCCAACCCCAAAAAAAAAAGTAAAAACTACAACCATAAATGCAAACCATCTTCTTGAAGGAAATCCTATCTATTCACATCTACTAGAGCAGGACAAGGGATTTCAGCCCTCGTCAATAAAGGTAAAGCTAACCTTATATTAGTGATAAAGAAAATTTACGGTGAGATTAGGAGGGTGAACAAAAGTTGAGGAGAGAAAATGTAAATTAAAAAAAATAGAGATAATATGTGGGTTAAGTATGGGTGTAAAATCACCTTTTTATCACTATATTAAACGTCAGAGATGACTAAAAATAGTAACACAAAATGACAAAGTGAGGGTTAAAATCAGGCCTTTGACAACCGTCATGAGATGTCAAAAATCATTTCTACAATTCTGCATCGTATTTTATTTGTTGTTAATTCCTTTTAGAGTTTATGGGGTGTTTGGAGGTAAGGAAAGGAAAAGGTAAGGTATAAACAAGAATAAAAACATGATTATGGTAAAGGACAAGGACAAGGAATCTCAAACCTATGTATATACGAAACCCACTAAAATTACAAAACATAATTATTGTAAAGGAAAAATCGGATTCAGACACCACATTATATTTAATTTGAACTGCAAAATATGCTTAATTTCAATAATGACGTGAAATAGATTACTTCATGTTAATCAATCGTAATTGTATTACATAAGGAGGAATGAATACTTCGGATGACATATCCTTGAGGTATCAAATGAACTACAATGTCATCTTAGGACTAATTATAAGATTAACAGCGCCTAAACTATTAAACTCCTGTAGATAATCTAAATCTCTGTAAAACTAACATATTCATAATATACAAAAAGCATGTAATGAGAGTTCAAACCTGCATTAGCCATTGTACTAGATGAGATTTGTCCAGATACGATCTCTATTCTAGATTGAACCGTTTTCATAAGTGTGTAACACAAATTTAAGAAGCGTCAAAAACATATTTAAATATCATATCCTTTAGTAAATTTATAAATTTTAAGATACTTGTATGTTTCATTCTTAAATATAATTATATAAATATTCTAAAGAATGTTACAAACAAATTGGGATGAAAGAAACAGTTGTTTTACAATAGTCAACTCTAAACAACATGGGTCACAAGTTACGGGTGTTTCCGTATTTATTACTAGGGGGCGTAATACCCTGACATGGAACGACCCAACAATGGTGATCGAATTGGGTTGGTCTGGATGGATCAGGCGGGTTTGGTCGCCAATAACCTGAGAGACTTGCCCAAGGACCCAAGGAGCACCGTTAGTGGCAACATGGATTTCCCCCGAAGCCCCCTGGGGTGAGAGTGATTACCAATGAAGAGATGGCTCTAATAACCTAAATAGGGTTTATATTGTTTAACAGAGTAAATTGAGTCCTCCCCCTGACATGTGATGCCAAAGATATATTTATAGTGTTTTAGTGATTTAATAGAGGTGATGTGACTGCTTACTTAGGGAAAAATTAGGTAATGGAGGGAGTGGATTGGCCAGGAGGGATGGCTAGGAAGGCCACATGGTGTCTTGCATGGGGGTTATGTGGAACAATGCATGTGTATTGATGTGACATGGATGGCGGTGGGTAATCGTCAGGTGAACAGGGGTGTCCACGAGAGGGGTAGAGGAGGAGCCCTTGAGGGGAGGTCTATAGGTTGACCCTTATAAAAATGCCTCCACTCCTTCAGCCTGAGTCGGAGTCTCCAGGTAGAGGAGTATTCATGGGTGGTGGTTGGGGGGGGGGGGGGGGGGGCGGGGGGGGGGGGGGGGGGGCCCCTCTGGGGGGGGGGGCGGGGGGCCGGACGGGGACGGGGGGGGGGGTTGGGACACTAAAAGTGGCT